>CM065809.1:179994500-180687750 GCA_033398695.1 Orobanche coerulescens
TTGATGGTAGCGGTCGTGAGGCGAGGATTCCAGACGATACTGGCTATGGCATATTGTTGGGGAATCGTGTATCTTGTCTGTGTATTAATTATTAATGTATATGTATCTTGGACTGTATTTTTATCCGCTGCGTGAGTTCTTTCAAATGGCTTTCGGCTTTATGCCAACTGAGTTTGATTTCGAAAACCGATTCCCTATACCGAGTTTTTGGCCTTGATTGTCTTGACGGTAGTTGGTGTTTTCAAATTATTTTGTGAGTTTTGGAAAATACTACCGTCATCGGCCTTCTTGTCGTTCTTGTAATTGGTTTTTAGCCTGGTGGGTTCCGGCGCGGGGCCCACGGCGTGTAATACTCCCGTATGGTTTTTGGGGTGTTACAGCGGCCCCCCTGGAACCCCCTTCATCCAACAAAACCTGCCCAACCTTGATGTACTCCGTGCCTAGGCGTAGAAGGGTTGCGCCTAGGCCCCCTAGGACTTTTTGTCACTCTTTTTTCTGAGTGTGCCTAGGCACACAATGTCTGCGCCTAGGCGCACGGGGTAAACTCAGTTTTGGAACCCTTTTTCATCAGATGTGTGATGTGGTTTTCATTCCAACTTTCACCCAACTTTGAGAGTAACACAAGAGAGATACAAGAGAGAAAAGATAAGAGAAAAATATACTTGTTCGATTTCCCAGAGTTGTATCGATTGGATCATCGTGATATTTTGACAAGAGCTTGGTAGCGATTGGGAAAATCTTTTCACCAGAATAGATCGAGGGTTTGAGTGCGGAAGTTCGGGTATTTTGTTAGCTTTTTTGTAAGCTATTTACGTTGTTTTTCTTTCTCGATCTTGTTGTTGTTGTGTATTCCAAATACTTGAAGATTGTTTATTACCAAGTATTTGAAGATTATCGGTGTATACCTCTAGTTTGTACTAGGGACGAATTGTGTATTGTGAATTAGGTTTTTATTCTCGTCTTGAGAGGTTTTCCACGCTAAAAATTGTGTCTCGTTGTTTATCATTTTTGATATCATCTGTATTGTTTGTCGAGTTATAATTGTTTTACTCTACTCGTTGGTAACCTCAAAGTCACAATTGAAGATTGGGAAAGTTGTCAAACGAGTTTCCGCATTTTCGTTGTGACGTCTTTGTGTCGTTTTTCCAAACAAAGTGGTATCGGGGACACAGGATTTTTTGTTTCGTGGTTGTATTATCTCAACTGTAAGATGGAAGCCAATACAAGTAGAATGGTGAATTTGAATGGTTCGAACTATGACACGTCTTTAGTGTAACTATCGCAAGTGCACGATATCGTATCAAGTAGTAAGTGGACTTTTTAAGTCCGGTTTATCGATCCCACGAGGAAGTTAGGTTATATATTGAATTATACACTATTTAACTATTTATTATAGAGATTTATATGATTGAAACACACAATTTAAGAGTTTGGTTTGACAATTACAAAGAAATTACAATAATAGTTCTAATATTCAAGGAAATGAAAGATTGCACTAATAATAGATTAATAAAAGATAAAATAAAATAGTTGGGATTACAAACTTAGCTCATCATTAGTTATAGAAGATGTATAGGAGATCGTAAGATGAATTTACTTATTATGTTGTGTAGATTCGATTTTCCTTAAAAAGACGGTTCCTATTTCGAATGTCAAAATGCCCCTTATATATTGAATCAATCCACTATATTTCTATGTTGATTGGCTTCAATACATAGCATTAGGTTTTATGAAAATAACTCAAAGAATCATCTAAGGTCTAGAGGTATATTTCTATCCCCTAGAACAACTTAGAGTGAAGATCGTTTGATCTAATCAAATATATTTTCTTTCGAAACATATGAAGACCATAAATATCGTCATTTATTGGCCAAATAAATAAAGATTGGTAAAACAATGAAAATCACACACAATAATAAGTAATTCATAATAGATCTTTATACAAACTTAAATAACATGACTAACATTGTTTATAATCCCAACTTAAGTAACTTAGCCCATTAAGGGTTTATTCAACATATTACAAGCTTGAGTGGTCATTAATAGTTGAAAAAGGGAAAGAATTGATCCTAACTCCCTTAGTAGATAAAGGAGAAAGAAACAATAAACTCCCTCAACAACATAAGCTAAACCACACCTACTAAAATCACTCAAGAACACAAGTGTGTTCTTCACACAAAGAGAAAAAGTATTACAAAGTGAGAAAATAATAAGATGAATGATTCATAATGATGGATCTAAGGGGTCTATTTATACACCTAAAGTCATCTAATAGTTCCAAAACTCCAGCATTATTACAATAGATCGGATCAATGCCAGCTATCCCCTCAATAATAGACCAAAAGTATAAAAAATTAGACAATGATCACAATCTGACAAGAGTTACGGCCGTAACATTGAGGAGTTAAAGCCGTAACTATGATAACTTACGGCCGTAACATTGAGGAGTTACGGCCGTAAAATGGCTTCATAAATTTGCATTTTTGTGAGTTACGCCCGTACACGTCTGTATGGAGTTTCAGACTTTATTTTCAGCTCAGAATTTCTTAGACTTTGCGTTTTTGCCCCAAATCTTCTTCAGATGATAACTTTTGATATATAACTCTGATTTTAAATCCGGAAAGACTGACGAACTCATCTCGGAAAGCCCCACAACATGAATAGATAAAAAATTCAACAAAGAGAA
The DNA here is from genome assembly GCA_033398695.1 of Orobanche coerulescens. Lineage (NCBI taxonomy): Eukaryota > Viridiplantae > Streptophyta > Magnoliopsida > Lamiales > Orobanchaceae > Orobanche > Orobanche coerulescens. Next base: position 179,997,187 of record CM065809.1, read on the forward strand.
TATTTTATACACATGTTATTTCTTGAGTAAATCAGTAAATCAATCCGATTAAGACTAAATTTACATCTTCACCTGATAAATAATAAAATTATTAAAAGCTAATTAATTCTAAGCAAAAATGAGTAGACTAGCTCTATTATGGGTGAAATATATCGATACAAACCATGGATAAGTGTATAAAACTGACACTTATCAAACTACCATATGTATGGAAAGGCAGCCTTCTATATGTGAAGGATTATTATCTACCGGTCTTTAGCAAAGACAAACCGGAAGGCAAGTCCGACCCGGATTGGGCATTGCATCGCCAAGTGTGTGGCTATATTCGACAATGGGTTGATGATAATGTGTTGAATCATATTAGTGGAGAAAAGGACGCTCGAGAATTGTGGCACAAGCTCGAGCAATTGCAAAATGCAAGGTTTCCCCCCAAAAGGTTGATTATTTCTTTCCCACTCGTGAAACACATGACTCCCTTTAATGGTTGCTCTCGACCACTCGTTTATTTTTCGACTCAATATGAAGAAGAATTTCATCGGCGTCATCAAATATTGTGATTGTTCACAAAATTGAGTGTATCGAAATTCAACCGCTAATTAATTCAAATCTGCTCATAAACTACATCACTTTTAGTGATAGCTTTCACACCGTTATTTGCTAACGTGTAGCTCTTTTCACCAACACAATTTCCATTTTTTTAGGTGATAGCTTTCACACCGTTATTTGCTAACGTGTAGCTCTTTTCACCAACACAATTTCTATTTTTTTATTAGGTGATAACTTTCACACCGTTATTTGCTAACGTGTATCTCTTTTCACCAACACAATTTCCATTTTTTTATTAGGTGATAGCTTTCACACTGTTATTTGCTAACGTGTAGCTCTTTTCACCAACACATTCTCTATCTTTTTTTTAAGTGATAGCTTTCACACCGTTATTTGCTAACGTGTAGCTCTTTTCACCAATGACTCCTTTTTTTAGGGAATAGAATTTTTGCAGAAAATCGTTTATTAGCTAAGCATGAAAAATAAAAAACTCCACAAATTAAGTAAATTTCAGTTCTATTTTTCAGCAACCGACTGATTCTTCTTTTCTCATGAAAACGAATGACTCGATTTTATATGATAACTACAACGCTTGGAAAGAGAGATTAAGGCTCAAAAAATTTTGGAATATACAATTTTTTTACTGGTTAAAACGATTTTAGAAGCTTGTATATAACTAACTTATTGGTGTTATGGCCAGATCTAGAATCTCATATATATATATATATATATAAATATACACTAAAAAAAATCAATGCCAAATAATAAAAACAATCAAAACACACTACAATAATCAAAACATACCACCCCCAAACTTGAAAAAGAAATTGTCCTCAGTTTTTAGAAATGAAAAGCAAGTGAAAAAAACATAATACTCCCTGTTATGAAAGTTAATGCTTGAGCTAACACTTTTTAGAATTTGCAAGAGAATAAATATACGAGGCAAACAACAAAAGAAAATAAAATATACCCGGAAGTATAACATAATTTTTAAGATGCGCTTCAGGAAAGTCCGAAGAGTCGCCTTACGCTGCCATCAATGTTTTTATAAAAAAAACAAACAATAAAAATTACCGCAATAAAATAACAATACATAAATCGCGAATAGATGCGCGTGAAGAGATCAAGAAGAAACTCCTTCAGCTGCCATCATTTAGCACGATTTTTTACACACGACAAAAAGTAAAAATACAAGAGGTCCGACATGGGTTATCAAAGGGAGAGGAATGAATCCACTTTTCGTTTTCTCACGGTAAAATCTCCTATCCAGACAATTTTAGCTAGAGCTGGATCTGGTTGAGGAACAAATTCAACTTTTTTGATTAGTTCTTCTGGTGTTGTTGCAACGACTATGATTCGTTTAGCACGCTCGGAAATAAAACCCTTTTCAGCAGAGTAGTTATTGAAAGATAGTAAACCATCAAAGAAACCATTGACATTAAGCAAACCTATTGGTTTTTGATGAACATTTAGTTGGGCTCTGGTAACCACATGAAAAAGTTCCTCAAGAGTGCCAAAACCACCGGGAATGGTGATAAAGGCGCCAGAATTATTTATCATGTGAGTTATGCGATCTTGCATATTTACAGCTCTAAACTCATCTCCAATAGTTGCCCCGGTGATTTTACTTTCAGCCAGAGGTTTTGGAATTATTCCCAACACTCTTACTCCTTCCATATAGGCAGAAGCAGCAGCTCGTCTACATGAATGCATTTTTCTCCTAAGGTACGACCCAAGTTGTGGGCTGCTTCAGTAAAGCATGCCTCTTTTCCATAACTAGCTCCACCAAAAATGCAGACTGTGCTAAATTTTTTTGTGGAAGATGATGACTCCATTTTTGAAAAGAAATTAATTTGAGAGAAAAAGAGAAAAGTACAAGTTTGAGGGATGAATAAAAGAAACAAGCACAATGTTTATTTATTGAAGAAAAATGAGGTAAAATTGTTTAACAAGTTTGTGATTGCGTTGATTGCGCTTCAACTACTCAATAGAATAATGAATGCATTTATTGCGTATCACCCCTTTTTTTTATTCAAAAAATCTCACCATACGACAAAAATTAAAGATACTCACGTGTATGTACAGTAGTTGTGGCTCACATCTTCCTCTGATTTTACGTTCAGAAACGGCCTAAACACCTTCTATGAGTTGGGGAGAAGCTTCCCATCCAATTTTCTTACAAATTGGCAAACAGGGTCTTTTAACCTCAGATTCCCAAGACGTTGTTCATATTCTGGTTTGAATTTATTCGACAAACATCGAATTCCGTAATGTACGAGTCCACTAGGATGCGTGTCAAGATAAATTTCGATATTATCTAAATTCTCTTTATTCAGACCATCCTTAATGAACTGAATTTTATCTTCTCTGTTTGTAGATGGAATTCCTAAAGATCGACATTTTAAATTATAGTTCCATCTAGCATATTTATAGCGAACGGCTATTATCTTTGCTCGTCGTTTCTTGGCATATGAACTTTTTCCAAGCCCTGGTAAAAATCTAGTAGGTATTTCTGTGAATTCACCTGCTATTCTCACTTTGGCTTCAATAATGAATCTTATGTCAAAAGGTATGCTTTTATTCATAAGCAACCTCATCCTTTCAAGTCTCGTCTTATAAATTTTTAAAATGACATTTTTGCTGAGAAAGGGAAATCTCTTTTCAATTTTATTCAAAGTTTCTTTCATGATAAAATAAAATAAAAATAAAAGATAAAATATCTACAAATATCAGTTGTTGTGGGAAATTGAAGAATCCGACTTTAATAGTCACGGAGTACCGTTATCCGCCACTTGACCGGACTAACACAATTGAGTACTAAGTTACAACGTCGAGAAAATGTATCCTATAACAATAATTCACAATGTAAGATTTCAAATATAACACTTATACTTTCCCGACAACGGCGCCAAAAACTTGACACGTCTTTAATGTAACTATCGCAAGTGCATGATATCGTATCAAGTAGTAAGTGGACTTTTTGAGTCCGGTTTATCGATCCCACGAGGAAGTTAGGTTATATATTGAATTATACACTATTTAACTATTTTTTATAGAGATTTATATGATTGAAACACACAATTTAAGAGTTTGGTTTGACAATTACAAAGAAATTACAATAATAGTTCTAATATTCAAAGAAATGAAAGATTGCACTAATAATAGATTAATAAAAGATAAAATGAAATAGTTGGGATTACAAACTTAGCTCATCATTAATTATAGAAGATGTATAGGAGATCATAAGATGAATTTACTTATTATATTGTGTAGATTCGATTTTCCTTAAAAAGATGGTTCCTCTTTCGAATTTCAAAACGCCCCTTATATATTGAATCAATCCACTATATTTCTATGTTGATTGGCTTCAATACATAGCATTAGGTTTTATGAAAATAACTCAAAGAATCATCTAAGATATAGAGGTATATTTCTATCCCTTAGAACAACTTAGAGTGAAGATCAATTGATCTAATCAAACATATTTTCTTTCGAAATATATGAAGACCATAAATATCGTCATTTATTGGCCAAATAAATAAAGATTGGTAAAACAATGAAAATCACACACAATAATAAGTAATTCATAATAGATCTTTATACAAATTTAAATAACATGACTAACCTTGATTATAATCCCAACTTAAGTAACTTAGCCCATTAAGGGTTTATTCAACATATTACAAGCTTGAGTGGTCATTAATAGTTGAAAAAGGGAAAGAATTGATCCTAACTCCCTTAGTAGATAAAGGAGAAAGAAACAATAAACTCCCTCAACAACATAAGCTAAACCACACTTACTAAAATCACTCAAGAACACAAGTGTGTTCTTCACACAAAGAGAAAAAGTATTACAAAGTGAGAAAATAATAAGATGAATGATTCATAATGATGGATCTAAGGGGTCTATTTATACACCTAAAGTCATCTAATAGTTCCAAAACTCCAACATTATTACAATAGATCGGATGAATGTCAGCCATCCCCTCAATAATAGACCAAAAGTATAAAAAATTAGACAATGATCACAATCTGACAAGAGTTATGGCCGTAACATTGAGGAGTTACGGCCGTAACTATGATAACTTACGGCCGTAACATTGAGGAGTTACGGCCGTAACATGGCTTCATAAATTTGCATTTTTGTGAGTTAAGCCCGTACACGCCCGTATGGAGATTCAGACTTCATTTTCAGCCCAGAATTTCTTAGACTTTGCGTTTTTGCCCCAAATCTTCTTCGGATGATAACTTTTGATATATAACTCTGATTTTGAATCCGGAAAGACTGCCGAACTCGTCTCGGAAAGCCCTACAACATGAATACATAAAAATTCAACAAAGAGAATATTTTATACACATGTTATTTCTTGAGTAAATCAGTAATTCAATCCGATTAAGACTAAATTTACATCTTCATCTGATAAATAATAAAATTATTAAAAGCTAATTAATTCTAAGAAAAAACGAGTAGACTAGCTCTATTATAGGTGAAATATATCGATACAAACCATGGATAAGTGTATAAAATTGACACCTATCAAACTACCATGTATGAAAAGGCAAGATGAAAGACCTTCTATCTGTGAAGGATTATTATCTACCGGTCTTTAGCAAAGACAAACCGGAAGGCAAGTTCGACCCGGATTGGGCTATTTTGCATCACCAAGTGTGTGGCTATATTCGACAATGGGTTGATGATAATGTGTTGAATCATATTAGTGGAGAAAAGGACGCTCGAGAATTGTGGCACAAGCTCGAGCAATTGCAGAATGCAAGGTATCCCCCCAAAAGGTTGATTATTTCTTTCCCACTCGTGAAACACACGACTCCCTTTAATGGTTGCTCTCGATCACTCATTTATTTTTCGACTCAATATGAAGAAGAATTTCATCGGCGTCAAATATTGTGATTGTTCACAATATTTAGTGTATCAAAATTCAGCCACTAATTAATTCAAATCTGCTCATAAACTACATCCCTTTTAGTGATAGCTTTCACACCGTTATTTGCTAACGTGTAGCTCTTTTCACCAACACAATTTTCATTTTTTTAGGTGATAGCTTTCACACCGTTATTTGCTAACGTGTAGCTCTTTTCACCAACACAATTTCCATTTTTTTTATTAGGTGATAGCTTTCACACCGTTATTTGCTAACGTGTAGCTCTTTTCACCAACACAATTTCCATTTTTTTTATTAGGTGATAGCTTTCACACCGTTATTTGCTAACGTGTAGCTCTTTTCACCAACACATTCTCTATCTTTTCTTTAGGTGATAGCTTTCACACCGTTATTTGCTAACGTGTAGATCTTTTCACCAATGACTCCTTTTTTTTAGGGAATAGAATTTTTGCAGAAAATCGTTTATTAGCTAAGCATGAAAAATCAAAAACTCCACAAATTAAGTAAATTTCAGTTCTATTTTTCAGCAACCGACTGATTCTTCTTTTCTCAAGGAAACGAATGACTCGATTTTATATGATAACTACAACGCTTGGAAAGAGAGATTGAGGCTAACATAATTTTCCCTATTATGAAAGTTGATGCTTGAGCTAACGCTTTTTTAGATTTGCAAGAGAATAAATATACGAGGCAAACAACAAAAGAAAATAAAATATACCCGGAAGTATAACATAATTTTTAAGATGCACTTCGGGAAAGTCCAAAGAGTTGCCTGACGCTGCTATCAATGTTTTTATAAAAAAAAAACAGAAAATAAAAGTTACCGCAATAAAATAACAATACATAAATCGCGAATAGATGCGCGTCAAGAGATCAAGAAGAAACTCCTTAAGCTGCCATCATTTAGCACGATTTTTTACACACGACAAAAAGTAAAAATACAAGAGGTCCGACATGGGTTATCAATGTAGGTCACAAGTCGTCCAGGAACAAGTCTAGAGGGGGGGGGGGGTGAATAGACTTGTTGAAACTCTTGAACTCTTTTTCCGAAGAGTGAGTTTCTTCAGCTGATAATCAAATAAATGACTTGTAGTCGTTTGTTCTTGGATAAGTGCGGAAGTCAGCTGATGACGAATATAAATTAATCTTAATGAAACACTTAACAATGTATGCAGCAGTTAGAGTATGATGCGAAACAAGAAATAACACAGGCGATTATAGTGGTCTCGGAGGTGGGGTAATCCTCTACTAATCCACTTTTCTCCAAACCGTTGGAGATGAATTCACTATAATTTTCAACCGGTGATAAAGATTACGGTGATTCACAACACACTACAACAGCTTCCAACCAGTGGAATTCCGTGCCGTTGTACACACACTTGACCGCCTTGCACCTCTTGATCCTCGATCCTCGGATGCCTTCTGATCTGCTACTTCAACCAGTGAAGTACCCGTACTCAAGATTTAAAGACAAGAGTGTTTGCCTTCTCCACCTTAAGAGCGTCCTTGACTATGAACTGGTTGGATCTGCTCTTTTTCTCGATGCTATTTGATTGCTTGAGATTGCGTTGTTTGCTTTGATCGCTAGAGTATATGTTCGCACGGTAGTTGCTCGATTTCAAATCTTCGGATATATATAGATCACGATCTCTCGAGCTTCTTCCTTGTAGCCGTTGCAAATCTTTGAACAAATCCGTCCGTTGGAGAGAGACTTCATTGTTTAATCTTTTACGAGCGTTGCAAGGTGGATTCCCATTATTTAATTTTATCTTCCGACCGTTGTGAGGACTTCTGCATGTGAGCGCCGAATCTTTTGAATATAAAAGGATTAAAGTCTTCACGGTGGGTCAGGATGATTTAATTAAATCATATCTCTTGCGGGAATCACTCCAATTTGTCTCTTCACGTTGCATGTGAGCTTTCCGTAATATTTGACTTTTCAAAGCATGCTGACGTGGATTTGGAGTACTAGGCTGTAGTTGAGTAGGCTGATGTGCAGCTTACATCTCTGCAGGTAGGTTCTCTCATTCCTTCACCGTTTGAGACTTGTCGATCGGGTGACTTCCCTGAGGTACCTCGGTGCAATCTGGTCAAACTTCTCTGATTAATTTTAGTTGACCAGTGCTACTTTGATTTGAAGTCGGATGTTCTTCTCTGATGGACTAGGCTGTACTTTAGTACTTAGCCGATTTTCAGCCTAGCTAACTTTGGCCTATAGAAGATACTCATTTGGTTCTTCTTTACATTTTGCCAATTTTTATACTTAACATATTTTGGCCTATGGAAGATACTCATTTGGTTCTTCCTTACATTTTGCCAAGTAATAAACATTTGATTTTAAATTAATGACATCATCAAAATCTAACAAGTATTCCTAACAAATTCCCCCTATTTTGATGATGGCAAAACTAAGTAAGAAATCAAATGACCAAGTCTGCACTTAAGTGCGAGACAAAAGCGAAATCGATCTAATATTGAGACAAGCTGGAAAATTGTCATTCAGCAATTGTTCATAGATTTTTCGACTTATCATTGAAATTATACAAGAATGTTTTAAGTACGGAAAATAAAATTACAAGTAAGAAAAATAATTAAAAGATCATCTGCCTCTTCCTCTGCCTCTTCTAGTAGTTGCTTGGCAGACTTGAATGGTTTGGCTCAGATAGGTCTTACCTTGACCGGAGCAAGGCCATACTTTCTTTACCACGAGTCTTTGCGAAATCCTGCTCCTGCCGAGATCTGAATTTGTTCTCGAGGCACACTAGCTTGATTTCCTTTTGAAGTTGTAGCTCATCAAGTTCACCATCCATGCGGATTGGTGCTTCTTGACTCTGAATAAGGGAATCATAAGAAAGGCTTTTTGCTCTTTTGCGTACTTTTCGAAATGACCCAAAGCTTAGGGTGAACTTCTTCCATCCAGGTTTATGAAAATCTCCTGTGGGGAGAGTTTGTCATCTTGAAGTAGTTCCCGGACATAATAGTCTCGATGAACCTTTTCCTAGCGCTCCCCACATTTCAAGAGCTTCAAATGGGCGAAATCTTCAACATACCATAGCTCCAACCCTTCCCATTCAAGAGTAGGTTCAAAGCCGCTCGGTCCTTCTGCGCTTCCCTTCAGTGGGTCACCTTGTCTTCTTGATCTCTGACTTCCTTCCTCTTTAGGCTAGAGGGTCCTTCAACTGAGGGACATCTTGCTTCTTCTTACTTCGATTTCTCTCTCTTCCCCTGAATCCTCTCTTCCCCCTTTTGCCGGATCAATGAGGGTTGTCAATTGTTGTTCCATGCGGCTCATCCAATCGACATGCCAAAGGGCATTACATTTGTTTGGAGGAGGAGGAGGTGAGGATTTCGCCAAGTAGGGTGTCAATCTTGGCATTTATGGTCCAAGGTCGAGTGACTGAGTTGACAACACTCTCCCAATGGTGTCTCGACAATCTGCTTGATCGGCTCGGTCATGGTAGGTGATAAGCGAGCCGATGGGGAGTGTTCTCCTGATCCTTGACAAGGGAGCCACTAGGCTGCAGGCTCCTAGCTGCAGCAGTAGGTCGATTGAGTCTTCTCCGGGGTCCCCGACTGGAGTCCTCTGCCAGCTCTGCGTCTAGGCTGGTGTACCGGGGAGGTACAACAATCCTATCTGCAGCTTCGTTGGTAGGCTCTGGCTCCTGCTCTGGCTCCTTCTCTCTTTCTTCCTCTTTCCCTTCTTCTTCTTCAGATTTCTCTTTTTCTCCTTCTCCAGATTTTTCTTTTTCTTCTTCTCCAGATTTTTCTTTCTCTTTTTCCTCATCTTTTTCTTTTTCTTTTTCTGCTCCTCCTTCACCTCCATCATCATGATCATCATCATCATCATCATCCTTAGCATCGTCCTTCTCCTTCTCTTCTCCTTCATCATTCTCATCATCCTCCTCCTTATCTTCTTCTTCTTCTTCCTGATCAACTTCTTCTCCTTCTTCATCTCCTTCATCAGCTACTTCTTCTGTTTTCTCAATCTCCTCTGTCTCCTTTTCAACTGGTATGTTTTCTTCAGGTTCTTTTTCTTCTTCATCCTCTTCAACCAAATTGATAATTTCATTCTCTTCATCAACTTCTTCAATCCTAATCTCCTTTTCTACTTCCTCCTCTTCCTCCTCCTCTCCAAAGCTACCATCAAAAATACTGAGCATTATAGAGTGGATAAAATGGTCCATGTTTGTCTCAAAATGTGACATGAACCAGTTATCCTGGAGGAGTAAAGCTAAATCTGACTCTTTGCAAAAATCAGTCAGAACATCCTCCGTGGCTTGGGGGTATTCCCAACCACTAGTTTCAACAAAAGTTTGAAAATTTGTAAAAGACATGGTTTTTAGAGTTTTCCACTCTTTAAAAATATTTACAAAGGAGTGTTTTTCTGCTTGCGGTTTGACAAGCTGAAGTTGCTCAATAGAGAGATTAAAAGTATTATTTTCTAAGAGATTGAAAGTGTAATCTGCTTCAGGAATAGATATAACAAGACCTGCTTCCTCTTCTTCGGTCATGTACACTTTGGAGGTGTAATAATGCAGTACAATTCGAGTTTCGGTATCTCAGTGCAAAGTCCGGATGAGTGGTGATCAACCGATGGTGGTATGCCGCTCAGCCGCTCTCCTTGCCGACTGCACTTCCTTGGCCTCTTTGGAGAGGGTTCGGGTGATGACTGCAGTTGGAAGGTCCTTCAGGGGCTGGTCCCCTTCTCTTGAATCGGATGGCGATTGGTGTATCGTCAGACTCATTCTCGGACTCATTGCAGTTCCGATCTCACCGCAGTTGGTCCGAGTCCGATCATCGTATCTTGGACAAAAGCTTGAGTCCGGCAAATCCTTCAACAACCAGGGCCCTCCCGGTGACTCCAACCTTCTTCTTGTCATGGTCTATGTGACCTAGCCTCTTGTTTGGGTGGAAAGGGTCAATGTTTCCCTTGGCCACTCCGATTTTCTCCAAAAGCCAACTAAGATGCGTTAACGCCAACTTAGTTTTGAATTTCTTCTCACCTTGAGCCATTCGACCTTGTTCACCTCGCGAACAAGTTGCACGAAAATATAATCGGCCCAATCAACTTCCTCTCGTTGAATTAACGCACCCAACACCATGAATTTTGAAGATGACAGGTCATAGCTTCCTGCCATTCCCATGACTATCTTGTTTGTGATGTCCAGAGCGACTCGATAAACCCTCTTCAACTCATTTCTCTTCATTGTAAACTTCAATTTCTCTGGGATGTTTTCGATTTTGATCGTCTTCCGTGTTTCGGCGGGTGATTGTTTAAGAGCTTCGACCGCCAAGCCGCGATGTTTCATCCCGAATACCGAGCGGATCTTCTCTCGATCTATGGTGATAGGGATTCCGCCGACCGAGCTATTAATCCGTCTTTGAACCAGAGAGGCATTACGATAAAATTCGACGACATCTTCCTTGAACAAATCTGCGGGTTGATGTCGAGAAACGGGTAGATTCCGTTCGACTTCATCGCCCGGATTAAGTCGAGCATATCGAAGTCCTCTAGATTCGCTTCTAATAATCCTTGAAATCGACGACCATGGAGAAGATGACCTGGTCCTTCATCGCCTTCAAGTTTGCTCCTTCAAGAGATGCCATTTCGCAAAGAGAATTTTAGGATTTAGTGTATATTTTGCTCTGTAAGTTCTAGGGTTTCAAAGCGTAAAGAGGAAAGTGAAAGGGTTTTCTTCCTTATAAAGAAGATGAAAGGACGTTTGGATTAGTTTATTATAAATTTAAACGGTGGTACGCCTTTTCATATTCTTTTGAATTTCAAATTTGAATCGGTGGCCCCATTTAAAATTTGACGGTTGATTCGATTGGCCACCGTAGAGGTTAATTAAATAGGCGTGTGACGCGTGTATTTAAAATTGCCACTTGGCTTATAACGATGTATATTTTAAATGCCATTTTAGCTAAAATAATATTTATAAATGTGGCGAGATATTAATTAAGAATTAGAGATCGGTTTAGAGAACTTAGCCGGTCTGATTTCGTTGATGTTGACCACTCTGCAACAGGTTAATTGACTTCTCCCCTGGTATTCTGTACGGCTAAGTTGCTTTGTCGGCCTTCGTCTTCTACTTTGCATCGGCTTAGGCCGATTCGAGGGTCCGTCCTTCCTTCAACTTGCTTCAGAACTAGATTCCCAATATAGTAATCCAAGGTCTCTGCTAAGCTCTAGGAATCTTTCTTCTGGCAATGGTTTGGTGAAGATGTCAGCTATTTGGTAGTCTGTGCTGACTCTTTCAACTCTAACCCTTTTGTTAAGCACATGATCTCGAATGAAATGGTGCTTGACGTCAATGTGCTTCGTCCTTGAGTGCAAAACCGGATTGTTGGTTATTGCAATAGCACTATTGTTGTCACACCATATTGGAACTTCGTTGGCAATAATATTGTAGTCCCTTAACTGTTGTCTGATCCATAGAATTTGTGCACAACAGCTACCTGCAGCTAGGTATTCTGACTCTGTAGTGGATATGGAGTTAGAAACCTGCTTCTTGCTAAACCAGGATATCAGTCTGGTTCCTAGGAATTGACACGTTCCACTAGTGCTCTTCCTATTGATTTTGCATCCGTGAAATCCGCATCGAGTATCCTGACAGCTCGAAGTTGTCATCCTTGGGGTACCATAGTCCAACATTAATGGTAGACTTTAGGTACTTGATTATTCTCTTGGCTGCATCTAGGTGTGATTGCTTTGGCTTGGACTGGAATCTTGCACAAACTCCAACTGCATATGATATGTCTGGCCTGCTTGCAGTTAGGTACAGAAGAGATCCGATGAGTCCTCTGTAGTGGGTTGAGTCCACTGATATTCCTGCCTGCCTCGCATCCAGGTGAGTACTTGTGCTCATTGGAATTCTTGCGGGCTTGGCTGATTCCATTCCATATCTCTTGATAAGATCTCTAGTATACTTTGCTTGGTTGATGAAAATTCCTTTTTCCATCTGCTTAACTTGTAATCCGAGAAAGAAGTTAAGCTTTCCCATCATACTCATCTCAAATTCTCCTTGCATGAGGTTGGAGAATTTCTCGCATAGTTCTGGATTGGTTGATCCGAATATGATGTCATCCACATAAATCTGAACTATTAATATGTGGCCTTCGTGCTCCACTCTAAATAGGGTCTTGTCCACTTTTCCTTTGCAAAATCCATTTTTCTCAAGAAACACAGACAGTGTTTCATACCATGCTCTCGGTGCTTGCTTGAGTCCATACAGAGCCTTCAACAGCTTATAGACTTTGTCTCCTTTGACAAAACCTGGGGGTTGCTCTACATAGACTTCTTCTTCTAGGATTCCATTCAGAAACGCACTTTTCACATCCATCTGGTAAACTTCAAAATCCTTGAATGCAGCATATGCGAGGAATAGTCTGATGGCTTCTAATCTTGCAACAAGTGCATAAGTTTCATCAAAATCTATTCCCTCACACTGTGCATATCCTTTTGCTACGAGTCTGGCTTTATTCCTAAGAACAGCTCCGTCTTCATCACTCTTGTTTTTATACACCCATTTGGTGCCAATAACTTTCTTGTGATCGGGTCTGTCTGTTAGTTCCCAAACTTTGTTTCTTTCTATCTGCTCCAATTCCTCTTGCATGGCATTAATCCATGAATAATCTTCCAAGGCTTGTTCTGTAGTCTTGGGTTCAATTTGTGACATGAAACATGAGAACATCGCCATTCCTGCTGGTAGAGTTGACTGTCTTGTCTTGACTCCATCAGTCAACTTTCCGATGATTTGCTGAATTGGATGATCCTTAAGCCATTTGGGGATCTCGTCCTCTTCTGGGTTTGTTCCCCCTGTTGGATTGCTCTGGTGGTTATCTGCATCTGCTGGATTCTGGTCTGCAACTGGATCAGCTACCGCCTTGTCATCTGCAGCTTGGTGTGCAGATTTAAGTGTTTCAAAATCTTTGAATAACTGATTTACCGATTCATGTAAATCCATATCTTGTGACATGGCTGAGCTATTATTTGAACCGGTAGGTTTAGAGGTTACCTCTTCATCAGCCAAGTTTGCCATCAGGCAATCATACTCCTCGTCTTCATCAGAAAAGAAACCGCCGCTTGATTCGACATGCTCCTGGTCTTCTCCGATGAGAGCTTTTCTTGTCTTCCTTTACGCCCACCTCCTTCTTGGTTTCATCCTTCTTGAGCTCGGGACAATCCATTTGGATGTGTCCTATTTTATAACAATTGTAGCATTCAACTTTCCACTTCCAAATTTTCCGGTTCCTTCTTGGGTTCTCCTTGTAGTTTTTCTTATACTTGGAGTAGTTCTTTCAAATTGCTGAACCTTTGCATAATGAACGCCATTTCTTCCTCAAAATCTAGTGGATTTGGAGGTTTCACATCGGATAGGCTCTTAGCAGGGGACTCGGCTGCAAATGCGATTCCCTTCTCTGCAGGATCAGTTGAGGATGAGCTTGGAAGCTCGAACTCATAAGCCTTTAGATTAGAGAACAGCTCCTGAATCTTTATCTTATTCAGGTCTTTGGATTCTCTCATAGCTACAGCCTTCATGCTCCATTCGGGATTGAGTGATCTGAGGACCTTGAGTGCCATTTCCCTGTTGCCATAAGTTTTGCCCAGGGAGTTGATTTCATTGATAATTTCAGTGAACCTTGTGTCCACTTGGTCTATTGATTCACCATTCTTCATTTTAAAGTTGTCAAACTTTTGGATAGCTATTGACAACTTGTTTTCCTTGATCAGCTCCGTTCATTCACACATTAGAGCTAATGTGTCCCAAATCTCTTTGGCATTCTTACAATTTTTTATCTTGACCATTGTGGATTTGTCAAGAGTTTGGTATAGCACATCTCTGGCCCTGTTGTCAAGATTGGCCAGCTTTCTCTCTTCGGGGGTCAGCTCCGTTCTCTTCTTAGGGATCTTTTCGGGCCTCCCAGCTGCGATCTCCTCGGCTGTGTTGTCCTTCTCGAAAATGAATGGACCGTCTTCAATGATGCACCACATGTCGTCATGGATTGAAGATAAATGTGCCTGCATTCTTATCTTCCAGAGATCATACTCGTCAACTGAAAAGACAGGGAGTCTAGAGTGCATGTGTTCCATTATAACGTGAGAGATAAGATATATATCTAGTATAGATCTCGTTCGTGAGAAAAAAAATGAACCAACCGCTCTGATACCACTTGTAGGTCACAAGTCGTCCAGGAACAAGTCTAGAGGGGGGGGGTGAATAGACTTGTTGAAACTCTTGAACTCTTTTTCCGAAGAGTGAGTTTCTTGGTGATAATCAAACAAATGACTTGGAGTCGTTTGTTCTTGGATAAGTGCGGAAGTCGGTGATGACGAATATAAATTAATCTTAATGAAACACTTAACAATGTATGCGGCGGTTAGAGTATGATGCGGAAACAAGATAAATAACACAGTGCTATAGTGGTCTCGAGAGGTGGGGTAATCCTCTACTAATCCACTTTTCTCCAAACCATTGGAGATGAATTCACTATAATTTTCAACCGGATAAAGATTACAGTGATTCACAACACACTACAACAGACTTCCAACCGGTGGAATTCCGTGCCGTTGTACACACACTGATCGCCTTGCACCTCTTGATCCTCGATCCTCGGATGCCTTTGATCCGCTACTTCAACCAAAGAAGTACCCGTACTCAAGATTTAAAGACAAGAGTGTTTGTCTTCTCCAACTTAAGAGCTTCCTTGAATATGAACTTTTTGGATCTGCTCTTTTTCTCGATGCTATTTGATTGCTTGAGATTGCTTTGTTTGCTTTGATCGCTAGAGTATATGTTCGCACCGGTAGTTGCTCGGTTTCAAATCTTCGGATATATATAGATCACGATCTCTGAGCTTCTTCCTTGGCCGTTGCAAATCTTTGAACAAATCCGTCCGTTGGAGAGAGACTTCATTGTTTAATCTTTTCTGACCGTTGCAAGGCTGGATTCCCATTATTTAATTTTATCTTCAGACCGTTGTGAGGACTTACGCATGTGAGCGCCGAATCTTTTGAATATAAAAGGATTAAAGTCTTCACGGTGGGTCGGGATGATTTAATTAAATCATATCTCTTGCGGGAATCACTCCAATTTGTCTCTTCACGTTGCATGTGAGCTTTCCGTAATATTTGACTTTTCAAAGCATGCCGACGTGGATTTGGAGTACTAGGTTGTAGTTGAGTAGTGATGTGCGGCTTACATCTCTGCAGTAGGTTCTCTCATTCCTCACCGTTTGAGACTTGTCCGATCAGTGACTTCCCGAGGTACCTCGGGCCGATCTGGTCAAACTTCTCCGATAAATTTTAGTTGACTGTGGCTACTCGATTTGAAGTCAATTTGTACTTCTCGATGGACTAGGTTTGTACTTTAGTACTTAGCCGATTTTCAGCCTAGCTAACTTTGGCCTATAGAAGATACTCATTTGGTTCTTCTTTACATTTTGCCAATTTTTATACTTAACATATTTTGGCCTATGGAAGATACTCATTTGGTTCTTCCTTACATTTTGCCAAGTAATAAACATTTGATTTTAAATTAATGACATCATCAAAATCTAACAAGTATTCCTAACAATCAAAGGGAGAGGAATGAATCCACTTTTCGTTTTCTCACGGTAAAATCTTCCATCCAGACAATTTTAGCTAGAGCTGGATCTGGTTGAGGAACAAATTCAATGAGTTTTTTGATTAGTTCTTCTGGTGTTGTTGCAACGACTATGATTCGTTTAGCACACTCGGAAATAAAACTCTTTTCAGCAGAGTAGTTATTGAAAGATAGTAAACCATCAAGGAAACCATTGACATTAAGCAGACCTATTGGTTTTTGATGAACATTTAGCTGGGCACTGGTAACCACATGAAAAAGTTCCTCAAGCGTGCCAAAACCACCGGGAAGGGTGATAAAGGCGCCAGAATTATTTATCATGTGAGTTATGCGATCTTGCATATTTACAGCTCTAAACTCATCTCCAATAGTTGCCCCGGTGATTTTACTTTCAGCCAAAGGTTTTGGAATTATTCCCAACACTCTTACTCCTTCCATATAGGCAGAAGCAACAACTCATCTACATGAATGAATTTTGTCCTAAGGTACGACCCAAGTTGTGGGCTGCTTCAGTAAAGCATGCCTTTTTTCCATAACTAGCTCCACAAAAAATGCAGACTGTGCTAATTTTTTTTGTGGAAGATGATGACTCCATTTTTGAAAAGAAATTAATTTGAGAGAAAAAGAGAAAAGTACAAATTTGAGGGATGAATAAAAGAAACAAGCACAATGTTTATTTATAGAAGAAAAATGAGGTAAAATTGTTTAAAAAGTTTGTGATTGCGTTGATTGCGCTTCAACCACTCAATAGAATAATGAATGCATCTATTGCGTAACACCCTTTTTTTTATTCAGAAAATCTAACCATACGACAAAAATTAAAGATACTCACGTGTATATACAGTAGTTGTGATTGTGGCTCACATCTTCCTCTGATTTTACGTTCAGAAACGGCCTAAACGCCTTCTATGAGTCGGGGAGAAGCTTCCCATCCAATTTTCTTACAAATTGGCAAACAGGATATTTTAACGTCAGATTCCCAAGACGTTGTTCATATTCTAGTTTGAATTTTTTCCACAAACATCGAATTCCGTAATGTACGAGTCCACTAGGATGCATGTCAAGAGAAATTTCGATATTATCTAAATTCTCTTTATTCAGACCATCCTTAATGAACTGAATTTTATCTTCTCTGTTTATAGATGGAATTCCTAAAGATCGACATTTTAAATTAAAGTTCCATCTAGCACATTTATAGCAAACGGCTATTATCTTTGATCGTCGTTTCTTGGCATATGAACTTTTTCCAAACCCTGGTAAAAATCTAGTAGGTATTTCTGTGAATTCTCCTGCTATTCTCACTTTGCCTTCAATAATGAATCTTATGTCAAAAGGTATGCTTTTATTCATAAGCAACCTCATACTTTCAAGTCTCGTCTTATAAATTTTTAAAATGACATTTTTGCTGAGAAAGGGAAATATCTTTTCAATTTTATTCAAAGTTTCTTCCATGATAAAAAAAATAAAAATAAAAGAGAAAATATCTACAAATATCAGTTGTTGTGGGAAACCAAAGAATCCGACTTTAATAGTCACGGAGTACCGTTATCCGTCACTTGACCGGACTAACACAATTGAGTACTAAGTTACAACGTCGAGAAAATGTATCCTATAACAATAGTTCACAATGTAAGATTTCAAATATAACACAATTGAGTCCGGTTTATCGATCCCACGAGGAAGTTAGGTTATATATTGAATTATACACTATTTAACTATTTGTTATAGAGATTTATATGATTGAAACACACAATTTAAGAGTTTGGTTTGACAATTACAAAGAAATTATAATAATAGTTTTAATATTCAAAGAAATGAAAGATTGCACTAATAATAGATTAATAAAAGATAAAATGAAATAGTTGGGATTACAAACTTAGCTCATCATTAGTTATTGAAGATTTATAGGAGATCATAAGATAAATTTACTTATTATATTGTGTAGATTCGATTTTCCTTAAAAAGACGGTTCCTCTTTCGAATGTCAAAACGCCCCTTATATATTGAATCAATCCACTATATTTCTATGTTGATTGGCTTCAATACATAGCATTAGATTTTATGAAAATAACTCAAAGAATCATCTAAGGTATACAGGTATATTTCTATCCCCTAGAACAACTTAGAGTGAAGATCATTTGATCTAATCAACATATTTTCTTTCGAAACATATGAAGACCATAAATATCGTCATTTATTGGCCAAATAAATAAAGATTGGTAAAACAATGAAAATCACATACAATAATAAGTAATTCATAATAGATCTTTATACAAACTTAAATAACATGACTAACCTTGTTTATAATCCCAACTTAAGTAAGTTAGCCCATTAAGGGTTTATTCAACATATTACAAGCTTGAGTGGTCATTAATAGTTGAAAAAGGGAAAGAATTGATCCTAACTCCCTTAGTAGATAAAGGAGAAAGAAACAATAAACTCCCTCAACAACATAAGCTAAACCACACTTACTAAAATCACTCAAGAACACAAGTGTGTTCTTCACACAAAGAGAAAAAGTATTACAAAGTGAGAAAATAATAAGATGAATGATTCATAATGATGGATCTAAGAGGTCTATTTATACACCTAAAGTCATTTAATAGTTCCAAAACTCCAGCATTATTACAATAGATCGGATCAATGCCAGCCATCCCCTCAATAATAGACCAAAAGTATAAAAAATTAGACAATGATCACAATCTGACAAGAGTTACGGCCGTAACTATGATAACTTACGGCCGTAACATTGAGGAGTTACGGCCGTAACATGGCTTCGTAAATTTTCATTTTTGTGAGTTACGCCCGTACACGTCTGTATGGAGTTTCAGACTTCATTTTCAGCCCAGAATTTCTTAGACTTTGCGTTTTTGCCCCAAATCTTCTTCGGATGATAACTTTTGATATATAACTCTGATTTTGAATCCGGAAAGACTGCCAAACTCATCTCGGAAAGCCCTACAACATGAATACATAAAAATTCAACAAAGAGAATATTTTATACACATGTGATTTCTTGAGCAAATCAGTAATTCAATCCGATTAAGACTAAATTTACATCTTCATCTGATAAATAATAAAATTATTAGAAGCTAATTAATTCTAAGCAAAAACGAGTAGACTAGCTCTATTATGGGTGAAATATATCGATACAAACCATGGATAAGTGTATAAAACTGACACTTATCAAACTACCATGTATGGAAAGGCAAGATGGAAGACCTTATATATGTGAAGGATTATTATCTACCGGTCTTTAGCAAAGATAAACCGGAAGGCAAGTCCGACCCGGATTGGGCTATTTTGCATCGCCAAGTGTGTGGCTATATTCGACAATGGGTTGATGATAATGTGTTGAATCATATTAGTGGAGAAAAGGACGCTCGAGAATTGTGGCACAAGCTCGAGCAATTGTATGCTCGGAAGACGGGGAATAATAAGCTATTCCTCATTAAACAAATGATGAACCTAAAATATCGAGATGGGACTCCTGTGTCGGATCATTTGAATGCATTCCAAGGCATCATTAATCAACTTTCAGGAATGGGCATTAAATTCGAAGAGGAGGTTCAAGCTTTGTGGTTGTTGGGCACATTGACGGATACTTGGGAGACGTTTCATACGTCGTTGTCTAACTCTACCCCTGATGGTGTCATTTCGATGGAACTTGATAAGGGAAACATGCTGAACGAGGAGGTCCGAAGAAAGTCACAGGGATCTTCGTCACAGTCGGATGTTCTTATTACCGAAAGACGGGGGAGAGGTCAAAGCAGAGGTCCGAGTAATAGAGGGCCACAAAGAAGTAATTCCAGGCGGAAGTATGCAAATATTGAATGCTACCATTGCAGTAAGAAAGGGCATACGAAGAAATTTTGCCGACAACTAAAGAAGGAAAATCGCCAAGGCAGAGAAAACTCTCAAAAGAAGGAGAGCGGGAGTAATGAAAAAGACGAAGTAAATACTACTACCGATGAGTTCTTTGTATGTTGCGATTATGACATGGTGAACCTTGCCAGAGATGATTCGAGTTGGGTGGTCGACAGTGGAGCTATGTGTCATGTTACATCACGTAGGGATTTCTATTCCTCTTATACTCCGAGTGACTATGGGATAGTCAAGAAGGGTAACGATGGATTATCCAAGATTGTTGGAGTAGGATACGTACACTTGAGGTTCGACACCGGTGTGGAATTTTTTTTACGTAATGTGAAACATGTTCCGGATATGAGGCTAAATGTGATTTCCGTTGGCTTACTTGATGATGATGGCTATTGTAGCGGTTTTGGCAAGGGAGTGTGGAAACTCACTCGAGGTTCCTTGATTGTCGGAAGAGGAGAGAAGACAGAAGCGCATGCGTGACACTTCCAAAGGTCACGATTAATGTCGTGAACACAGTTGACAATAATGACATGACCGAGCTATGGCATAAGAGACTCAGTCACATGAGCGAGAAAGGGATGGCGCTATTGTCAAAGAAGAAGGTGTTATCCAGGGTTCATGATGTACATCTTAAAAGGTTCTCTCACTGTCTAGCTGGGAAACAAAGGAGAGTCACTTTTAAGAGCCATATTCCTTCACGGAAGGAAAATGTTTTTGATCTTATACATTCCGATGTTTGTGGTCCTATGAAGACTAAGACGCTTGGTGGTTGTCTATATTTTGTCACATTCATCGACGATCATTCGAGTAAGGTGTGGGCATACAACTTAAAGACCAAAGATCAAGTTTTGGATGTTTTTAAACAGTTTCATGCCTTGGTGGAAAGATAGACCGGGAAGAAGTTGAAGTGTATTCGGATGGATAATGGTGGAGAATACACTGGGCCTTTTGATGAGTATTTCCGAGAGCAAGGGATCCGACATCAAAAGTCACCACCGAAGACTCCGCAACTTAATGGCTTGGAGGAGAGGATGAATCGGACTTTGGTTGAGAGAGATCGATGTTTGCTCTCACATGCCGGATTACCAAAGTCATTTTGGGGGGAAGCTTTGAACACGGCGGTTCACGCAATTAATTTGACGCCGTGTGTTCCTTTGAAGTTTGATGTCCCGGACAAAGTGTGGACTGTGGAGTGGTAAAGACATTTCATATCACCACTTATGGTTTTTCGGATATAAAGTATTTGTACACATTCCGAAAGATGAGAGGTCGAATTTTGATTCCAAGACGAAGCAATGTATTTTTATTGGCCATGGTCTTGATGAGTTTGGGTATAGATTGTATGACCCGGTGACTAAGAAGCTTGTTCGTTCGAGAGATGTTGTTTTTGTTGAAGATCAAATGATGAAGGATGTTGATAATGGAGAGTCGGCTCCACAACATGATTACGATCTTATTGATTTGGACCCCGTTCCTCCACAACATGTTGAAACTCCCGATGGAGATGATGGCCAAAATAATGAACAACAGGATGCCGGTGACAATGATGAGTTGGCACAAGATGATACCGATGGAGTTCATCCCGAGCTACCCGTGACGAACATGCCATCCTTTGTTCTACTTTGACGGTCGAAGAGGGATTGTCATCCCTCCACTCATTATTCGTCCGATGAGTATGTTTTACTCACCGAAGAGGAAGCGCCCGAATATTTCGAGGAGGCTATGGATAATGATAACAAGAATGAGTGGATGGATGCCATGCAAGATGATATGAGTTCGTTACATGAGAACAATACGTACGAGTTGATGAAGTTCCCGAAGGGCAAGAGAGCTTTGAGAAATAAATGGGTGTACAAGGTGAAGTCGGAGGAGCATACTTCATTATCCCGATACAAAGCTAGACTTATAGTCAAGGGCTTTAGTCAAAATAAAGGCATTGATTTTGACGAAATTTTTTCTCCAGTTGTGAAGAATGGATCAATTCGATTGGTCCTTGGTATAGCGGCTAGTCTTGACCTTGAGATTGAGCAAATGGATGTCAAGACGGCATTTCTTCATGGAGACCTTGATAAAGAAATATATATGAAGCAACCTAAAGGGTTTCAGGTTAAGGGAAAAGAGGATTATATTTGTAGACTCCGTAAGAGTCTATACGGTTTGAAGCAAGCACCACGTCAATGGTATAAAAAGTTCGAGTCGGTTATGGAGGAGCAAGGCTACCAGAAGACGACCCTGGACCATTGCGTGTTTTTCAAGAAATTTGGAGATGATGATTTTATCATCCTATTGCTTTATGTGGATGACATGTTGATCGTTGGCAAGAATGCCGAAAGGATTGCCAATTTGAATAAAGAGTTAAATAAGTCTTTTGCCATGAAAGACTTGGAGCCCGCTAAGCAGATTCTAGGGATAAGAATCATTCCCGATAGAGCGGCCCGAAAATTGCACATATCACAGGAAAAATACATTGAGAAGGTATTTAAGCGATTTAACATGGATAAAGCTAAAGTTGTTAGTTCACCTCTTACTAACAATTTTAAATTGACGAGCAAGGATTGTCCTACGACGAAGGAAGAGATTGAGGAAATGGATAGAGTTCCTTATGCCTCTGCGGTCGGGAGTTTGATGTATGCCATAGTATGTACGAGGCCCGACATTACTCATGCCATGGGAGTGGTGAGCCGTTTCTATCGAATCCGAGAAATAAGTATTGGGAAGCCGTAAAATGGATATTTAGATATTTACGGGGCACTTCCAAATTTGGGATCACATTTGGAAATGGGAAAGTGATGCTTGTTGGTTATACCAATTCGGATATGGCAGGTAACAAAGATAATCGAAAATTCACATCCGGTTATTTGATGACGTTTGCAGGGGGAACTGTGTCATGGCAATCGAGATTGCAAACGTGTGTTGCCTTGTCAACAACGGAGGCCGAGTATATTGCGGCGGTGGAAGCATGTAAAGAGCTCTTATGGTTGAAAATGTTTTTACGAGAGCTGGGCTTCCGAGAACGGCGCCACGTGGTTCTTTGTTATAGTCAGAGTGTGATTCATTTGGCAAAGAATGCGACTTTTCACAAGAGAATATCGATGTGAGATATCATTGGATTCGAGATGCATTGGAGGATGGTTTGTTTGAACTTGAAAAAGTTCACACCGATGATAATGGTTCTGATATGTTAACTAAGGCGTTGAGTAGAGACAAGGTTAAAGTATGTTGTTCTATCATCGGGCTGGCGAACTTTTCCTATATTCCGGAAATGGGGAGATTTGTAGGAGTTATTTCTGAAATATAGGCCTTCTCGGAGTCGACTGGACTCTGCGCCACGGCACAAGCCCTCCGGGTGGCGGCACACATTTTTCTTCAGCACTTCCTCCCCTACTGTACTCCGGACCGCGGCACAAGCCTGCCGGGACGCGGCCCCCCTGGAACCCCCCTTCATCTAACAAAACCTGCCCAACCTTGCTGTCGTCCGTGCCTAGGCGCAGAAGGGCTGCGCCTAGGCCCCCTGGGACTTTTTGTCACTCTTTTTTCTGAGTGTGCCTAGGCACACAATGTCTGCGCCTAGGTGCACGGTGTCAACTCAGTTTTGGAACCCTTTTTCATCAGATGCGTGCTGCGGTTTTCATTCCAACTTTCACCCAACTTTAAGAGCAACACAAGAGAGATACAAGAGAGAAAAGGAAAGAGAGAAATATACTTGTTCGATTTCCTGGAGTTGTATCAATTGGATCGTCGTGATATTTTGACAATAGCTTGGTAGCGATTGGGCAAATCTTTTCACTAGAATATATCGAGGGTTTAAGTCCGGAAGTTCGGGTATTTTGTAAGCTTTATGTGTAAGCTATTTACAGTGTTTTTCTTTCTTGATCTTGTTGTTGTTGTGTATTCCAAATACTTGAAGATTGTTTATTACCAAGTATTTGAAAATTATCGATGTATACCTCTAGTTGTTAGGAGTATGCCCTCGAATGCCACTCAGAGGATGTTGAGTGAGGGCATTGTACTTGTAATTATGGAAATCATTTATATAAGGCAATAGATGTTTCTTTATTTACTGGTAGTTACTGGTGTTCTTAACTCGTAAATATACGTATAGAAACTAGTCCGTGTATTTGAGAGAAAAATGTTCCACTCCTTATTGGATAAGGAGGTCGGCACTGGAAAGGTTTATAGCTCAAATACTTAATTGTTCGCAAGTCGATGAAACTTGACTGGGTGTTAAGTTTATGCAAAGACTTGTATGACGTGTTCTTTGACATGGAGAGTGCCTGTCGAACGTTGGTTAGTGGGAGCACATGTTATAGGTATGCTAATTGGATTAGTATACTCGAACCAACTCACCCTCGATTCGTCACACAGATTTCACTCTGGGACAGTCAATGACGGAATCGAAAGATTGTTATAGGTATTCGTGAACCTCCGACTTGAGGATTTAATAGGGATGTGCTTGTGACGTCAAGATTTTCATTATAGTAGTTCGACCTTATAAACCGGGAGGTGGGGGTCAACCTCGACGTGCATCTTGACGGGCAAGTAGCAGGTCCTACTGAATACCAAGGTAGAATTCTTTATCCCGTTAGTGAGCGGGTTATATGTACTATGCAGTTATTGGCAGATGAGATCATAAGGCACATGCTGTGAGCAGCCGAGAGTGACTCGGCACGGCTTTGATTTTCGCCCGCTTGTTTTTTCCGTATTTTCTTGAAAATTAATCTCCCATATATTAAATTAGATTTAATATTATTAAAATGATTTATGGTATTTCATTTTACAAGGAAAATTTGATTAATTGGAATTTCTATGGGCGACCGGATTATTTGAACGTTTTCATGTTACCGATTGTGTGAATCGATTGGATCGGTTCGTATTGTTGATTGGATCAATGTATCTCTACGCTTTCCATTTATATAGTATTTATTGGATGAATGCTTTTGAATGGGGATGTGGTTCGTGGACTTAGTTTTGAATCATTCGTTTTATTCGATTGGGTTGTAAAGGCCATTTTGAGCCTATTTATTTTACTAGAAATATTTGTATCTAGGATGCAATTTTCAATGTAAAATTTATATGTAATGACGAAGACCGGAGGAAGATCCGTTTCAAGAAGATGAAGATTCAAGACAAAGACTTGTAATTAGATTACGAAGTTTTTTGTTTTCTAGGAACGGTCCATGAACCACATGTTGGTAGCAACTAGGCTGTGAATGGTTGTTTCATATTGTATGAATTCCACAAACGCGCATAAATGATTAATGTGCAAAGTGTAACGTTAATCGCGAAAATTCTCCCACAACAAATTATTAAGTTTATAAGGTTTCAAGGTTTTCCTTCCCTCCATCGAGCTTTCGGGAAATTGAAATCCAAACCGGATGTGCTATGCTTCTGAGTTATCTGGGTAGTCGTCCGAGGAGGACGGATAAATTACCGGGAGAGCATTGGATGCCTTCAGTTGGAGCAAATTTTATCCCTAAAAACCTGATAGGTTGCCAGATAAGATTCAATTGTGAAACTGATTTGCGTCGATGGTATAAACTTAACTTGTTCACGAACCATAGAAACCGTATAGGTTGAGGGGAGTAAACAAGGGGAAAAAGAAGATCGAATCATCCATTAGATGGGTTGGTGTTGGACACCACTTTATGAAAATTAATAGACTAGAAACCTGTTCGGTTGCCCTCTATTAAGATTTATAAAGAACTCGATCACCACTATGAAGTAGAGCGACGATACTTCCGGATTTCACATGGGAGTGTGTTATTCCGATAAAATAGTGGGAGCTGGATAACAAGAATAGAAAAGACCTTAATTCTATACTCAGATCATAATATAACAAGTCACTAATTAATCTGTTATACTTAATGCAGACATAACTCTTAATATGACAATGAATCCACTCGCAATTCTACTCGAAAAGAACACCCTGATTGGACCTAACTTTGTGGACTGGCTCCACAATCTGATGATTGTCCTCAGTATAGAGGCACCAGGATATGTCTTGGAGATGGACATTCCGGCGCCTCATGTGCGGACCAGAGCCAATGAGGAAGAGATTGAAAACTACGAAAAGTGGATTAAGGATGACGTAAAAGTCCATGCATACATGATGGCTTCTATGTCAAATGAGCTTCAGAGAGCTCATGAGAAAATGACTTCTGCTAGGCAGATTCTATCTCACTTAACCGAGCTTTATGCTGAGCACAGCAGAACTGCAAGATATGAGATATCCAAGCAACTGTTCGGTGCAAGGATGAAGGAAGGTGAGAAGGTTGGGGAACACGTCCTCAAAATGATATACATGATCGAGAGATTGGAGGATCTTGATTTTAAAATGGATACTTCTCTCCAAAACGACCTTATCCTACAGTCTCTCCCTGATTCCTTCTCACTGTTTGTTATGAACTTCAACTGCAATGAGATTGTATGTAACTTAACTGGGCTAATGAACAAACTGGTGACCACTCAGTCTCAGATGAAGACTCCACGGATGAAGGAGTCTGCTCTTGTCATTTCTTCTAGACCTTGGAGGTCTAAGAATAAGAAGAAAAAGACCAAGAAGAAGACTAGACCACATGTTAAGGACCTTAAGGGTAAGGGCAAGACCCTGAAGGTTCCGAAGAACAAGAAGAAGAAGGATGCTTGTCTCAAGTGCGGTGAGCTGGGCCACTGGGCCAGAGACTGTCCGATTCTTCATGGCACTTCAGGTACAGAACTTTTAGTTTTGGAAACAAATTGTTCTGCTACTGTATTTTCTACTTCCTGGATATTGGATTCTGGTGCTAGTTCTCATATTTGTACCGTGAATCAGGATCTGGAACAAAGTAGGAAGCTTGGAGCTGTAGAAGTTATGATCACAGTCGGAAGCGGGCATAGTGTCGAGGCGACCGACATAGAATCACTTCTTTTGGGTTTAGAATCTGGCTTTGTTTTGACTTTAGAAGATATACTTGTTTTGCCCAAGGGACACAAAAACATTGTATCCATTCCGGTCATGGACCTAAAAGGCTTTTCATTTTTCATTGGTGATGGTTCCTGCAAAATTTATTTCAGAAATAAACTAGTGGGTACTGCTACATTGTTAAATGGATTGTATCATCTAAATCTCAGTAACAAAGTAGTTGTGAATACTATGACTAGAAAACGTGGTAGGGATGAAACCAATCAAGTTTTGAAATGGCATCTTAGACTTGGTCTGTTGATCAGACCAAGGTTTACAAGATAGAAAAGAATGGACTTATGGGTCCATTGGGATCGGATCCCTTTCCTACTTGTGAATCTTGCCTTAAAGGAAAAATGACTAAGTCCCCCTACACATGGACTTTTGAAAGAGCCGTTGATAAACTGGGATTAATCCATACTGACGTATGTGGTGCTTTGGAAGCAACACGTGACAGATATCAATATTTCATTACGTTACAGACGATCATACTAGGTATGGTTATGTATACTTAATGAAACATAAATCCGAGGCCTTTGAGAAATTCCAGGAATTCAAGGCCCTAGTCGAGAAACAAACTGGTAATCATATCAAAGTACTTCGGTCGGACCGAGGTGGCGAGTATATGAGTACGGAGTTTGACGAGTTCCTTAAGGAACAAGGAATAGTTTCACAACTAACACCTCCAGGTACTCCTCAGTTAAATGGTGTGTCAGAAAGAAGGAACCGAGCCTTGTTGAACATGGTCCGTTCCATGCAGGGCTATACTGACTTACCGATTTACCTGTGGGGGTATGCACTCCTGACTGCCGCTTACATCTTGAACAGATGTCCTTCCAAATCTGTTCCTAAAACTCCACATGAGATGTGCGAGGGCAGGAAACCAAGTCTTAATCATATTAGGATTTGGGGATGTCCCGCCTTTGTCAAGAAGACTAAGGTGGAAAAGTTGGAAGCTAGGTCCGTGAAGGTACGTTTCATTGGATTCCCATCTGGGACGATGTGGTATCTATTCTACATGCCCGAAGATCGAAAGATCGTTGTTGCTTTACAAGCACACTTCCTGTAAGATGAGTTCATTCAGGAAGGCGGAGCAGGTAGAAGTATTTCTTTAGAAGAATATAATGAAACTCCTCGGGAAACACCTGTGCAAGAAATTAGAACCGAACCTTCTAAAACACAAGTACAACCACCTCGTAGGTCTAGTAGGGTGTCTCATTTACATGAGAGGTGTAACACCCCCAAGTTATTCAGAGATATTACAGCGCCGTAAGCCCCGCCGTGGGACCCACAAGGCTAAACATACGCGGAACCATAAATTTTGACCGATAAGGTCTACACACAATGGAATGAAAAACGATACAAAGGTATTCGAAATATAACCAATGTATTCACAAACATCACAACTCAATTCAATACTTCGGCAAACACAGTAGGAACATCAAGGAAAAAGGAAAACAATACTCGAGTATTCAATAGCGATCGAAGACAACAACCGAGCGGAAACTCCAAAGAAATAAAAGCGGAAGAAAGACACGGTATCACACTTGCCCACCATCTTTATGCCGACCCGATACACCGCCCGTCCGCTCTCCTGGAACTGAAATACATGAAACGTATTCCCCCATAAAGGGTTAGCGTCGAATAGCTAGTGCAAGTATAACAATATGAAACATAATACTTCTCGACAATAAAGTAAATGTAATCCGTCAATTCATCAATATCCGTCAATTCATCAATTTAAGACTAGTATTAGGAATAACTAAAATCTCAAGACGTATGTGAATGCCGTAGAAAGCGGTTCGTTCATATCATACGCCGTTACATGTAGGAATGCCGTCAAAGCGGTTCGTTCATTACATGCCAACATTATTTCATATGAATGCCGTAGAAAGCGGTTCGTTCATATCAACCATGGAATCGCACTGGAGGCTACGAAACCCTCGAGAGGACCATAGGCCCGTCCCAGTGGCTAGAAATAATCATACCATCAATATTTCATACTTTCAAAGTCGAGAACGTACAATCATAAATGTATACTTGCCTTTGAGACATCGAGCGAACGGAAAAAGGGGTATGAGATTGGTAGGTCCAAGAACGCGCTTAGGCACCTAAATGATTCGCAAGGAATATGATAATTAATTATCCATATTCAAATTACGAAGAAACCCCGAAACCGTCTACGATTCATAAAGATATACGGATAATCAACTAGAGGTTGGAAAATCGTCCAAACCTCACAAGTCCGAAAACGACATAATTCAACCCGAAAAATCGGTAGAAAACACTCATACGGTATAGATATATCAAAATCTCAAGGTTCTCAAGCTTCAATCGGATAAAACGTACGAATCTACGAAAATCCCCAAAAACCAACACAAAATCAAAGTGTTCTTGAATAATCTTTCAATAATCCGATGAATACCCAATCATGTCCATAATCACGCATATATCACATCATACACCATGATTTCATCATCCAAAACGTCAATACCCACACAAAATCGAGAAGTCAAGATGTCGAAGAAATTACCTTTTGAATATTCAAGCTCTATGATCCAAGGAATACGCGTTAGATCGACTATCCGGGCTTCCCAAACGATTGGAGGTGGTAAATCTTCAACACACAAGTGATAGCTATGAAAAGAGCTCCTCCCTCAACTCTCTCTCGCGATAGAAGATGGAAATGGAGGAAGAAGGTGGAATCACGCTTAAAAGGCCGAATTATGCGATTGACCGCATTGTGTGCCGCGGCTCGGCATAGGTGTGCCGCGGCAGCCTAATAATTGTTCCCAGTTTCGGCGGTGTGCGCGGCTCGGCTCGAGTGTGCCGCGGCACCGGGTCTGGCGGAGTTTTGGTGGGATGCAACACCGGTGTGCGCGGCTCGGAGTAGGTGTGCGCGGCAATGACTCAGCAGTGTGCCGCGGCTCGGCTCATGTGTGCGCGGCACCGAGTCACTGCTCGGCCAAATATAGGAAATGTGTGTGCCGCGGCGCACACTCCTTGTGCCGCGGCTCACACCCCCTTCGGGTCCTAAAATGATGAAAATTGACCCGGAAAGAGAATAAAAGCAATATGATTCAATGTCCGGACAACAATAACACGAAATAGAAATACGGGAACCCCAAAGCGGTGGTTCCAAGCAATGATTACAAGGGTTCGCTCAACAAATCACGATCCGAAGAATATGAAAGGTTTGAAATGACATGACTTTCGACCGGATATTACATTCTCCCCCTAAAAGAAGTTTCGTCCGAAACTTAAGAAATAAATAGTTCGGGGTATTCCACCCGCATCTTCTCTTCCGTCTCCCAAGTCGCCTCTTCGACTCCATGCCTCGACCATTGTACTTTAACGGTGGAATGGTCTTATGCCATTGTTTCTCGCGACGCTCAAGGATCTTCACGGGTCTCTCAGGAAAGGTAATATCCTCGGCTACATTAATCTCATCAGTAGTCGATAATGTGGCCCGGATCCGGTACGTACTTCCTCAACTGGGACACATGAAAAACACTATGGACGTGACTCAAAGCTGGAGGTAATGCCAAGCGATAAGCTAAGTCTCCAACTCTGTCCAAAATCTCAAAAGGTCCGATATACCTTGGGCTGAGTTTTCCCTTTTTACCGAAGCGGAAAACTCCTCTGGTCGGTGATACTTTGAGCAAGACATGATCCCCCACTTCAAACTCCAAGGGTCGACGACGAGTATCGGCGTAAGATTTCTGACGACTCTGGGTAGTCAGTAATCGGTCTCGGATGATAGAAATCTTTTCCTTGGTCTCCAACAACATATCTGGTTCCGTCCCAACTAGCTCAGAAGCCTCGTCCCAACATAATGGCGACCTACATCGCCTACCATAGAGAGCCTCGAAGGGTGCCATTTTGATCGACGCATGCCAACTATTATTGTAAGCAAACTCGATCAACGACAAGTGAAGCTCCCAATCATTACTCCAGTCTAAGGCACAAGCCCGTAACATATCCTCCAACGTCACGAATCGTCCTCTCTGTCGACCGTCCGACCGAGGATGAAAGGAAGTGCTCAATCTCAACTCGGTACCCAGGCACGATGAGCGGCACGCCAAAATGCGATACGAAACGGCCGTCTCGATCGAAACAATGGTCTTGGGGGCACCGTGTAACCTCACGATCTCGGCGATAAAGGTTCGAGCCAATCTATCCGGTCCCCAAGTATCCTTAATACCCAAGAAGTGTGCGGACTTGGTCAATCGATCGACAATTACCCAAATCATATTCATTCGCCCGAGTTCTCGGCATGCCGATGATAAAATCCATTGAGATATCTTCCCACTTCCACTCGGGAATGGGGAGTGGTTTCAACAATCCCGCCGGTCGTTGATGTTCGATCTTGACTTTTTTACACGTCAAGCACCGTAATAAGAACTCCGTAACATACTTCTTCATGTTATTCCACCAAAAATTTTTCTTCAAATCTTTGTACATCTTACTCGTCCGGGTGGATTGAGTAAGGCGTAGCATGAGCTTCTCGGAGAATCCTCTGTCTCAATTCCAAATCATTCGGACGCAAAGCACCCTGAAATCTCAAAATACTATCCTCGTGTACCATAAAGCCGGAGCTTTTCCTTTAATCACATCTTCCTTCGATTGAGAAATCATCGGGTCACTCCTTTGTTTCCCTTTGATATCATCAACCAAGGACGAAGTAATTTCGAGAGTACACAACTGTCCTGTACTCGAAGCCACACTTCGATCCCTTGTTCAATTAAATCTGGCGAATCTTCGTCAGACGTAAGAACCTCAAGCATTTGAAGAGATGCCGATTTGCGGCTCAAAGCATCCGCAACGACGTTGGCTTTTCCGGTGGTAAAGAATCTCCAAATCATAATCCTTTATCAATTCTAACCAACGTCTCTGCCTCATATTTAGCTCCTTGATGAAAATATATTTCAGGCTCTTGTGATCGGTATAAATCCGACACGGTGAACCGTACAAATAATGCCGCCAAATCTTGAGTGCGAAGACAATTGCGGCCAACTCTAAATCGTGAGTAGGATAATTCATCTCATAAGGTTTTAATTGTCGAGACGCAAAAGCTATCGTCTTATCATGCTGCATAAGCACACAGCCCAGGCCTTGACTCGAAGCGTCACTATAAACTGCAAAGCCCTCGCTATCAAGTGGTAAAGTTAAAATCGGCGCTGAAGTCAATCGTCTCTTCAGTTCATCGAAGCTCTATTGTCTCTCATCCGTCCAGATAAACTTTTCGGTCTTCTGGAGTAATTTTGTAAGCGGTCGAGCGAGTTTCGAGAACCCTCGGCGACCGAGCGGTAATACCAAAGAAGGCCCAAAAGCTACGAACCTCTTTAACATTTTTAGGCGGTGCCCAACTTAGCACTGCCTCGATCTTCTGCGGGTCTACACGAACCCCTTCGGCCGAAATCACATGGCCGAGAAACATAACTTCTTCCAACCAAAACTCACATTTCGAGAACTTTGCATAGAGGTGCTCGGTTCTCAAAATGTCTAAGACCAAACGCAAGTGTCGGGCATGTTCCTCCTTATCCCGAGAATAGATCAAGATGTCGTCAATAAAGACGACTACACACCTGTCGAGGTACTCGATGAATATTTTATTCATTAACTGCATGAATACTGCCGGCGCATTCATCAACCCAAAAGGCATAACTACAAATTCATAATGCCCATATCTCGTCCGGAACGCCGTCTTTGGAACGTCGGACTCCCTCACTCTGAGTTGATAATACCCGGATCTTAAATCAATCTTCGAGAAAACCGCAGCTCCTTGCAATTGATCAAATAGATCGTCTATACGAGGCAAAGGATATTTATTCTTGATGGTTACTTTATTCAGCTCACGGTAGTCAATGCACAAACGTAGTGAACCATCCTTCTTCCTGACGAAAAGAACGGGCGCGCCCCAAGGCGAAGCGCTCGGTCTGACGTACCCTTTTTCCAAAAGTTCTCCCAACTGAGTCTTCAATTCCTGCATCTCGGAAGGTGCCATCCGATAAGGTGCTTTAGAAATCGGGGCCGCATCCGGCTCTAAATCCACGGAAAAATCTATCTCTCGATCTGGCGGTAATCCCGGAAGATCGTTCGGAAAAACATCGGGATACTCATTAACAACCGGAATTGAAGAGAAATCAACTTCAATTCCTTCCGTTTTCAACGCATAACACCAATAGCCCGTACAACCTTTATTCAAAAGTTTTACGGCCTTCATGGAACTGATAAGTAACTTGGATTGGCCCAACTTACGTCCCAAAAATGAGTACTCAGATCCGTCCTTAGTCATCATAGTGATAACTTTGGTACGGTAATTCATAATCGCCTGATGATTATTAAGCCAATCCTCGCCGAGGATTACGTCCTCGCCTTCCATATCAACTACAATTAAATTTGATAACCATTCCATACCGGATATAACCACCGGAAATTCTCGAATCTCCTGATTCCCCACAATCCTATCCCCGCTAGGCAGTCTCACGATAAAGGGATCGCAAGCAGTTAAACAAGTTATATTCAAATGGCGTACACACTCCAAAGAAATAAAGGAATGTGTAGCACCCGAATCAAAAAGTACACGGACTGGATAGGATAGAATATGGATGGTACCTGTAGCCACCACCGCATCGGGTTCGTCTGTTCGACGCATCTCATAAACCCGTGGTTGCACCGAACCGACGCTAGAGTTTCCCCCTCCAGCGTTCTGACCCCGTCCTCGGCCCCTGCCAAAATTCTGCTGAGGTTGACCAGCTGGGGCAGAAGCCCGAGTGTCCAAAGTCCGATTCGGCTCGGAACAAAAAGTCGCTCTATGTCCCATCTGTCCGCACGTGTGACACTTCAACGGTGGAAAGTGGCATTCCAAATTAATGTGGCCTGAACGGCCACAATTATAGCAAGTCACCGCGCGATTTGAGGTACCCGAAGTGGGACGGTAACCCCTCTTCCCTTTATTAGAACGTGACGACTGTCCGGCAAAACGGTTAGTCGTCTGTGACTTCTGAAAGTTGCCACCCTTAGAGCCAGAAAAATTTCCCCGACTTTATGCTTCTTCGGTTCCTCAACGGTATCATTGTCGGGCTCAACATATCATGGGCTAAAGCTCGTCACGATACTCTTTCGGTGTGGTACAAGCAAATCCGGCCATGTACCGCCGCAAGTCCAAGTTCATCCGCATATCAAAATAACGGATCTTATCACGCTCGCTACGTACTTGATCCTTCACATGGATTAATTGTTGGTTATACTCCACGATTGCCTGCGAAACGGAATATCTTGTGGTTTAGCCTCGAAGAAGGCTCGGATTCGGCTCTCGTACCGGCCAAGGACAAAACTCGGCCTCCAAGAGCTCCTTAAATTCATCCCATGAGGCAATACGATCCTGGCTTGATGACCTTCCACCAAGTAGCGGCCTCCTTAGTGAGGAAATACCGAGCAATCGGTACTTTCCTCACCTCGGGGCAATCAAGCGCCTCGAAAATCTTCTCCAACTCTGCTAGCCAATCCTCCCGGCTAGCAGTGCTGTGGCACCACCAAAGCGTGGAGGTGCATACGGATTACGTTAAGCAGGCATCCGTGTTTGGGTTCGGGTTATTGGTGAGCGATGCAGGCCAAAATAGTCATCGAGTAGCCAATTGTTGAAGTGCATTCGCCACTCCAACGTCTGCGTTGTTCCCGACCATTTGGTAGTCGTCTTGACTCTCGGTATCGGGATGCACCGAGTTCGACAAAGCGGGGTTGGTCGACCCATGAAGCCCGATGGAAACGGCCGCGCCACGACCTCTTCCTCGCCCACGGCCACGACCACGGCCACGGCCCCTACCAGCTGACATACTGAAGAACACACAAGTCACGTAAGCACAATTCAATCATGCATCAACAAAGTGTCCGATTCTCAAGAATACCGATAAGAAGAAGCAAAACGAATAAGGAAACACCAGAAGAGTGAGAGGTCTTACAAGTACCGGTCGCACGGTGATGATGGCAGAGTAGTGATACTGTGGACATTTAACGACTCAATCGACCCAAAAGACCGACACCTAGGTATCCATAGACCTAAGCTCTGATACCATATTCTGTAACACCCCCAAGTTATTCAGAGATATTACAGCGCCGTAAGCCCCGCCGTGGGACCCACAAGGCTAAACATACGCGGAACCATAAATTTTGACCGATAAGGTCTACACACAATGGAATGAAAAATGATACAAAGGTATTCGAAATATAACCAATGTATTCACAAACATCACAACTCAATTCAATACTTGGCAAACACAGCCGGAACATCAAGGAAAAAGGAAAACAATACTCGAGTATTCAATAGCCAATCGATGCAACAACGGTGAGCGAAACTCCAAAGAAATAAAACTGGAAGAAAGACACAGTATCACACTTGCCCACCATCTTTATGCCGACCCGATACCTGCCCGTCCGCTCTCCTGGAACCTGAAATACATGAAACGTATTCCCCCCATAAAGGGGTTAGCCGTCGAATAGCTAGTGCAAGTATAACAATATGAAACATAATACTTCTCGACAATAAAGTAAATGTAATCCGTCAATTCATCAATATCCGTCAATTCATCAATTTAAGACTAGTATTAGGAATAACTAAAATCTCAAGGCGTATGTGAATGCCGTAGAAACGGTTCGTTCATATCATACGCCGTTACATGTAGGAATGCCGTCAAAACGGTTCGTTCATTACATGCCAACATTATTTCATATGAATGCCGTAGAAACGGTTCGTTCATATCAACCATGGAATCGCACCAGAGGCTACAAAACCCTCAGAGGACCATAGGCCCGTCCCGGAGTGGCTAGAAATAATCATACCATCAATATTTCATACTTTCAAAGTCGAGAACGTACAATCATAAATGTATACTTGCCTTTGAGACATCGAGGAACGAACGGAAAAAGGTGTATGAGATTGTTAGGTCCAAGAACGCGCTTAGGCACCTAAATGATTCGCAAGGAATATGATAATTAATTATCCATATTCAAATTACACGAAGAAACCCCCGAAACCCGTCTACGATTCATAAAGATATACGGATAATCAACTAGAGGTTGGAAAATCGTCCAAACCTCACAAGTCCGAAAACGACATAATTCAACCCGAAAAATCGGTAGAAAACACTCATACGGTATAGATATATCAAAATCTCAAGGTTCTCAAGCTTCAATCGGATAAAACGGACGAATCTACGAAAATCCCCAAAAACCAACACAAAATCAAAGTGTTCTTGAATAATCTTTCAATAATCCGATGAATACCCAATCATGTCCA
This sequence comes from Orobanche coerulescens, assembly GCA_033398695.1. NCBI lineage: Eukaryota > Viridiplantae > Streptophyta > Magnoliopsida > Lamiales > Orobanchaceae > Orobanche > Orobanche coerulescens. Next base: position 180,033,358 of record CM065809.1, read on the forward strand.
TAATCACGCATATATCACATCATACACCATGATTTCATCATCCAAAACGTCAATACCCACACAAAATCGAGAAGTCAAGATGTCGAAGAAATTACCTTTTGAATATCCAAGCTCTATGATCCAAGGAATACGCGTTAGATCGACTATCCGGGCTTCCCAAACGATTGGAGGTGGTAAATCTTCAACACACAAGTGATAGCTATGAAAAGAGCTCCTCCCTCAACTCTCTCTCTCGCGATAGAAGATGGAAATGGAGGAAGAAGGCTGGAATCACGCTTAAAAGGCCGAATTATGCAGTTGACCGCATTGTGTGCCGCGGCTCAGCATAGGTGTGCCGCGGCACAGGCCTAATAATTGTTCCCAGGTTTCGGCAGTGTGCCGCGGCTCAGCTCAGGTGTGCCGCGGCACCGGGTCTGACGGAGTTTTGGCTGGGGATGCAACACCAGTGTGCCGCGGCTCAGAGTAGGTGTGCCGCGGCAATGACTCGCAGTGTGCCGCGGCTCAGCTCATGTGTGCCGCGGCACCGGGTACAGCCTGCTCGGCCAAATATAGGAAATGTGTGTGCCGCGGCGCACACTCCTTGTGCCGCGGCTCACACCCCCTTCGGGTCCTAAAATGATGAAAATTGACCCGGAAAGAGAATAAAAGCAATATGATTCAATGTCTGGACAACAATAACACGAAATAGAAATACGGGAACCCCAAAACGGTGGTTCCAAGCAATGATTACAAGGGTTCGCTCAACAAATCACGATCCGAAGAATATGAAAGGTTTGAAATGACATGACTTTCGACCGGATATTACAAGAGGTATGGGCTTGTGCACTTGGAGGAGCTAGGTCTCCATGAGGTTCCAAGTGATAGCCAAGAGACCGACCCAACGACCTTTGACCAAGCGATGGTAGATGTAGACTCCGCGAAATGGCGTGAAGCTATGAATGTTTAGATAGACTCGATGCATGTAAATCAGGCCTGGACTCTAGTAGACCGCCCCAAGGGCATAGTGCCTATTGGGAACAAGTGGATCTACAAGAGAAAGACTGATGGTGATGGCAAGGTTGACGCCTATAAGGACAGGCTTGTGGCAAAGGGTTATACCCAGAAAGAAGGGATCGACTACCATGATACCTTCTCGCCCGTAGCTATGATCAAGTCTACTCGCATGATGCTTGCTATGTCTGCCTACCATGATTATGAGATATGGCACATGGACGTAAAGACGGCTTTCCTTAATGGATTCCTCGAGTAGGAAATCTATATGGAGCAGCCTAAAGGCTTTGTGTCCGAGGTCGATATTCAGAAAGTGTGCAAGCTTTAGCATTCCATTTATGGACTGAAGCAAGCGTCGCGTAGTTGAAACCTTTATTTTGACGAGGCGGTCAAAGAGTTTGACTTCGTGCAAAATGAAGAGGAACCTTGTGTTTACAAGAGGGTTAGTGGGAGCAAAATCTAATTCTTAGTACTATATGTAGATGACATTCTACTAATAGGAAATGATGTGAGAATGCTCAGTTCTGTGAAAGTTTGGCTTTCGAGTAAAATCTCCATGAAAGACTTGGGAGAAGCTACCAATATCCTTGGTATTCGACTCTACCGGGATAGAGCGAAGAGAACAATAGGACTTTCCCAAGCCCTCTATATAGATAAAATATTGAAGCGATTTTAGATGGATGATTCTAAAAGAGGGTTCCTACCGATGTGACATGGAATAAAACTCTCCTTGAAGATGTGTCCTCAAAGTGAGGAACAACGAAAGGAAATGAGTAATATACCATATGCTTCGGCCGTGGGTTGCCTTATATATACTATGTTATGTACGAGAACTGACATTATACATGCTGTAAGCGTGGTGAGTAGGTTTCAGGCAAACCCAGGTAGGGAACATTGGACTGCCATAAAGAACATTCTCAAGTACTTAAGAAGGACTAGAGATATGGTTCTTATGTATGGCGGTGTTGAATTGGATGTGGTGGGATTCGCTGATTCGGACTTCCAAGGACTGAAGGACGATTCGATGTCTACTTCTAGCTATGTATTTACTCTTAATGGAGGAGCAGTATCTTGGCGTAGTGCTAAGCAAAGCACGACTGCTGATTCCACCTGTCAGGCTGAGTATCAAGCAGCCTCAGAGGCTTCCAAGGAAAGGTTCTGGATTAAGAAGTTTCTAGGAGAACTTCAAGTGATACCATGTGCTGAGCTTCCTGTTCCGCTGTACTGCGACAACGACGGAGCTGTAGCACAGGCCAAGGAGCCGGGGTTTCACAACAGTACCAAGCACATTGAGAGAAAGTATCATCTCGTGAGAGAATTTGGTCGCAAAGGATACATTGTGCTGCATAGAGTAGACTTAGCCGACAACATCGCTGATCCACTGACCAAGCCACTTTCTCAGACTAGCTTGGAGCGTCATCTGTAGAACATGGGTATTAGATACCATAGTGTGTGGCATTGAGTGCAAGTGGGAGATTGTTAGGATATGCCCTCTAATGCCACTCAGAGGATGTTGAGTAAGGGCATTGTACTTGTAATTATGTAAATCATTTATATAAGGCAATAGATGTTTCTTTATTTACTGGTAGTTACTGGCGTTCTTAACTCGTAAATATACGTATAGAAACTAGTCCGTATATTTGAGAGAAAAACATTCCACTCCTTATTGGATAAGGAGGTCGGCACTGGAAAGGTTTATAGCTCAAATACTTAATTATTCGCAAGTCGATAAAACTTGACTGGGCGTTAAGTTTATGTATACAGCAAGCAGGGCCGGCCCAAAGCAATTTAATTTGTCAGCGGGTGGGTCAAATTTTGGGTGGGTCAAAAGGCCCAGGATTTTGGGCCTAAATATTGAGGCCGTGGCCCATCTTTGGCGGAACTAGCCCATGGGCTCTGATTTTCTTGCTTCCAACTTAATTAACCAAAATATATTAAAAATATCAATAATATGATAGAAATATATTTTCAACTATTTTAAAAAGTTCAAAACATCCATTTCAATACTATTAAAACCGTTAGATTCTTGCACTACAACCAGTGGTACGGAAAGTAGCTCATCACTTGGTCCATTATCTGTATTCGATAGCAAAATATCAATACAAAAATCTAAACAAAATCAACTTTAAATTGAAATAAGTTACGGTGTAAGGTTATACCCATTAACCTTAGCCTAATTAATTAATATTTATTAGTTATTAAATTTTTCATGGGCCTCTAGGTGCCCGTGGGCTGGGCCAAAATCTGGGCGGGCCAAAAAGGCCCAAGTTTCTATGGGCTAAAAATGTAAAGCCCAAAGCCCACTTATTCATGGGTGGGCTGGGCCGGCCCGTGGGCCTGGGCCACTTTTGCCAGGTCTAAGTTTATGCGAAGACTTGTATGACGTGTTTTTTGACATGGAGAGTGCCTGTCGAACGCTAATGGTTAGTGGGAGCACACGTTATAGGTATGCTAATTGGATTAGTATACTCAAACCGACTCTCCCTCGATTCGTCACTCGGATTTCACTCCGGGACAGTCAATACAGAATCAAAAGGTTGTGATAGGTATTCGTGAACCTTCGACTTGAGGATTTAATAGGGATGTGCTTGTTACGTCAAGATTTTCATTAGAGTAGTTCGACCCTATAAACCGGGAGGCGGGAGTCAACCTCGATGTGCATCTTAACGGGCAAGTAACAGGTGCTACTGAATACCAAGATAGAATTCTTTCTCCCGTTAGTGAGCGGGTTATATGTCCTATGCGGTTATTGGCAGATGAGATCATAAGTCTTTGGCCAAAGCATTGGAGCTAGTTGTATTAGATACACGAGAGCTTGATGATCTCGATTTGCATTAACGCATGCATAGCGTCAAGTACAGATAGGGTTTGACTGACCGTGACCTTATAACTTGTTCGGGACATTTAAAAGAAGGTTTTATATGTATACTGGTATTCACGACAGAATGGTTCTTGAATGATCCCAATCATTCGTTTTCAGTTGGGGTACAGTGTAGGCCGTCAGGCTGGCTAGGTGGTGCTACTACTCTTTGGTTCCTCCCATTGCTGACTGAGACGGACCTACCAAGTTGTACAATAGGATTGACGACGGAATGAATCAAGTTTATTCTCTCATTATGAATATTAGATATTTGATATCTAAATTTGGGACATTAGATGTCTAAATTGATTTATCGGATAAATTGATTTACGGCCTAATGAATTAAATATATCACTGGGTGAATAATTTAATTCATGAATATAATTATTTCTTGGAGAAATTAATTATGTCATAATGTATTTGATATGATTAAGTTAATTAGATTAATTAATCGATATAAATACATCGGAACGGAATCGTAGTTTATCTGTTTGGACTCATGGGAGTCCGAAACAAACTAAACTCATTCGTTTCATCCTTATGGCCGCCCCACTAATATACATGTGTATGTATTGACTTGTCCCAATCATGATGTTTGGAATATCATGTGTTGAGGGGACAAGCATCATACACATTATATGGTGGGGTTAGATTCTCATTGTATGAGTTGTATTCTTATGAGTTGAACATGCATAGAAGAGGACTTTGATCTCTCATCCAAGCTACATTATTCCTTACATGAGTTGTAGTGAGAGAAAGTGAGAAAGGAGTTCTTGTTCATAGTCATCTTCTTCTTCTTCAACTTTGTTCTTGTTTTTCTTAGAGAAAAAATCAAGATATAAAGAGAAAGTAAGATTAAAACACTTAGAGTGTGATAATCTTAATATACAAAGCTTCAACACTTGATTCTAGCTGTAACAAGTAGAGGTTAATCCATTCCGTTCATTTTTCTCCGGCTCGTGACAAGTAGAGGCGCGGTATTTCGGCGTTGGATCGTTCAAGTGCTTGGAGTGCTTCGTTCGTAGAGAATTCAAGTAAAGCTTGGGGAATAGCTCAAGAGAAGGATTCCATCTAATTAACGGACTACAAGGGTGAGTTTCTATATCTCTTGTTGAATTCGTTTATATATATTCGTATATACGTAGCTCGATCGATCCCCGTAGGGATTCAGATCGAATTAATTTTCGTTTTACCGCTTCTGCTGGGCCTTCGTTTTAGGCACCGAATCCAAACACTAGTTTGTACTAGGGATGAATTGTGTATTGTGAATTGGTGATAGTGGATTTAAGCAGCTTCGGTCCCGTGATTTTTACTCTCGTCTTGAGGGGTTTTTCACGCTAAAAATTGTGTCTCGTTGTTTATCGTTTTTTATATCATTTGTATTGTTTGTCGAGTTGTAATTGTTTTACTCTACTCGTTGGTAACCTCAAAGTTACAATTGAAGATTGAGAAATTTGTCAAACGAGTTTCTGCATTTTCATTGTGACGTCTTTGTGTCGTTTTTCCCAACACAAACCACAATTTCAAGATAGATACTTTCCCCCCTAAGGATTTGTTCTCTTCGCCATAGAACAACTGAACTGAACTGAACTGAACTGAAAGAATACAAATCAGATTTTTAATCCATTTCCTGAACTTTTGAATTACAATAGAAATTTCATTATTAATAAAAATATAAAATACACATGTTTATATTGCCTAGGAATATTGTACACCTCCTTAGAAAGGGAGAGAACCTAAGAAAACCAATTCCCAATTGTATACCATGTCTCTGTATCGCTCGATCAAGTGATAAACAACATATTTGTACACAATCCAAATGAAAACGAAATCAAAATTGGATGAACAAAAAGGCATGGGACTGAAGAAATTGTATAGTTATGTATTTTTTACGTCGGAGATTGACAATAAAAATCATTATCCTAAATAATTCCACAAGGTCAATAAAAATTGTAGCAATGTATAGCCAATTTTCATAGTTTTCTAATAGAAAAAAGGAAGAAAAAATGGATACAAACCGTTTTCTCGACGGATTTGTGAGAAAAAAATCAAAAAATTGATGCATGTGAATATGTATATCAAATCTGCAACAATAGAACATGAAACTTAAAATAAAAAGAAAAAGACAAACCTTTGAAGAAGATGAGGGAGATGAGATAGCTCTGAGAAGCCAAAGAAATAGACAATTGATAGAAGAAAAACCTTGAAAAAAGATATATGTGTTGATAGATGATTTGATCAACGTAACATGTGCTGATCTGGACTAGGTGGATCGAAGCCACGTAGAAAACAATAAAAAAGATGAAATAAGTTGGATCACTAAATTTTAATTAATGATCGTAATCTGTGATAGAGCCGAGCAGAATTTTTAAGTCGGTCTATACTTATTGCTTGTTTATTACAATTCTTGTCTTTCTCTCTCTCTCTCTCTCTCTCTCTCTCTCTCTCTATATATATATATATATATATCCCTGATTTTGTGAAAAATCCAAAAGTCCATTCTTATCATACATTCTTTCTATATATAGAAAATCTAGGCCAATCAAGGGGCGAGAGCTGGAGAATGTTTGGGAATGTATCCAAAACACTTGTCAGAGGGAGAGTAACGCCTTAGACACGTGGCGGCCTTTGGGGATTGCTTTGGGAAGAGGGACGACAGAATGCATTAACTATCACGTGTGCCTGTTCCGCATGTCCTGTGTGCCTGTTCCGCATGCTTCTGGCGATACTTATCCATTGGGGTCGGTGTTGGAGTCGGCCCTCGGGTTTCCCGCTGTTCTGATCAGCCCTGTCATGATGGCGCTTTGGAGCGTATTCATCCTGGATCTGGTCGGCCCTTCCGTCCTTGCTCCGGACTGATCGTCGGGTCGGCCCTAGGTCTTGACGGTTCTGCCCAGTCCAGTCCTAACGGGACCTGAGGACAAATTTGATATGTCCTCGGTCGGTCCTCCTGTGAATCTGCTCGGCCGATTTATCCAAAAACCGGTTCGTTTGCCTTCTGGTTCTCAGCCGGGACGGTTGAGCTAGATGGGAGCGCATGTTGGAAACGGGATCGGTTATACGCGCTATTGTGCGGAAGCGTATTTAAATGTGCATAAAATAAATTGATACAGGATTTATAGAGGTTCGGCCAAGCGTGCCTACGTCAGCTCTTCAGTGTCTTTTTCAATAAGATGAAGATAAACCTCTGCACCGCTCTTCTATCGGTCGAGGGATTACCGTTACAAACTTGTCTTCTATCGGTCCAAGTTAAACCGTTACAAATCTCTCTTCTATCGGTCGAGATAAACTGTTACAACCTCTCTTCTATCAGTTGAGGGATTACCGTACACACTTGTCTTTATGTCGGTCCAAGTTAAACCAATTTTCTTTTCTATTGGACAAGGAATCAACCAATCTAGCTTTCTATGGGTACTAGATAGACCTCACTTGGATATTGATTCTGATTCTAATAATGCCGGATCCTTGATCCTAATAACACTGAATCGAAACGTATCCTTTCTTTTACCTCTCGTGTATGTGTTGAATGTATAAACACTCAAACTGTCAATATAAGCACTTACAACAACAAGAATATGTATATCAATATCTGATCAATGAATCGTTTGCTTTGCGTTGTTGTGGGTTCAATACCATAAGAAGTGGTATTTATAGGCTCCAAAGCCTTAACTAGCGGTTATCTCTGCACTCTTCATTACGTATGTTATTGCCTCTTCATTACGTACGTTATATGTATTACGTACATTCACATCAACATGTTACATACGTTAAGCTCTTCACAAAACAGTCCAGTAGCTTTCATTTCTTCCATTACGTATGCTAAGCTTCTCCCCGTTACGTACATTATCTTCAGTCAACTTATCCATTGTATGCTGACCTATGCCATGACGTCATCTCCAACATTCATCTTGTTTGAATTCCGAAACACTTCGTTATGTATGTTATACACAATATATTACGTATGTTATACTTGTATCATTACGTACGTTATGCTTCCTTGTTAGCGTACGTTATTCATGATCAGTAACTTATCTTCTCGTCTGATCAGGTAGGTTTGATCTCGTCTGATCAGGTAGGTTGCCATCTTGCCTGATCTGAACAGATTCCCGTATTGTGCGACTATTTTTGTCTTCGACTCCTTCGTTGTTTGGTTTCGCTTCTTTGTTGTTTTACTTTGTTTAACAACTTAATCATCAAAACTCTATAATGAATATTTGGAATAAAATATTCCAACAATCTTCCCTTTTTTGATGATTACAAAACAACATCTTGAATGGGATAAACCTACAAAATTATATATATATATATATATATATATATATTACGAAACAAAGTTTTCGACTTCTATCGTTTCGTTAGTTCTCCCATCTTTTCTTTTTCTCCTTTTCGACTTTGTCTTTTCGTTTTTCAACTTCTTCGTTTCTTTTTGATTTTTTGACTTCTTCGATTTTTCTTATTTTTCAACTCTTTTGATTTTTTCTTTTCTTTTCTCCTCCTTTTGATTCGTGCAAATATTTTTATGGTAATACTTTTATTTTCTTCCCAATCACATATTTTCTCCCCGTCAACTGTTTTCTATTATCCCATCCGAAAGGCGGGCGGTCTCGGTCTGGAGGAGTCCTTGCACGGAGCGTCGTCGGATTAATCGACTCCACGAATGCGGCTTGTTAGCACTTTTCTACCTCGGACCGTCATGTTAGATGGCGATCCTCGACGGTATACATTGTGACGGGGGGAGGGATGCGTCGCTTTGTCCGGATCCACCATGTTAGGTGATGGATCTTTGAGGGCGGGCGAACGTGTCCACAGATCTGTTTTGGAGGGCCCTTTGGCTACGCCCGCCTCGTATTTAAATGAAGAGCGAGCGATCGCTGCCCAAAGGAACCTTGCATGATCATAGAGAACGGTTCCATCGTCCTCCACAACTATGTCTGCACTTTTCTACCTTGGACTGTCATGTTAGATGGCGATCCTCGACGGTATACGTTGTGCTGGGGAGGAGATTGCCCGACTAGGTCCATCATGTTAGATGACGAACTTTAGAGGGCGAGCGAGTCATTCTCTTTTTTGAGGCGTTGCTCAGACAGTAGCCTTTGGTTTGACGTGGTGGGAATCGGGGAAAGACTTCCGAAGTTCCCATCTATTGATTGAAGCATATAGATCCGGCCACCGAGGTTGATCGGGGGGTCAACTCGTATGAGTCCTTTGGCCTGTCGCGTTCGACTCTGGCGACCGGTTTGGGAGAATGACGGTGCTCCGACTAGGCCAATAAACTGTCCAGCTTGCCCTCCACGAATAATCTCCAGAGTTGTCTGAGGAGGTCGCGGCATTGGTTGGTGCTGTTACCGGGACTCTTGTGGTAAGCACAGTATTTATTGTGGTCCAGATGACCGTTGTCCCTTATCGCCTTTGGCTTGCTTAGTGGTTCGCGCCCCTTGATGGCGTAAAAAATATTAGCCGGAGTTCGGTTGAACTTGTGGAGGAGATGGGCTTCCACCTCCTCGAAGGCCTTGAAATCACCGGGTGGCTTGGTGACCTCCTTGTTAGATTTGGCGATCGCTGTCTTTTGGACGGGAGGCGGCGTTTCCTCACCTAGGCGAAGGATGAGGAGCCTTTGCCTGGCCAGAAAATCGGCAGCCTTGGCGTGGAAGATCGCGTAGGTCGGAGGGATGTTCTTCGTGAGGTGCCTAAACATGGGTGAATGATCATAGAATCCCCCCAGGACCGAGTAGAGGGCGAGTTCGTCGCTTATGGGCTCGTCGGTGAGGACTATTTCATCCACCCGGTCGATGTAATCTGCGTCGGACTCGTCTTCCCCCTGCTTTCTGGTCTGGCGACCTTGGTGGAGAAGTATGAGGTGAAGTCACTCGCCAGTTTCTCAAAGGAATTGATCGCGGTGGCAGTGAGACGTACCACCTATGGGCCAGTTCGCCCAACGTTAAGGGGAATATTCGGTACCTTGTCGCATCTGATGCCCCACACCCGCTCATGTAGATCCGGAACATGCTCAAGTGGGTCTCGGGGTCCAATCTCCCCTCATACAAAGGTGTTTGAGGAGGAGCGATCCTTGGTTGCACGAGAGCAAGGTCGGTGTGGACCGCGAGTGGCTCACTCAGTCCGATGATCTTTCTACTGGCGCCTGCCCCAGTTTCCATGAGCGCTTTCATCTCGTCGAGCTGGCATTGCATAGCGGCCATCGCCGTGGCCTGGCTGCTTGCGGCTAGGCGCTCGGAGTGGGAGCCGAGGCGATTCAGTACTGACCCCCTGGCTCCGCTGTCGATGATGTCCTTGCCGCGCGGCCCGATTCTTTGGCGGGTGGGGGCCAAACGACTGACCTGTTTTTGGTTGGGAGTTGGGTATGCCAAACTCCTAGTGACGGATTCGGATTCCATCGTCTCGTGGTTGGGGCCAGAATGCCCCGGTCGTCACGATGGATCGCTTCCTAGGCGGCTGAAGACGGAACTGTCCTGCCTCGCGAGAGCTTTTTCTCGTGAATCGGGGCTTTCTGACGATCGCTCGACCAGTAACCCCTTGAGCTTCCGTTTGCCCGTGCGGCGGATGGCCGAGGGGGTTATAGCGGGCGCTGCGCATGCTCTCCGTCGCTCTCTTAGGATGGCCGTAGCCTCCTTGATCTGTTCCGCGGTTTGGAACTGGTCGAGCGAGAGACTGGGGCTGTCCCTCAGGGGCGGGATTGAGAGTCTCGCGTCGCCGCGGCTACCCTCTACCGTAGGTTTGGGCTCGGATTGAGTCGGAATATGATGTCCGACGGATCGGAGAGTGGCTCTCTTCGTTGTGGTGGCAGACGCCATTATTCTGAAGGTTTTTCTTTGAAGAACAGTGTAACACCCCAAGCTAGGTGGATATTACAGTGTTGTGGACCCCCGACTGGGACCCACCAGGCGAATGAAAATTAATGAATTAAATAATATAATTGTAGTACCGAACCACATTATATCATCCATCACTCCGATAAGGAGTTTCATTACAACACACCCAAGATAATGCCGAATACATGTATATTTTATATGAAGATAAAATATACAACACTGAATGAAACGGAGTATCCAAATGGAAAACTGTAGCGAAAAAATAAAATGACAACAACATGAATGACTAAAAGGATTGGGGCCCCCTACTAGTATCACTGGGACTCCTAGCCGTCAACATGCTCTCCCCGTGCCTTGCCTTGCCGTGACCTGAAAACAATATCCCCTAACGGGGTCAGTTACACATAACAACAATCCTCAAGAGTTGAATATACACAATCATGATATATCTCAATTATGAAATATCCTTGGTTATGAATTTAAGCTGAAGAGGAGCATCATAGTACGCTCGTAATGTTCTGTGCGAGTGCACAAGACGAGTGCCCGGACACACCCGTCCTTGTACCTAATTAGTCTCACGGAGGTAAGCATTATCATGTGCACAGTCCAATGTATCGGTGAACCCAACACATGACTATCGTGTGCTCAACTAAAAATTCCACACATCTGTACCCGGCCACGCAATATGAACCCAGAAGGTCATATGGGCAAGAAATGACCATGAAGAATAATAATGAATAACAATCCGACAAAGTCAAGAATGACTCACCGAGATGAAATGATAGTGAAATGAATGATGGCTCAATGAAATGATTGGAACCGTCGTTCCTCGTGAATGAAGTGATTACTTGACAATTACAAGTCTCAATATGGTTAATACATTATGAATGAGTTATGATTATGAATGAACAACAAAAGGAATGAATATATTCTTTTAACCGAGTAAGAATTAACTTACCCAACACCGGTGAACAATGTCCTTCCACGAACAAACGTCCTAAATGAGATGTCGGTCGCTCGAACAACCTTGAATAACACAATTACCAACAACCCGTTCAACATACGAATCAAACAGGAGTATAACGAACTCAAAACGTCGATACGACTAAACCAAGTTCATTGGGGCATTATATCGAACACGTTGTAACCAATCTTCGATTGTTTACAATCAAACCTCGATTATACCAATATCAAATCCTCAAGGAGTGTTTCAACCCAACAAAACATCTTCAATACAATCAAAAATCCAATATGAATATCCAAATTTGTGATTTCAACAACAACTAATCGAAAACCCCCAAATCCAACTCAATATTCAAAGTGTTCTTGAATAACCTTTCAATAATCCAATGAACATTCATACACACTTGTAATCATATGCACATCTCTTCATACAACATGATTATAACGTCCAAAACATCATATCTCAACACAAAATCGAAATCCAAGATGTTTGAAGAATATTACCTTGGAAGATCCAAACACTTTGATCCGATGAACATGCGTTAGATCGACTATCCGAGCTTCACAACCGAATGAAGATGATGAAAACCGAGTACTCAAGTGATAGATGATGGAAAATCTCTCCCTCAAGCTCTCTCTCAGAACAAGGTGAAGAAAATGAGAAAAATGACCTCAAAAACCCGTCCAGGTCCTTATAAACTGCCGAACGTTACGGCCGTAACTCGGCCTACTTACGGCCGTAACATCCCAGGTCAACGGCCTTACGGCCGTAACCAGCCATCTCGTACGGCCGTAACTCGGCTCCGTCCAGAAACTTCCGACAGCCATACGGCCGTACCCGCACCCGTCTTACGGGCGTAACTCGCCCTCGTCCAAAACACCTTCCGACAACCATACGGCCGTACTCGCACACCTTACGGGCGTAACTCGACCGATACGGCCGTACCCGGCCAAGCTTACGGGCGTATGAAGCCCTCGTCGAAACTGCCTGGGCACCCTACTCGATACGTACGGCCGTAACCGGCCAAGCCTTACGACCGTACCTGCCTCAACTTACGGCCATATGCCGCAACCCTTACGGCCGTAAGTCCTCTTCGTCCGACATTGCCTGGAAGTCACGAACACACCTTACGGCCGTAGCCTGCCTACCTTACGACCGTATCTCACCTTCGGCCAAAACACCCTTAAACTAATGAATGCATGTTACGGCCGTAATGCCTGAGTAGTTACGGCCATAACTCGCTGCTGGAAGTGACAAAAATCCGACAACTCCGACTTCTCGCTACGATTGATGAATGATCCGACATACCATACGCATGTGAAAGTAAACAAGTCCAACACATGCCAAGGATGATACTTCCAACACAAGACTACCAATCACGATGATAATGATAATACTCTCGTCTCGACACTCAAACGGAGATGAATGACGATCGGTAACTGATACACGGTTACAATATGCCAACAATGAACACAAATGGATGAATCATGAATGATGAGTGATTATTAATGAGTGGAAATTACTGAGTGACAATTACTGACTGATAATTACTGAATGATAATGAATGAATTACAACCGGGTATTACATACTCCCCCCCTTAAAAAGAGTTTCGTCCTTGAAACTAAGGGTCAAATAACTCGGGATAACCCTCCCGCATACTATCCTTGGTTTCCCAAGTAGCCTCTTCGACTCCGTCTCTAGACCACTGAATCTTGACCAAAGGAATCGTCTTGTTCTTCAACTGTTTGATTCTCCGCTCTAAAACTCGTATAGGACGCTCCTCAGACGAATGATCATCCGCGATCTCGATTCCGTCGAACTGAAGTATGTGACTCAGGTCGGCAACGTACTTCGGCAACTGAGAGACGTGAAACACATTATGAATTCGGCTCAACGCCGGAGGTAAGGCCAATCGATAAGTTAACTCGTCTACTTGATCTAAAATCTCAAACGGTCCAATGAATCTCAGACTCAACTTTCCCTTCTTCTCAAAACGGAAGATACCACGACTCGAGGGTATCTTGGCCAAAACATGGTCACCTGTCTCGAACTCTAATGGTCGATGATGATTATCTGCATATGATTTCTGTCAACTCTGAGCTGTCAACAAACGACTCCTGATCAAAGCTACCTTCTCACGGGCGGCTATAAACATATCAGGATCGGTGCCGATTGATTTTGATAAGTCGTCCCAACACAAAAGAGATCGAAAACGACGACCGTACAAGGCCTCGTAAGGTGCCATCTTAATCGAAGCATGCCAACTATTATTGTACGTGAACTCAATAAATGGTAATTGGGCGCATGCACTCAACATGTCCTCCAATGTCTGAATAGTCCTCTCTGATTTTCCGTCGGACCGAGGATGAAAAACGGTACTGAGATTAAGCTGAGTCCCCATAGCATGATGAACTGATTTCCAAAAATGAGACACGAACCGTCCGTCACGATCGGAAACGATACTTTTAGGAGTATCGTGCAGTCTCACTATCTCTTTGATGAACAACTGGGCAAGTCTCTCGGGACCCCACGTATCCTTAATCTCAAGAAAATGAGCTGACTTAGTTAAACGGTCCACAACTACCCAAATTGTATTCATGCCATGACGACTCGTCGGCAAACTCATGATGAAATCCATAGAATTATCTTCCCACTTCCACTCTGGAATAGGGAGTGGTTTCAGCATGCCGGTCGCTGATGTTCTATCTTAACTTGCTGACAGGTTAAACATCTCGAAACAAATTCTGCGACTTCTCGCTTCATATTACTCCACCAGAAATTTTGTTTCAAGTCCTTGTACATCTTGCTGGACCCCGGATGAATGGAGTAAGGGGTAGCATGAGCTTCTCTCAAAATCGAGTTTTTCAACTCGTCATTCGCCGGTACGCATAATTGATTCTTAAATCGCAAAAGTCCATCCTCATGGACCCCAAATCCAGGGGCTTTCCCCCGAGCCACATCCTCACGGATGTGCAACAATGATGGGTCTGAACCCTGATTCACTCTGATTGCCTCCTCAAGTGGCGATGAAATATCTAACATGCAAAGTCGCCCTTGCACCTGCTGAGGCCAGACCACGATCTCGGGTCTAAGAAATTCCTGCTGAAGCTCCTTCTGAACTGTCAAACGAGCAAGCACTTGCTCCTGAACGGACTTACGACTCAAGGCATCGGCAACCACGTTTTGCCTTACCCGGGTGGTACAGGATCTCAATATCATAATCTTTGATTAGTTCCAACCACCGCCTCTGTCGCATATTTAACTCCTTCTGAGTAAATATATACTTCAGACTCTTATGCTCAGTGAATATCTGACAGGTGACGCCATAAAGGTAATGACGCCAAATCTTCAATGCGAAAACCACGGCTGCTAGCTCCAGGTCGTGGGTCAGATAATTAACCTCGTAAGGTCTCAATTTCGTGAAGCATAGGCAATAACCTTCCCATTCTGCATTTACACACATCCTAGACCGTGTCCAGACGCGTCACTATAAACCACAAATCCTTCCGTCCCTTGTGGCAAGGAAAGGACAGGTACTGAAATTAACCGGCTCTTGAGTTCCTCAAAACTCCGCTGACACGCGTCGGACCACGTGTATTTCTTATCCTTTCTCAAAAGGTTCGTCATTGGATGATCGATTTTAGAAAATCCTTCCACAAACCGCCGATAATAACCGGCTAATCCGAGAAAGCTTCGGATTTCCTTAACATTCTTTGGAGGTAACCAATCTTGGATAGCCTCCGTCTTCTGAGGATCAACACGTACACCGTCTGATGAAATTACATTCCAGAGAAACGTCACTTCGGACATCCAGAACTCACACTTGGAAAAATTCCCATAAAGTTGCTCTCGTTTCAACACGTTGAGCACCTGATGAAGGTGAAACTCGTGCTCCCCCCGGTCACGAGAATAAATTAAAGTGTCATCAATGAAGACGACCACAAACTGATCCAAAAAGTCGATGAAAACTCGATTTATTAACTCCATGAATACCGCAGGTGCATTAGTTAACCCAAACGGTATTACCACGAACTCATAATGACCATAGCATGTTCGAAACGCCGTCCTCGCGATATCCGACTCTCGAATCCATGAATCGATGATATCCGGATCTCAAGTCGATCTTGGAAAATACTGAAGCTCCCTGAAGTTGATCTAAGAGATCATCAATACGGGCTAGAGGATACTTATTCTTGATCGTTACCCTATTCAACTCCCGATAATTAATACACACACGAAACGAA
The DNA here is from genome assembly GCA_033398695.1 of Orobanche coerulescens. Lineage (NCBI taxonomy): Eukaryota > Viridiplantae > Streptophyta > Magnoliopsida > Lamiales > Orobanchaceae > Orobanche > Orobanche coerulescens. The sequence goes on from CM065809.1 coordinate 180,049,244, forward strand.
CCATCTTTCTTCTTGACAAGTAACACTGGTGCTCCCCACGGGGACGCACTCGGTCGGATATAACCTTATGTTGATATTGAGGAAGATGATATATGGATATAGGACTTGGATTATAAGTTGAATGATTGTTTATATGTTAAAGGATATTAGATTTCATTGTTTTGATAGCTTTGAACACGGTTTCGAATCACTTACTGTTCTTGATAATCGCCATATGTTGATCGGTATCTGAAATGCATGCAACTGCATTTCATTAGCGCAAGCTAATGGGAGCGACTTAGCGCACGCTACGTTAAGTAATTAACGTGCGTTAAGTCAACAGACAATGCAGTATATCCTGTTTCGGTTATGAATTCGTGATCGTTTAAGTTGGATTGATCAGACTAGTGCTTAATTGAGATATTGTTGAGCCGTTGGGTATGTGAATTGGTTATATTGATTGTTGTCGAACTTGTTGTTTATCTATTATTGTAATAAGTTGAGATTATTGATCGATGATTAGAACTATGCATTGCGGTCGTGTTCGATAATGTTCGTGAATTGCATTGATCAGGGCCGAAGGACTTGTAGACGACAGCAAAGGAATTGGTAACGACTTCATCGTTATCGAGGCAAGTTATTACTTGCTCAGTTTATAATATTTAATGAATGGTTTCAGTTTCACTCGTGTATAATTCATATAGCAATATTTATTATCATAATCATAGGAGATTTGAGATTATAAGTTGTATTCGAGTTTTGGGAATTAAATCATAATGTATATGATTTACATTTGTTGTTGGTATGCTTGGTATCGAGGATACATTGTGGTATAGATGAAGACGTGAAATATCTACTGTCCATGACATTTTGGATCGTTGAATGTTTAGGATAATGGTTGGTGATGGTTTAGATATCGAGATTACTCTCGAAGGACTCGGAGCAAGTATTTTAATCATCTTTGTCATTTGTGTCGATCATGTTGTGATACATTCGTGTATCGTTGTTGTCATGCATTTGTGTATTGTTGTTGTCGTGTGTTGTGTACTGTTGTTTTGTGCAGTTGCGCAATGTTTTCATTTGTCCATCATGCGTTGGTCCGACGGGATCAACATGGGATATCTATAGATGTGTGCGATGGATCGTTGGACAGGTAATGCAACCATGCGTTGGTCTGACGGGATCATCATGGGGATCTATAGCTGTGCGCTAGATCGTTGGATTACCATATGTGTTGATTGTTATTGTGCATATGTATATTATGGGGTGCCATAAGTATACAATGTAGTTATTGATGTGAGCATATTGACGTTGTCATATGGGTATGCATCCCAGGTGGATCTATGAGCCTGCCTCACACCAGCATCTAAAGCATCTATTCTTCTTGTGGATTGTAGCCACAGAGGATGATGGAGCAGATCCGACATTAAGAAAGCCTGGAAGTATTCGAAGGCTGAAAAAAAGATCAAGCCATAGGTTCAGACAAGGAGCTAATGAGATACCGTCTATACCCAAATCAAAATTGATGTTTTCATTCTGTTCAACGATTAGATCCGTGGGGTTATATTCGTACATGTTCCGACTCGATGGTCATTATAGATATAGTGGCATGGCGAGTCTGCGCCTTTTTTCTACTCTAAGAGCTTATTTCCAGCGCTAAAAAGAGTCACTTACAGCTAACAAGAATAAAGGAGTTCGCATCAAATCAATAAGTCATGACCAAAGGAATCGTCTTGTTCTTCAACTGTTTGATTCTCCGCTCTAAAACTCGTATAGGACGCTCCTCAGACGAATGATCATCCGCGATCTCGATTCCGTCGAACTGAAGTATATGACTCAGGTCGGCAACGTACTTCGGCAACTGAGAGACGTGAAACACATTATGAATTCGGCTCAACGCCGGAGGTAAGGCCAATCGATAAGTTAACTCGTCTACTTGATCTAAAATCTCAAACGGTCCAATGAATCTCAGACTCAACTTTCCCTTCTTCTCAAAACGGAAGATACCACGACTCGAGGGTATCTTGGCCAAAACATGGTCACCTGTCTCGAACTCTAATGGTCGATGATGATTATCTGCATATGATTTCTGTCAACTCTGAGCTGTCAACAAACGACTCCTGATCAAAGCTACCTTCTCACGGGCGGCTATAAACATATCAGGATCGGTGCCGATTGATTTTGATAAGTCGTCCCAACACAAAAGAGATCGAAAACGACGACCGTACAAGGCCTCGTAAGGTGCCATCTTAATCGAAGCATGCCAACTATTATTGTACGTGAACTCAATAAATGGTAATTGGGCGCATGCACTCAACATGTCCTCCAATGTCTGAATAGTCCTCTCTGATTTTCCGTCGGACCGAGGATGAAAAACGGTACTGAGATTAAGCTGAGTCCCCATAGCATGATGAACTGATTTCCAAAAATGAGACACGAACCGTCCGTCACGATCGGAAACGATACTTTTAGGAGTATCGTGCAGTCTCACTATCTCTTTGATGAACAACTGGGCAAGTCTCTCGGGACCCCACGTATCCTTAATCTCAAGAAAATGAGCTGACTTAGTTAAACGGTCCACAACTACCCAAATTGTATTCATGCCATGACGACTCGTCGGCAAACTCATGATGAAATCCATAGAATTATCTTCCCACTTCCACTCTGGAATAGGGAGTGGTTTCAGCATGCCGGTCGCTGATGTTCTATCTTAACTTGCTGACAGGTTAAACATCTCGAAACAAATTCTGCGACTTCTCGCTTCATATTACTCCACCAGAAATTTTGTTTCAAGTCCTTGTACATCTTGCTGGACCCCGGATGAATGGAGTAAGGGGTAGCATGAGCTTCTCTCAAAATCGAGTTTTTCAACTCGTCATTCGCCGGTACGCATAATTGATTCTTAAATCGCAAAAGTCCATCCTCATGGACCCCAAATCCAGGGGCTTTCCCCCGAGCCACATCCTCACGGATGTGCAACAATGATAGTCTGAACCACGATTCACTCTGATTGACTCCTCAAGTTGCGATGAAATATCTAACATGCAAAGTCGCCCTTGCACTGCCGAGGCTGCACCACGATCTCGGGTCTAAGAAATTCCTGCTGAAGCTCCTTCTGAACTGTCAAACGAGCAAGCACTTGCTCCTGAACGGACTTACGACTCAAGGCATCGGCAACCACGTTTTGCCTTACCCGGGTGGTACAGGATCTCAATATCATAATCTTTGATTAGTTCCAACCACCGCCTCTGTCGCATATTTAACTCCTTCTGAGTAAATATATACTTCAGACTCTTATGCTCAGTGAATATCTGACAGGTGACGCCATAAAGGTAATGACGCCAAATTTTCAATGCGAAAACCACGGCTGCTAGCTCCAGGTCGTGGGTCAGATAATTAACCTCGTAAGGTCTCAATTTCGTGAAGCATAGGCAATAACCTTCCCATTCTGCATTTACACACATCCTAGACCGTGTCCAGACGCGTCACTATAAACCACAAATCCTTCCGTCCCTTGTGGCAAGGAAAGGACAGGTACTGAAATTAACCGGCTCTTGAGTTCCTCAAAACTCCGCTGACACGCGTCGGACCACGTGTATTTCTTATCCTTTCTCAAAAGGTTCGTCATTGGATGATCGATTTTAGAAAATCCTTCCACAAACCGCCGATAATAACCGGCTAATCCGAGAAAGCTTCGGATTTCCTTAACATTCTTTGGAGGTAACCAATCTTGGATAGCCTCCGTCTTCTGAGGATCAACACGTACACCGTCTGATGAAATTACATTCCAGAGAAACGTCACTTCGGACATCCAGAACTCACACTTGGAAAAATTCCCATAAAGTTGCTCTCGTTTCAACACGTTGAGCACCTGATGAAGGTGAAACTCGTGCTCCCCCCGGTCACGAGAATAAATTAAAGTGTCATCAATGAAGACGACCACAAACTGATCCAAAAAGTCGATGAAAACTCGATTTATTAACTCCATGAATACCGCAGGTGCATTAGTTAACCCAAACGGTATTACCACGAACTCATAATGACCATAGCATGTTCGAAACGCCGTCCTCGCGATATCCGACTCTCGAATCCGCAACTGATGATATCCAGATCTCAAGTCGATCTTGGAAAATACTGAAGCTCCCTGAAGTTGATCTAAGAGATCATCAATACGGGCTAGAGGATACTTATTCTTGATCGTTACCCTATTCAACTCCCGATAATTAATACACACACGAAACGAACCATCTTTCTTCTTGACAAGTAACACTGGTGCTCCCCACGGGGACGCACTCGGTCGGATATAACCTTATGTTGATATTGAGGAAGATGATATATGGATATAGGACTTGGATTATAAGTTGAATGATTGTTTATATGTTAAAGGATATTAGATTTCATTGTTTTGATAGCTTTGAACACGGTTTCGAATCACTTACTGTTCTTGATAATCGCCATATGTTGATCGGTATCTGAAATGCATGCAACTGCATTTCATTAGCGCAAGATAATGGGAGCGACTTAGCGCACGCTACGTTAAGTAATTAACGTGCGTTAAGTCAACAGACAATGCAGTATATCCTGTTTCGGTTATGAATTCGTGATCGTTTAAGTTGGATTGATCAGACTAGTGCTTAATTGAGATATTGTTGAGCCGTTGGGTATGTGAATTGGTTATATTGATTGTTGTCGAACTTGTTGTTTATCTATTATTGTAATAAGTTGAGATTATTGATCGATGATTAGAACTATGCATTGCGGTCGTGTTCGATAATGTTCGTGAATTGCATTGATCAGGGCCGAAGGACTTGTAGACGACAGCAAAGGAATTGGTAACGACTTCATCGTTATCGAGGCAAGTTATTACTTGCTCAGTTTATAATATTTAATGAATGGTTTCAGTTTCACTCGTGTATAATTCATATAGCAATATTTATAATCATAATCATAGGAGATTTGAGATTATAAGTTGTATTCGAGTTTTGGGAATTAAATCATAATGTATATGATTTACATTTGTTGTTGGTATGCTTGGTATCGAGGATACATTGTGGTATAGATGAAGACGTGAAATATCTACTGTCCATGACATTTTGGATCGTTGAATGTTTAGGATAATGGTTGGTGATGGTTTAGATATCGAGATTACTCTCGAAGGACTCGGAGCAAGTATTTTAATCATCTTTGTCATTTGTGTCGATCATGTTGTGATACATTCGTGTATCGTTGTTGTCATGCATTTGTGTATTGTTGTTGTCGTGTGTTGTGTACTGTTGTTTTGTGCAGTTGCGCAATGTTTTCATTTGTCCATCATGCGTTGGTCCGACGGGATCAACATGGGATATCTATAGATGTGTGCGATGGATCGTTGGACAGGTAATGCAACCATGCGTTGGTCTGACGGGATCATCATGGGGATCTATAGCTGTGCGCTAGATCGTTGGATTACCATATGTGTTGATTGTTATTGTGCATATGTATATTATGGGGTGCCATAAGTATACAATGTAGTTATTGATGTGAGCATATTGACGTTGTCATATGGGTATGCATTTTTAGGTCTTGTGTTAGGACCATGTCTGTATGTTGTAATGATCTGATCGCGGATTAGATTGACCTGATTCGTCGTGGCATTGCATATCCTGATGTATGTTCGTATTTCCTTTGGTATTTGTCTTTCGATGGACAATCGATGATCATGTTGGGATTTGATGATGTTATTCCGATGGATCGAATTGGTCAGAGTTGGTATATTTCAGTATTAACTTATTGTGTTGTTAAGGATACGAATTGTGGATTTTCGTAAAGTTACGGTGGTAAGATTACATTAGTCGTACTCTTACTTAGTGATTTCAATGGTATGTAATTATCGACGTGATGTGATTGTTATCATTGTTGGATATTATGGCTGACCCCGTCGTGGGTTTTCTTTTTAGGTTCTTTGAATTGTAACACCCCCAATCCGCTCAGGGATATTACACGCCGTAGAACCTTTCCTCAAGGATCTACCAGGCTGGTAATAACATCGAACAACTCAACAACGCCTTTAAGGCTAAAATGACTCAGTAGACCGATTTGGTCTTTCAATAAATACATACAACTCAATCACAACACATGCCCACGCAGGGGTCTAGTACAACACACTCCCGTACAACGGGGAAAGAATACTGCAGCAGAAAATAAAATACAACTAAACAAATATGACATCAACGGGTCCTCGTGTGATCAGTATTATTCATCTTTCATCATCCTTCATGCTGACCCTGTGCTATGCTCCAAAACCTGAATGTAATACAGACATCCACCCCCCGAATACTCGGGGGTTAGCAAAACTCCACTGTTTTTCTAGTGCAAGTATAAAATACGAAAACAGGCCATACATATCATACTCCAAGGACTTAGAAATCATAAACATACTTCCCGAGATAATTCACTTGATCAAAATGGTTAAATCGAAAGATAGGGGTAAATCCTATATACATTTTGTAAAAAACATTTTACGATCTCGGGAGTTTTGAAAACATTTGGGACTTTAAGAATTCCCAAGCCTTTCGAAAACATTTAGGGACACAGCCCAAAAGTCATTTTTCCCAAAACAAAGTTACGATAACAACACACGGGGTCCATGACCCGATCATACCATAACAACCTGTTTCCACATATTATTCGCGTCCCGTGCTAGCAAGCCACGGACCTCAGATGCTCCCGTAGAACAAACCCGAGTGAATAACCCACAGGGAAACTAAATCAATTCACATGTCACCGTAACAACAGTCACGTGACTACAAGCACAGATACACACTTAACCAAACCATGACCATAAGTTATCCCGGCATCGCACTAACAAGCTACGAACCTCGGAGTCCCCTCAAGACATACCCGATGATAACCCCATCAGTTATCTCGGCATCGGGCTAACAAGCCACGAACCTCGGAGTCCCCGCAAGACATACCCGGATTGGATAACCCTACGGTCACGCTCGACCCATACCAGCAAGTATGGATCCCGGAGATTCAACAATCCTACCCGGAGGCACGTCACTTACAACAAGCACACAACGATAATCACTTATCAAGCCAAACAACATTAAGCATCACAACCTCCTTTAAAAGGAGTAACAACTAATATCACCCGTCACGTATTCACCGGACAAGCACACATAACAACACGTAATCTTCGGTAAATGATTACGGTTTAATACATTCACTAAATATGATCACAACATCTTTCAACATACGAAACTAACACACACAATCCGAGAACACATCCATTCACGAAGTATACGAATTATCGTTGAAAGGCAATATTTATCGAGAACATACCGATCCTTTTTAACGTTCATTAAACATTGGTTTTCGCATAAAATCATTTACCAACAATTATGCCTACGAAACATGAAACGTATAGGCAAGATACTTGCCTCGAATAACCACAACGCGGAGAATCGATCGAAGTAGGTTTTCACGAACCGACTACGAACCCGCCGACTCCACCGAACGCCAACTCGCGATAATAAACTATGAAGGACAACAATAACAACGAAAATGAATTCCAAAGTACGACCTAAAGCCGCTGAATTCAAGGAACAAACGACGAAAGTTCAAGGATTTCCCCCAAAACGGCTAAGAACACGAATCGACCCGACAAACATGAACATGGAATTCCCAACCGAAATATGGATATTCAATCCATATGATATGTTTAAAAACATCGTTTAACAACAATCGATCCATCAAAAATGGATGGAAAACGAGATCAAGAACAAATCCCCCAAAAAGTCGATTCGAAGGAAATCAAGAAATATACTTTGATTCGACGAAGAACAATGGATTAAATGATGTTAAACACAAGAATACTACTAAGATTAATCATACCCATCATGGATTAATCAATAATATGGAACGAATCGGACGAAAACGCAAAAACCCCAAAATTTCTCAAAATAGGGTTCTAGGAAATCTCACCTTGATTCGCTGGATCAAAGGAGGTTATGGAGGGATTAATCAATGATATGAACTCCCAATCTTCGTGGATTAGTTGCTTGACAATAAGTCTCCTGGATCGCCAAGCCTCCAGCCGCGGAGAGGAAAAGATGGAAATGAAAAATGGGTGAAAATATGACTACTCTGTCATATTTATATAGGCACAGCCTAACGTGCGCTACACCTTCCGGACTAGCGCACGCTAACGGGCAGCCTCGACCGAGAACCTTCGGCCGAGGCCCGCAAGACCTGGTACTGAAGACTCAATCTGCCGACCAGATCCTGCCTGCCCGACCGCGATAGCACGCGCTGTGTGGACGCTAGCGTGCGCTAGCTGATTTGTCCAGAACCCTCTGGACTGAACTGCCCGGCCAGGTAACGTACGCTATCCGGCCGACAGCATGCGCTACGCCTTCCGACTAGCGCGCGCCACGCTCGGTGTAGCGTGCGCTACCTTCCGATCCTTCCCGAGTCCAGCCCAGTCCGATAGCGCGCGTTGGTCGGCCGAGCTGGCGTGCGCTATACCTGCCGAGCTAGCGCGCGCAGACTTCTGGCCGTAGCGCTACCGATTCTGCCGGGCACTGTCCGTCGATTACCTGCGCCAGTGCACTGCACTTTGTCCGCCACGACCCGACGACTCGATTACCGAAAATGCACGAAACGAACACGATGAAATGCTCTCGGACAACAACATCGATCCGAAAAGAAATACCATGCAACAATTAATCGCACGCGACCATGGAAAGGGGTCAAAACAACAAATACGAATGCGGATACCCACAACTTTGGGTAAATTACAAAATGGCCCAAAACGCCCAAAAATCACGATACGTGATCGAATAATTAAACCGAAGTTCACAACACGTCTAACAAAGTTAAACGGACTTACGGGAAACTCGAAACAGCAGTTTCGAACGAGATTCGCAAGAATCGAACTCAAGTGCGGAAAAGTCGCTAAGAAGCACGAAACTCAACAAAACGACACCGAAACGAACTCGGATGTCAAAAAGTGTAGAATTAATCATTCTCAGAATGACGAAACGGTGATGAACGACTCGTCAAAATGGACTTTCGCCGAAAAAAAAAGAAATTACCGGAAATCAAAATTACGGGTATTACACACTACCTCCTTAAAAGAAGTTTCGTCCCGAAACTTAAAACAAGTAGGGAGAAGCGATATCCCGCCAGGAAAACTCAACGAGATACATAATAAACGCATAACTTACGCCCAACGGCGAAACGTTACAAGCAACGCAGAGGAATATACGGCGTGAAAACACCCTCCACGTCGGCCAACACAACGCCACCGGTAGACACATAATAAAACCAACAAGTGACAAGCGCCATCAAATAGATAATACAATCAAGTCGATTATCCGAACAATCACAAAACACTAACCACCGTGAACAGTCGAGAAAATGAAAAATAAACACAAAACGATCCACTTCGAATAAAAGAACTTAATCTCCGAAATTCGAAACAACCGGGTGAGAAAATAACATAACATACAACTGATAGACCACGCTCCCCCAGGGACTCCTCAGAGTTGGTCCTGATATCAGTGCTCAAGTCCGTGCCTCGGAAGGCTCGGCGACTAACTCGCAAAACTGAACCCGATGTCCCTCAAGCCCGCACTTGTAACACTTTACTAGCGGAGAAGGACAATGTGCACGGACATGCCCCACCACATTGCAGTTAAAACACCTCCTGGATTTACCAGGGGTCAAAACAGACGACTTGAAACTCTCAGTCCCACGCAACGAGCGACAGAGCTTCACAGTAGAAAGACTACGACGTTGCGAACTAGAAACACCAACTCCTGCACTGACCACAAGGTCATCAGACTTCCTCTGCCTCTTCGACTCGGGCACACGCTTCGACGATAACGAAGCTAGTTCACGGGCCAAGGCTCGATCTTGGTAGTCCCTCAACGAAGTACAATTGAGTCCCGACATATACACATGAATCTCTGGCTTCATTCGTCTGTCAAAATGAAAGATCCTCTCTTCCTCGGTTCTCACACGATCTCGCACATAACTAAGTTGTTTGCTATAATCGATGATAGCCCGTGACACTGAAATATCTTGCGACTCTGCCAAATAAAATTCGTGAATCCTCTGCTCTCTAATCGGTTTCGGACATAACTCAGCTTCCATAAATGCCTGGAACTCCGCCCACGTGACATCACGATCACGAGGCTTAACAGCTTCCCACCAATTAGCGGCATCTTTATCAAGAAGGTACTGCGCAATAGGTACCTTCCGCTCTTCAGGACAATCGACACCCTCGAATATCTTTCCCAACTGGAAAAGCCAACCATCCCAGCCCAACGCATCCGCAACACCGGCGAATCGAGGGGGATTCATACGAATTACCTCCCGAAGCCACTGATTTGCGCCAATGTTCTGGGTCACATCTGTAACGCACTGAACTGCCTGAGTCAACTGAGTCATCTGTGTAGCTACCTGATGTAAGATAGTAGCAACACCGACAACGATATCATCACCAGCAGCATGATCCCGATCACGCACCCGGTCGCCACGACCACGACCTCTGCCCCTCGGCATACTGAATAAGCAACCACTCAGCACAACAGAAATCATAACACGCAACACTTACAATGATTACCATCGTAAAGCAACACACATACAAACACCCAGCAATGAAGGTATCGTTCGGCGACCTCAGCGGTCCGAACGATATCCAGCATACAGTTACTAAACATCACGGAACAACCACCTTTTGAAAAAAAAAGTTTTGGAAACACTAGTTGATCTCGAGTATCACTTTACAAAAAGTTGAACGAACATCATTGTCGAGACTTTGAAAACCACCTTGCGTTTGAACAAAAAAATGAGGACACTTTTCTTTTAGTGAAAAACTTTCAGGAATATTCGACCCTCGGGTCTAAGCAAAGCATTTCTAAATAATTGAAAATGTCTCAAAATATTTTGGTCCTCAACTGGAATAATTTGAAATATATTGCAGCACTAGAAAGCACTTTGAAAGTACCGCGAGCAAATAATTCATTTTTAAAGGTACGTCTCGAAATTTATTTTCTAAGATACTCAAGGTTTTCGAAAATCTATTAGGATAGGATGCCTAAAAACTCACATGTAACAATATTCACTTACATACACCACAATACACGCATCAACTCGCTCAAAATCAAGACAGCACGTGTCTTTTACCGGAAAACAAACAGTCAAATATCGCAGTCAACAGGATATAAATAGCGACAACACTCCTCATATAAACAAAATATGAGTCACATCAACGTATTACGAAACCAAGAATCTGCATAAGGATTCCATCACTTAACAAATAATCAAACAAATAGCTCGTGTCACACGAGGCACAATACAAAGAAGGGAGACTTACGGTCACAGGTCGCACGAAGATGATGATCGCCCCACGATACTAATCACGACCAACAAACTCAGACGAAGCGTCGCGACACGACTCAGTCAGATAAAATCCGACGAAACAAGACTCAAACAAAACGACTTGACCCTACAGCCTAGGTTTCCACAACCTAAGCTCCGATACCATTTATGTAACACCCCCAATCCGCTCAGGGATATTACACGCCGTCGAACCTTTCCTCAAGGATCTACCAGGCTGGTAATAACATCGAACAACTCAACAACGCCTTTAAGGCTAAAATGACTCAGTAGACCAATTTGGTCTTTCAATAAATACATACAGCTCAATCACAACACATGCCCACACAGGGGTCTAGTACAACACACTCCCGTACAACGGGGAAAAAATACTGCAGCGGAAAATAAAATACAACTAAACAAATACGACATCAACGGGTCCTCGTGTGATCAGTATTGTTCATCTTTCATCATCCTTCATGCCGACCCTGTGCTATGCTCCAAAACCTGCATGCAATACAGACATCCACCCCCCGAATACTCGGGGGTTAGCAAAACTCCACTGTTTTGCTAGTGAAAGTATAAAATACGAAAACAGGCCATACATATCATACTCCAAGGACTTAGAAATCATAAACATACTTCCTGAGGTAATTCACTTGATCAAAACGGTTAAATCGAAAGATAGGGATAAATCCGATATACATCTTGTAAAAAACATTTTACGATCTCGGGAGTTTTGAAAACATTTGGGACTTTAAGAATTCCCAAGCCTTTCGAAAACATTTAGGGACACAGCCCCAAAGTCATTTTTCCCAAAACAAAGTTACGATAACAACACACGGGGTCCATGACCCAATCATACCATAACAACCTGTTTCCACAGATTATTCGCGTCCCGTGCTAGCAAGCCACGGACCTCAGATGCTCCCGTAGAACAAACCCGAGTGAATAACCCACAGGGAAACTAAATCAATTCACATGTCACCGTAACAACAATCACGTTACTACAAGCACAGATACACACTTAACCAAACCATGACCATAAGTTATCCCAGCATCGCACTGACAAGCTACGAACCTCGGAGTCCCCGCAAGACATACCCGATGATAACCCCATCAGTTATCTCGGCATCGGGTTAACAAGCCACGAACCTCGGAGTCCCCGCAAGACATACCCAGATTGGATAACCCTACGGTCACGCCCGACCCATACTAGCAAGTATGGATCCCGGAGATTCAACAATCATACCCGGAGGCATGTCACTTACAACAAGCACACAACGATAATCACTTATCAAGCCAAAACAACATTAAGCATCACAACCTCCTTTCAAAGGATTACGGTTGAACAACACATAATCTTTGGTAAATGATTACGATTTAATACATTCACTAAATGTGATCACAACATCTTTCAACATACGAAACTAACACACACAATCCGAGAACACATCCATTCACGAAGTATACGAATTATCGTTGAAAGACAATATTTATCGAGAACATACCGATCCTTTTTAACGTTCATTAAACATTGGTTTTCGCATAAAATCATTTACCAACAATTATGCCTATGAAACATGAAACGTATGGGCAAGATACTGTTGGGATTCGGTGCCTAAATCGAAGGCCCAGCGGAAGCGGTAAAATGAAAATTAATTCGATCCGAATCCCTACGAGGATCGATCGAGCTACATATATACGAATATAAAACGAAACACAAAGGATACGAGAAAACATACACTTGTAGTCGTTGATTAAACGGTGTCCTTCTCTTGAGCTATTCCCCAAGCTTTAGATTGATCTCTACGAATCTAATTCGCTCCAAGCCCTTGGATGATCCAACGCCGAAAGTACCGCGTCTCTACTTGCCACGCGCCGGAGAAACGACCGGAACAACGATCACCTTGCTATCCTCCGACGATACGGCTAGAGCTAAGTGATGAAGCTTCTAATATGAAATTATAACACTCTAAGTGTATAACTCACAATCTCTCTTTGAATTCTTGATTTTTCTCTAAGAAAAACTCTCAAGAAATGAGATGAAGAAGAAGACTTTGAGAAAGAACTTTTCTCTCTCTTGAACTCACTCCAATAATACGTATGAAATGAATTAGGAATCCATTTGAGATAGAAGTCTTCCCTTCTTATTATAATTCCACCCATATATTGAACAACTCATGCCACATGAGTGATCCCCACTAAAGTCCTTGTCTTCCATTAAGAAATGGAAACAAAGACAAAAGAAAAGTAGGTGGAAATAATGGGGGGCGGCCAAGATGAAAATCGGACGAGTCCGATTTGTTTCGGACTCCCGTGAGTCCAAACAGATAAACTTCGATTCCGATTCGATGTATTTATATCGATTAATTAATCCAATTAATTAAACATATCAAATAAAAAATAACATAATTAATTTCTCCAAGAAATAATTATATTCATGAATTAAATTAGTCACCCAGTAATTTATTTAATTCATTTAGGCCGTAAATTGATTTATCCAATAAATCGATTTAAACATCCAATGTCCCAAATTTAGATATCCAATATCTAATATTCATAATGAGAGAATAAGCTCGATTCATTCCATCGTCAATCCTATTGCGCGACTCGGTAGGTCCGTCTCAGTCAGCAATGGGAGGAACCAAAGAGTAGTAGCACCACCTAGCCAGCCTGGCGGCCACTGCTGTACCCCACCGAGAACGAATGATTGGGATCATTCAAGAACCATTCTGTCGTGAATACCAGTATACGTATAAACCCTTCTTTCAAATGTCCCGATCAAGTTATAGGGTCACGGTCAGTCAAACCCTATCTGTACTTGACGCTATGCATGCGTTAATGCAAATCGAGATCATCGAGCTGTCGTGTATCTAATACAACTAGCTCCAATGCTTTGGCCAAAGACTTATGATCTCATCTGCCAATTACCGCATAGGACATATAACCCGCTCACTAACGGGAGAAAGAATTCTATCTTGGTATTCAGTAGGACCTGCTACTTGCCCGTCAAGATGCACGTTGAGGTTGAACCCCGTCTTCCGGTTTACAGGTTCGAACTACTCTAATGAAAATCTTGACGTCACAAGCACATTCCTACTAAATCCTCAAGTCGAAGGTTCACGAATACCTATCACAACCTTTCGATTCCGTCATTGACTGTCCCGGATTGAAATCCGTGTGACGAATCGAGGGTGAGTCGGTTCGAGTATACTAATCCAATTAGCATACCTATAATGTGTGCTCCCACTAACCATTAGCGTTCGACAGGCACTATCCATGTCAAAGAACATGTCATACAAGTCTTCACATAAACTTAACGCCCAATCAAGTTTCATCGACTTGCGAATGATTAAGTATTTGAGCTATAAACCTTTCCAGTGCCGACCCCCTTATCCAATAAGGAGTGGAACATTTTGCTCTCAAATACACGGACTAGTTTCTATATATATATATATTTACGAGTTAGGAATGCCAGTAACTACCAGTAAATAAAGAAACATCCATTGTCTTATATTAGTGATTTACATAATTACAAGTACAATGCCCTCACTCAATCATCCTCTGCGTGGCATTCGAGGGCATACTCCCAACAATCTACCACTTGCACTCAATGTCACATACTATGGTATCTAATACCCATGTTCTCCATATGACGCTCTAAGCTAATCTGAGAAAGTGGCTTGGTCAGTGGATCAGTGACGTAGTCGGCTGACTCTACTCTATGTAGCACAATGTATCTCTTTGCGAACAAATGCTCTTACGAGATGATACTCTCTCTCAATATGTTTGGTACTGTTGTGAAACCTCGGCTCCTAGGCACGTACTCTTTTGCAATGCAAAGACAAGGTGTCACGTGAAGTTTACCTAGTAACTTCTAAATTCTTCCTTTGGAGGCCTCCGAGGCCGCTTTATACTCAGCCTAACAGGTGGAATTAGCAGTCGCGCTATACTTGGCACTATGCCAAGATACTGCTCTTCCATTAAGAGTAAATGTAGCCAGAAGTAGACATATAATCGTCTTTCTGTCCTTGGAAGTCCAATACAGTGAATCCCACCACATTCTGTTCTCCACCACCATATATAAGAATCAGATCTCTTAGTACTTCTAAAGTACTTGAGAACATTCTTTACGGCGGTCTAATGTTCCCTGACTGGGTTAGCCCGAAACCTATTTACCATGCTTCCAGCATGCGCAATGTCAGGTCTTGTACACAATAAAGTATATGTAAGGCTACCCACTGCCGAAGCATATGGTATATAACTCATTTCCTTTCATTGTTCCTCACTATGAGGACACATCTTCAAGGTGAGTTTTATTCCATGTCGCATCGGAAGGAAACCTCTTTAAGATCTAATCTATATAGAGGGCTTGGGAAAAACTTATCATTCTCTTCGATCTATCCCAGTAGAATCGAATCCCAAGAATATAGGTTTTTTCTCCCAAGTCTTTCATGGAGAAATTACTCGAAAGCCAAGCTTTCCCAGAACTGAGCATTCCCACATCATTTCCTATTAGTAGAATGTCATCTACATATAGTACTAAGGATGTGATCTAGCTCCCACTAACCCTCTTGTATACACAATGTTCCTCTTCATTTTGCACGAAGTCAAAATCTTTGACTGCCTTGTCAAAACGAATATCCCAACTACATGAAGACTGCTACAGTCTATTTCATGGAGTCTACATCCACCATTGCTAGGTCATTGGTCGTGGGTCGATCTCTTGTTTATCACTTGGAACCTCGAGGAAACCCAGTTCCTCCAAGTGCATAAAACTATACCTCTCAGGTAATGGAGACACCATACTTGACCTACGAGGTGGTTGTACTTGTGTTATAGAAGGTTCGGTTCCATTTTTATTGCACAGGTGTCTCCTTAATAGTTTCATTGTATTCTTCCAAAGAAATACTTCTACCTGCCCCGCCTTCCTAGATGAACTCATCTGCCAGGAAGTGTGCTTGTAAAGCAACAACGATCTTTCGAACTTCGGGCATGTAGAATAGATAACCCATCGTCCCAGACGGGAATCCAATGAAACATCCCTTCGCGGACCTAGCTTCCAACTTTTCCACCTTAGTCTTCGTGACATAGGCGGGACATCCCCAAATCCTAATATGATTAAGACTTGGTTTCTTGCCCTCCCACATCTCATGTGGAGTTTTAGGAATGGATTTGGAAGGACATCTGTTAAAGATATAAGAGGCAGTCAGGAGTGCATACCCCCATAGGTAAATCGGTAAGTCAGTATAGCCCAGCATGGAACGGACCATGTTCAACAAGGTCCGGTTCCTTCTTTCTGACACACCATTTAACTGAGGAGTACCTGGAGGTGTTAGTTGTGAAACTATTCCATGTTCCTTAAGAAACTCGTCAAACTTCGTACTCATATACTCGCCATCTCGGTCCGACCGAAGTGCTTTGATATGATTACCAGTTTGTTTCTCGACTAGGGCCTCAAATTCCTGGAATTTGTCAAAAGCCTCGGTTTTATGTTTCATTAAGTATACACAACCATACCTCGTATGACCATTTGTAAACGTAATGAAGTACTAATATCCGTCACGTGCTGCTTTCAAAGCACCACATATGTCGGTATGGATTAATCCCAGTTTATCAGCGGCTCTTTCAAAATTCCCTCTGAAGGGGGACTTAGTCATTTTGCCTTTAAGGCAAGATTCACAAGTAGGAAAAGGATCTGATCCCAATGGACCCATAAATCCATCTTTTTCTATTTGTAAACCTTGGTCTGACAAACATAACCAAGTACATCTTCTAAAGTCAAAACAAAGCCGGATTCTAAACCCAAAAGAAGTGATCCTATGTCGGTTGCCTCGACACTATGCCCGCTTCCGACTGTGATCATAACTTCTCCAGCTCCAAGCTTCCTACTTTGTTCCAGATCCTGACTCACGGTACAAATATGAGAACTAGCACCATAATCCAGTATCCAGGAAGTAGAAAATACAGTAGCAGAACAATTTGTTTCCAAAACTAAAAGTTCTGTACCTGAAGCGCCATGAAGAATCGGACAGTCTCTAGCCCAGTGGCCCAGCTCACCGCACTTGAGACAAGCATCCTTCTTCTTCTTGCCTTTTGGAACCATCGGGGCCTTGCCCTTTCCCTTAAGGTCCTTAACTTGTGGTCCAGTCTGCTTCTTGGTCTTTTTCTTCTTATTCTTAGACCTCCGAGGTCCAGAAGAAATCACAAGAGCAGATTCCTTCATTCGCGGAGTCTTCATTTGAGACTGAGTGGTCACAAGTTTGTTTATTAGCCCAGCTAAATTACACGCAATCTCATTGCAGTTGAAGTTCATAACAAACTGTGAGAAGGAATCAGGGAGAGACTGTAGGATAAGGTCGGTTTGGAGAGAAGTATCCATTTTAAAATCAAGAGCCTCCAATCTCTCGATCATGGATATCATTTTGAGGACGTGTTCCCCAACCTTCTCACCTTGCTTCATCCTTGCACCGAACAGTTGCTTGGATATCTCATATCTAGCAGTTCTGCTGTGCTCACCATAAAGTTCGGTTAAGTGAGATAGAATCTGCCTAGCAGAAGTCATTTTCTCATGAGCTCTCTGAAGCTCATTAGACATAGAAGCCATCATGTAAGCACGGACTTTTATGTCATCCTTAACCCACTTTTCGTGGTTTTCGATCTCTTCCTGATTGGCTCTGGTCCGCACCGGAGGCGCCGGAATGTCCGTCTCCAAGACGTATCCCAGTTCCTCTATACTGAGGACTATCATCAGATTGCGGATCCAGTCCACAAAGTTAGGTCCGATTAAGGTGTTCTTTTCGAGTAGAATTGCGTGTGAATTCATTGTCATATTGAGAGTTATGTCTGCATTAAGTATGATAGATTAATTAGTGACTCATTTAATTATGATCTGAGTATAGAATTAAGGTCTTTACTATTCTTGTTACCCAGCTCCCACTATTTTTATCGGAATAACACACTCCCATGTTATATCCGGAAGTATCGTCGCTCTACTTCATAGTGGTGATCGAGTTCTTTATAAATCTTAATAGAGGGCAACCGAACAGGTTTCTAGTCTATTAATTTTCATAAAGTGGTGTCCAACACCAACCCATCTAATGGATGATTCGATCTTCTTTTTCCCCTTGTTCACTGCCCTCAACCTATACGGTTTCTATGGTTCGTGAACAAGTTAAGTTTATACCATCGACGCAAATCAGTTTCACAATTGAATCTTATCCGGCAACCTATCAGGTTTCTAGGGATAAAATTTGCTCCAACCGAAGGCATCCAATGCGCTCCCGGTAATTTATCCGTCCTCCCCGAACAACTACCCCGATAACTCAGAAGCATAGCACATCCGGTTTGATTTCAATTTCCCGAAAACTCGATGGAGGGAAGGAAAACCTTGAAACCTTATAAACTTAATAATTTATTGTGGGAGAATTTTCGCGATTAACGTTACACTTTGCACATTAATCATATTAGCGCGTTTGTGGTATTCATACAATATGAAAAAACCATTCACAACCTAGTTGCTACCAACATGTGGTTCATGGACCGTTCCTAGAAAACAAAAAACTTCGTAATCTAATTACAAGTCTTCGTCTTGAATCTTCGTCTTCTCGAAACGGATCTTCCTCCGGTCTTCGTCATTACATATAAATTTTACATCGAAAATTGCATCCTAGATACAAACATTTCTAGTAAAATAAATAGGCTCAAAACGGCCTTTACAACCCAATCGAATAAAACGAACGATTCAAAACTAAGTCCACGAACCACATCCCCATTCAAAAAACATTCATCCAATAAATACTATATAAATGGAAAGTGTAGAGATACATTGATCCAATCAACAATACGAACCGATCCAATCGATTCACACAATCGGTAATATGATAATGTTCAAAATAATTCGGTCGACCATAAATATTCCAATTAATCAAATTTCCCTTATAAAATGAAATACCATAAATCATTTTAATCATATTAAATCCAATTTAATATGCGGGAGATTAATTTTCAAGAATACACGAAAAAATCGAGTCGGGGCGAAAATGGGCTGCCTGGCCGAGTCACCTCGCGACTTTCCGCACACAGCTGGCATGGCGAGTCACGCTCGGCGGCTTCCGGCCGAGCACGGCCCGTGTCTCAGACACGGTCGGGTCTGGCGATGACTTGCAGGCCCGAGGACACGACCGAGTCACCCAGGACACGGTCGAGTCTGCCTGGCAGTGACTAGGCCAAACTGCCGGACACGACCGAGTCACCCAGGACACGGTCGAGTCACTCTCGGCCAGATTACCCTTTTTGTCCAAAAAATCATCCGACGACGATTCGGGGCAAGATTTTCAACTGGATATCCAATATCTATATTTTAGACTTTCATATATTCAATATAAATCATATTTCCCAGAAATTTAAGATTTATATTTAGACATAAACTTACGAAAAATACAATTATTACGAACGAAAAACATATACCACGATTATGACTAAAATGATTCCAAATCATTCACCATCTAATCGAGCATTCCAAATGCCAATATCGTATATACGATCGCAAGACCTACGCTCCGATATCACTGTTGGGATTCGGTGCCTAAATCGAAGGCCCAGCGGAAGCGGTAAAACGAAAATTAATTCGATCCGAATCCCTACGAGGATCGATCGAGCTACATATATACGAATATAAAACGAAACACAAAGGATACGAGAAAACATACCCTTGTAGTCGTTGATTAAACGGTGTCCTTCTCTTGAGCTATTCCCCAAGCTTTAGATTGATCTCTACGAATCCAATTCGCTCCAAGCCCTTGGATGATCCAACGCCGAAAGTACCGCGTCTCTACTTGCCACGCGCCGGAGAAACGACCGGAACAACGATCACCTTGCTATCCTTCGAGGATACGGATAGAGCTAAGTGATGAAGCTTCCAATATGAAATTATAACACTCTAAGTGTATAACTCACAATCTCTCTTTGAATTCTTGATTTTTCTCTAAGAAAAACTCTCAAGAAATGAGATGAAGAAGAAGACTTTGAGAAAGAACTTTTCTCTCTCTTGAACTCACTCCAATAATACGTATGAAATGAATTAGGAATCCATTTGAGATAGAAGTCTTCCCTTCTTATTATAATTCCACCCATATGTTGAACAACTCATGCCACATGAGTGATCCCCCTAAAGTCCTTGTCTTCCATTAAGAAATGGAAACAAAGACAAAAGGAAAGTAGGTGGAAATAATGGGGGGCGGCCAAGATGAAAATCGGACGAGTCCGATTTGTTTCGGACTCCCGTGAGTCCAAACAGATAAACTCCGATTCCGATTCGATGTATTTATATCGATTAATTAATCCAATTAATTAAACATATCAAATAAAAAATAACATAATTAATTTCTCCAAGAAATAATTATATTCATTAATTAAATTAATCACCCAGTAATTTATTTAATTCATTTAGGCCGTAAATTAATTTATCCAATAAATCGATTTAAACATCCAATGTCCCAAATTTAGATATCCAATATCTAATATTCATAATGAGAGAATAAGCTCGATTCATTCTGTCGTCAATCCTATTGCGCGACTCGGTAGATCCGTCTCAGTCAGCAATGGGAGGAACCAAAGAGTAGTAGCACCACCTAGCCATCCTGGCGGCCTACATCAGCTTTAACTGAGAACGAATGATTGGGATCATTCAAGAACCATTCTGTCGTGAATACCAGTATACGTATAAACCCTTCTTTCAAATGTCCCGATTAAGTTATAGGGTCACGGTCAGTCAAACTTGACGTTATGCATGCGTTAATGCAAATCGAGATCATCGAGCTGTCGTGTATCTAATACAACTAGCTCCAATGCTTTGGCCAAAGACTTATGATCTCATCTGCCAATAAACGCATAGGACATATAACCCGCTCACTAACGGGAGAAAGAATTATATCTTTGTATTCAGTAGGACCTGCTACTTGCCCGTCAAGATGCACGTCGAGGTTGACCCCCGCCTTCCGGTTTACAGGGTCGAACTACTCTAATGAAAATCTTGACGTCACAAGCACATTCCTACTAAATCCTCAAGTCGAAGGTTCACGAATACCTATCACAACCTTTCGATTCCGTCATTGACTGTCCCGGAGTGAAATCCGTGTGACGAATCGATGGTGAGTCGGTTCGAGTATACTAATCCAATTAGCATACCTATAACGTGTGCTCCCACTAACCATTAGCGTTCGACAGGCACTATCCATGTCAAAGAACACGTCATACAAGTCTTCACATAAACTTAACGCCCAGTCAAGTTTCATCGACTTGCGAATGATTAAGTATTTGAGCTATAAACCTTTCTAGTGCCGACCCCCTTATCCAATAAGGAGTGGAACGTTTTGCTCTCAAATACACGGACTAGTTTCTATATATATATTTACGAGTTAGGAATACCAGTAACTACCAGTAAATAAAGAAACATCCATTGCCTTATATTAGTGATTTACATAATTACAAGTACAATGCCCTCACTCAATCATCCTCTCAGTGGCATTCGAGGGCATACTCCCAACAGATACTTGCCTCGAATAACCACAACGCGGAGAATCGATCGAAGTAGGTTGGCACGAACCGACTACGAACCCGCCGACCCCACCGAATGCCAACTCGCGATAATAAACTACGAAGGACAACAATAACAATGAAAATGAATTCCAAAGTACGACCTAAAGCCGCTGAATTCAAGGAACAAACGACGAAAGTTCAAGGATTTCCCCCAAAACGACCAAGCACACGAATCGACCCGACAAAACATGAAAATGGAATTCCCAAATGAAATATGGATATTAAATCCATAGGATATGTTTAAAAACATCGTTTAACAACAATCGATCCATCAAAAATGGATGGAAAACAAGATCAAGAACAAATCCCCCAAAAAGTCGATTCGAATGAAATCAAGAAATATACTTTGATTAGACGAAGAACAATGGATTAAATGATGTTAAACACAAGAATACTACAAAGATTAATCATATCCATCATGGATTAATCAATAATACGGAACGAATCGGACAAAAACGCAAAAACCCCAAAATTTCTCAAAATAGGGTTCTAGGAAATCTCACCTTGATTCGCTGGATCAAAGGAGGTTATGGAGGGATTAATCGATGATATGAACTCCCAATCTTCGTGGATTAGTTGCTTGACAATAAGTCTCCTGGATCGCCAAGCCTCCAGCCGCGGAGAGGAAAAGATGGAAATGAAAAACGGGTGAAAATATGACTACTCTGTCATATTTATACAGGCACGGCCTAGCGTGCGCTACACCTTCCGGACTAGCGCACGCTAACGGGCAGCCTCGGCCGAGAACCTTCGGCCGGGGCCCGCAAGGCATGGTACTGAAGACTCAATCTGCCGGCCGGATTCTGCCTGCCCGACCGCAATAGCGCGCGCTGTGGGGACGCTAGCGTGCGCTAGCTGATCTGTCCAGAACCCTCTGGACTGAACTGCCCGGCCAGGTAACGTACGCTAGCCGGCCGACAGCGTGCGCTACGTCTGCCGACTAGCGCGCGCCACACTCGGCGTAGCGTGCGCTACCTGCCGATCCTTCCCGAGTCCAGAACCCTAGAAACCCCACTGCCCAGTCCGATAGCGCGCGTTGGTCGGCCGAGCTAGTGTGCGCTATACCTGCCGAGCTAGAGCGCGCAGACTTCCGGCCGTAGCGCGCGCTATGCCGGTTTCTGCCGCGCTTGTACGGCCAGTGCCAAGCACTTCCGACAGTGCCTGCCGCACCTGTCCGGCCACTGCCCAGCCGCCACGACCCGACGACTCGATTACCGAAAACGCACGAAACGAACACGACGAAATGCTCTCGGACAACATCGATCTGAAAAGAAATACCATGCAACAATTAATCGCACGCGACCATGGAAAGTGGTCAAAACAACAAATACGAATGCGGATACCCACAACTTTGGGTAAATTACAAAATGGCCCAAAACGCCCAAAAATCACGATACGTGATCGAATAATCAAACTGAAGTTCACAACACGTCTAACAAAGTTAAACGGACTTATGGGAAACTCGAAACAGCAGTTTCGAACGAGATTCGCAAGAATCGAACTCAAGTGCGGAAAAGTCGCTAAGAAGCACGAAACTCAACAAAACAACACTGAAACGAACTCGGATGTCAAAAAGTGTAGAATTAATCATTCTGAGAATAAAGAAATGGTCATGAGCGAGTCGTCAAAACGGACTTTCGCCGAAAAAAAAATAAATTACCGGAAATCGAAATTACGGGTATTACATGAATATCGAGCTTGTAGCGGTCGTGAAGAGATGAGCTTCCCAGAGGATACTGGCAGGGCATGTATTTGTGTATTGAGTTTCTGATCAGTTGTTGTATTCCGCTGCTAGAGTATTTTTTTAATTGTTTGTCTTTTCCGCTGCGTGAGTATTTGTTTTAAATGGCCTTTTGGTTTCTGGTAACTTGAGTTAATTTGGCAAATTGTTTTCTAAACTACTGAGTTTCGGCTATTTGGCCTTGTGTTTTCAAATGAGATTTTACGACGGTTTTTTAAACGGGTTTTGTAAAGTTTTCGAATGTTTTTAAAATATAGTACCGTCGTTAGCCTCTTGGGCGTTTGTAAATGTTTGCGAAAATTTTCTTTAGCCTTGTGGGTTCCATCTCGGGGCCCACGACGCTGTAATATTTCTGGATGGCTCTGGGGGTGTTACAGAATATGGTATTGGAGATTAGGTTGAGAAAACCTAAGCAGTCGGGTCGAGTTGGGTCGTGTTTTTGTCGCGTCATTCGAGTTTTCAATTTGACTAATTCTAGAGCCCTAGATTTTTGTTGTTCACTCGGGTTTGTACGTTATGTAATTTACCAGTGTAGTACTGGGGTTGTTTAGATCTGTGTTGTGTTCTCAAGTTGAACTGAGTTTGCAAAATGTGTATTTTGAAAATATCTGTGTCGAGTATTTTCTAGAGTTGAGACACGTGCCAGTAACACGGGGAATGGTCGGCTTCACGATCTGTAAGTATTTAGATTTTTAAATTTCATTGAGATTTATTGCCATTCTAAGTTGATATGCTTTGAGGTTCAGAAAGATATTGTGCGTTACAGTATGAGGTGACAAAGTTGAGACAGGATTGATGATCTTGAGAAGCTATGATTTTGGAAATTAATATGTCGGTTAAATTTTGGAACAGAGTTGTGCAATTGGTAGAAAGATTGTGGATTGATGAGGAGAACATGTAGTCATATTAGTACATTTTGAGATGTATGAACTATTTTTGAGCATTTGAAAATGATACTTTTCAAAATAAATATTTTACGAATGTTTTACGGAAAATGATTTTGGGCCGAGACCCAATCGATTTTGAAATAGTTTTGTAACTCAGGACTTGGAGTCCGAAAAGAGTTTTATACTTTTTAAACTTCCTGTAATATGGAACGAGATATGGGCTGAGACCCTAATGTTTCAAAAGGCTTTTTCATGGTTTCTAAAACTCCCGAGATTTGTAAAACACTTACCAATTGTTTATCTATTTCGTTTCTGACTTTCGGGGTTTTGGTTTACTTATTCAAATGAAACTTCTCGGGTAGTGTTTCATTGTGTTTCATTTATTGTTTATTCAATATTTTGTCATAGCATGGTTGAAGTGATCCAGGGTGGGTTAATGATTGACGTTGCGAGTCATATGTGGAAAAGGAGTTTTTGGTCGGAGCTTATATGTTGAAATTCTAGAACTCTATCGTATGGTTTTCCGAAGTAATGTCAGTGGAATTGGTGACGAACCGAATTGGTATACAGGAGTATGGATGTGGTCAATCAATTGCATAGTTTTCATTTAAAAACTTCGAAATCGTGTGGATTCGAAGGAAATTATTATCGAATACTTGGCACCAGTGAGACGATTTAATTTTTCGGAAATTGATTTTGTGGTCTTACCAAAATTTATGTTTTGAGTTTTGAAAATTTTGAAAGAACTTTCGAAAATTTGTCTTCTTGACAAGACTATATGATTTCAAACTGGTTTTGAAAATGTGATTGATATACATACGCATTTAGTGCATAGTGCATATCATGATGAAGTTATGATAGTGACCCACGAATTGGATGAGACATCAGTATGGTACTAGGAAAAGAGATTCGAACTTCAGTATGGTAGTTTGGTTATCTAGGGATGATCGGTTGAATTATCGGATAAGAAAAATATGCTATGTGATGTAGATTCATGCACAGGATGTAATTTTGGAACTTCGGATTTTGCGAAATCGTGACATATGTACTATGTGATTCCATTGGTATGGTAGTAGCGTGATTTTACCATAGTGATTTTTGAATGATTTCTTTGTGAGTGTAGATTTGGGGATGGTGACCCCATGCTGGTTATTTTGGGTAATGATTGGTCGTTCCCAGTTCATGTATGATTGGATATGTTCGACGGGTTGTGATTGGTTGTTCGTATGCCGAGGGTTATGTTCTTTGAGATCCACTGTATGTGATTGACGTGTTGTTTTGAGAACTTTATTCGTTCGAATATCGGTTTCTGTGGTTCTGTGTTGATTATGTTGGAGCTTACCGTGTGAGGGTATTCCCAATTACCGTTGATCGTTCGTTGGTAATATTGGAGTTTATCATGTTGATGATATTCTCAATTGTGTTTTCACCTCTGGTTAGACTATCATGTTGATGATATTCTCAGTTGTGTTTTGACCTTTGGTCGGTCGTATTGGAGTTTATCATGTCAATGGTATTCTTGGTTAATTTGTTAATTGATCATTGTTAACGATTGTATGAATGTTCGGACGTTGTGTCGATGTTTCGGGATCTGTTGTCATTGTTTTGGACACTTTTTTCACATATGAATCGTGTATTATTGGTTTTATCGTAATTGGGACTTGATTGTACGATCAGGCAGACAAGGTTTGATACGGATAGATTAATTCATCCGAAGATGATATATTTTGTTGAGACTCATGGAATTGTGATTGTAAGCGTGTTGATGCTTTACAGTGCAGTCACTTGCTAGTATCTCAGGATATCATCGACTTTGCGCATTTGTAAGAATGTTATTTTGGTTATTCGGTAATATTGATGATTGATCGTTGTCGTGATAGTTTCGGGAAATTTTAGGTTGAACGGTTTGTTTGTTTTCTATGATGGGTTGCAAGTTTCGAGGATGAAACTTATTTTAAGTGGTGTAGTATGTAATATCCGAAATTTCTACTACTGTTGTTTAATATTATTTTATCCGAGTTATATTGTACATCGTGGAATCTGTACAGTAAGGATAAAACAATTAAAGGACTGAGACATCTGTATTGGTATAATTACTGTACTTGGTCGACAATTGCAGTTGAGGATATTGTGTATCGTATGAGAATATTATTGGAAGTAGTATACATATCCGGTATGTCGTTTGTTCGTATTCATATATGTCGAGACATTGGACAAGAATAGCTGAAAATGGCTAAGTGTAGCATTATTAGCGTACACTAATATTCATGCCTAGCGCACGTTATTGTTCAGGTTTAGCGCACGCTAATGGTAAAGGATAGCGCACGCTAGTGCAGAACAGATCAGAAGGAATCTATGTGTGGACCAAGCCACTTTCGGCGCATGTTCTGATAAGTCAACGGATGTTGTAATGTAGTACTAGCGCACGCTAAACCCTAAGGTTAGCGCACGCTAACTGTAGATCGGACAAAAAGGAATCTTATCCTCGTCAGTGCTTTCGGCGTGTAGACCCGTCTTCGGAGCATACAGACAAACGAGTCAACTATGATTAGCGCACGCTATGGTCTAACACTTGCGCACGCTAAGTATAGGAATTTACATAGGCTATTGCATGGGCATTACGTGCGTAAATCAGTGTACGAAGCAAAACAGTCGCCTCTGGACTACGATAGCGCACGCTACTATGGAAAAGTAGCGCACGCTAATAACAGTCAGTATATATATGATTGTAGATGTGAATTATGTTCATTCGGCCATTCCTTCCTTTATTTCGAGATAGAGAGAGAGAGAGAGAGTTTTTAGAGAGAAGTTTGAGGTTCCAAACACTGAGAGATGATGATATTTAACAAGATTAAGCTGAGGAACATGGATTAAAGTCTTGTTCTTGAAGTTATTGATGATTCTTGGAATGAAGTTGATTGTTCTCCTTCATGGTTCATCTATACAAAGTAATAGTTATTCACCTTTGGATTTCGTTTTGGATTGAAGATTGATGTTCTTGAGTTAATGATTATCATATAAACAAGTTGATAAGTATGATTAAGAGATGGATTACTGGATTATGATGATGTTGTTATTGATATATAGATATTGATGTGATTCATATGGTTTGAATCGTGTTGTTCGTCTTCTTGAGATAAGTTTGTTAATTCTTCTCCTCAGTTTCGGATGTTGATGTTATTGTTGATAATTACTCCCTGTAATGATAGATTAGGGAAATGTTGTTACGTTCTTAATGTTTCATGATGTTGATATTGAGGAAGATGATATACGGATATAGGACTTGGATTATAAGTTGAATGATTGTTTATATGTTAAAGGATATCAGATTTCATTGTTTTGATAGCTTTGAACACGGTTTCGAATCACTTAGTGTTCTTGATAATCGCCATATGTTGATCGGTATCTGAAATGCATGCAACTGCATGTCATTAGCGCACGCTAGTGTCACTGGCTAGCGCACCCTAACGGGAGCGACTTAGCGCACGCTACGTTAAGTAATTAACGTGCGCTAAGTCAACAGACAGTGTAGTATATCCTGTTTCGGTTATGAATTCGTGATCGTTTAAGTTGGATTGATCAGACTAGTGGTTAATTGAGATATTGTTGAGCCGTTGGGTTTGTGAATTGGTTATATTGATTGTTGATTGTTGTCAAACTTGTTGTTTATCGATTATTGTAATAAGTTGAGATTATTGATCGATGATTAGAACTATGCGTTGCGGTCGTGTTCGAGAATGTTCGTGAATTGCATTGATCAGGGCCGAAGGACTACGACGGCAAAGGAATTGGTAACGACTTCATAGGTATCGAGGCAAGTTATTACTTGCTCAGTTTATAATATTTAATGAATAGTTTCAGTTTCACTCGTGTATAATTCATATAGCAATGTTTATAATCGTAATCACAGGAGATTTGAGATTATAAGTTGTATTCGAGTTTTGGGAATTAAATCATAATGTATATGATTTACATTTGTTGTTGGTATGCTTGGTATCGAGGATACATTGTGGTATAGACGAAGACGTGAATTATCTACCGTCCGTGACATTTTAGATCGTTGAATGTTCAGGATAATGGTTGGTGATGGTTTAGATATCGAGATTACTCTCGAAGGACTCGGAGCAAGTATTTTAATCATCTTTGTCATTTGTGTCGATCATGTTGTGATACATTCGTGTATCGTTGTTGTCATGTATTTGTGTATTGTTGTTGTCGTGCGTTGTGTACTGTTGTTTTGTGCAGTTGCGCAATGTTGTCATTTGTCCACCATGCGTTGGTCCGACGGGATCAACATGGGATATCTATAGATGTGTGTGCTGGATCGTTAGACAGGTAATGCAACCATGCGTTGGTCTGACGTGATCATCATGGGGATCTATAGCTGTGTGCGCTGGATCGTTGGATTACCATATGTGTTGATTGTTATTGTGCATATGTATATTATGGGTTGCCATAAGTATACAATGTAGTTATTGATGTGAGCATATTGACGTTGTCATATGAGTATGCATTTGTAGGTCTTGTGTTAGGACCATGTTCGTATGTTGTAATGATCTGATTTCGGATTAGATTGGCGTGATTCGTTGCGGCATTTCATATCCTGAGGTATGTTCCGTATTTCCTTTGGTATTTGTCTTTAGATGGACAATCGATTATCGTGTTGGGATTTGATGATGTTATTCCGATGGATCGAATTGGTCAGAGTTGGTATATTTCAGTATTAACCTATTGTGTTGTTAAGGATACGAATTGTGGATTTTCGTAAAGTTACGGTGGTAAGATTACATTGGTCGTATTCTTACTTAGTGATTTCATTGGTATGTAATTATCGACGTAATGTGATTGTTATCATTGTTGGATATTATGGCTGACCCCGTCGTGGGTTTTCTTTTTAGGTTCTTTGGATATCGAGCTTGTAGCGGTCGTGAAGAGATGAGCTTCCCGGAGGATACTGGCTAGGGCATGTATTTGTGTATTGAGTTTCTGATCAGTTGTTGTATTCCGCTGCTAGAGTATTTTTTTTAATTGTTCGTCTTTTCCGCTGCATGAGTATTTGTTTTAAATGGCCTTTTGGTTTCTGGTAACTTGAGTTACTTTGGCAAATCGTTTTCTAAACTATTGAGTTTCGGCTGTTTGGCCTTGTGATTTCAAATGAGATTTTACGACGGTTTTGTTAAACGGGTTTTGTAAACTTTTTGAATGTTTTTAAAAGATAGTACCGTCGTTAGCCTCTTGGGCGTTTGCGAAAATTTTCTTTAGCATTGTGGGTTCCATCTCGGGGCCCACGGTGCTGTAATATTCCTGGATGGCTCTGGGGGTGTTACACCCACCATCTCCAAAAATGCGCTCATATCCTTCTCCAACAAGGATAGGGAGGGAGTGCAGTGCCCCAAGGGGGATGCTTTGGTGATCTCTGCATGTATCCATAGGAAAATGGTTGACCGCGTGCTGGTTGGCAATGGTAGCTTTTGCAACATCATATACAAGTCTGCTCTGGACCAACTCGTCAACCTAACCGAATTCATCAAGCCGTTCGAAACTGTGCTTCAAGGGTTCGGCGACAATATGGTCAAAGCCTATGGAAGGATCAAGCTCTCCGTCGAGCTAGTCTGTTGTTACGATCCTAAGGTTAAGATCACTAGGAACCTGAACTTTGTAATCATAGACATGCCTAGCATCTATAATGGGTTCCTAGGTCGTCCCCTTTTGGAAACCTTTGAGGTGGTCGCCTCCTCTTTCTTTTATTGTATCAAGTTCCCCACTACCGAAGGGATAGTCAGTACTATAAAAGGAGATCAGCTAATGGCAAAGAAGTATTTGAACTACTCTTGTGTTGTAGCTTTTCCTTTGAACGTTTCTTGTCCTGTTTGTAACACTGGGACGATCCACAACCAACCAATGGAGATCGACGAGCCAAACATCTCACACCAGCCCAACTCAGAAGACGGCATCTCACATCGATCGTCGGACGACATCCAACCGAGGATCGGCTTCGAGCCAAGCCTCAATGTTGATCCAAGGATCGAGTCCGACGATCATTCCAAACGAGAAGCGACCATCCCCACCGAAGAGTTGGAAAGTATAACAATCGATCCGGCTCGCCTGGAGCGGGAAGTGCAGATCGGCTCGAGCGTCGATCCCAAGCTAAAAGACGATCTGATCAGTTTACTACGAAAGAATATCGGAATTTTTGCCTAGTCTCATCAAGATATGGTCGGCATCAATCCTGAACATGCTTGCCACTATCTGAAGATCGACCCGGCAAGGAAGCCTGTTCACCAAAAAAGTAGGAAATTCGGTCCAGAAAAATATGATGTGCTAGATGCTGAAGTCAAAAAACTGCTCGACAATAAACTGATCGGGGTAGATACCGAGGAGCCACAGTGGGTGGCCAACGCGGTGCTCGTCAAGAAGGCGAGCGACTCTTGGAGGTTATGCATCGATTTCACCGACCTCAACGCGGCTTGTCCGAAAGATCACTTTCCAATGCCTCACATTGACCACTTGGTCGATAGTACGACAGGTTGTGAATGATGTCGTTTATGGACGCCTTCGCCGAATACCATCAGATCCCAATGGCGGAGAAAGACGTAAAATACACATCATTCGACAAGGAAAAAGACGTGTTCTTTTGGGTCCGAATGTCATTCGGTCTGAAAAATGCGGGGGCGACCTACCAACGCCTAGTCAACGGGATATTCGCCGATCAGATCGGCAAATCCATGGAGGTTTACATTGACGACATTGTGGTCAAGAGCCTCAAAAAGGAAGATCACCTCAAAGACCTCGCCGAGACGTTCGCCATCCTCGAGAGATTCAACATGAAGCTGAACCCCAATAAATGCAACTTCAGAGTAATCCCCAGAAAATTCCTGGGGCACATCGTGAGTCAAAGGGGGATCGAAGCGAACCCCACAAAGATCAAGGCGATCCTCGACATGCAAGAACCACGGAATGTCAAGAAGGTGCAACGCCTGACGTGGTGTTTGACAGCCCTTAATCATTTCATTTCGCGTCTCGGAGACAAAAGCAAGCCTTTTTTCGCCACCATAAACGATAAAAAAATTTACGTGGATGAAAGAAAGCCAAATGGCGTTCGCCAAAATCAAGGAATATCTTTCCAACCCCCAACTTTTGGCAAAACCAATCCCCGGTGAGAAGCTGTTCCTCTACCTGGCAGCCTCGGAGGTCGCGCTGAGTGCAGTATTAGTGCGAGCAGAGGGACAAACCCACTTGCCGATCTACTTCGTTAGTCAAGCGCTACATGTGTTGGGATTCCGAAAATAAAATGAAAATACGCAGCGGAAATAAAAATGAATCCCAAACAGGATCGATCAAGTAACGTATATACGAAAAATAAATATGAAGATAAAGATCATACCCTTGAAGCCATTGAAATAAATCTTCGTAAATGTGGACGACGATCACGATCCCGTCCCGAACATGAAATCCCTTCGTTCCAAGCACCGAAAGTTCGAAGCCTCTACTTCACACGCGTCAGAAGTTGCCCAGAAAAATTTCGACGAGACTCCATTCTCCAAGAACACGGCTAGGGAACTCGTATGAATTTTTATCTCAATTTTTTCTTAACTATCTTTCACCTCTAAGATGAATAAAGACTTGAGATTTTTTTTTTCTTCCCTCACTCTGTCACGGCAGGAACTTCAGATTTTTGCATGAAGATGAGTTGTAGTTCTCAAGACAACTTCACACCATTTTCTTATAATGTAATGATATATAAAGGTAAACATTTCTTTACAATTATCATTCACAATTATGTGGGAATCTCAACTCTAAGTGAGTTCCCACACACATGCAAGATCATGCCATGCCATGAGGGGTGGGTGGCCACAAGGAAGTTTCCTAGAAAACGAGCCGAGCCACTCGGCTCGTGTACCGGACGTTCGTCAAACGACTCCGTTAAATACACTCCTTTTAATCATCAATGTATTTATATTAATAAAATTAATCTAATTATATAATTATATCAAATACAAATATATTTCTCTAAGAAATATAATTTATGAATTAAATTAATTACCCGGTAGCTTAATTTAAATTCATAAGACCGCTATTTTATTTATCCAATAAATCATAATTAGATATCCAATATCCAATATTAATAGAGAGATAATAAATTCACATTCATCCATCAACGCTCCTGATGCGCGACTCCGTAGGTCCGTATCGGCCGGCATTGGGAGGAACCAATGAGTGCGGGCAACACTTAGCCAGCCTAGCGGGCTGCACTGTAAACCCCAACTGAGAACAAATGAAGGGATCATTCCAGAATCATTATGTCGTGAATACTATACACGTATAGACCCTTCATCAGATATCCCGGTCAAGTCTTCGGGTCACGGTAAAGTCAAACCCTACTGTTGACTAGACTCTATACATGTGTTAATGCAAATCAAGACCGACTGATTAATAGTGTATCTAATACGGCTATATCAGAATGCTTTGGCCAAAGACTTATGATCTTATTTTCCATTAACCGTATAGGACATTCGCCTGCTCACTAACAGGAGATAGAATCCTTTCTTGGCGTACAGTAAAGACTGCTACATGCTCGTATAGTCCGCACTTCGAGGTCGATCAACAATTAAGCAAATGAGTCTAACTACTCTAATGACAAACTAAATGTCACAGGCACATCTTCTACTGAACCCTCAAGTCAAAGGTCCACGTATACTATCACAACCTTTCGATTCGTCATCGACTCTCCGAGAGTGAATACTGTGTGACTGAATCGAGTATGAGTCGTGTTCGAGTATACTGGTCCCACCAATATACTTATAAGTATGCTTTCAAGACGTGCACACGTCCTAGCATCAGTTATACAAATCTTATTAAAACTTAATGCCCATTTAAGTTTATTGACTTGCGAACGATTTACGTAAATAAACTTTAAACATTTCCAGTGCATTTTCTCTTATCCCATAACGAGAATGAAATGTTCAATTTATTTATATGGACTTCACTTCAATGTTTACCAAGTCAAGAATGCAATTGAAATACAATAAACAGTGAATGAATCGAATTGCCTTTTTATTAATTATTCCATAATTACAAGTACAATGCCCCTACTCTCTCATCCCTTGAGTGGCATTCGAAGGCATATTCCTAACAATATCCTACTTGCACTCAGTGCCACACATCATGATATCCAATACCCATGTTCTTCAGATATCTTTCTAAGACGGCCTGAGATAATGGCTTAGTCAGCGGGTCAGAGACATTGTCTTCTGAGTCTACTCTTTGCAATGAAACATATCCTTTTTCCACCATCTCTCGAACGATGTGGTACTTTCTCTCTATATGCTTTTTGTTGTGGTGAGCCCTCGGCTCCTTGGCTTGGGCGACAGCTCCATCATTATCACAGAATATTGATATAGGCAACTCCGCGTTAGACACCACTTGAAGTTTTTGTATAAACTTCTGCATCCAAAATGCTTTTTTGCTAGCCTCTGAGGCAGCTTGATACTCTGCTTGGCAGGTGGAATCTGCAGTAGCGGTTTGCTTGGAGCTTCTCCAAGATACTGCTCCTCCATTGAGAGTAAACAAATACCCAGATGTCGACTTAGAATCGTCATTGTCTCCCTGAAAATCAGAATCGGTGAATCCAATCACCTTCAGTTATCCACCACCGTAAGTAAGAACCAAATCTCTAGTTATTCTTAAGTACTTAAGAATGTTCTTTACGGCAGTCTAATGTTCCCTTCCTGGGTTTGCTTGAAATCGACTTACCATACTTACAGCATAGGCTAAGTGTATACCCGCAATTTTGGACTTCGGTAATTTTCTTTTTTTTCGGCGGGAGCCCATTTTGGCGACTCGCTCATAATCGTTTCGTCATTCCTAGAGTATTTAATTCTATACTTTTTGTCATCCGAGTTCATTTTGATATCGTTTTGTTGAGTTTCGTGTTCTTAAGCGGCTTTTCCGTACTTGAGTTTGATTCTTGCGACTCTCATCCGAAACTGTTGCTTCGAGTTTCTCGTAAGTTCATTTAATGTTATTACTCATGTTGCGAGCTTCGGTTTGGTGTTTCGATCGTGTATCGTGTATTTCGGACGTTTTGAGCCATTTTCGTAATTTCCCAAAGTTTGGGGTAATTACTTTCCGTTGTCGAATTTCGAGCCTTCGGGTGGTCGGAATCGTGTGTTCTCTTAGTGCTCGAATTCGTCTTTGCGAGTACTTCGTAACCGTATCTTCGATTCGTATTCAGGTTCGGGTTTCGGGGTCGTCCGGGCCGTCGGAGTTGGTCCCGACCGAGTCATGGCCGGGCAGGTTGGGCCCAGGCCAGCCCTGGCGGAGTTACGACCGGAAGGGCTCGGCAGTTACGTACGTGAGGCCGGTTACGTACGTAAGCCTTGGCCGGTTATGTACGTAACACTGCCGGCATTTTTGGACAGTGTCTCGGCTATGGCCGGTTACGTACGTAAGCCCTTGGCCGGTTACGTACGTAACTCTGCCGGCAGGCAGCCTATTTAAGGTCCTGCAGACGGGTTTTTCACCATTTTTCTCATTCTTTTCCTTATCTTCCGCGGATGGAGGTGTGGTTATCATGGAGCCATGTTGTTGAACAACAAATCCACGAAGTTCTAGAGGTTATATCATTGATCAATCATCCTATAACATCCTTTGATCCAGCGAATCAAGGTTAGATCTCTAGAACCCTAGTTTTGGGGAGATTTGGGGGTTTTCGCGTTTTTGTCTGATTTGTTCCGTTTTGTTGATTAATTCATGATGAATATGATTAATCTTGTTGGTATTCTTAGTTTCCCTATAGATTCATGGTATATTTCGTGGTGTTTATGGAATCGAGAGGGTTTGGTTATGGTTCGCCCTCGTTGTCATTTTTATACGAATATACATGAATCGTAGGCGGGTTTTCGGGTGTATTCCAATTCCGTATTCGTTTAGAAATGGTTGTGATTGTATTCTTAGAATCGTTAGGTTCGGTTTCGTTGGTTCCTAGCGTTCGTCGGTGACTTTCCTTTCCGTTCATTGCGTCATCAATTATTCAAGGCAAATATTTTTGGAAACCTTTATGCTTAACGTAAAATGGTAATGTATATTGTGTGTGCTTTACTCACCTCAGGAGGGTCCGACGGGGCCTCGAGGCAATCTATGACTTCATCCTGGATTCATGAGTTTGTTTCGCGGCCAGCTCGGGAGGGTCCTTAGAGGCCTCGAATGGGATTCGTGACTTCGTCCCGGTCCTAGGTGATGTGTGTGCTTAATTTGTTTTATGAATGTGTCCAGCTCGGGAGGGTCCTTAGATGCCTCGAGTGGGATTCGTGGCTTCGTCCCGGTCCTAGGCAAATTTATTGTGACTGTTTGTTTCCGCAAAAGACATGTCTGGTTTTGGTTTTGAAATGATTTGGTGCATTGTACTATGAAATGTGTAAGCAATTGGTTTGCCTTGAATACTTGTACTAGCGTAATTGCTAACCCCTTTGGGGACCCGTTGTGGGGAAATTCTTGTTATGGATCTCGCGTTATGTTCAGCCAGACGAGCGGGTGCTGGGATGGTACGAGGACATCGTCCAAGGTTGTTGACATGTGCAATTGAGTCTTATTATTCCTACAGTCTCTTTTGATATGGTTGTTTTCCAAATTGTAAACTTATAGACGGTACTCGCGAGTACTTAGGCTTTTCCTTTCGGATTGTGATTGGTCTTTGTTGAAGTTACTATATTTGTCGATTGATGTTTATTATGCCGGTTGTACCGGACGTGTTGTTTTATGTTGTTGTTGTTAACAGTTGTTTCCTTGCTAACCGAGACGGTTAGTCGAGTGGTGTTTTCTTGTTTTAGCCTGGTGGGTCCCATGTAGGGATCCACGGCGCTGTAATACACCTCGAATATCTCGGGGGTGTTACAGAAAATGGTATCAGAGATCTAGGTTTATGGATACCTAGGCTTGTCGGTTATTTGGGTCTAGTTGTCTTTTGTTTTGCACATTGTCACACCGCTGCCGGCATCTCAGTACATCCAGTGCTCGTAAGTTTTCCTTACTCGATTCGCTTGTTTTCTCATATTGTATTTCCACTTCTTGAACTGTGATTGTCTCTATCGTACTTATCGTCGAGTTGTTTTTCGATCCATCCGGTCCGTTTACTTTTTGATTCTAGTATTGCGCAGTCGTTTATCTCTCTGGTGTATGTGCACCATTCTGGGCTTGACCATTTGTCGTCTTGTGAGCCTTCCACCTCTAAACTTCCTAGCGTTGGTAGGATCGTTGGCGATCGAAATATCCGAGATTTACTCCGTGGTATTTTCATGACGAGGAAGTTTTGAGCATTGATATGTTCCGGGAAAGGTATTGACGGTAGAGTTTGTTGAGAAACTCACATTGATGGTTTCGACATGTGTTCGAATCGGTGTTCATTAGTTATGCTGTTAAACTTGAGGAGAGTCTGACATATGCTTGAAATTAGTGTTTCCGTGTTGCACTTGTTGAACTGGTGATTTTTGAATGCCGTATATGCGTGTGTTCGGGAATTGATGGTACTTGGCTAATTGTTGTTATTTACAACCAATGTGTTTCTATTAATAATAATACATGCGGCGTGCATGCTTGAAAATTTCTTAGACTTGATCGTATTGTGGGTTTTTGAAAAGTGACATGAATTTGGGCGAGCCATCCTTGTATTTTCAAATAAAACCTTGTGTCAGTATTTGAAAGTCGTGTTTAAAAGTGTTTTAGGACATTTTATAAAATGCTACCGCTGTTAAACCCTTGTCGTGTTTGAAAGGGTCTTGAAAACGATTTTTAACTTATCGGTTTTATTTTCTAATAACTAGAGTATACGATTTTAAAAATCAGATTAGCTTGGGGAAACCTAGGCTGTCGAGTCAAGTTGTGTTTGTTGAGTTTTGTCTCGTCGGATTTTGTCTGACTTAGTCGCGTCGCGACGCGTCGTCTGAGTTCTTTGGTCGTGATTAGTATTGAGGGGCAATCGTCATTTACGTGCGACCTATGGATGTAAGACTCCCTTCCTTGTGTTGTGCCTCGTGTGACACGAGTTATTTGTATGATTAGTTGTTAAATGATGGAATCCTTCTATGGATGTTGATTTCACGATATGTGTTTATTCGACTCTCGTATTTGGTTTATACGAGGAGTGTTGTCGCTGCTGATGTATTTTCGAACCGCATTTTATCCGCTGCGTGAGTTCTTTCATAATGACTTTCGGTATTTTGCAAACTGAGTTTTATTTCGTAAAACTGATTCCCTAAATCGAGTTTTGGCATTTTGGCCTTGAACATTTTATGACGGTTCGACAAATGATTTTGTGGGTTTTGGAAAATATTACCGTCATCGGTCTTTTTGGCAATTTTTGAAATGACGTGGAAAATTTTGCTTAGCCTGGTAAATCCTGGTGAGAAGGGTTTACGGCGTGTAATATTCCCAGGAGGATCTGGGGGTGTCATACCCATCTCTGAGATGTTCTGTTGCTGTCTCTCTGAGTCGTTAGCGCACGGTACGCTTTGCAGCTAGCGCGCACGAGAGTGCATTGGTAGCACGCTAAGGGGAGGATAGCGCACGCTATCTGGTAGTTCAAGGTAGTCCAGGAACTACTGGACTGGGTCTGAAGTTCTCGTTAGCACACGCTAACAGTGTATTTTTGGTCAGGAGTTTTGTCTGGTGCCGTAATAGCGCACGCTAACCATAATGATTAGCGCACGTTAATTGTGTCCAGTATAAATACTGGACACCAGTCTAGAATCTGCATTTTTCTTCATTTCTTCTTCTTCCTCCGTGAGTTTGAGACGTAGCGACTAGGGTTCATATCTGGGCTGATTTTCTTCCATCCAAAGGTGTTTTGGAGTATCCTAGGCGATTATAACATCATCTAATCCATTGTTCTTCGCCGGATCTAGGTATTTGTTCTTGATTTTGTTTTCCATCCGGTTTTGATAAACCGATTGTTGTTTAATTATGTTGTTAAACATATCCTAGGGATTGTATATCACTGTCTTGATTTTGAACGATTTGATGCGTGTGATATGATGTGTTTAAGTGAATGTTGATACGTGCGAATTTTGGGCATTTTGGCCTATTGTACTTCTGAAAAACCTTGAGTATCTTAGAAAATAAACCTCGAGACGTACTTTTAAAATGAATTATTTTTCTCGCAGTGTTCTCAAGGTGCCTACTAGCGCCACACTATGTCTCAAAATTATTCTACTTTGAGGATCAAAATATTTTGAGATATTTCTAATGATTTAGAAACGCATTTACTTAGACCCGAAGGTCGAATATTGCTGAAAAGTTTTAATTTAAAGAAAGGTGTCCTCATTTTTTTTATCAAACGCAAGATGATTTTTTTTAAAGTCTCGATGACGATGTTTGTACTACTTTTTTGATATATGATACTCAAGATCAACTGGTGCTTCCAAATTATTTTCAAAAGGTGGCTTTCGTTTTTAAAACCTATCGTTCCTGTTTGCGGTCCGGGAATATATGTGTGATGTTCGTACTCTCGTTAGGGTGTTAACCCCCGAGTTGTGATTGAATTAGTGATGTGAGCGTTGAGTCGTTCGCCACGCAGTTGTTGTGGTAGCCTCTGTGAGAGGTGTGATGTTGGTATTGGATGTTGTCGCCTCGTAGTGATTTGTGCGTTATCGCATATATGCGAGCTGTTAGAGCTTGGGTTGGTATGATTGTGTGCATCGGTGATTGTTCCGCATTGTGTCGGTTGCTTGTTGTATTGTTACCTTGGTTCCGTTGTTGTGAGTTTCGGGGGTGAGGTCGAAGGTAATACCCGTATTATTTTTGACTTCTATATTTTCTCTTTCCCAATTCTATTGACTCACTCGTGTTCGTTAATACTCTCTGAACTTGTTCTGTATTTCGGTTTTTATCGTTCGAACAAGCCATGCTCTTATTTTGGTTCGATCTGGTTATTGCTGTGACTTTTCCGAGTTGGTTCGATTCTTGTGAACCTTGTTCGAAAGTAACATCTTTTAGTTCCTACCAGGTCTTTTCGTCTTGTGTTGAAGTGTGAACTTCGGAGTTGTTGTTCGATCATTGTTTTTCGATCATTGTTTTTTCGATCATTGTTATTCGATCATTGTTTTTCGATCGTTGTTGTTCGATCATTGTTTTTCAATCGTTGTTGTTCGATCATTGTTGATTCTATCGTTGCTGTCCAATCATTGTTGTTGGATCATTGTTGATTCGATCGTGGTCACCTTTGCAGATTGCTGTACGCATCATTTCTATTTTTTCGACTGTTCGTGTTCCCTTGTAATAGGTGCCTTGTGTTTCGCGACTGTTCATATAATTGACTTGATGATATTATCTATTTGATGACGCTCGTCACTTGTTGTCTCTACCGGTGGCATTGTGTTGGTCATCGTGGAGCGTGTTTTCACGCCGTATATTCCTTTGCGTTGCTTGTAATGTTTCGCCGTTGGGCGCGAGTTTTTCGGTTCTTGTGAATATCGTTGAATTTTCCTGGCGGGATTTTGCTTCTCCCTACTTGTTTTAAGTTTCGGGACAAAACTTCTTTTAAGGAGGGTAGAATGTAATACCCGCAACTTCGGACTTCGGTAATTTTCTTTTTTTTCGGCGGGAGCCCATTTTGGCAACTCGCTCGTGATTGTTTCGTCATTCCGAGAGTATTTAATTCTATACTTTTTGTCATCCGAGTTCGTTTTGATATCGTTTTGTTGAGTTCCGTGTTCTTAAGCGGCTTTTCCGTACTTGAGTTCAATTCTTGCGAATCTCGTCCGAAACTGTTGTTTCGAGTTTCTCGTAAGTTCATTTAATGTTATTACTCATGTTGAGAGCTTCGGCTTGGTGCTTCGATCGTGTATCGTGTATTTCGGACGTTTTGGGCCATTTTCGTAATTTCCCAAAGTTTGGGGTAATTACTTTCCGTTGTCGAATTTCGAGCCTTCGGGTGGTCAGAATCGTGTGTTCTCTTAGTGCTCGAATTCGTCTTTGCGAGTACTTCTTAACCGTATCTTCGATTCGTATTCAGGTTTGGGTTTCGGGGTCGTCCGGGCCGTCGGAGTTGGTCCCGGCCGAGTCATGGCCGGGCAGGTTGGGCCCAGGCCAGCCCTGGCTGTTAGGCGTATTTTTATGCGTTTATTTATCATTATTTTATGTCCATTTTAAGTCTAAATCTGTATAAATGAGCTTTTAATGCACTACTCTTATATGTTTTGCAGGAAATTGGAGTCCGGAAGCCTAAACGACGAAAAACGGGCGAAAACGATGATTTCTAGTCACGAGCCGCGGCACAAGGAAGGCGAGCCGCGGCCCACGCACGGCACACAGAGGCACTGAACGCACTGTACCGGGGGCCGCGGCACGTTGAAGCTGAGCCACGACCCATAAAGAAAAATGCGCCCAGGTATAAGGCGCTGAGCATTAAGGGCCGCGGCACACACTTACTGAGCCGCGGCCCGTGGGGCGGCTTTGATGTGTCTGCCGCGTTTCTGAGCCGTTTCTGAAGCCCTTTTTCGACCTAATCCACGGACGCGTTTTGGAGACGAAGGATGGTTATAAATAGGAGTTAAAGGTCTAAAAAGTGGGGGATCGAATAATCGAGGAATCGAGGAGAAGGAGAAAACATCAAGGAACAAAGAGCGGAAGCTAGAGAACGGAGGAATTCAAGTTCTTCGTCTGCGTTTGATTTCTATGCTTTCTTTAATTCTTTTTGTATTTTTATAGCATGTCAGGCTAGAACTCTATTCTAGGTTTTGATGAAACCGAGGTTTTGATGAATTAACTTTTGATTTTGCATTATCAATATAATTCCATTTTCTATTGAGTTTTCCCCAATTGTTCTTAATGCTTTCAATTGTGTGGCCTATAATTGAATTGTTTTGATTACGCAACTCGAATCGGGAGAGGAGAGTTGGTAGGAAAAATTGGTGAGAACCGTTTTATCTTGTGAGATAGGAATATACTCATAGGAATTACGTGGCCTTTCTGAAGATTTCGTGCTTTTTGACTATTGTCGAATTAATTCACCTAGGAATAGAGTGTGTTATTCGTCTTAGAAAATTCTATTGACCTCGGGAGAGGCGGTAGAGTATTTTAGCAATCTTCGCCTTCAATAAATTGGGAAATCATTAAATTCATATAATCGAGAGTAATTCGGATAAATCGAGGTGGATTCACAATCCTAGATTAATTCCTTATTTGATTTTCTTTCTTCAAACAACCGTATTTACTATTTATTCTTTTTAGTTATTACTTGCACCTCCAATTTCAATCTTTCAGATAAAATTAGAATACTCATAAATTGGTAGTTAGTAAGTCAGTCCTCGTGGGAACGATATCTTACTTATCATTTTATTACTTGTCTACGACAACGTGCACTTGCGCTCACCAAATCTAGCAACAAGTTTTTGGCGCCGTTGCCGGGGACTGATTATTTTACTAATATCGATTTCAGTATTTCTAGTCTTAATTTGAACATTATTTTATTTTTGTGAAATTGTTTTATTTGTTTTTCCTTTCAGGAATTTCTGGTTAGTGCATGAGAAAATTCGGTAACGAAGGCCTACTACCTTTGGATACCGAACTCGAGCGCACTCTTCGGAAAAACAAGAAGGAAAAGCGCGAGCTACCAGCAAAAGACACCATGGCCGATAATACAAAAAATAACGGCGGAGACAACCCTATTCATCAAGCTCAACCGGCATTAGCACTCCGTGATTATGCAATGCCACAAATAAATGCAAACTTTTCGGGGATCCGGCGTCCAACCATCCAAGCCAACAACTTCGAAATTAAGCCGGCTATTATTCAGATGGTGCAAGCAAGCCAATTTTGTGGACTGGCGAACGATGATCCCAACGCACACATCGCTTCGTTTCTCGAGATTTGTGACACCTTCAAGAATAACGGTGTTACCGATGATGCTATCCGTCTGCGGCTTTTCCGTTTCTCTCTAAGGGACAAAGCCAAATTTTGGTTGAATTCATTACCGCCGGGATCTATCACGACTTGGGCAGAATTAGCACAAGCCTTCCTGGCTAAGTTCTTTCCACCATCAAAGACGGCGAGACTAAGGAACGAGATAACTACGTTCGGGCAATTTGATATGGAGTCGCTTCATGAAGCTTGGGAGCGATACAAGGATTTATTACGGAGATGCCCACACCATGGCTTACCGGATTGGCTACAAATCCAAACCTTTTATAACGGATTGAGTGCTTCTACACGCACTCTTGTTGATGCAGCAGCTGGAGGAGCCTTAATGGGAAAAACGATGGCCAAAGCCCACTCTTTATTGGAAGCTATGGCTGCAAATGCTTATCAGTGGCCTTCCGAACGAGTGATCCCGAAACGAGTAATGGAAATCTCCAATAATGATCCAATATCTACACAATCAGCCCAAGTTGCCGCCTTGACTCAGCAACTTCAAGCTTTTTCACATGCTCCTACCACCGTCACCACGGAATCATGTAATTGGTGCAACGGATCTCATCCTAGCGCGGAGTGCCAAGTTGGAAATCCTTTCGAGTAACACCCGATGGAACAAGCTCAGTTTGTGGGGAACGGGAATCGGCAGAACAATTCGTACTCCAACACGTAAAATCCGGGCTGGCGAAATCACCCTAACTTTTCGGGGAAAAACGGACAAAACTTAAACCAACCTCAGTTTGCTCAACACCAACAGCAACCTCCTCCCGCTCCAAAAATCTCTCTAGAGGAAGAAATGGCGAAATTAGCAGCAAATACGAGTTAGTTCATGACCCGTACGGAAGCAACCTTGCAAAGCCGTTCCGCTTCTATTCGCAACTTGGAAGTCCAATTGGGCCAAATAGCAAATGTGTTGACAGCCCGCCCTGAGGGTACCTTGCCAAGTACAACTGAGACGAACCCCAGAGAGAGTATTAATGCCGTTAGTTTGAGAAGCGGGAAAGAAGTGTGTGACCAGCCCGAGAGGAACAAAAAGAGAAGTGAGGACCAGGAGAAGAAAAATTCGGCGACCGAGGAATCACAAATTTCTAGATCCTCGAAATTATTTTCAGATAATCCGACAGCCTATGTACCACCCGTCCATTTTCCGCAGCGATTGCAAAAGCAAAAATTAGACAAATAATTTTCCAAGTTTCTCGACGTCTTCAAGAAACTACACATCAACATTCCATTTGCTGATGCCTTGGAACAAATGCCGAGCTATGTTAAGTTCATGAAAGAAATCTTATCTAACAAAAGGAAGCTCGAGGAATATGAAACGGTGGCACTGACTGAAGAGTGCAGCACAATCTTGCAGAGAAAGCTCCCGCCTAAATTGAAGGATCCAGGAAGCTTCACTATACCGTGCATTGTTGGGAACTTTTCTTTTGATAGAGCATTGTGTGATCTCGGCGCTAGCGTTAATCTCATGCTTCTTTCTATTTTCAAGAAGCTAGGAATTGGGGAAGCGAAACCTACTACGGTATCTTTACAACTAGCCGATAGATCCATCAAGTAACCGAGAGGGGTAATAGAAGATGTCTTGGTCAAGGTCGATAAATTCATTTTCCCTGCTGATTTCATTGTGCTTGATATGGAAGAAGACCATGAGATTCCGATTATATTGGGAAGACCGTTCTTAGCCACTGGAAGGGCCCTTATTGATGTTCAGAAGGGTAAATTAATACTTCGGGTTGAAGATGAGCAAGTCACATTCAAAGTGTTTCGATCTCTCCCGTGTCCAAGGAAGGACCAGAAGTGTTCACAAATTGATATTATTGAGAAAGACGCACACCGGGAGAATTGTCGGTCGAAGTGTTCAGAATTCGTTTCAGCTACTCCGATGTCTAATAAAAATGAAGAGCGAGTCACATATCTGAGGCATTTGAATATGTCGTCTTCAACATCCGTTCATCCACCATCGAAAAATTCTCATGCTGTCATAAGTTCGCCCGTGGAGTTGAAAATTAAGCCGGATGTCAAACGAGTACCAAGTCAATTACAGAATGGGTGTTTTGGGAGGCTACTATTGTTAAAGCCGTTTCGCAAAGAACGTTGGATGTCCAAACCAAAA
Organism: Orobanche coerulescens; assembly: GCA_033398695.1. Classification (NCBI taxonomy): domain Eukaryota; kingdom Viridiplantae; phylum Streptophyta; class Magnoliopsida; order Lamiales; family Orobanchaceae; genus Orobanche; species Orobanche coerulescens. The sequence goes on from CM065809.1 coordinate 180,093,837, forward strand.
GTCGAACAGTTGAAATTTAATGGTCAACAATTTAAATCACGTAATAGCAGTTCGATGGATTGTGCGGAGTCCAAATGGTCTTTGCGAAATGCGAACTGATTTTCAGGAAAAGTCCGGCTGAAGACTATAAACTTAGCGCTTCTCGGGAGGCAACCCGAGTATTAGTTGTAGATTTTTATTTTTCAGTGTTTTCATGCATTTTGGAGTCTATATTTTTAGTCATTTTTGCTTTGATATGCTTATCCCTCACGTTCTAGATGTGTTCCTTTGAAAATTCTGTGCAGGAAAACCCCCCAAGGAAAAATTCATCACTGAGCCGTGGCACAAGGATAGTGAGCCGCGGCACACACAAGTCGGAAAAAAAGGGGCTAAACTTCTTGTACTATGTGCCGCGGCACGGACCAAATGAGCCGCGGCACACTTACACTTTGAGCCGCGGCACCCGTATGTTGAGCCGCGGCACACAGCAGCATTACAAAAAGGCCCAGGCAGGCTGTACTCTGGGCCGCGGCTCACTTAATCTGTGCCGCGGCCCCTGTTACGAAGTTGAAATGCCCAGGCCTGTTTTATAACATTGATCGGTCGGCACACTAGGTAAGTTTTCTTCCCTTTCTTCGTGCAGCGCTCGGCCGAACCCTATACACTTCTTCTTCTTCTTGCATTCTTCAATCCAAGCAAGGTAATTCTCAATCTCTTAATCCTAATGGATACATGATTTGAAAAGTGAGGTATTGTTATTCATTCGATGATGAATATGTTTTTTTTTTCAAAGTTCTATCAAGGTTGAGTTGGGATATGAAATTATTGATTGATTTTTAATGATATTTGATTATTATGTATGGGTTGTTGATGTTGTTGTCGTTTTGTCTTGACCATACCGATTGATGTTGTTATTTTTTGGGTTGGATTAAACCTTTGTCATTCTTATTCATCATTCAAACCCATGCATGTTAAGTGTTCGATAAAATGCGTCAATGAAAAATTTTGAGCCAAACGTTTTTAAAACTATAGGCAACAAATTTGTTTATAGGATTACATTGTACCCCAACCCTTACATCATGTTTAAACTTGAAAGCTCAGCCTTAATTTCCTCTTCGATGATGCAAGCTCATTCATTCTCGTTCCGCGTATCACAAGTCGAGAGTGGTCTGGTTTTCCTTAAAGGTTATGTAATTTCAGGTGTTTATCTTTTCAGCAACCTCGCCATGGCTAGAAAAAGGAAGGTTAGCACGAGGGCTAGGACACAATCGTCCCCCACAAGAGGGGAGACTTCACGAAACCAAGCCGATTTGGAATCTCATCAATTCTCCGACCCGGGAATTCACAAAATATTCAATGAAGAAACCCGGCCTTGACCATTAATCCCGGAGCGAGGATTCACTCCCGCCCCCCAGGACGGTGAGCTTCTGACTATGATTGACGAGATGGGGTGGGCTCGTTTCACTGCGCCTCCCGAGTCGGCTGTGATCTCTATCGTCCAGGAGTTTTACGCTAGTGCTCTGTTGAGACATATTCGGGCAGGGCAGATGATGGTGCAATCAGATACTCGGACTCAGGTCGTCATCCGAGGCCATACTGTGGATTTTTCAGTGGCCGCCATTCGGAGACTATTCGAGCTGCCAGTGGTGGACGAGACGGCGTATACGCGGGTTATGAGTGGCCTCACAAGGGAGGCTCTGCTTGAAACAGTCACACAGCCCGGTTCCGTCTAGGAGACGCGCGCCCCGGGTTCTTTAGCCTTCTACTTTAAGAGTTCGCGCCTCAGTCGGCTCGGGCGAGCCTGGTTATACTTCCTCTGCGCACGAGTTGATCCTACCTCGCAGATCCGCTCTGTCTTACTCTCTCGCGCCCGACTACTATATGCTATCACTACCGGGCTAAGATTCGATGTGGCCCCTCATCTGGTCTGATCTATCCACCGAGCCTCTTCTTCTGACGCATGAGCAGGCAGAGTCCAGCCCGCTGCCCGAGAGAGAGCACCTTCAGGCGATGTTCGACAGCATGAGAGAGGAGATGAGGAGAGAGAGAGAGAGAGCCACCTAGTTGCTCTGAGAGAGGAGATGCGGACAGAGAGAGAGAGCCTCCTCGCAGCTGCCCGGGAGGAGATGAGAAAGCAGGCCCGCCGGGCCAATCGACGTGAGGAGAGACACTTGGCGGCGAGGGATGCGTACCATCGGGACTACCTTTCTGCGTGGACGAGCCATATTCTGCACCCGGACGGGCCATTCATCCCACCAGTTAGGCCATCCACACCACCCTCCTCGCCGGACGAGACCGGCACCAGTTCCTAAGCTGACATTAGGGGAGTACTTGACCTTTTCTTTTATTGCATATTATTATATGTATCCATTGAGGTTAATGTACGTCCTAAGTTTGGGGGGGTTTACTTTCATATTGCTTTTTACTTATTCGTTGACATTTTTCCTTATTTTTCGTTATTTTTGACACTAGCCTTGCTTGTCTCGTTTTTATTTGCATTCGTGAATTTTTCATGCTTCCTTGTGTAAAACTGGTGATATGACACTGATTTCTCTTTGGAAGAAATGGTTGAGTTTTAGTCGAGTTTATAATCTGGGATATTTGTTTCCTCTAAGTATTCATTTAGGTCTGATATTTTTTCGTGATTGTAGAAAGTTTAGCGTATAAGAAAGGAGACATATGTGTTTTCAAATCGCCGTCTATATGTTTGGTTATACTTTTCGCATAGCTAGTCGTCCAGTAACATGAGTCTTGTTGGCACTCAAATTGAGTTTAGAGTCAGACAGTCTTTCCCAAAAAGTCGAGATATTATATGTTCTATGATGGGAAGTCTAGTAACTGGGGGTATTCGCGTGACCCGTTGTTTACACTCGCGTAAAACGACAACCCTGAATAGACTAATGGTTTAGAGATATCGCATTTGCCGATGATGGGGAGCCTAGTAACCGGGGGTATTCACGTGACCCGTTGTTTACTCTCGCGTAAAACAGCAACCTTGAATCGGACGTGCGGTAATAACTATTCGAGTTTTTTCTCCGTTGTAGAGGGGAACTTAGTAACTAGAAGCATCCATGTGCCCCATGAGTGTCTTTTACGTCAAACGGTTCCCCAATACATGAGAATGGAAATCCACCCTAGGGATATTCCGATGAAACATCCCGAGAGCCGGAACCTAGTGGTTAACTCGAATCATTTTATTGATCATATATAAGGGAATGCTGTCCGAGGATTATTTTTGACGATGAAACTCTTGAAATTTTTGCCACTAGACTGTGGGACTGGGCGAGTTAGCTTGTTTAAATCTAACCATTCATATTGGCGGTCGATTAAATTCACGCTTGTTAATCTTTGAGCTTGATTTTCTTCATAAACGATTTATTAGCACTAAAAATGGTTACTTTGTGGAATCAGTGTCCGTGATGTGACTCACTAATACGATACTCGTATTATTCTTTGAGATTTTTAGGGTAGTATTGATTAAGTTGAGCACTATGGATTTGCACGATCATTCACGATACTTTTTGTTTAAAATTAATTTTTGCTTGAGGACAAGCAAAGGCTCAAGTTTGGGGGTATTTGTTAGGCGTATTTTTATGCATTTATTTATCATTATTTTATATCTATTTTAAGTCTAAATTTGCATAAATGGGCTTTTAATACACTACTCTTATATGTTTTGCAGGAAATTGGAGTCCGGAAGCCTAAACGACGAAAAACGGGCGAAAATGACGATTTCTGGTCACGAGCTGCGGCACAAGGAAAGCGAGCTGCGGCACACGCACGGCACACAGAGGCACTGAACGCACTGTACCGGGGGCCACGGCACGTTGAAGCTGAGCCGTGGCCCATGAAGAAAAATGCGCCCAGGTATAAGGTGCTGAGCATTAAGGGCCGCGGCACACACTTACTGAGCTGCGGCCCGCGGGGCGGCTTTGATGTGTCTGCCGCGTTTCTGAGCCGTTTCTGAAGCCCGTTTTCGACCTAATCCACGGACGCGTTTTGGAGACGAATGATGGTTATAAATAGGAATTAAAGGTCTGAAAAGTGGGGGATCGAATAATCGAGGAATCGAGGAGAAGGAGAAAACATCAAGGAACAAAGAGCGGAAGCTAGAGAACGGAGGAATCCAAGTTCTTCGCCTGCGTTTGATTTCTATGCTTTCTTTAATTCTTTTTGTATTTTTATAGCATGTCAGGCTAGAACCCTATTCTAGGATTTTGATGAAACTGAGGTTCTGATGAATTAACTTTTGATTTTGCATTATCAATATAATTCCCTTTTCTATTGAGTTTTCCCCAATTGTTCTTAATGCTTTCAATTGTGTGGCCTATAATTGACTTGTTTTGATTACGCAACTCGAATCGGGAGAGGAGAGTTGGTAGGAAAAATTGGTGAGAACCGTTTTATCTTGTGAGATAGGAATATACTCATAGGAATTACGTGGCCTTTCTGAAGATTTCGTGCTTTTTGCCTATTGTCGAATTAATTCACCTAGGAATAGAGTGTGTTATTCGCCTTAGAAAATTCTATTGACCTCGGGAGAGGCGGTAGAGTATTTTAGCAATCTTCGCCTTCAATAAATTGGGAAATCATTAAATTCATATAATCGAGAGTAATTCGGATAAATCGAGATGGATTCACAATCCTAGATTAATTCCTTATTTGATTTTCTTTCTTCAAACAACCGTATTTACTATTTATTCTTTCTAGTTATTACTTGCACCTCCAATTTCGATCGTTCAGATAAAATTAGAATACTCATAAATTGGTAGTTAGTAAGTCAGTCCTCGTGGGAACGATATCTTACTTATCACTTTATTACTTGTCTACGACAATGTGCACTTGTGTTCACCAAATCTAGCAACAAGTTTTTGGCGCCGTTGCCGGGGACTGATTATTTTACTAATATCGATTTCAGTATTTCTAATCTTTATTTGAACATTATTTTATTTTTGTGTAATTGTTTTATTTGTTTTTCCTTTCAGGAATTTCTGGTTAGTGCATGAGAAATTTCGGTAACGAAGGCCTATTACCTTTGGATACCGAACTCGAGCGCACTCTTCGGAAAAACAAGAAGGAAAAGCGCGAGCTACCAGCAAAAGACACCATGGCCGATAACACGGAAAATCACAGAGTAGACAATCCTATGCAGCAAGCTCAACCGGCATTAGCACTCCGTGATTATGCAATGCCACAAATCAATGCAAACTTTTCGGGGATCCGGCGTCCAACCATCCAAGCAAACAAATTTGAGATTAAGCCGGATATTATTCAGATGGTGCAAGCAAGCGAATTTTGTGGACTAGCAAACGATGATCCCAACGCACACATCGCTTCATTTCTCGAGATATGTGACACCATCAAGAATAATGGTGTCACCGATGATGCTATTCGTCTGCGGCTTTTCCCTTTATCTCTAAGGGACAAAGCCAAGTTTTGGTTGAATTCATTACCGCCGGGCTCTATCACGACTTGGGCGGAATTAGCACAAGCCTTTCTGGCTAAGTTCTTTCCACCGTCAAAGACAGCGAGACTTAGGAACGAGATAACCACCTTCGAGCAATTTGATATGGAGTCGCTTCACGAAGCTTGGGAGCGATACAAGGATTTATTACGGAGATGCCCACACCATGGCTTACCGGATTGGCTACAAATCCAAACCTTTTATAACGGACTAAGTGCATCTACACGCACTCTTGTTGATGCGGCCGCTGGAGGAGCGTTAATGGGCAAGACGATGGCAGAAGCTCATTCTCTATTGGAGGCAATGGCTGCAAATGCTTATCAATGGCCTTCCGAACGGGTGAACCCAAAACGAGTAATGGAAATCTCTAATAATGATCCAATATCAACACTATCAGCCCAAGTTTCCGCCTTGACTCAGCAACTTCAAGCTTTTTCACATGCTCCTACCACCGTCACCACGGAGTCATGTAATTGGTACAACAGATCTCATCCTAGCGCAGAGTGCCAAGTCGGAAATCCTTTCGAGCAACCTCCAATGGAACAAGCTCAGTTTGTGGGGAACGGGAATCGACAGTACAATCCGTATTCCAACACATACAATTAAGGGTGGCGAAATCACCCAAATTTCTCGTGGAGGAACGGGCAAGCTTTAAAACCTCCACAAGCTCAATTCACGCAGCCCCCACAGCAGCCCCCTCAACCACCAAAGGTATCCTTGGAAGATGCTCTTGCTCAAATAGCGGCTAATACGAGCCAATTCATGACCCGCACTGAGACTACCTTACAAAATCATTCCGCCTCCATCCGAAACTTGGAAGTACAAATGGGGCAGATTGCAAGTCTATTGTCCTCTCGACCTCAAGGTGTATTACCCAGCGCCACCGAAATGAACCCCAAGGAAAACATGCAAGCAATCGAGCTAATAATCCCGGGATTTGACATAGCGATCTCGGTCGGGGGCTCTTGGAAGCGATGGAAGCGGATCTCTGCAAAAAAAAGCAGTCGACAAAGGTTAGTCACCTACCTCAGTCAAGACGATCGTCAAGTAAAGGAAGATCGTGAAAGTTCATACCTGGAACCCCTAGGTGGCGAGGAAAACGAAACAGCCAAGCGGCCAACCAGCAGGCTTCGTTGTTGATCTGGCGAGCGTTTATATGGTCGTCGGAAAGACTACGTATTCACTCCCAGACGATCGCGAAATCAAAGGCTATCTCGCTTGCCGCCGTAACAAGGGCACCTGCAAAAAGAAAGCCAAATTAGATCAGTTCAGAATATATCCGATCGAAGGGAGAGTCAAAACCCATACTCGGATTCCTCCCCCGGAAGCCGGTGGGGATATCCAACTCGTTTGAGGGATTGTCGCTCGCGGCTGACTTCCACGCACCTGTTGTACGGCGATTTATACGCCTCGACGGCGATCGGCATAAGGACCGAGCGACCAAAGACAACATCAAATAACCCAAGGCAGACTTGCCAAGCGAAGAGTCCAGACCGAGATCAGGTACTGAACGATCGATGTCCGGGGCGATCGCCTCCTCACACCTAGCGATCGACTCTGGTGCCCGACCAAGAACGATCGTCCTATGCCACGTGTAAGGCCATCATCCATCATATCTACGAGGACCGGATCTCGGAGCGAGGACCCACGTGCAGATCCGCGAAAGGCGCCGCAGAATAAGGATCTTTGACTCCAGCCCATCAACAGCTGTCAACGACAAGGACTGCCTCACCTACCGACAGACCCGCTGAAAGGTCCTAGGTGGGGCCTCCCAAGACAGTGACTCCGGACGCGTGTGGTCTTCTCATTGGTTCGTGCATCCGGCTACCAGCAGCTGCTACGGACTTTAAGGAGACCAACCCATGTGCTAAAGATGATCGCCCGCTTATTATAATACAGTAGAGGCGATCGTCCAGCTAGATCCACTCCTATAAATAGGAAAGCTTCAGCAACTGGTTCAAGGGTTAAGAAGTTGAGAGGTTCACAAGTTCAGAAATTATTTCCATACGAGAGTTCAGCTAACTCACACAGTGAGAGACCGTCGATTTCTCACAGTCAACACAGCACTCCATCGTTGTTACAAGAACTCACAGAGCATCAACTTTGGTTCTTCTGGAAATCATCAGCACTCAAGAGCTAGATAACTAGGGTCTTTACACTCATTGTGAATTGTACTCTAACATTAATATTTATACTCCCAAGTATTCGTATTAATAATATCTCGCGAGAGCATTCAAGCCCGGGACTAACAACCCCAGCAAATCTTGTGTTATTTACTTTTCCTCGGACGTGCTCTCGCATTTTGTTTGTTACTCATCCATTCCAGCAAACTCTTCCGAATAATATTTTGGGTAACAACAATTGGCGCTATAAGGAGGGCTTGAACCTTCATTTTCATTCCGACCGTTTCGAAGAACACTCACTGTTCTCCGGGGAATATACTTGAAGAAACATTCACTGTTTGTAATACCCGGTTGTAATTCATTCATTATCATTCAGTAATTGTCACTCAGTAATTTTCGCTCATTAATAATCACTCATCATTCATGATTCATCCATTTGTGTTCATTGTTGGCATATTGTAACCGTGTATCAGTTACCGATCATCATTCATCTCTGTTTGAGTGTCGAGACGAGAGTATTATCATTATCATCGTGATTGGTAGTCTTGTGTTGGAAGTATCATCCTTGGCATGTGTTGGACTTGTTTACTTTCACATGCGTATGGTATGTCGGATCATTCATCAATCGTAGTGAGAAGTCGGAGTTGTCGGATTTTTGTCACTTCCAGCAGCGAGTTACGGCCGTAAATACTCAGGCATTACGGCCGTAACATGCATTTGTTGGTTTAAGGGTGTTTTGGCCGAAGGTGAGATATGGCCATAAGGTTGGCAGGCTACGGCCGTAAGGTGTGTTCGTGACTTCCAGGCAATGTCGGACGAAGAGGACTTACGGCCGTAAGGGTTGTGGCATACGGCCGTAAGTTGAGGCAGGTACGGCCGTAAGGCTTGGCCGGTTACGGCCGTACGTATCGAGCAGGGTGCCCAGGCAGTTTCGACGAGGGATTCATGTTGGCCACTAAGTATACTGGATACAGTTTGGAAAATAGTTTAAACAACAAACTGTATGGATTTTAAATCTGAGTGCGTAGCGGAAGTCTTGGATACAGTAGGTTGATGTGGATACAACAACTAAGTGTATAGTGTATACTTAATATATCACAGTAATTTAAAATAGTAAAAGCTGAAGGTAAATAACACAGTAATCAAAGTGGTTCGAGGTAAACCCCTCTACGTCCACTGGTCCTCCACACAGGAGTAAAAAGTTTATTATAATTACTACGTACACAACTACGTAATTATAACAACACACACAATCAATATATCGTTCACACAGATTGATATAAAGATCTTAGCTTAAACCGTTCACACAGATTGGTTTTGAGCTAATGCTTTGACTTGCTTCTTCACACACAGTTCTGAAGCTTCGTCTTCTTCAATGCAAATCCTTCACACACAGTTCCGGAGAAGCACGGATTGTTCAGTCCACACAGGGCTGATCTTGGGTTTGTTCAACGTATAGAACAGATGGTGAACAACAACTTTGACTTTAAGAGCTTTCAGCTGATGAAATGTTGTTCAGGATGATGAGCACTGTATATCTCTTTAGATCTTGATTGCAGTAATCTTTGGAGATATGTTTGCTCTGATGATAACTTTTAATAGCTTGAGTGTTAGGTTACTGGTGACTGATCTTCAATGCCTTCATAAGATATATATAGTCTCTGAAGCATATATCCGTTGAGATGTATCCGTTTGAATGAGATTTTGTTCCAACGGGATTATGACACGATCCGGATTTCGCGGGATTCTGAAGATTCGAGATCGGCGCGATTTAAATACTTTATCCTTGAGTATTTAAATACTTCTTTATTCAACGGGACTTGACTTCTGGATATTCCTTCTTTGTCCTGTTGTGAGCTGTATGGAAGATAACTGTTTTGGAGATTCGAGACAGTTTCCATACTTGGTCTTTTTACAAGACTTCTTGTTGTACTGAAGAGCTTTACTATATGCTGATTCGAGGCGGGTCTTCGATACAGGATCAAGCCTCAAAGCTTTGATACAGTTTCCTTTACTGTATTCGGATTGGCATATATGTCAAAACCTCTTTATCAAAAAATCATTCGATACAGGGATCGGATATCCCGGCTGTTTCGATATAGGGTCTTTGTTTTCCCAACAATTTCCCCCTTTTTGACAATTTGCCAAGACTTGCTTTCTTATCTTTTCAAGTCTTCTTGATGATGCCAAAACCTTCTTCATGAAGCAATCTTCTTTGATGACTTCTGGCAGATTTCTTGGTCTTTCGTCAAAGGGTCTGACTTAGTCTAAATGATGAACTGCTCGCAGGCAAGTTCGATAAAGTTTAAGGATTTATTACAACTTAAGCTTATGATTGGCGCACAGGCACAATCTTACAATGTATTCTAAGTTTACAACTGAAATTATGAAATGTTCGTAGACTAGTTCGTACAGCTTAGTTTTCAATCAAGTTTATCTAACTTAAGATTGCTATCAAACAATTTAAGTAATCATACATCAACACAGTAGATTACGAGTTGTAATCTTTCAAGACAAACAACCGTTTTTATTGATATTCAAAATGAATTGAGTACATAGTTTGCTGTTTCGAAGAGAAATTACAAAGCAAAAATAATATACATAGATTTCAGCTCCTTATCTATAATCCGCATGCCTCCATGGCTTTTTCCCTGGTTCATTCTCGGTACCACGCCACCAGTTCTGAAGAGAATCATTGCCTCGATCCTGGTATATAGCTCTTCCATCATAGGATCGATCAAAGGCAAGTATCCAGTCTTCTGGATGGGTGATCCGATCTCCTCTTCTGTGTTTGGATTTCATCTCGATTTGGAGAGGGAGTTACCGTCTTCTAGCATCTTCGTAAATTTGTCTGCGGCCTCCTCTTACGTTTTATAGTTCTTGAAGATGGCGGATTCACGATGAGTTTGACAAAGTATCTCATCGATTCGTTCTTCCTCCGATTGCTTCACTTCGTCGGCGGTAGGATTGCGGTTGGTCGTGACGAATTTCCGAAGGTCTCTGAATAAGAGTTTGCCAAGGGACATTGGGATCATGAAATTCGGTCGGGAGCACAAATTTTAAAACTTTGGGAGGAGGTGCTAGCTTGTTCAATTCGGCGGTAATCTTTTGCAAACCTCAAATTCCCTTTGTTGTTGCATCCTCATTCTCCTTGCAGCTTCTCGTGCCTCTTCCCCCTTTTTGGCATCATCAAGATTTTTCAGGATTTCTAGAGCAGCGTCCTGTTTTGTCTCGATGCTAGTCATTCTCTCTACAAGGGAGGAAAGAGTCTGCGACATTTCCTTAATGCATTTGTCATGAGCGCGCAGTTGAGAGCTGTTTTCAATCATAGCACAAGCGGTCTTGGCTTCAGCTATCCTCGTTTTTGTTGCTTCTTCCTTCAGCAGTTGCTCCTGCTTATCTTCCATGATATTCAAAGCTTGTTTGAAAACTTCTGGCAAAAGAATGAATGCGTCGACAACCCGAGATACTTCATGTTGAAGAGTGGTCATTTCTTCCACGGCAGAAGTGTGCATCCAATTCAATGCTTTTTCAACGGAAGAGAGAGCATTTACTGCATCCTGGATGAATACAGTTTGAAGGCCAAGTGCACGCAGGCGCTCTTTTCGTGCGGCAGAAATCGGAGAATCTGGTTGGTCAAGGTTTGCAGAGCTGTTCAACCTTCTTACATTCACGGATGGGCGTGAAGTAAGTTGGACATCCTCAGGTTCGATACCGTCCTCGGATTCCACGGTTGAAGGGGCGGGAGCAGCTTCCTGTGGTTCGGCGACAGGGGGTTGAAAAGCTTCCTGTTGCGAAGATTCTTCAGCATACATGGATACAGGGGGGACTGAATCCTCCTGTTGTCTTTCAGGAACAGCTTCTTCGGTCGCAGCAGGCTCAGGTGCCTGTTCCAAAATTTCTTCTACTTCCTCGACTGGAGGGACTGATTCCTCTTGGTCGGGAATGTTCTCAGGCTGTGGCGAAGGGGGATTGTCCTAGGTAGAAGGCCCTTCATCGTTTCTAGGTGGAGAGGCGTCTCGAGCTTCATCCTCTTCACGACTCATTCTCAGACCTGCTTGAAAAGCATCGTCGTCGTCGTCTGAGTCATGATCGTCGTCATCTTTTAGATTAGTGGGAGAATCCTCTGACTTTTTCTTTCCTTTCCTCCGAGCGTCAGATTTGTGCAGAAGATGGCTTTTAATGAGTTCCTTGCAGGAGGGATTGTCCCATCGAAGCAGCGCCTCAATTTCTGTTGAGTCCGTCACTTCTGAGACGAATCTCTCTTCGTGGCTCCAATCACTCCCGGTTATGCAGTGTATAAATGCAGAGCGGCTGTAGCCTTTCCATTGCAAAAATCTTTCGTAGGCGTGTTCAATTTGAACCGAAAGAAGGGTCGATTAATAATCGAGTCGGGGAGGGACTTCGTACAACGTGCGGACGGCAGACGAGGATTCTGTCAGTATGGGATCACATGCGGAAGAGGGACTTCTTACAGGGGATGGTGCCCTGAAGGAGGATGGATCCTGTACGGGTGTGGGATCCCGCAGAGGAGAAGTGGCTTTTGGCTCCAAATGGGCAGCCGACTCGCTAAAGTCTTGATCGTTGGAAGATGTCTCAATATCCATCCTAGCCGCCAAAGGCTCGGGATCTACTGTCGATACAGTAGGAGACACCTCTTCCACAGGGGTTGGGCCCTGGGGTTCTTCATCAGTGGGTTGGGCCATGGGGGAAACTTCCTTGGAGGGCTTGGCAGATTTGATTTTCGAAAGCCTCCGAAGTCTCTTCTTGGGCTTCTCACCAGCAGAGTGTTTCTTGCTGTGAGATCTCTTTCGCTTCTTTGAAGATTCGACTTCTTGGAACTTCAAGGATTCATCTCTTAGATTATCAGAAATTGGCATGTGCCTGGTTCTTGGGTGGTTGCAAGACAAGGTGCTCTGGTTAAACGCAGTAGGCTTGACGCCTCCTAAGTATATCCTCGAGCTATTCTTCTTCGCATCGGCGGATTGCGTCAGTCCGCACTTCGTCAGGATATAGTTCAACATTAAACCGGAAGATTTCTTCTGGGTGGCAGGTTTGCACACCTTCTCTTGTAGGCGTTTCAGGATTATTTGGCACCAATTGACCTTTTCACAGGTCAAAATAGCCACCATCATCCTGAACCTTAAGTTGGTACACATCTCGAACGCACCGGTTCGGTTTTCAATAATCCTGGAGCAAAAGTCATGAAGATACACATAAGGAAGAAGAAAGTTTTTCTTGTGACAAGTAGTTGTCACCATGTCAACAACTTTGGACCCTGTGAACAGTCCATAAAATTTTGTAATGAGCTCTTGAGACCCAAATGTCTCAAGTTGATCCATGGTCAGGCCGTCAGCGGGTAGCCTGTAGATGCTCTGGAGCGGTCGTGATCGTCTGAGATCTCAACTCCACTGGTATGCGATGATGTCGGCAACATGACCTCCTTGGGCCAATGACGAGAAAACGGACGGCGGCGTTGAGGTAGAATTCCTCAACCGGATGGGGGTCGAATTTGTCGTGATCTTGCTTCCAAGGCGATAGAGGCCTTGTTGTTGAAGACGAGTTATGATATATTCCATAGGTTCTGCGTCGTTGGTTTCTGAGAGAATACGCTCAATGATGACAGGTTTGGAGAAGATCCGGCCATCAATGATGTTAGCAGATTTCTTCATAACAGGAGAAGAAGATTGTCCAGCCATTGATGTTTTCTTAAGAAAAAGGTGCAAGAGAATAATCGAAATATGCAGTAAAATGCAGAAAAATATGTAGTTTGTTTTGCTTGAGAACTCTTGAATTTGCGTAAAGCGTAAAGAGTCTCTAATGGCGGTCGATCCTTTTATAGCTGGGCGGCGAAATAGGGTTTTGCAGAGTACGAATGGTCAGATTTTAAGGGATGGGAACCGGTTTTGAAATCAACGGTTAAGATGGACTGAGTGTAACTGGTACGCTAATCCATTAAAATGTTTAAAAAATGAGCGGGTCCCACTTCTGACATAGGTTGATACCCTAAATGCCTAAAACGGCGGTTTAAAAATAATAAACAATTTGAAAACATCGCGGCTTTTAAGATTCAGTTGTCCAGATGTCGTGTAAGGCATTTAATGTACATGACGTTTGACATAAAAACAGGGCACGTGGACAAAAATTATTTTGAAAGGAAATAATATTATATTATATACTGAATCGAAATCCTATAGCATGTCTTTGTTTAGCGTCGACACAGCGTTCCCCCTTAAAAAGGTGCTTATAGGTTTTGAATTCCATACAGCAATATTTGGATTAATGCTGTATTCATGGGTCCTACAGTATTCCCCCTTAATTATTGCACACACCAGCTGTAGGATTCATATGTCTTCGCTCGCTACAGTGTTGTATTGACGATTCTGAGTGTACAAATAATTAATGTTGGATACTGTATTCTTGGGTCTTACAGCATTCCCCCTCAATGGTTGAGTAAAAACAGTAAATTATTTACAGGGAGTCTGGCTGTAGCATTCCCAATTCTTGTCTCAGCATGTTGAATCTTGCTGTGTCGAGCGGCTTGGTGAAGATGTCGGCCAGCTGAACGTCTGTATGAACCTTTTCCAGGCGAACATCGTTGTTCTCGACGTGATTCCTTATAAAATGATGCTTCATGTTGATATGCTTAGTGCGCGAGTGCAGAACAGGATTGTGCGTGATTGCAATTGCACTCGTGCTATCACACATGATTGGAGTCTCTCTAGCATCGATTCCATAGTCTGGCAGTTGTTGCTGCATCCAAAGGATCTGCATACAGCAGCTACCAGCAGCATAGTACTCTGATTCAGCCGTGGAAAGAGAGTTAGCCAATTGCTTCTTACTGAACCAAGAAACGAGTCTAGGTCCGAGAAAGTGACAAGTTCCACTTGTACTCTTCCTATCTAGCTTGCAGCCTCCGAGATCCGAGTCGCTGTATCCAACTAAATCGAATCCGCCTTCCTTAAGATACCATAGTCCTCCATCGACTGTTCCTTTAATGTACTTCAGGATTCGTTTAGCTGTATTGAAGTGTGATTCCTTAGGTGCAACTTGGTATCTCGCACACACTCCAACAGCAAACTGGATATCGGGCTTGCTAGCCGTTAGGTACAGGAGCGAACCAATGAGCTTCCTGTAGAGTGATTGGTCAAATGGCTTTCCGGCTTCATCAGCACTAATTTGCACGGAAGTGCTCATAGGGGTTGGCGAGGATTTGGAAGTGTTCATTCCAAATTTGTTGAGAAGCTCCTTGCTGTATTTCTCCTGGTTGATGAATATACCTGTAGGCAACTGCTTTACCTGCAAACCTAGGAAATAACTAAGTTCCCCCATCATACTCATTTCAAATTTACTTTGCATGAGATGAGAGAACCTTTGACATAGAGCAAGGTTAGTTGAACCAAAAATAATATCATCCACATAGATTTGTACCATTAGAAGGTCATCACCTTCCTGTATCTTGAACAAGGTTTTGTCCACAGCACCTTTCTCAAATCCGTTGTTGGTTAGATACTGGGACAGGGTTTCGTACCAGGCTCTAGGGGCTTGTTTAAGTCCATACAGCGCTTTCCTTAGCCTGTAAACTAGATCGATACCGTCTGTGTTGGCAAACCCTGGTGGTTGTTCAACATAAACTTCTTCTGCAAGATCTCCATTCAGGAAAGCACTTTTGACGTCCATTTGGTATACGATAAAACTCTTATGGGCGGCAAAGGCTAAAAATATCCTAATGGCTTCTAGTCTCGCTACAGGGGCGAAGGTTTCATCATAGTCGATTCCTTCTTCTTGACAATAGCCTTGTGCTACTAGTCTGGATTTATTCCTTATGATAAGTCCATTTCGATCCTTTTTGTTTCGAAATACCCATTTGGTTCCTATAACCGATTGGTGTGTCGGTCTGGGTACAAGATACCATACATTGTTTCTTTCGAAACCGTTAAGCTCTTCTTCCATAGATGTTATCCAATGAGAATTGTTAAGAGCGTCTATGGTCGAAACAGGTTCGGACTGGGCTAAGAATACAGCGATAGTGCACATATTAAGTCTTCTAAGTTCGGATTGAGATTTCCATTCGAAGCGTGAGACTTGACATTAGATTCTTCTTGTGCATAAAGTACATTTCCTTGTGTACTCTGTATTCTCCTACGAGTAGAAACACCGGCATTAATGTTTCCAATGATCGGCTCTTGCGGGTGATCTCTCAACCATCTTCGGTCGGGTTCTAATTCGGGATCCGTCTTGTATCGAAAGATTACGTGGATACAACTTGACTTATGCAGCGTTGGCTTCATCCACATCGATTCTTACAGTGCGGGGTTGATTTCTAAATCAACGATGTGTTCTATGGGTGTTGGTGGATCCAAGATAGATAGATGGTGAATGTTACGAGTGATATCATCTACTCTGTAGGGTCATGGTGTGGTTCGTCGAACACTACATGAACTGATTCCTCGATCGTCGACTTCCTTTTATTGAAGATTCTCAAAGCTTTCTTTGTGGAGGAGTATCCTACGAATATTCCTTCATCTGATTTTTCATCAAAGGTTCTAAGTTGGTCCTTCCCATTGTTCAATACATAACACCTGCATCCAAAAATGTGAAAATACGAAACTAACGGAGTTTTGTTATTCCATACCTCATAAGTTGTTTTGTTGTGGTGCTTGTTGACGATACAGCGATTTTGAGTGTAGCACGCTGTATTGGTTGCTTCACCCCAGAAACGCTGTGGCAACTTGCTTGCGGCAATCATTGTCCTTGTTGCTTCTTTCAGCGTCCTATTCTTTCGCTCAGCAACACCATTTTGTTGAGGTGTACGGGCAGCTGAGTATTCGTGATGTATTCCATTCTCCGAACAGTATTGCTCTATAAAGCGGTTAGTAAATTCAGTACCTCTGTCGGAACGAATGCACACGATACTCAATGCTTTTTCATTTTGCAACTTTCTCAGGAGCTCGGGCAGCCTTGATGTTGTTTCCTTCTTCTTGCTAAGAAAGATTGTCCAAGCATACCTGGAATAATCATCAACAACAACCATGCAGTATTTCTTACCTCCCAAACTTACTGGGTCTACAGGACCGTAGAGATCCATGTGTAGCATTTCCAACACTCTTTGGGTTGAAAGGTAGGATTTGCTTTTCAGGGTTGACTTGATTTGCTTGCCTTTCTGACATGGTCCATGACATTGTCCTTCTTGAATGACACATTTGGCAAACCTCTAACCATTCCCTGTCTTGAAAGCTTGTTGATCGTCTTGAAGTTGACGTGAGACATCCTCTTGTGCCATAACCAGCTTAGATCTGCAGTGCCTTTGGCAACAAAACATGGAATTGAGGAGCTCATAGGCTTCCAGTCAGCAATGTACATATTACCTGATCTGCTTCCTGTAAGCACAACTTCCTTGGTTTGGGTGTTCTTGACTCTACAGTGATCTATATAGAACTTCACCGAGAACTGTTTATCACGGGCGGCTAATACTAAGTAGATTATACTGTAAGCCTTCAACATATGCAACATCGGTGACTTTGAATTTCCCGACAAGTAGGTTTCCTTTCCCTCTTGTTCTTCCTTTAGACTTATCACCGAAGCGAACTTTTGGACCGCGACCTTCTACAAAATCAGATAGCTTGCTCCTATCTCCGGTCATGTGACGAGAGCATCCACTATCAAAGTACCAGGTATCCTCCTCTAGAATGACCTATAACAAAGAAATTAGGTAGATTTAGGTCCCCTTTGATTTTTGGGTCCATGTATGTTAGTTCCTTTAGGTACCCAAGCTTTCCTGGCAGCAATTGGTTTACTGTAGGACATACTCGGTACAGTGTTGCGATATCTACGGGGGGCATATCCGTAGTCGTTGTAATCATGATAATTATTATGCATATAAAATTCAGGGTTATTATTATTATTCCAGTACGAGTGCCGTCTAGGAGGTGGAGCCATTTTCTTAGTCCTAACAGCTTGTCTTCTGGGTCTCCAGTTGGATTCCCAATGTTGTTGTTGATACTGAACTGGCATCTGCTGTCTTGAGGGATAACGGGGCTCCTGTATCCAATACCTCGGCGAGCTGTACTGATAGTACTGCCGTGCGGGCCTTTGGTGGTTGGATACAGCCTTCCTTCTGAACGGCTATTGACGCTGTTGAGTGCGCCTCACAGGTTGGAATGGCTTATGATTCCGCTGTCTGGTATAGGATTGCGGGGGCGGAATTGCAGCCTTCGGTTTTCTCGGTACAGCAGGTTCCTTCACGGGACTAGGGGTATCTTCCGATTCTGGAATGTGTTCCACACTCTTGACGAACATTGTACTAGTTTTTCCTTTGTTTGAACATGAGATGTATCCTAAGCCGCTTTTATCATGAGCATGTTTCCCAGTGCTCAGAATTTCTTCCATTCTTTTGGACGATTTTTCAAACGACTTCAGAATGGTCTCAAGTTCAGTTTCTCGCTTTTCGAGAGTTGTGATTTTGGTTTGTAGTAGAACCAAATCATTTGTCTTGCTCTCATTGTGGGTTTTAACCTCATTTAGTTCATGAGCAAGTTGATGATTGCTCTCCATGAGTTTTTCAAAATCGACCTTGCTGGTTTCGCAATCAAGAGACATATTTTCATAGTTTATTTTCAGTAAGTCATTTTCATCTTTCAGCTCTAAATTTATTAATTGAAGCTGTATATTCTCAGTTTTTAGAGTCTCATGGGCCTTTTGAATGTTTTTAAATTCATTCATCATATTTTCGAAAGTATGAGATGCATTTGACGGAATAGCTGAGGTTGAACTTACCTCATTGTCGCTGTCTTCACCTTCTGGAACATCTTTGGCCATAAAGCACATGTATGCTTTATCATCAAACTCATCGTCAGATGTATCACTTTCAGTGACCACCTGAAGACATTCTGCTGATTTGGATGGTGTGGGGGAGGCTTCTGATTCTCCAATCAGTGCCTTGAGCTTGTCTTTCCAAGCACGTCTTCTTTCATCTCTCTCTTGTTGCTCGGCCTCAGGCAATCTTTGGACTTTGGGATGAGGACATTTATTTGCATAATGGCCTAGTTTCCTGCAGTTATAGCACAGGTTAGCATCACCAGATGATGTTTCGGTACTTACCTTGTGGACAGGTTTGGGCACAGTAGGAGTCTTTCAGATGTTTGATGAACTTTTTGAATTTATGCATGAGAAGCGCCATTTCATCTTGGGACGGGATGTCGTCATCACTTGTCGGCATTCTTGTGGCCAGGCTCGGCAGGCCGGGCATCTTTGTGTCGACGGTTCGATACAGCGGCGAGAGCTGTGACCTTTGAAGGAGATTCTTCAGCTTTCTCTCTTCTGTCAATATCATACTCAAAAGCTTTGAGGTCAGAGAAGAGATCAAAAGTAGATATTTCATTAAGATTACAGGA
The DNA here is from genome assembly GCA_033398695.1 of Orobanche coerulescens. Lineage (NCBI taxonomy): Eukaryota > Viridiplantae > Streptophyta > Magnoliopsida > Lamiales > Orobanchaceae > Orobanche > Orobanche coerulescens. The sequence goes on from CM065809.1 coordinate 180,112,796, forward strand.
TACACGCATAGCTGTGGTCTTAATGTCCCATCGGGCTGGGAGAGATCTGAAAATTTTTAAGTTCTTCTCCTTTTGGGTGTAAATTTTGCCCAACGCTTCAAGTTCACCAACAATACCAGTGAATCTGAGGTCAAGTTCCTCAAGTGTTTCAGTTGGTTTCATTTCAAAAGATTCAAATTGCTGAGTTAGTTTTGAAATCTTGTTTTCTTTTGAGAGCTCAGTTCCCTCACAAATTAACTTGAGTTTATCCCAGATTTCTTTGGCTGTTTTGCATCTCTTTACCTTTGAGAACGTGCCTTTGTCAAGAGTGACAAATAGCGCGTTCTTAGCCACGTTGTCGAGATTGGCTCGCTTCCTTTCATCTGTTGTCCATTGCTCGCGTTCCTTCTCGAGAATTTCAGCATGGGCTTGGCCCTCAATCCTTGCGGCCGGATTTACCTTCATGATCTTGATAGGACCATCCTGTATAACAAAAATCATCTCTTCGTGCATTGCTGCAAGATGAGCTTTCATTCTAATTCTCCAGTCGTCAAATTCGTTAATAGAGAACATAGGGACTTTGTTAATCATAGAAGTATCCATACTGATAATATAGAAATGAAAGAGACTGTTTTGAAAATAAGTGATTTGAATCTGATTCGGTTAAAAAGAAATACGGTGATTCTTTTTAGAATCAACCGCTCGATACCACTTGTTGGCCACTAAGTATCTTGGATACGATTTGGAAAATAGTTTAAACAACAAAGCGTATGGATTTTAAATCGAGTGCGTAGCGGAAGTCTTGGATACGATGAGGTTCTTTGTGGATACGAGAACTAAGTGTATAGTGTATACTTAATATATCACGGTAATTTAAAAGCATTAAAAGTGAAGGTAAATAACACGATAATTAAAGTGGTTCGAGGTAAACCCTCTACGTCACCGGTCCTCCACAGAGTAAAGTTTATTATAATTACTACGTACACAACTATGTAATTATAACAACACACACAATCAATATATCGTTCACACGATTGATATAAAGATCTTAGCTTAAACCGTTCACCGCAGTTGGTTTTGAGCTAATGCTTTGACTTGCTTCTTCACACACGATTAAGCTTCGTCTTCTTCAATGCAAATCCTTCACACATTAGGAGAAGCACAGATTGTTCAGTCCACACAGGGCTGATCTTGGGTTTGTTCAACGTATAGAACAGATGGTGAACAACAACTTTGACTTTAAGAGCTTTCAGCTGATGAAGTGTTGTTCAGGATGATGAGCACTGTATATCTCTTTAGATCTTGATTGCAGTAAGCTTTGGAGATATGTTTGCTCTGATGATAACTTTTAATAGCTTGAGTGTTAGGTTACTGGTGACTGATCTTCAATGCCTTCATAAGATATATATAGTCTCTGAAGCATATATCCGTTGAGATGTATCCGTTTGAATGAGATTTCGTTCCAACGGGATTATGACACGATCCGGATTTCGCGGGATTCTGAAGATCTGAAGACTGGCAGTATTTAAATACTTTATCCTTGAGTATTTAAATACTTCTTTATTCAACGGGACTTGACTTCTGGACATTCCTTCTTTGTCCTGTTGTGAGCAGTATGGAAGATAACTGTTTTGGAGATTCGAGACAGTTTCCATACTTGGTCTTTTTACAAGACTTCTTGTTGTACTGAAGAGCTTTACTATATGCTGATTCGAGGCGGGTCGTCGATACAGGATCAAGTCTCAAAGCTTCGATACAGTTTCCTTTACTGTATTCGGATTGGCATATATGTCAAAACCTCTTTATCAAAAAATCATTCGATACAGGGATCGGATATCCCGGCTGTTTCGATATAGGGTCTTTGTTTTCCCAACACTTCATACGCCCGTAAGCTTGGCCGGGTACGGCCGTATCGGTCGAGTTACGCCCGTAAGGTGTGCGGGTACAGCCGTATGGTTATCGGCAGGTGTTTTGGACGAGGGCGAGTTACGCCCGTAAGACGGGTGCAGGTACGGCCGTATGGTTGTCGGCAGTTTCTGGATGGAGCCGAGTTACGGCCGTACGAGATGGCTGGTTATGGCCGTAAGGCCGTTGACCTGGGATGTTACGGCCGTAAGTAGGCCGAGTTACGGCCATAACGTTCGGCAGTTTATAAGGACCTGGACGGGTTTTTGAGGTCATTTTTCTCATTTTCTTCACCTTGTTCCGAGAGAGAGAGAGCTTGAGGGAGAGATTTTCCATCATCTATCACTTGAGTACTCGGTTTTCATCATCTTTATTCGGTTTTGAAGCTCGGATAGTCAATCTAACGCGTGTTCATAGGATCAAAGTGTTTGGATCTTCAAAGGTAATATTCTTCAAACATCTTGGATTTCGATTTTGTGTTGAGATATGATGTTTTGTACGTTATAATCATGTTGTATGAAGAGATGTGCGTATGATTACGAGTGTGTATGAATATTCATTGGATTATTGAAAGGTTATTCAAGAACACTTTGAATATTGAGTTGGATTTGGGGGTTTTCGATTAGTTGTTGTTGAAATCACGAATTTGGATATTCATATTGGATTTTTGATTGTATTGAAGATGTTTTGTTGGTTTGAAACACTCCTTGGGGATTTGATATTGGTATAATCGAGGTTTGATTGAAAACAATCGAAGATTGGTTACAACATGTTCGATATAATGCCCCAATGAACTTGGTTTAGTCGTATCAATGTTTTGAGTTCGTTATACTCGTGTTTGATTAGTATGTTGAATGGATTGTTGGTAATTGTGTTATTCAAGGTTGTTCGAGCGACCGACATCTCATTTAGGACGTTTGTTCGTGTAAGGACATTGTTCACCAGTGTTGGGTAAGTTAATTCTTACTCGGTTAAACGGATATTCATTCCTTTTGTTGTTGTTCATTCATAATCATAACTCATTCATAATCTATTAACCGTATTGAGACTTGTAATTGTCAAGTAATCACTTCATTCACGAGGAACGACAGTTCCAATTATTTCATTGAGCCATCATTCATTTCACTATCATTTCATCTCGGTTAGTCATTCTTGACTTTGTCGGATTGTTATTCATTATTATTCTTCATGGTCATTTCTTGCCTATATGACCTTCTGGGTTCATATTGCGTGGACGGGTGCGGATGTGTGGAATTTTTAGTCGAGCACACAATAGTCATGTGTTGGGTTCACCGATACATTGGACTGTGCACATGGTAATGCTTACCTCCGTGAGACTAATTAGGTACAAGGGCGGGTGTGTTCGGGCACTCGTCTTGTGCACTCGCATAGAACATTACGAGCGTACTATGATGCTCCTCTTCATCTTAAATTCATAACTAAGGATATTTCATAATTGAGATATAGCATGATTGTGTATATTCAACCCTTGAGGATTGTTGTTCTGTGTAACTGAACCCGTTAGGGGATATTGTTTTCAGGTCACGGCAAGGCAAAGGCATGGGGAGAGCATGTTGACGGCGAGGAGTCCCAGTGATACTAGTATGGGGCCCCAATCCTTTCAGTCATTCATGTTGTTGTCATTTTATTTTTCCGCTGCAGTTTTCCATTAGGATACTCCGTTTCATTCAGTGTTGTGTATTTTATCTTCATATAAAATATACATGTATTCGGCATTATCTTGGGTGTGTTGTAATGAAACTCCTTATCGGAGTGATGGATGATATAATGTGGTTCGGTATTACAATTATATTATTTAATTTATTAATTTTCATTCGCCTAGTGGGTCCCAGTCGGGGGTCCACGGCACTGTAATATCCGCCTAGTTTGGGGTGTTACAGAGTTGGTATCGGACCGTGGTTTTGAATACTACCTTCCGAGTCACGTCTCATTTGAAATCATTGTCACCAGACTAGTATCATTGGACTTTCGCGTCACGTGTGACCTGTGCAAATGCCGAGCCCATCAGACCGAAAGAACTGTAAGACTTCTAACGCCATGGTATAATTTCTGGCAATGAGAATCATTCATTTATAATTCATTAGTTGACAATCCTCAAACATCATTTTCATTTTAATCATGTTGATCATGTTAACTCATTAATCACTCAATTCATTTCATTACTTAGTTATTGATCTTGAGGATCATATCATTAATCTTGTAAACTTGTTCAAGATAGTCATTTCAAGAATATCATTAGATAATCATGTCACCTCAGTTAATCATTCATGTAATCACTGTGTTAGAGCGCGTATGCTCATTTTCATCATTTCATGATGTAAATCATAATGCGGTACTCATACGAGATCTATGATTATCATGCGATCTTCCTACTTCAGTATGGAGAGAGCTGTCAGGGGACGCACGGGGAGAGGTCGTGGTGCGGGCTGAAATCCGGGAAATAATCACTCACTGTCAGGAAGTCGTACCCAGGACTCAGCTCGATCGGAAGATGTTCGGGTTGATCCACTCACTTTTATGCAGGTCATGATGACCCATATGCAATTACTTAATCATCGTTGCGCCACTCTGGCCGAATTGATCGAGAGAACTCTCCCATATGAGCCCTGCTGCTAAGAAAATTGCTGAGCAACAACCTTCATCTGTCAGCAAGAAATCAACGAAGCATAATCAGTCCGAAGGCGGTCAGTCAACCTTCAAGAAGCCTCGTGCGGGCCCTAACGTTTCTGAGTGACCTCCTACGGCGCCTAAACATGCGGGATCTCAGTCCCAAGCGGCCAGATCAGCCATCACCTATTTCAACTGTGGAGCGATGGGTCATTACAGCACTAAGTGTCTGAAACCATCTATCACGTGCCATAATTGTGGGATTGTTGGGTATAAGGCCCGTTTTTGCCGAAGGGACTCCAAGCCAACTCTGGTGGCATATCAGGCCCCGAAGCAATCAGCGATTCAGAATCAGGCTGCTCTGTCAGAGTCGTTTAAGATGACGGAAGCGAATAAAGGCGGAGCTCATATTTATCAGACGGGAGCGTCCGGTTCGGGGGCCGGCAAGTCCCGAATTCACGCGATGAAGAGTACTGACGATCTAGAGGCCTGAACGATCTCAGGTATACTCGTAATTCTATCTCAACCTGTGTGTACCCTTTTTGATACTGGTACATCGCATCATTCATTTCCGAATCATATTTGAATAGACTTCACTTAGATAGTCCTATTAATTGTGGACCTTATATCATTGGTCAACCTGGCGGTAGAAGAATTTTCGGAAATCATGAGGTTAAGAACTGACCGAATTAAGCTTAATGACCGCGATTGGTTGGCGGACCTAATCGTGGTGGTTTTACCTAAGGACGATGTAATATTAGGTATTAGTTGGATGGATCGTCATGATACCATCCTCAGTGTTCGCAATCGTATGGTCACTATCATTTCAGTCGTTGGAGCCGAGTGTATATTTCAGGGAGGTAATCCCCATTATTCCAGAAGAATCATTAATATAATGAAAGCAATGAAATTACTCAATCAGAGGTGTTCAATCATTCATTGTATCATTGTCATCGATTGGCCGTTCTAAGGAAATCGAGGTGTTCAATCATTCATTGTATCATTGTCATCGATTGGCTGTTCTAAGACAATCGAGGTGTTCAACCAATCATTGTATCATTGTCATCGATTGACCGTTCTAAGGCAATCGAGGTGTTCAACCATTCGTGGTATCATTGTTATCGATTGACAATGTACTCCCAGACGAGCTACCTGGTTTACCTCCACCGAGGGATGTGGAATTCACGTTAGAGTTGGAGCCTGGTACGTCCCCATTTTCGAAGGCACCATATCGGATGGCCCCGACCGAAATGCAGGAGTTGAAGAATCAACTTGAGGAATTGTTCAAACATTAAGAACGTAACAACATTTCCCTAATCTATCATTACAGAGAGTAATTATCAACAATAACATCAACATCCGAAACTGAGGAGAAGAATTAACCAACTTATCTCAAGAAGACGAACAACACGATTCAAACCATACGAATCACATCAATATCCATATATCAATAACAATATCATCATAATCCGGTAATCCATCTCTTAATCATACTTATCAACTTGTTTATACGATAATCATTAACTCAAGAACATCAATCTTCAATCCAAAACGAAATCCAAAGGTGAATAACTATTACCTTATATAGACGAACCATGAAGGAGAACAATCAACTTCATTCCAAGAATCATCAATAACTTCAAGAACAAGACTTTAATCCATGTTCCTCAGCGTAATCTTGTTAAATATCATCAGCTCTCAGTGTTTGGAACCTCAAACTTCTCTCTAAAAACTCTCTCTCTCGAAATAAAGGAAGAAATGGTCGAATGAACATAATTCACATCTGCAATCATATGTATACTAACTGTTATTAGTGTGCGCTACTTTTCCTTAGTAGCATGCGCTATCGTGGTCCAGAGGTGACTGTTTTGCTTCGTACACTAATTTACGTATGTAATGCCCATGGAATAGCGTACATAAATGCCTATTCTTAGCGTGCGCAAGTGTTAGACCATAGCGTGCGCTAATCATAGTTGACTCGTTTGTTTGTATGCTCCAAAGACGGGTCCACACGCCGAAAGAACTGACGAGGATAAGATTCCTTTTTGTCCGATCTACAGTTAGCGTGCGCTAGTACTACATTACAACATCCGTTGACTTATCAGAACATACGCCGAAAGTGGCCTGGTCCACACATAGATTCCTTCTGATCTGTTCTGCACTAGCGTGCGCTATCCTTTACCATTAGCGTACGCTAAACCTGCACAATAGCGTGCGCTAGGCATGAATATTAGCGTGCGCTAATAATGCTACACTTAGCCATTTTCAACTATTCTTGTCCAACGTCTCGACATATATGAATACGAACAAACGACATACCGGATACGTATACTACTTCCAATAATATTCTCATACGATACACAATATCCTCAACTACAATTGTCGACCAAGTACAGTAATTATACTAATACAGATGTCTCAGTCCTTCAATTGTTTTTCCATACTGTACAGATTCCATGTTGTACAATATAACTCGGATAAAATAATATTAAACAACAGTAGTAGAAATTCCGGATATTACAGTTGGCTCTGGGGGCACCACGACATGGAATCCGGCGAACGCCCTCAACTCGGCCTTCCATTTTTTGTTTGACATGATGGAAATAGAGGAAAGACCTCCAAGATTTCCACCTCCTGATTGAAGCATATTGACCCGGCTGCCATGGTTGATCGGAGGGATCGACTCATCTGAGTCCTCCGGCTCATTTCGCTCGATTCTGGCGACCGGATTGGGAGGTTGACGGTCATCGTTCTATCGCCGATCGCGGCCCCCGGTCCTTTCTGCCCGAGGCTCCGGCTTGGTTACTAAACTGTCCAGCTTGCCTTCCTCGAACAATCTCCAGAGTTGTCTAAGGAGGTCGCGGCATTGGCTGGTGTTGTGGTCGGGACTTTTGTGGTGGGCACAAAATTTATTGCGGTCCAGATGATCGTTGTCCCTCACCGCCTTTGGCTTGCTTAGCCATTCGCGCCCTTTGATGGTGTTGAAGATATGGGCCGGAGATAGATTGAGGTTGTGGAGGAGGTGGACTTCCACATCCCGAAGGCCTTGAACTCACCGGGTGGCTTCGCGACTGCCTTTTTGGGCTTGGCGATCGCCTTCTTTGGGATGAGAGATGGCGCGTTCCTTTCTCCGGTTGCCCCCTCGCCTAGGCGAAGGGTGAGCAACCTCTGCCTGGCCAGAAAGTCGGCGGCCTTGGCGCGGAATATCGCGTAGGTCGAGGGATGTCCTTTGTGAGGTGCCTGAACATGGGCGAAAGACCATCAAAACCCCCCAGGACCGAGTAGAGGGCGAGCTCGTCGCTTATTGGCTCGCCGGTGAGGACTATTTCATCCACCCGGTTTATGTAATCTTCATCGGACTCGTCTTTCCCCTGCCTGATCTTCATCATGCGGTGGGGACCTTCTGGCCGAGCGACCTTGGCGGCGAAGTACGACGTGAAGTCGCTCGCCAGCTTTTTAAAAGAGTTCATTGAGCGCGGTGGCAATGAGATGTACCACATATGGGCAAAATTTCCCAATGTTAATGGGAACATTCGGCATTTCGTCGCGCCTGACGCCCTGCATCCGGTCATGAAGATCTGGAACTTGCCTAAGTGAGTCTCGGGGTCCGATCTCCCCTCATACAAAGGTGTTTGAGGAGGAGCGATCTTTGCTTGCACAGGTGCAAGCTCGATCTGGACCGCGAGTGGCTCACTCGGTCCGGCGACCTTTCTCTGGGCGTCTTCCCCAGTTTCTAGGAGTGCTTTCATATCGTCGAGCTGGCATTGCATTGCGGCCATCGCCGTAGCCTGGCTGCTCGCAGTCTGGCTCTCGGAGCGGGAGCCGAGGAGATCGTGTACTGATATCCTGGATCCGTTGTAGGAGATGAGGTCTTTGCCACCGAGCAACTCGGTTTTTCGGTGAGTGGGAGCCAAATGGCTTACCTGCTTTTTGGGATTTGGGTATGCCGAACTCCTAGTGATGGATTCGGACTCCGACGACTCATGGCTGGGGCCAGAATGCCCAGTTTGACAGGAAGGATCACTTCCTAGGCCGCTGGAAACGGAACTGTCCCGCCTCACGAGCGTCTTTTCTCGTGAATCGGGGCTTTCTAACGATCGCTCGACATATAACCCCTTGAGTTTTCGTTTGCCCGCGCTGCAGATGGCTGATGGGGTAATAGTGGGCGCATCGTATGCTCTACGTCGCTCACTCAGGATAGCTATAGCCTCCTCGATCTGTTCCGCGGTATGGAATTGATCGAGTGAGAGGTCAGGGACGTCCCTCGGGGGCGGGAGTGAGAGTCTGGAATCGCCGCGGTTGCCTTCCGCCGTAGGTTGGGACTCGGTTTGGGCCGGAATAAGGCGTCCAGCGGACCATAAGGTGTCTCTCTTCGAGGTGGTGGCAGACGTCATTATCTCGAGGGTTTTTCTTTGAAGAACAGTGAGTGTTTCTTCAAGTATGTGTTCTGGAGAACAGTAAGTGTTCTTCGAAACGGTCGGAGAGAAAATAAGGGTTCAAGCGCCCTCCTTCTAGCGCCAATTGTTGTTACCCAAAATATTATTCGGAAGGATTTGCTCGATATGGCTACGGGTGAGTAACAAACAAAATGCGAGAGCACGTATGTTGGAATGTAAATAACACAAGATTTGCCGGGGTTGTTAATCCCGGGCTTGAATGATCTCGCGAGATATTATTAATAAGAATACTGCTTTGGAGTACAACTATTAATGTTAGAGTACAATTACAATGAGTGTAATGACCCTAGCTATCTAGCTCTTGAGTGCTGCTGATTGCCGGAAGAACCAGACCTAAAGCTCTATGAGTTCTTGTTACAAAGATGTAGTGCTAAGTTCAAAAGTCAGGTCCCCTTCCAAGTGCTCGAAGTCTTCTATTTATAGGAGAGGAGTTGGGATGTCTCAATCCCCTAGATGGGCGAGCGTCGTCCCGCATTAAATGCTAATTTAATGCTTCTAACATGCCATTAAGGGCGACCGGGGCGATCGTCCCAGCACGTGGGTTGGTTTCCTTAAAGTCCACATCCTGCTTACAGGATGTCAGTTATACGAACCAATGAGAAACCGATATGCGCCCCGAGACTCAGTCCTGTGAGGTCCCACCTAGGGCGCCTTTTGCGGGTCTGTCGGTAGGTGAGAGGCTGTCCTTGTCACTAGCCACTGGTGATAGGACAGGAGTCAAAAATCCTTCTCCTGCTGCGTCGTTTGCAGGTCTGCACGTGGGCATTCTTCCCGAGATTCAGTCTTCGTAGACTTGACGGGGGTCGGCTTTACATGCGGCATAAGGCGGTCGTCCTTGGTCGGGTACTAGAGATGATCACTAGGTACCTAAAGACGATCGCCCTGGGTCGATCGCTCGGTACTTGATCTCGATCTGACATCTACGTTTGGTAAGGCTGCCTTGGTTTATTTGATACTTAACTTGGGCTGACCGGCCTTTGTGCCCGCTGGCGGGCTGTTGATGCTCCTTGGCAGCCGATCGTGGTTGAGGCGATCGCCTTTTCCGAGGCGTATTAATCTCCGCACAACAGACACTTATTCTGGTATTGTTGGTGATTTTAATTACAATAGTTATAGTGCTTCTTCTAATGACTTGGTCGACATGTTCTTCTACTACGCTTTTGGGAGTGTCGTCGTGATTTGGTAGTTGATTGTTTCTTTCTCTCTCTGTCTGTGTGTTGAGGAAGATTTTGTGCGTGCATGGTAAAATCAAAGGTTGTAAGAATATTTTCTTTTCCCTCCTTTATATGGAGAAGATTTTGTTCGAGACTGTCTAGCTATGGCTAAAAAATGACCAAGTTATTCGATATTTTAATTGTGATTGATCGTCGAAAGCTTATTTGAGCTTGATTTGTCGAATAGGTTTAAACATAATTTTTAGTTCAAAAAATTATTTAATAACAAAACAACAACAACAGCAACATTACCCCAATACCTCAATGGCTCCCGCAAAAAGTGGGGTAAGGGGAATCAGATGTATGCAGCCTTACTCATATCTTAACACAGAGAGGCTGTTTCCGGATGATCCAAAATGAAATTGCATCGAGAATTGCATGGAATGACTAGTACTTCATGAGAAAAAGAAGTGCAGCCAGTTTAGTAAGTTATTTTCTTTTATTCCATTATAATCCAGAACCAAAGAATAAGGAGTCATTTTCGTTATTTAATGACGAAAGAATAAGATAAATATAAGAATATTGAACCAGTCGAGCTTGATTCAAACTAATCGAGCTTGATTCATATTCGACTAGGTAAAAAAGCTCGTTCGGACTCAATTTGATTGCTAATTTATTTGTAATTATATGGTAAATTTAGAATGAGAAAATCACGGGTAATATTTATCTTTGTAAAAGTCCATTATCAATTATAACGGAGTAACAATGGCACACATGAGTGTAAATCAATCCAAACGAGTCAAACATTATGTTTGACTTGATCTGATTAGTATGGAGCCGAATTTGAGCGACCTTTTAATCAAGCCCAACATGAATCGAGCTATGTACTTTATAATTTTTATGCAAGTCGGCCGAGCTCAACCGATCTTTATATCTTAATCTTATCAAGCAAAAAAAAATTATGTTCAAACTTGATTCGTTATATTAGCAAATCGAGCACGAATAAGCTTTCTATCGATCAATCTGTGATCAAGTATCGAGTAGCTTGATTTGATTTCAACCATAGTACCAATTAGTTAGTATACCAACTTCATTAATTAATAAAAATAATAATTTTTTCATACCAACTCTATATTAATTAGTATATGGTAATTAGTCAAAAAGACATTATATCCATCATTGACACCCCTTTAACAACTAAGGGCATAATTAGTATGTACGAATGGAATCATTTAGGCACGAATGATGATGCGAAAAGAATGAGAAAAATATGCCCATTCTAATGATAAGTATGTTTTAGGACCGACAACAATCAAAATATTTTAATTTTCTAGTTAAAACACGCAAAATAATAATAATAATAATAATAATAATATGAATAATAATAATAAAATAACATTAAATAATACTAATTATGTTTTCAAAAAAAAATATTATTATTTTGTTATAACTATTACAACTGTTAGTTAATTACAATAAACAGATATAATTAGTAATTACTATGATAATGATAATATTAATGATAATAAAAATAATTTAACACTTAATATATAATTATTATTGGTAATAAAATTTGTAATAAAAATAAACAACAATAATAATAATTAAAATAAGGAATCCAATACACCGACTAGTACAAAAGCTGGCTTAGGTAGCGCTTTTTTTGTCCTTGCATAGCGCATAAAAGCGCTATCTAAGCCACCGCTATGCAAGTTAATATAGCATTTATTATGCTCTACATAAGACGAGCTTAGATAGCGCCTGTAAAAGCGCTATGTAAGAAGTTTTCTTATTTCCAGAAATCATCTTAGGTATCGTTTTTTATGTGCTATATAAGCACCTTTTCTTTTTCAAAAGCAAGCTTAAAAAGTGTCAAGGCTATTTTCATTTTATTTTATATTTTATTTTTATATTACAAACTCTTCCGTGTTTGAAATTCTAGGACATCTTAGAGTTGAACAAAATTAAAAAAAAAATGTCTTTAATGAATCCTATCTCGCTAATTGCAAATCCGCCTTCAAGCTACCATCTTCATTGCCAAAGTTTCTTTTATTGCTTCATCTTAAATAACCTACAATAATAAAACAATGAACAAGACATCATGATTAAGCATTGCCTTTCCTTGTGAACTATCTTTTCAAATTATGTCCTTTGTTTTATTTGCATGATACAAAAAACAAATGGGAATTGAGTTGCATTATTTTTTCTTGAAACCAATTCATTGAGTACCAAAATGAATGTCCAATTTTTTTTTTTTTAAAAATTTGTCCTTGAATCAAGGGTAAATTTTGAAATTTTTTGGAAATCCATTTTGGGACTGAAGGAGTATGCAATAAACAATCTCTATGTAGTGCAGTATTGCATGGTTGTGTCCGTAGGAACTAGAAATAAAACAAAAAAAGTAACAGTAGGAAATAAAATAAATATTTAAACATTAGGCTAGGTTTTTTTTTTTTTTTTTTTTTTGTTAAAATAAATATTTAAACATTAGGCTAGGTTATAATATGGGTAAGTGGAGTATAAACTAAAGAAGAAAGAAGCAAAGGAGTACCAAAATCATGTGATAGAGGAATACTACACGGCAGCGCTTGGTGAGATAGCGCTTAATCTATGTGCTACATAAGCTATTTTCAGACATAGCATATAATTTATAAATGCGCTATCGAATCATTTATTTTTTATTTTTTAATTATTTTTTGCTTGATTATTAAATTCAAATTAATGTATGCGCTATGCAAGGTCAATACTAAGATAGCGCTTTACAAAAGCGCTATCTAAGTGGTCTTTCCTAAGTTTCAATCTGTACTAGTGACCACAACAATAATTAATAAAAAATTTATTTGAAGATAATTATTAATATTAAATTGTAATAGAAAAATAATAGTAATATTATTAATAACAAGAATTGTACATGTAATACTTATAATAAAAGTATAATAACAATAATAATGAGTATTACAATAATAATAAGTATTACTCCCCTACGCAAAAAGTGTGGTATACAGATTTTAAGAAAGTAAAGGAGAGATGTATTTTTTAATAAAAATAGTGGAGGAGAGATTTATTTTTTAGTATAAATAGGGTGATATTTTAAGCAGGTCATTTTCATTTATGAAAAGATCATACTTTTCGCGGACGACTGAAAAAAGCAATAAGACCACAGTTTTGGACGGAGGGAGTATTATTTAATGTTAATAATTATCATTGATAATTTATTATCATAATAACAATTACTACTAATAAAACTAATAAAAAATAATTAGTATTAATATATTTCAAATAAACATCAATTAATAGTACTAATTAAATAACTATTGTTTAAATAATAATTATAATTCATTTCATAATGATGAACATAAAATAATAATTATTATTATTATTCTAATAAAAACAATTAATATTAATAATAAATAGTAAGTACTATCACCCTTATCAGGGCTTTGACATACCGCGAATCCTCTTGAAAGAGAGGGATGTCTTTGGGACTCGGACACATGTGGTGCATGGCTCGTCAGTTCTTGCCATAAGATGTTGGGTTTAAGCCCCACAACTAGTGCAATCCTCGTGTTTAGTTGTCATTTTTTGGGACCCTAAATAGCCAGCCCCACCAGCAGCCAGCGTTCCCGACCCGCTTATGAGCATAGAGAGAGTAAGGAGCTGTTTGGTTGGTTTTCCACTAAGACCTGGATTAATTAAGATGTCTGTATATATTAAGTTGTCTGTATGAGTAAATATTGATTATTGTTTGTTTTTATTATGAATAAAATGTCTAAATAATTTTAATTGAACATTTTACTCCTACAATAAATCAAAAATCAAAACCAAAACTAAAAACAATAAGAATTATTGTTAACAATTTTTATTATTAAAATACTTATAATAATTTATATTATTGTCAACAAATAATTATTTAGTAATGATTATTTAATAATAATTATTTTTACATAATTATTTTTTCAATAATAATTACTAATGTTAAGTAATAACTAACATTATATAATATTAATTATCATTAATTAATTACACTGAATAATTAATTTATTGCATTATTAACTAATGATAAAGATAATTATTATAATAATAATCGTATTATTTATTAATTACTAATTTTTATTTATTAATTAATAGATATTGGTAATGAATTTATTCTTAATATTATTTAATAATTACTCTATTGATTATTATTAAACGATGGTAGAAATTATTATATTTAATATTTTAATATATTAATTATTATTTAATATATATATATATATAACTAATATTATTTCATTGCATAACATAATATATATATTATTATATAATTATATAATTATTTTAACATTATTAATAATAATTATTTACTAATAAGTAATAACTTAAGTTAATTAAAATTTAATGTTACTTTTCATTTAGGGTAACTTAAGCCGAGCAGTTTAGGGAATAAGGATTTTATCATTCAATCTTCATTCTTCTTCCTCGCCACGCCGCTGCTCCCCTAAACAAACACCGATGTTCATCACTCCATTGTTGGTTCTTCATTCTCCTTCAGACCTTCCCCACTTCGATCAGATGATCACTTCGTATCCTTGGTCTCTTCGGTCCCGCTGTGGCGCTGTTCAAAATTGCAGATTCACAGCAAGCCAACAACTCGATCAGTTCCACTCCGGTTAGTTCTTTAGTCTTAACTTGATTTCATCTTCTTAATTTCAAGTTTTGGGAGTCAATGTCATTCATGTATCGTCTTGAGGGTGAATTTCTTGGTTGCATGTAATAGAAAATAAAGAAAGGGACGAAATTTAGTGTAATCTCTTGATCAGGGGCGGACATACGTGAGGCATGGTGGTGCAAGTGCACCATCAAATTTTTTGGGTCAAAACCAAAACGAAGTCGTTTTGGGCCGCGTTTTGGTTGCTGTGTATTAAATAAAATTAGAAAGTCACGTGACCCATTAATTCTCATTTCTTCTTCCCCGACTTTACTTCTGCTGTGAGAGACAACAGACTCCAGAAACTGAAACTACCCGCACGCCTCTCGCCCGCCAACCCGCTGCCGCCCGCCCGCTTCCTCCTCCATCCGCTGTCGCCGACAAGTACGACCCGCCCGCGGCCCGCCACTGCGCGTCCGCACTGCACCACAACCCACAGGCCCACAGATCCACTGCTGCCCCGCCTGCAATTTTTTACCCACCCGCCCGATGCTGCCACCTATGCCCGTGAATCATAGATAGAGGTAGTTTTTCAGTAATTGTATTTGATGTTTCCTCTTTGTGTTTCTTAAAATTTAGGGTTTGTGTTTTTTTTTTCATATGAATCTAGGGTTTGTGTTTTTTTGTTTTTCATATGAATTTAGGATTTGTGTTTTTTCATATGAAATTATCTAATTTATCTTATATTTGGACCTGTGTGAAAGTTTATTAAAAATTTTGGTAAAATTGATGTATTGAAGATCCTTTTACAAAATCCTAATATTCTGCTTTTGTTAATTCTCTCATAAAGCCCCTTGATATTAAGAGTACTTCAATAAGAACATATGGTTTTTCAATTAACATTTGTTTGTTTGTGTATTTATTTAGGATGAAAAGATACTTTGAAGTGCGTCCCAAATTCAACGGTAGTTCAAGTGGTTCGGTAATTGAAGATTCACCGGAAGCTCAACATTCAAGTGATACGCAACTTGCCGTTCCATCAAACTTTGCTAATGAGAGAGAAAAAATGTTGAATTGGAAACTTTGATAGCCGACCCCGGACGTAGAAAACCAATTTCAAAATATCATCTAGACATTCAAAATGAGGTAAGAAAAGCTTATCTAAAAAAAGGTCCCAATCAACCTCGCAATTTTACATTTTCTTGGACAAAGTATGGTGATAAGAGGCGTCGATTTAATGTGAACTGATTTAATAAATATGATTGGCTTGAGTATAGTGAATCTGCTGACCATGCATATTGTTTGCCGTGTTATTTGTTTAAGAATGTGTCAAATTATGGTGGTGATCACTTTGTTGGGCTTGGGTTTGATGACCGGAATAATCCTTCAAGAATTGGTAGTCATGCTAATTCTACCAATGGCTCTCATTGTGATTGTGTGCACATGGGTCATGATCTTATGAATTCAAATCAAAGTATTGGGGCTTCTTTAGTAAAACAAACTCATAAAAAATCTTGATTATAAAATCTGTGTGTCTACATCTCTTCTAGCTACTAAATATCTTTTCCGAAGTGGTTCGCCATTTCGAGGACATGACGAGTCAGAAGATTCTCCATATAGGGTTCCTTTTCTTGAAACTATAAATTTATTGAAGGAAAGTAACCAAGATATAGCCAAGGTTTTAAATTATGCGCCCGAAAACAATTATATGACTTCTCATGTTATTCAAAAGGACCTTGGTGCAGCTTGTGCATTTGAAATAAGTAAAAAGATTGTTAGTGATATTGGAGATAATGTTTTTGGTGTGTTAATTGATGAATCTGGTGATTGCTCAGGGAAAGAACAAATGGTTGTTGTTGTGCGTTATGTTAATAGTGGGGGTTTTGTTATGGAAAGATTTCTTGGCATTATACATGTTAAAGAAACAAATGCAAATTCACTTAAAGAGGCACTTCAAAATTTGCTTTCTCTTCACAAATTGAGTTTATCTAGCATCCGAGGACAAGGGTATGATGGAGCAAGCAATATGAGAGGTCGATATGGTGGGTTGAAAACTTTAATTCAAAATGAGAACCCATCTGCTTATTATGTGCACTGTTTTGCCCATCAACTTCAATTGGCACTTGTTGCTTGTGCTAAAAGTCATATTGGTGTTAGTGGCTTTTTTGGTATGATCAATATGCTTGTTAATTTGATTCGATCATCTAACAAAAGAATGGAATTACTTCGGGGCAAACAAAAGGTTCATTATGCAAATTTAATTGAAGAGGGCTCGGTAGTAACCGGTAGTGGCTTGAATCAAGAATCATCTATTGTTAGAGCTGGTGATACTCGTTGGGGGTCTCATTTTAGGGCCCTCACAAGTTTGATGAATTTATATACTCCCGTACTTGGAGTGCTTGAAGAAGTGGGAGATGATAGCTCTTTCGATAGGCATGGTGAAGCTGTATTCTTGTTAGATTTGATCCAGTATTTTGATTTTATCTTCTTGTTGTACTTGATGGTTGAGGTTCTAGGGATCTCACATTATTTGAATGTTGCTTTGCAAATATATGATCAAGATCTCTTGAATGCATTAAAACTTGTTAATATTGCCGAGCAACGACTTCAGGAGATGAGGGATGATGGGTGGGAAAAACTTCTTTCTAAGGTTGTGGCAATTTGCAATAAGCATGAGTTTGATGTGCCTGATATGGATGCACTATATGTCCAAGCAAAGAAATCTAGGCGACGAACTTCTATATTGTGTTGCATGTTTGAGCCCTTCATCGTCACTTGTAGCTTTTGATGAGGATAAATTGTTGAGGATGGTTGAATTATATCTTAATGATTTTGTGGAATTTCCCGAAGTGATAGTTCGAAATCAGCTTCAAAATTATATTAAAGATGTTCGATGCGATCCAGATTTTTCAGAGTTGAAAGGACTTTCAGATCTTTGTAGAAAACTTGTGGAAACAAACAAGTGCACAACATATCATGTGGTGTATAAACTTGTGAA
Source organism: Orobanche coerulescens (assembly GCA_033398695.1). NCBI lineage: Eukaryota > Viridiplantae > Streptophyta > Magnoliopsida > Lamiales > Orobanchaceae > Orobanche > Orobanche coerulescens. Next base: position 180,130,544 of record CM065809.1, read on the forward strand.
ATTAGCGTTGATTTTGCCCGTAACAACTGCAAGTGTTGAACGAGTCTTCTCAGCTATGAAGTATGTAAAGAGTGAGTTATGTAGTAAGATGGGTGATCAATGGTTAAATGATCGTCTTGTAACATTTATAGAAAGAGATGTACTTACAACTATTAGTAATGATGTTGTTTTAGCGCATTTTCAAGAAATGGAATGTAAATGTAAGCGATTTTCTTTGTAAATGTACGGATCCTTTGTTATTACTATGACTTTATTTATGTATTATTTGTTATCTTTAATGTAATTTTAATATATATTTTATCGTTCGATAATTTTTTTTCGTGGGACGGTCGGTACACCAGTGGTTTTTGGGTCCTAGATCCGCCTATGCTCTTGATTCAAAATTTTAGTGTCTAGGAAAATTAGCAGAAACTACGTGCACCTCGAAGTGGGAATAACCGTTGCTGGCTCTCTTAGGGCGTGTAGTGGGCCTCGTCCCCCCACATTCTGATGTGTTGAATAAATCTCATTTTTTTTAAAAAAGAAAAAAAAAAGAAAAAAAAATGTTAGATTGTATATATTTTAATTAGTTTTTTTTCACACTTATTAAATTAGTTTAAATGTTAAAGACTTGAAGCCTAGTGTTGGTTTCATGATTTGTTTAGTTTTTATGTTAATTTTCGGGTACCCGGCGGGTACACCTACCCGGCGCCGGGCGGGTCTGGATCTACCGATCCGCAAATATTCGGGCTTGGGTCCAAGTCTAGGTCCAGTTTCAGATTTCGGATTCGGGTCCAGATACTTACGAATCCGGTTCCGCCCCACCCCGCCACATTGCCATCCCTAATTATAATTGATTCTTACATCACATCAACATATTAAATAATAATAATAATAATAATAATAATAATAATAATAACAAGAAGATAAACAACAAATAACAATAAAATAATTGATAATAATATGCTTATTATTGTTGAAAATAACTAATACTGGAAGGGTGTAGAATGGTTCCGTCCAAGAAGCATCCCCACATAGTGCATTCCTTGCTAATCCGTCGGCACGTGGCGTGTATGTGGGGTGTTCCACATAGTGCATCATGGACGGAACATCTGCACCCCACATACACGTCACGTGTCGATGAATTACAAGGAGATGCATTATGTATGAATGCTCCATGGACAGAACCGTGTAGAAGGGATGATTAATCCCATAAGTATAAAAGTAGTGATTCCTTTCTAAATGGTGATTGTCAATATAAAATCATACTACAGTATGATAATTAAAATGAACATGAAAATAATCATTCTATTTCCACTTTATTCCTTCATATCGATCTTTCTGTAAAAAGAAAGAAAGAAAAATTCAAATTATATCGGAATCCCCTGAATTAATTATCCTTCCAGATTTACCTAAAATTCGATCTCGCAATCATTTATTATCCAAATGCAAAATCTCTTTCCCGTTGGACCTTTTTTCCTCTACCCGTTTGCTCGTTGCTACTGATAAAACGACCTTCACCGCCGCAGAGAAAATAGAGTAAATCAATCAGATAGTGGTAGAACTAACCTTGTATGATTTTTGTTATCTGATTGAGTTCTTTGTATATGAATTTGGTTACCAAATTTTTTTTTTTTTTTGTAATTTTGTAATGAAGGGATCAAGAAATGAATATGCTAATAGCCATTTTTACTAAGATAATCAGCGGACAAAGACAAATCAGTAAAAAAATGGATCGCAGGCAGTTCAAAAACACAAGATTAAGAGAACACACAATAACTAACAAGACGTAAGATGGATACAACAAGCGCATACAGCGGTTCAAAAGCACAATAATCCTAGACTAAATGCAGACCGACCGTCATATTATTACAGTTACTACCTAATTAACTCTTGTTCGGGGCGGGCGGGATCATAATATATTAGCATTACTACTCAGTCAGTGTCCATATCCAGATCCTCAGAAGCAGATCCCACCTTTAAATTCTTAGAGAAAAGGTCAATAATGTTATGGATCTCAAAATCAACTCTTTTTTTTTTTTTGCTTCTCAAAAAGCCGAGCCATAATAACAACTCTTTTCTCCTCAAAAGAAGCAGCCATGTCACGACATATAAAACGTCTAACAGCAGCACTTTGCTCTGAGGTCATCTCTGGAATGGTCCGGAAATGATCTGAAAACTACACAAGGAATGTAATGTAATGAATAATAAATATCTCAAACCTGCTCCAGATTAGCTGAGAACAAATCAATCATCGGCTCATCATTCTTCTCTTGGCCTTGGGGGGGATTCATTTTCTCTTTTTTCAATCAATTCAGATCTGAAAAAGATTTAAGCCACATAAACATATTCAAACCTAATCAAATCTAAGAAAATTAATTTTTTTTTCCAGCGTCTAATCCTTAATTCAGATCCAAAAATATTCGATTGGAATTTTAAATAGAAATCCGTTCATAATCCGATTCAGATCTAAGCAGAAGATTAATATATAGAGCAATTATATAGAACAGAGATCAGAAAAAACACCTGTTGTCGTTGAGATCTAAAAGATTGACAGAAAAATCACCGCAAAAGATTTAAGATCGATCTAAAAAACTCTTTCAGAATATACTTGATCAAACACATGGAATCATATCTAAAAAAAAAAAAAGTACTAATAAATTAAAGCCAAAGTTTCATATACAATGGACGACAAAAGCACCTTTTTAGTCCTTCAACTATTTTATTTTATACCTTCTGGTCCTTGAACTATTTTTTTATACTTTTTAGTCCTTGAACTAACATTTTCAGGATTAAGATGTCCTTCCGTCTCTATGCCGTCCACACACCCGTTAAGTCCCTGTGAGCTAGGCATGTCCAAGGGTCAAGGGTCGACCCGAACCCGGCGGGTTACGACCCGGCGGGAACCCGTCCCGACCCGGACCCGCCGGGTCACGGGTCATGCGGGTTGTGGGTTAGGGTTAGGGTCGACCTAATTCCCACCACGACTCCACGGTCATGACCCGCCATCGACTTACGTCGACCATTTTTTTAAAAAAAAGCGTCGACAGCTGACCCCATCCCACCCACCACCAGTCCACCACATCTGCAGCAATATTCTTTGCTTGGAGCCGTTGGCAAGGTAACGGCTTGGTCCAATTTAAAAAAAAAAAAAATATATATATATATATATATATATATATACTGGTCGGCCCCACCACCTTTTTGTGCTTCCAGAATCCAATTCAAGCAGCTGAAATGAACGTTACAAACAATAATAGAGCCGTTGCTTGCTCATGCAATCTGGCCATCTGCTCGCACAAAGGTGTGCATGCAGTGCAGATTTTTTATTTTTTATTTTTATAACAAATTAACATTTTTTCCTATAAATACCCAAAATCCATTTCATTCATCTCACACCAATTCATACAATCATTTACTTATACTTTTATACTCTATCATAATCTCAACTCTCAAGTTCACAATTTTTAATTCTCAAGTTTACAAATTCAAATTATTCTCATAATGTCAAACCGAAGACGTAACTCCGTGAGCGGTTGTTCAAGCATGTCCGGACTAAGGGACGAGGAGGAGTTCGATATGGAATCACCTCCTTTCTTGAACACCCAAGAATCCGAGACTCAAGTGCCCGGCTCCGAGGAGACGGACGTCATCGAAAAAGCTCAACTTAGAGCGGCGGTATTTCTATTCTGGTTTACTAAAAGTGATCCCGATATTAATCAAGTGTCTATGGTTAAATGTAGATTTTGTAGCTCAAAGTACAAGCGCAAAAAAGGCGAAGGATACGGGAATTACTACCGACATATAAGGACGAAGCATCCCGAAAAATACGGATTGGCACGAGGACAAACGCAACTATCCGGGTACGCATCAACCTCTAACCAACCTCCTTCTTTATTTTCATATGATCATTCTTCATCTATGGATGCATTTTCTAAATGATAGCCGTTGATTCATTGTCTTTTAGCTTTGCACAAAATGTTGGTTTTAATGATTGGGTGACAAATCACGCTCAACCCGCATATAAACAAATTTCGACAAACCGCAAAAAGAAAAATGATGCATAGATATAAATCACGTAAAGAAAATTTGATTAAATATTTTATGGAAAATAGTGATTTACAAGTTTCAATTTGTAGTGATATTTGGACCGATTCATTTCAAAAAAATTCCTACATGGGCATTACATGTCATTATATTGATAAGTTTTGGGTGTTAAACAAAAGAGTTTTGGCATTACAAGTTTTTAACGACCCACACACCGCGCAAAATATAGCTCGTTTAATTGCAAATATTTTAGAAGAATATAGATTAGTTTCACGAGTTTTTTCAATCGGATTTGACAATGCATCCGCTAACACGGCTTCGATTCAGGAACTAATCACTTATTGTACGCCGTCTATTGGAGGTAAATTTTTTCACATTAGGTGTGCGGCTCACATTTTAAACTTATGTGTTCAAGAATGTTTAGCTTATGTTGGAGAATTAGTAAAACTTGTTGGAGTGGAAAGGTTCTCGGTCCCACGAGGTCAAACTTGTTGCCCGAGACGTTGGAAGCTCAAGTGCTACTAAGTGATTGGCGGAGAGCGGATATGAAGACACAAAAAAACAACGAATCAACCGACGATGATGAAGATGAAGAACCACTCACTCCATCGGAGGGATCCGCGGGAAGCACGTAACCACCAAGGTAAGGGCGGCGGGGATACAAAGAAAGGTAAGAGAACTACGTGGGGCTTTGATTCCTCTTCCCCGAGTCGATGGCCTTATGGCAGCAGTAGCAATGGAACTTGTCTTTTTCTTATTTCTTTTGTAAATCCGAATTTCTTTTTAAAGTTGTAGTCTCCTTTTCATGTTTGCACGTCTAATCAGACAGAAAATGTTTTGTAATGCAAAATTTAGTTGAAGATATAATTGTTTAATTAGTTTTACTAATTAAAAAGCATAATACATATAAATGATTGAATATGATAGATCGGTAGTTATGTAAGTAGTGATATTAAAATAAAGATTAAAAAATAAAACATATTAATAATAAATATAAAATATGAATTAAATGATATGATCTATGATTGTTTGATGTGAGTGTGTAAACGATATCATAAATATAAAATATTTACTTACATGAAGAAAGTATAAATATAAAATTCTAAACGACACGGAAATAAAGATTTTTGCTGTTTTGAGGTCATTTTCTATTTTTATTTTCGAAAACACTAAAAACGCGTTATTTTTATCATTTTCGAAAATGCATTTTGGAAAACAAAAAAAAATATTTGTACCACAAAACGCAAAATGCCCAAAACCTCGTTTTGAGCGTTTTGTGTGTATTTCAACAAAAAAAATCTTCAAAATGCATTTTGAGTTTTTTTTTTTTGGATTATCCTAATTTGAAACTAAGTCTAAAATAAAGATTTATGAATTTAATATTAATATTACAAAAAAAGTATTTTGCAAAATAAATTTAACAGAACGTGTTTTCAACAACTTTGAAAACAAAAATAAAAACAGAAAACATAAAATATTTTACAAAATGAAAATACAAAACAAAATACAAACAGAACGCCCCCTAATATTCTCCGGTGGCCGAGAGGATACGTAGGCAATCGGGAAACCGATTCAAGTCCATTCCTACTTAAACTTTACTCCCCCTCTTTTTTTTTTAAAAAACAACCCTATTATCCTCATTAAAAACTATATAACAAATTAACAATTGTATTTCAAAAAAAAAAAAAAAATATATTACAAAAAAAAAAAAATCCGACCGAGACCGTTGACCCGGCGGGTTGATTCACCGACCACCGGTTTAGAACCCGCCGGGTTGTTCATTTTTCCGGGTTAGGGTTCGGGTCCTCCTTATTGGACCCGGTGACTCGGCGGGTCGGACCCGGTGACCCGACGGGTCCGACCCGTGGACATGCCTACTGTGAGCTGGCACCAACATGGCACCTTATGTCCTAAATGGAGCTGATTAAGTAAATCCACATCACCTAAGACTAGTCAAACACATGGGTAACACATGTGATTGTATTAAGGGGGGAAGTTTCCCCAAATTTACTACCTTAGCTGACTCCCCCCCCCCCCCCCTCATTTTGCTATTAAGACAGTAGGGTTAGAGAGAGGAAGCGATTACGAGGAAGAAGAAGCATCGAGCAATCAAGGACAAAATTAAGGGATTCAAACCACGATTTCGAAACACTGAAGTAAGTTTCTCATTATGTTTAGTGTTATTCAACAATTCATGTTTTATTTTCCTTAAAATGTGAATCAGGGTTGAGTTTCTGCTTAGGGTTTCTGAGATTCACAATTGTTTGTTCGAATAAGAGTCCATCTCGCTATATATATAGCGTTTTTTAATCATATATTTTCTGAAAATGGGTAAGAATATTAAATTCAAATTTCTACCCATTATTCATTTGAGAGCATGAATAACTCAAGAAAATACTGTTTCATAATTATTGTTAAGCTTTTGTTTTTTAGCATTATGTATGGGTTCTGATTTTATTGCAGTATGGACAATAATGATGATTCTATTTTGAGTGAAGAGCCACCTGAAGTTTTAACTATGCCTTATCCATCTATTACTCAAATTGATGATTTGAATGTGGATCTTGATAAATGGTGGGTCGACTATGAGTATGATATTGGTGGGGATGCTGATGGAGATGATATTGAACTTTTTGACTATAGTGATGCTATGACAGATGATGAGGAGTATAGAAAACATAGAGATGCAGCAACGGCTAGTAGAATGAAAGTTAGGGAAGAGAATGGTGGGGTTGATGTTAGTAATTTTTATGATGATAGTAATGACAACAATGTAAATGAACAACCTAATGAGTGTATGGGTGTTGAGAATAGGGACAATGAGCATGTTAATAATGATGGAGAACCATTTTTGGATTCTGGAATTGGTGGGAGTGGTGTAGATCAATCCATGTACTTTGACTTTGACTTTGACTTTGGAGGTCAATTTAAATCATGGAAGAGTGTTGATGATGAGAATATATCTGACACTGACTTTGTTCCATTGAGTAGTAGTGATGAAGAAGATTGGGATAAAGAGCCTAGATCAAAACAAGTTGAGGAGATACACTTCAATCCAAAAGTTGATATCAAAGACTTTGATTTTTGTGTAGATATGATTTTCGAAGGACCTGCACAGTTGAAAGATCAAATCAGGTCATACGCTGCAAAACACCGGTACGAAATTATCTTCACAAAAAATGATAAAGTCAGGGTCCAAGCAAAATGCACGGGTTGTCCTTGGGTTATATATGCAAGTTATGAAGGCAATGAACAAACTTTTAAGGTGAAAACCTACCAAAAAACCCATAGGTGTACAAGCAACACCCGAGTAAAGGCTGTGAATTCTAAATGGTTGGCTGACAAGTTGGGTGATAAAATCAGATTAACACCTTTTATGAAGCTGATTGAAGTGCAAAATCTGGTGAAGAAAGAGATAGGTGTTGATGTTAATATAAAGCTCTGTATAAAAACAAAGAAAAGAGCATTAGCTGCAGTACAACAGTCAATGGCTCAGCATTATGCTAAACTTTGGAACTATGTTAATGAATTGGCAACATCAAATTCAGGCACTACAATTGTCTTGAAGGGTACTGGTGATGAATGGGATGGACCTCCACAATTCAGGAGATTTTATGTATGTTTTGATGCAATACAGAAGAACTTTGTCCAGGGATGTAGGAAATTTGTTGGAGTTGATGGATGCTTTCTAAAAACTTAGATTAAAGGTGAACTTTTGACAGCAATGGGGAGAGATGCCAACAATCAAATGTTTCTAATTGCATGGGCAGTGGTTGAAAAGGAGGATCAACACACTTGGGGCTGGTTTCTAAACTTGGTTGCAAGGGACATAGGTATAGGATATGGAGATGGATGGACTTTAATGTCAGATCAGCAAAAGGTATTATCTTTTACATTATATTGAATAAATTTACTCCTATGTTTTTTTACTCATTTAACTATCTACTTTAATTAGTTGTTTTCTTGTAATTTTTTTCCTATATGTGTACATCATTTAACTGTTTTTTTTCACTTTGTTGTAGGGATTAGAATTAGCTGTTAAGAATTTGTTCCCTCAAATCCATCATAGGAACTGTGCAAGGCATATTTATACCAACTTTAGAAAAAAAGGATTCACAGGGGTGAATTACAGAAAGTACTTTTGGGCTGCAGCTAAGTCAACAACAGATGATCAATTTAAGATGAATATGGAGAAGATTAAAGGTTTGTCTGAACTAGCTTACAAACATCTAATGGATAGGGATCCATCTAGATGGAGTAAGGCCTTTTTCCCCACTGATTGCACTGTTGACTCAGTTGACAACAATATGTGTGAGAGCTTCAATAACTGGATTTTAGAGGCCAGGTATGAAGTATATCTTTATAGAAACATCATTTCCATTCATTTTATTGAACACAACTGATTTGTATGTATGGACTGATGGCAGATACAAACCTCTGATCAGTATGCTTGAGTCAATCAGACATCAAATGGTCTCTAGGATAAGGGAAAAGAGAAAATACATGACTGATAGAATGGCTACAGGTAGGAGATTTGGGCATAGAGTGTTGGCTGCATTAGAGGATTCCATAACTAAGTCAAGAGATTGTTATTCAATGTGGTGTAATGATATGAACTTTGAGGTTAATGGTACTAGAGGGGGAACAATTGTGAACTTAACTGCCTGGACTTGTACTTGTAGGGCATGGAAACTTAATGGGATTCCATGTTGCCATGCTGTGTCTGCTATTACTTCATTGAGAAGGAATCCAGAGGACTACATATATGAGTGCTTAAAGGGTGAGACATACATTAAGTGTTATGAGCACATGTTGAAGGCGATGAATGGTATTGAAAAGTGGCCTGAAAGTGATAAACCAATCTTGCTACCACCACCACCAAGAATTGTTAAGGGAAGACCTAAGTGGAATAGAAGAAAAGATGCACTGGAAGATGGAAGAGGTAAAGGCATAAATGAAATTCCACCACCATTAGAAGAGGATCCCTTCAAGAATATCAAGAAATCAAAGAAAGGGGTTAAAATGACATGTAGACTTTGCAAGCAAGAGGGGCATAACATTAGGAAATGTCAAGACAAACCTATAAATGAGAATCCACAAATAGTTGAATCTGCCCTAAGAAGAGAGAAACAACCTGTAAGGAGGAATAATGGACTTGTGAGCTTTCTTTTTCTTTGTTTTTTTAACTTATTATGGTTTTACTTTTGCTTTATGTGTATTGAACTTGGCTCTTTTTTATTCAATCAATGCTTGATAGTCACATGACTTTGTTTTATTGTGGTAGGGTGGGTCAGCAAGTCAAGTTGGAATGGGAAGGGGAAAACAACGACAAGAGCCTGATCATGTTGCAAGTGGGGTATGCTTTTGATAAAGGCATTTATTTTTTGCTTTCTGCCCATTGTTTAGTGTTATTACACACTACTAACTTAATGCAAAAATATAGGTGAACTCAAGGAAAGGTACCAGTGGTTTTCAAGCATCATTCAGAAGGGGGACAACTAATTTCATGACTTCTGGATCTTTACAACAACAAGCAATTGCCAAGAAAAAAAACAGGCTTAATTAATTATGTTCATGTTAGTTGGTGAACAATGTTTATTTTGGTTTTCAATGGATGGTAAAAGTTGGTCAAATTGTGCAAAAAAATTATGCAAAATATGTTGTTGGTTGGTTTGTAAACCTTAAGTGCTCCCTTATTTTTGGACAGTTGTTTTGGATTGCACAATTATGTATTATGATTTTTGGACACTGTTAAGACTAAAGTTGTAGTTCTTATTTGATTGAATGAATGTTGTCTTATGAAGTTGATTTTTGCATTTTTTTTTTTGTGCATTTGTTTTGTCCGGTTAGTATATGGACTAGTATCTGAACAGGTTGTTTGTATGTTCATCCCATCATAACTTGCCCAAAAATATACCCTCCCTTCCCAAATGATTTCCCATTTTTTTGTTACTACAAGTTTATTTTGAGCAATTATTTTAAGTTAATTTCCATATTGCTCAAACGTTTATTTCAATGGAAAGGAGTACAAAAATATATACTAATGTATTTCAATGGAAAGGACTAAAAGGTATAAAAAAATAGTTCAAGGACCAAAAGGTATAACATAAAATAGTTGAAGGACTAAAAAGGTGCTTTTGTCGAAAGGAATGCGTGGCCTTCATTTGGTGATGTGGATGCTTTAATAGACAAAAGATGGCATGTTGGTGCCAGCTCACAGGGACTTAACGGGTGTGTGGACGGCATAGAGACGGAAGGATATCTTAATCCTGAAAATGTTAGTTCAAGGACTAAAAGGTATAAAAAAAAATAGTTCAAGGAGCAAAAGGTATAAAATAAAATAGTTGGAGGACTAAAAAGGTGCTTTTGTCACAAATGGACAGACGGCGGAAATAATCTAACATACCAGGACCTTCTTCGATACAAAGCATGTGAGTATATATGGTGGAACTTACTTGGGGCCGTTTAAATTAGACACTGTTTCATGTATCATATTATTATTATTATTACTATTATTATTTTTCATATTTTTATTAGTAGTAGTACTACTACTACTATTATTATTATTATTATTGCTCGTATTAATATTATTATAATAATAATAATTTTATTATTGTTGGTATTATTATTATTATTTTATATTATACTTTTTTTTATGACGAGGGAACTCGCAGCCGCTACTCTTCGAGTGCGCACTGGATAAACCCTCGGGCTGGATGTAGTAGCCTGCAAACTACGTCAACCACACTAGGCAAACACTGTGTGACAGGCTCAACCAAAAAAGTGTTGGTAGGGGCAACCGAACTCGTGACCTTTCAGTCCCACGCTCACTTACTCCACCAACTTGGCTACTCTTGCGGGTTATTATTTTATATTATTATTATTATTATTATTTGATGAAACCGAGCTGATCGATCACCAAGAACCAGGTTAATCTCAGAAGTTTATCTAAGAAAACCCAAATATGTAAAGTATTGTTCTCCCTCTGTGCTTCTTTCTCTCTCTAGAATATTTCTCTCTCTAATACTGAAAAAATACTTGGCCTTAAGAAGAGAGGTTTCTTCCTTATTTATAGAATTAGGGAGGAGTCGTCTTCTCTTGTGAGGCCCCTTTCTGATTTCAGGAAAGATCCCAGGTATTCAGTGATTTAGACTGCAGCTTCCCATCCCTGGATATCGGGGATTTGGGTTGCGGCTTATCTTTCCCTAGATTTCCGGGATTCCGTCAGGTGGGTCAGATTCCAGTCGTTCGGGAGCCTGATCTTCACGAGCTCGGACGTTCCCAATCTCGGGTTGGAATTCGATAGGTCGGCCTACTCTATGGAAGGCCTCCTAGGTCGGGCCATTCCGTTATCCCATAAAGAGGTCGGTAAGTTGGTTCACTGACTTAGGGATGGGCCAGCCAGGTCGGACTAACTCCGCTCGGGCCTTTTTTTTTTATCCGGAGGTCGGTTCATTTTGGGCTTCTCTAGACCGGGCTTTTAGAAGGTCTACATTTGTCGTTCTATCAACCAGTCCCCCCTACTCTAGTCGAGCTGTAAGACCGAGTAGATTAAGATTTATTTTAAATTGACGACCTCGATGCGGTAATCCTTGGGAATCAAGTTTCCAGGTCTCGAGGATTCTCGAGACGTGTGCATTTATATCAACGCCTTTTCCTTTTCCTAATCTTGCCTCCCAACCGTCACATCTCACGCTTAGGCCCAGGTGTCAACTCACTGTAGGTTGACTAGGGCGGTGTTGGATCTAGGTCGTTCTTTCGAATAGGGTATCGGACGCTTCAGATCGTCCCTACCCTTCTTGGTTTTCGCCCCTCCCTCCTATAAAAGGAGGTCTTTTTCTTCCTCTGACATTTCTGCGTTTTTTATATCCTCAACCTCTGGTGCGAAAATTCTCAGGCGGCACTAGCGATCACAGCTATACGCTTCCGGCGACGCGTTTGCTCTCCTCCGGCGATCTTCCTTCCGCCCAATTTCATGGGTATGTCTATCTGAGTACCTTTCACTCCCCCCCCCCCCACCCATTTTTTTCTTATATATATTTTTACCTTTCTCTCCCCCCCTTTTTCTTCTTTTGACAATGTTTTCCACCTCCGATTCCCAATATATCTCCGGTCAATCGGCCGTAGATTCCTTTTTGGAAGGCTTATCTTCTTATGATGGGGATTCGGGGAGTAGGTCGGAGCGAGCTATAGACTCCTCCCTTTGTCTTAGGGACGAACCTTTAGGCGCTATAGACTGGTCCGAGCTAGGTGACATTCCTCCTAACCTCCCATCTGGCATCCCTTTGATTATCGTAGATCCTCCGTCTCATCCTCCTTCGGGTGAGGTGACTATTATCGTCCTTTTAGCCGGTCCTTACCAGGCGGTCGCAGGGGCTACGCGTGTCCTTCCTCCCCATCCTTTATGTAGGACTAACCCAGCCGCCCTAGATAGCTTTATAAGATTTCTCATGCCTCCTCCAGGGTGGGATTTTGTCACACCCCAAGCTTTTGACACCCCTGATCACCCTCCCCTATGTCATATTACTTGGTTTGTGGATCAGGTGAATAGCGGCTTTCGCTTTCCTCTTCACCTCTTCATTGTTTCCCTTTTTACTAAATATAACCTTCCACTTAATCAGTTTTCCCCCAATTCCTTTCGTTATATGGTCGGTTATCTTGTGTTATGTCATTATAGACACGAGGAACCCGACCTAGATTTTTTATTTTTGCTTCGGGTTAAAGAGCTTCAAAGGTTCCTTTTATTTTACCTCCCAGAACGATGCCCATTTCTTTACCCACCTCCCTTCCAATGTGAAGGATTGGAGGTCGCGGTTCGTTTTTCTCCGCCTCCCCTCAGTTGACTCTTGGGGCTTTCCCACGGAATGGGTACAGGCCACTCCGAGCCAGGCTCCGATTCCTAGGCGCAGCTCTGTCCGAGCTGGGTGGGTTAATAAGGTTCAGGAATGGAATGTCGTTTCCTATAATGCCTTCCAGCTGACACATTTTCACGACCTTTTATTTCATTGTGGGCTGAGCTCGAATCCTTATCCAGCTATTCCCGACATCGGTAGGTTTTAATGGCTTTGCCTTGGTACACTTCTGTCATTATTTTTTCTTCGGCGAACTTGCTGACCTATTGTATTATTTTCTGCAGATCGTTTCATGCGGACCTGTCAATCCGATGCCCCCAGGCCTGCTAAGCCTGTGAAGGACAAGGCCCTCAGGTCGGCGAATCCTCCAAGGGAGAGGGCGGAGGGTTCATCCAAAGCGAAACAGAGGCCCGTATCCAAACCCAAGGCTGGGGTAACCCTGCCTTCTGACCTGGCCCCTCCTTTAACCATGGGGCGGAGCCCTGCGAGCTCCTCTTTGCAGCTGCCGGTCACCAAGCGGGCCCGCTCTCCCATCTCCTCCGCTCCTTCTAAACGACCTAAGACTGCAAATCCTCCTAGCTCAACTATGGAGACCTTCCTGTGCCGTAAAGAGTGGGAGAAATTCCTCCCATATTTCAGCTTGGTAGTCCCAGATAAGAATAGGCAGGCACTACGCAGCTCCTCGCCGGACGCCCGCCTAAACCTAGTGATGATGTATTTCGGGAAGGTATTCTTCATTTACTTTTCCTTCTTCTCTTATTCACTATTTTATTCCTACCTATGTTTTTGATGAGATTCTCCTTCTTTTTCAGCTCTGTGCTACTTTAGTGAATTCCGTGGAAAACCAGACGTACGGGGCCTCATCTTCTTCCCAAATGACCCAAACGTCGGCGGAACTTAAGGCTGCCTTGGAGGCTAAAGATGATCTCACCTCCCGATTACAAGAGAGGGAACATCGCTTAGATATTTCCCATAAGAAGATCTCCGAGCGGGATATGGTTTTGGAGCGAGCACAGATGGCCAATGTTCAACTGAACCAAGAGCTAAAGCTTTCGAAAGCTCAGACCCAAACCGAATCGGAGAAGGTTATCCAGCTTGAGGCTCAGTTAGCAGAGGCCAAGGCTGAATCTGAGAAGATTACCCAGCTCTAAGCTCAGCTTGCGCAGGCCAAGGCCAAGTCGGAGAAGATTGCCAGCTTGAAGCTTAGCTCGCCGAGGATAGGGAGTCAGCGTACTCTCAAGGAATTTCGGACGGCCAACGCCACTTTCTGACCAGCGACATGGGTCAATCCTTCCTTGAGGCCTATCGCTCTACCCTCCTAGCTCGGTACCACAATTCTATTGCCTACCTGGTTCGGTTGGCTCCTGCTGCGACGTAGTATTTTGATTTCGCCTTATCTCGTGTCGGCGAGCAGCTGGCCACTTTGGGCTTTACAGGGTAGTTGGACAGGGATGCGGCTTTGGAAGGGGCTCCTGTCCCCTCATGTTGGTCTGGTGATGTGAACGAATCTCCCGATGCAGTCTGGTGGGAGGACGCCATTGGAGAGTCCATAACGGAATCCAGCCTGGACTTAGAGCTGTCCTCTATCCCTTCTGCTTTGCCTGACAGGGCTGATAATCCCGATGCTATCGGGGCTAACCCTGATGCTTCTTCCTCGCCTCCTCCCTGATCTCCCGAGCCTGTAGTTTAGCTTTTACTTATATATTTATCTTTTTCATTATCTTTGTACTGGTCTTGATGTTTTTAATGAAAAAATCTTTTCATGTGAATGCAGTTCGTATGTATGATGTTGATATGCCTATTTTTAACATAGCTCGTGTACTTCAAACAACTCTTTGAGGTTATCGTAGCTTTAACTAGGAAAAACCATTTTTTCAAAGTTAATATAGCTTGGCTATTTTAAACAACTTCTTTAGTTCGACTTGACTTGGCTTTATCAACGACCTTAACATAGATCATATACTTCGAACAGCCTTTTGGAGTTAATGTAGCTCGGCTACTTTAAACAACTTCTTTATGTCGACTTGACTTTATCAGCGACCTTAATGTAGCTCGGCTACTTTAAAAAACTCTCAAGTTGACGTAGCTAGACTATTTCCATCTTTTTTGAGTGGAACATAGCTCGGATACTTTACACAATTTTTTTACGGCAAACATCCTCTATTTCATTCAATATAGCTCGGCTCAAACTTTAGGAAAACTTCTTTCCTTGCTTAGGTCTGGGGATATTTTTTCCAAGCTTAGTTTCAGGTAAGTTTGCCTTTGTCTGGATCCGGGGGTATTTCACCTGATCATATTTTCTAGGGCAGTTCACCCTTGTTTGAATCTGAAGGTATTTCACCTGGTCAGATTTTTTTAGGGCAGTTCACCCTTGTTTGAATCTGAAGGCATTTCACATAGTCAGATTTTTTAGGGCAGTTCACCCTTGTTTGAATCTGAAGGCATTTCACCTAGTCAGATTTTTTAGAGCAGTTCACCCTTGTTTGAATCTGAAGGCATTTCACCTGATCAGATTTTTTTATAGTTTGTTCAAACTGCACATTCAGCTTTCTTTGGTAATGGACTTTTATTAAAACATTACAAGCTTTTCCCAATATTTTTTCATACAAAATATTTTTTTAAATAGCATATGTTCCAAGGTCTCTTAATGGGGTGTCCCTCCATATCCTCGAGCTCATAAGCTCCCCCTGCATAGATTCGGATTACCTTGTAGGGGCCTTCCCAGTTTGGTTTCAGTTTTCCTGTTTTTCTGAGAGCGTCAGCTCACCTGAGCACCAAGTCGCCGACTTGGAACTGTCTCTTCTTTACCTTTTTGTCATGAGCTGCTTTTGTCAAGCTCTTGTATCATTCTGTTCGAGCTGCAGCCATTTGTCTTCTTTCTTCTATGGTATCCAATGCCTCCCTCATCATTTCTTCGTTTTCCTCCTCATTGAACCATCGAACCCGGTGTGACATTTCTCCCGCCTCTGCCGGGATGACAGCTTCAGACCCATATACCATACTGAAGGGTGTCTCCCTGTCGATAACCTGGGTGTGGTTCGGTATGACCATAGCACCGAGATAAGTTCGTCCACCCATCCTCCTTCGGCTTTGTCTAAGCGGGTTTTGATCCATTGCAAGATTGTTTTGTTGGTTACCTCCACCTATCTGTTGGTCTGTGGATGAGCCACCACGGCGAACCGTTGTTTTATGTGCATCCCCTCGCACCAGGACTGGATTCTCTTCCCATTGAATTGAGTTCCATTATCTGAGATAAGTATTTGAGGCGCTCCGTATGTGCAGCAGATATTGTTAAACAGAAAGCTTATTATCCTTTGTTCGGTGATGGTGGCTACCGGATCGGCCTTGTAATATCCGATATTTTTGTTTTCCGTTATCTTGAATTGTTTGTGTTTTGACGCCGGACATTTTCTTGTTGATGTGAGTCGGAGTGATTTTTTATCGTGATACTCTGTTTTGTTACTATCGCATAGCCGTTTTAGTCGGTGCGACTTGTTGTTACGTGCGTTTTTTTGATTAATGTGTGCATGTGATGTGGTATGTTATGTGCCGTTATTTGCTCGTTATTGTTTCGAATCATAGCCGGTGCATGTGTGTGACCGAAATGTTGTCGAACGCCTAACCGGACTGTCGGAATGATCGAGTCCCGACCGCAGGGCCTGGTCGAGTTACGGCCGCAATACAGTGTCTGTTACGGCCGTAAGACATGGTCGATTACGGCCGTAATGCCTCGCCGATTACGGCCGTAAGGTTCCCGCATAGGTTGGGCAGTAGCCAGGGATGATCGGGTACAGCCGTAATGTGTGGTCGGGTACGACCGTAATGGCCGGTTACGACCGTAAGGCCTTGCTCGATAACGGCCGTAAGGTGCCGAGTGTTTTGGGGCAGTGGTCTGGGGGTGCCCATTACGGCCGTAAGGGTCGAGTTACGGTCGTAACGTGCGCGCCTATATAGGGCCAGGGCGACGGGATTTTTCCCATTTTCTTCTTTTCCTTTCTCCCTCTCGCGGCTGCCGGACGAGTGAGGTGGAAACATCGACTCTTGCTCGATTCCACTCAATTCCAAGGGGTTTTGGAAGGCTTGTGTCGATTATAACAACATATAAGCCTTGTTCTTCGTCGGATCGAGGTAATTTCGAAAAATCTCTTAGGGTTGACTTTCGAGATTTCCTTCTTGATTTGCGTTGTTCGTCCGATTTTGATCGATCGGTTGATGTTATTGGGTATTAGTAGGCATGTTCTACGGATTGTATATCCGTATTTCGAGTTCGTTGGAACCCAATCAGAATTTGTGGTGTTCTAAGGAAACCTTGAACATTTAATATCCAATTAAATGTCTCAAAGGGTTCTCTTCGATTCTTGAACGTGTTTTCCATTGTTTTCAATTGTTATTCTCGTAGTAATCGTGTTTCCGTTGGATTTCACGGAGGATTGTAGGTGTTCGGGGCTTTCCGAGTTGTGCCGTATTCGTAGGAATATTCGGATGTTGACTATCGAGGCAAGTATCTTACCTATACATTTTGTACCTTGTGAATATGACTTACATGTTGAAATGAATGATTTGTGGTTAGTTGTGATAAACTTGGAAATATATATGTTGGTTGATTGTACACGTGGATGTGTATCGTGTTATAGGTATTGATCGTGAGTTATGTGGCATTGATTTCATCAGTGATTTGGATGACAATATTGTGTTATGTGTGTTTGGTTGTGTAAAGCTCGCATTGGTTGTAATGTCGACTTCGTGCTATGTGTGCTAGTCGTGTGAAGTTGTAACAGACAAGATGGTTGATTGATTGTGAGCGTGTTGGTGTGATGTGAATGTGAATGTTGTGTGCTGGAATGCTAAGTTCACTCGTGTGGGTTCGACGGGGCCTACGAGGATTCATGGCACATGTTCATGGGATCAGAACTTAGTATGTGGTGTTGAGGTCCAATCGTGCGGGTCTGACGAGGCCTACGATGATTCATGGCACAGGTCCATCGGATCAGGACACAGTACGTCCAACCGTGTGGGTTCGACGGAACCTACGGTGACACGTGACACAAGTTCACGGGGTCAGGACTGGTTGTTATGATTGATATGTGATGTCCAACCGTGCGGGTTCGATGGAACCTACGGTGACACATGGTACAGGTTCACGGGGTTAGGACTGGTTGTTATGATTGATATGTGATGTCCAACCGTGCGGGTTCGGCGGAACCTATGGTGACACAGGTTCACGGGGTCAGGACTGGTTGTTATGATTGTTATGTGATTTCCAATCGTGCGGGTTCGGCGGAACCTACGGTGACACGTGACGTAGGTTCACGGGGTCAGGACTAGTTGTTGTGATTGATGTGTTTGTTTGTTTTCGTGCGGGTTGTCGAACCTACGGAGACTCGTGGCAAGAGATCACAGAGTCATGAATATGTTTTGATCAACTAAGTTTCGGAAATGAAGCTTTCAAGGAAAGAATGTTGGGCCGAGCCCCATGAGATTTGTGGAAATGTTTTCGTACTATAAAATACTGAAATACGAACTGGTTTTGGGTTAGAACCCTAAAGTTTTCGAAAAGGTTTTCCGAATCAGGACTTGAGGTCTTAAACGTTTTGTAATTTTAAAAATCCCCGAGATGATAATCTTATTTTCAAATGCTTCATAGCTTACTTCCCTTTGTTAACACCTCTCATGAATGTTTTTGTACTTGGTTATTGTATTTGATCTATGGTTAATGTTTGTTCGTTACATTTCGTATGATTTGATGCTTGCACTAGTAAAACAGTAGAGTTTTACTAACCCCCGAGTAATCGGGGGTGGATGTCTGTTTTGCGTCCAGGTACATGCAGGTTCGGGGGAGCAGTCACAGGATCATCACAGGAAGTGACGAGTTACGATACTAATCAAGATTTGAGAGTTGGTTGAGTTTAGTTGTATTATCGTAGTTGATTTAAGTCTTCCGCTGTATTGTGTTTCGACCCCTGTGTGGGTAATGTTGTATAAAGTCAGTTCAGTTGATTGAGTTGTGTGACCTCATCAGTCAGTGTATTCATGTGTATGTGACCTTAACGGTCTGTATTATTTTATTGTTTGACCCTGGTCGGGCGAGCATTTGGTCGTTTTGTAAGGTTTAGCCTGGTAGACCCTCATGGAAAGGGGTCTACGGCGTGTAATATTCTCATATGGTTTTGGGGGTGTTACATTTATGGTATCGGAGCTTATGGTGCGGAAACCTAGGTTGTCGGGTCAAGTCGAGTCGTGAGTTGTCGATTATTGTGTTGTTTTGTCATTCGAATTGTCGAGTGACAAGTCGAGTTGTGCGTAGTCACAACGTGTCGGATATGTTGTCGGACGAGATTAGTATTGTGGGCGACCGTCATCTCCGTGCGGCCTGTGGACGTAAGTTTCCTCTTTTATGCGAGGTACCTGTGTATCATGATTTTATCTAAGTGAGTTAATTGTAATATCCGGTATTTTTCTTTCCCTTGTATTTTCATTTTTGGTATATTTCTCGGTCATAGTGACCCTCGTGTACCTTTCAGTGTGTCCTTCCTGTCAACTGTTGAGTTGTATTCTCGTTATTGTGGTGCGGAACCGCCGTTTCGGGGTTGCCGTGGATCCATTTCGTGTTATTGGTTCCCAAATATTGATTCCTATCGTTTTATTCTCTTTCCGGGTCATTTTTATCATTTTGGGACCCAAAATGGGGTGTGGGCCGCGGCACAAGATGTGTGTGCCGCGGCACATAAATTTCTTCAGTTGTTGGCCAAACGAACTGTACTGTGTGCCGCGGCACACCCATCCGGTGCCGCGGCACACTCGTGTGACATCTGCAACCAAAACCCGCCTGTACCGGGTGCCGCGGCACACGCAGGCCGTGCCGCGGCACACTGCCGAACCCTGGGAGTAATTTTTGGCCTGTGCCGCGGCACACAATGCGGTCAACCCCTTATAATTATGTCGTTTTGAGCGTCAGCTGCTCATTTCTTCTTCTTCTTCCTGCGACGCGAGAGAAAGTGAGAGAGAGGGGGAGAGTTCATCATTATCCATTGAGGGGTTGATTTTCACCATTTTTCTTCGGTAGTGAAGACCGGACGATCAATCCAACGCGTGTTCTACGGATCTTAGTACTTGAATCTCCAAAGGTAATATTTCTTGAAACCCTCCCTTTTGGATAATTGGGGATTTTGGGGTTTTTGTCCGATTCTCTCCGTTTTGTTGATGGATTCTTGATGAATATGATTAATCTTGTTGATATCATTAATTTTCCTACGGATTCATGGTATATTTTCATAGTTTTGCGGAATCGAGAGGGTTTGGTTGTGGTCCGCCCTCGTTGTTATTTTGTGCGAATATACATGAATCGTAGGCGGGTTTTCGGGTGTATTCCATTTCCGTATTCGGCTAGAGTTGGTTGTAATTATGTTCTTCAAAATCGTTAGGTTCGGTCCCGTTGATTCCTAGTGTTCGTCGGTGATTATCCTGTCCGTTCGTTGCGTCATCAAAATATTCAAGGCAAGTATTTTTGGAAACCTTTATGCTTAACGTGAAATAGCAATGTATATTGTGTGTGATTGCTCACCTCGGGAGGGTCCGACGGGATCACGGAGGGAATCCAATGGTATAGCCCTGGATTCACGAGTTTGTTTCGCTAGCCAGCTCGGGAGGGTCCTTAGGGATCACGGAGCGGGATCAATGGTATAGCCCTGTTCCCAAGGCGATGCGTGTGCGTGATTTGTTTTATAATATGGCCAGCTCGGGAGGGTCCTTAGGGATCACGGAGCGGGATCAATGGTATAGCCCTGTTCCCACGGCAAATTGATTGACTGTTTAGTTCCGGAAAAGACATGTCTGGTTTTGGCTTTTGAAATTAATATTGGTGCATGTACTATGAAATGTGTAAGCGATTGGTTTGCCTTGATTACTTGTACTAGCGTAATTGCTAACCCCTCTGGGGACCCGTTTTGGGGAAATTCTTGTTATGGATTTCAGGTTATGATTATCCGGATGAGCGGGCACCTGGACAGTACGAGGACGTTGGCCAAGGTCGTTGACATGTGTATTTGGGTCTTTCTATTTCTTTCGTCCATTTCGATTTGGTTGTTCTAATAATTATAAACTTATAGAGTGTACTCGCGAGTACTTAG
Source organism: Orobanche coerulescens (assembly GCA_033398695.1). Classification (NCBI taxonomy): domain Eukaryota; kingdom Viridiplantae; phylum Streptophyta; class Magnoliopsida; order Lamiales; family Orobanchaceae; genus Orobanche; species Orobanche coerulescens. Next base: position 180,151,548 of record CM065809.1, read on the forward strand.
GCTTTTCATTTCAAACTCCGCATTGTGCTACTTTTAAATTGTTACATTTTTGGTTGATGATCACTTCGCCGGTTGCTCCGGGCATAACTTTTTATGTCTTATAATTAAATGTGTGTCCTCGCTAACCGGGATGGTTAGTAGAGTGGAGTTCTCTTGTTTGTAGCCTGGTGGGTCCCATGTTGGGGGTCCACGGCGCTGTAATATACTCTGAATATCTCGGGGTGTTACAGAAAATGGTATCAGAGCTCTAGGTTTATGGATACCTAGGCTTGTTGGTTATTTGGGTCTAGTCGTGTTTTGTTTTGCACATTGTCACACCGCTGCCAAGATCCCAAGACTTCCAAAGGCTCGTAAGTTTTCTTATTCGGCTCTTTTGTTTCTTGCATTGTATTTCCACTTTTGAATCGTAGTTGCTTTTCCTCCCTTACTCATCATCGATATACTTCGTTATCTCTCAACATCGCATGGATGCCGAGGAAACCGTGGTCGTGGTCGTGGTCGTGGTCGTGGACGCGTCGGGACGTGGGGCAATGGGGCGGCCACGCCGCATTCTTCGGGAGTCGGCGATCGGTGACCGCCACGGTCATGCTTCTTCTCGGGAGCGCCGATCTTGGTATTGCGGCCGCATATGCAAAGAAATGGTTAACAGATGGCGGCTATAGCTCAGTGGTCAGTAACCCCGATCGTGCCCATGCTAATCGGGCGAACGGATCGTTGGCTTCAGGATGTCATCAAGATGCATCCTCCCGCTCGGGAGCTTCGGACCCGATCGGCCGGGAAGGGTGGATCAAGGAGATATCCAAAGTATTCACCGCTACCAACCGCCCCGAGGACCGTAAGGTCCCTATTGCTCAATATTTTCTCACGGGAGATGCTACATTGGTGGGAGGTCGTTGGTCCCAAAGATCATGTTGCTTCATGGGCCGAATTTCAAGAATTGATGGAGACCGAATATTGTCCGTGGCCGGTCGACAGGCTCGAGTGCATGCTTTCTATGATGCTCAACCACGGATATCCCCGTATCTCGTGCCATTGCCGACTTTAACAAGGAGTTGGGTTATGTGAAGACCCAAGTTGTCGTTGAGAGCGACAAAATTTTCCATTTTTCCAGAGGATGAAGTTGCCCATTCGGGACTATATGTCAGGCTCGTCTGCATACTACCCTGAAGGATTATCGAGTCGAGCCCTTGCTTATGATATGTCGCTGACGGCGAGTGATTTGGCTCATGAGAGCAAGAAGCGAAGTCGGTTGGAAACTTTTCTCGGTCCCAAGAGTGGAGGCCACAGAAATCTCGAGCCGTGAATATTTCTACGGCGGTTCGGCTCGCTTTCCGGGAGCTTTCGGGTGCCGCGAACCCCGCCGTGAGCTCACATGCTTTAATCGCGCCTTTCGGGTCATAAGAACCGGACTGCCTCGTCCGCCTTTAACTTGTCATACTTGTGGTCGGTCGGGCCACAAGGCTTCTTTGTGATCGGCTCAGACAGGCTTCGCGGTGCCCGTTCTTCTCACCCAAAGACCTATGGAGCCGAGTGTGAACCAGTGGATCATTTGCTCCGCCGCCTCCACCGAGTGCCGGCCGAGGTAGGGGTCGGGTCGCCCGCTAGGGGTGGAGCTTCCGATGTCGGCTCGCCACCGCGTATCTATGAGATGAGGAGAGCCGATGATCCAGCAGCTACTGTGGCGACAGGTACCATTCATATTCATTTCCATCCTGTCAGTGTGCTTTTCGATTCGGGTGCTATGCATTCATTCATTTCTCTAGAGTGTGTACGCCGTTTGAGTCTCGACTGCTTGTCACCTTGCGAGCCTTTCATCGTTAAACTTCCTAGCGGTGATAGAATTGTCGGTGATCGAGAAGTCCGGGACTGTTCTGTGATCATTTGTGAGAGGGCTTGGCTCTCTAATCTTATTGTTGTGAGTATCGAGGGCGAGGATTTAATTCTCGGGAATGATTGGCTCGAGCGGCATGGTGTAATCATGAACTACCGCACGAGGATCATTACCATGTTAGCCGAGGACGGCACTGAACACTCTTTCGCGGGGCGAAAGAGAAACCAGAAGTTTGTTATTAACGCCTTGAAGGCGGTGAAACTCCTGCGAAAGGGGTGTACCGGTTATTGGTGCTACGCCTTGAACGCGGAGAATGGTGGAGTCGAGTTTTCGTCGATTCCAGTCGTTAGTGAGTTTCCTGATGTATTTCCTGACGAGTTGCCGGGATTGCCACCGGATCGTGAGGTTGAGTTTATTATAGAATTAGAGCCGGGCGCGGCTCCGATTTCGAAGGCGCCATATCGCATGGCACCTTCAGAGATGGCCGAGTTGAAGAAATAGTTGAGTGAACTTCTGGAGTCGGGGTATGTTCGACCGAGCGCCTCGCCTTGGGGCGCACCGGTCTTGTTTGTGCGTAAGAAGGATGGTTCACTACGTTTGTGTATCGACTATCGCGAACTAAACAAAGTGACCATCAAGAACAAGTACCCTTTGCCGAGGATTGATGACTTGTTCGATCAGTTGCAGGGAGCTGCGGTGTTCTCGAAGATTGATTTAAAATCGGGGTACTATCACTCGGTGAGGGAGTCCGACGTGCAAGATGACTTTTCGGACGAGATACGGACATTATGAGTTTGTAGTTATGCCTTTCGGGTTAACTAATGCGCCGGCGGTGTTCATGCTTGATGAACAAAGTCTTTATCGAGTATTTGGATAAGTGTGTCGTCGTCTTTATTGACGATATTCGATCTATTCAAAGAATGAGGAAGAGCATGCCCATCATTTGCGGATAGTGTTAGACATTTTAAGGGCCGAGCAACTCTATGCGAAGTTCTCGAAATGTGAGTTCGGGCCAAGGAAGTGATGTTTCGGGTCACGTAATTTCAAATGAGGGAGTTCGAGGGGATCCGCAGAAGATTGAGGCAGTGTTGGATTGGGCATCGCCCACAAATGTGAAGGAGGTCCGTAGTTTCTTGGGTTTGGCTGGTTACTACCGTAGGTTCGTCGAGGGTTTCTCAAAACTAGCTCGGCCACTTACACAGTTGCTCCAGAAATCCGAGAAGTTCGTCTGGACCGATGAGAGGCAGTCGAGTTTCGAGGAGCTGAAGAAGCGTTTGACTTCAGCCCTGGTTTTGGCATTGCCGTGTGGCAACGAGGGATTCGCCGTTTATAGCGATGCTTCGGGCCAGGGTCTTGGGTGCGTATTGATGCAGCACGGCAAGACCATTGCCTATGCGTCGAGACATTTGAGACCGTATGAGCTTAACTACCCTACTCATGATTTGGAGTTAGCGGCAGTCGTTTTTGCGCTCAAGATTTGGCGTCACTATCTTTTCGGCTTTGCATGTCAGATCTTTACCGATCATAAAAGTCTGAAATATATATTTACTCAGCGGGAGTTGAATATGAGGTAGAGGAGGTGGTTAGATCTGATTAAGGATTATGACCTCGAAATCCTTTATCATCCGGGCAAGGCGAACGTCGTAGCCGACGCCTTGAGTCGGAAACCGATTGCGCTGCGAACGCTTGAGGTCCTCACGTCTCAGTCTGAGCTTCGGCGGGCTTTGATTGAGTTTGGTGTTGAGGTTTTGTTGCCCGGAGTCACGGCAACTTTGTGCTTTAGAGATTTCGTCGTCTTTGATCGATGAAATTAAGCTGAAACAATTAGAGGATCCGATGATTACTCAAATCCGAGAGAACGTTCTTAAGGGAAAGTCTCCTGGGTTTGTGATTCACGAGGATGGTGTTTTGAGATTCCAGAGTCGGCTTTGTGTGTCGAACTATCCAGAATTGCGACAGAGTATTTTTCGTGAGGCCCATTCCACACCCTATTCCGTTCATCCTGGTTCGAGTAAGATGTACAAGGACCTGAGGAGGAACTTCTGGTGGAATGATATGAAGAAGGAGGTCGCACAGTTTGTGGCGAGATGTTTGACTTGCCAGCAAGTCAAAATCGAGCATCGGCCGACTACTGGGTTATTGCGATACTTCGCTCCTAATGGAAATGGGAAGATATATCGATGGATTTCATTACGAGTTTGCCGAGATCGAGATCGGGCATGAATATGGTATGGGTGATTATTGATCGTCTGACCAAGTCGGCACATTTTCTGGGCATCAAGGACACTTGGGGCCCGGAGAAATTGGCTCGTGTGTTTATCGCGCAGATTGTGAGACTTCACGGTACTCCGAAGTCTATTGTTTCGGATCGTGATGGCCGTTTTGTATCACACTTTTGGCAGGCGGTGCATAAGGCGTTGGGTACCCGTTTGCATTTGAGTACCTCTTTTCATCCCCAGTCAGATGGACAGTCGGAACGCACTATCCAGACATTCGAGGACATGTTGCGTGCTTGCGCCCTCGATTGGAGTAGCGACTGGGAGGAGCATTTGCCATTGATCGAATTCACATACAACAATAGTTGGCACGCGTCGATTCGGATGGCACCGTATGAGGCACTTTATGGGCGACGATGTCAATCGCCGATTTGTTGGAATGAGGCGTCCGATTTGGTCGGGACCGAGCCGGATGTCGTTTTAGAGACGAGGCGAAAGATAGAATTAATTCGGGAACGGATGTTGACGGCCCAGAGTCGACAGAAGTCATATGCCGATGTCCGTCGTCGACCTTTAGAATTCGAGGTGGGAGACCATGTTTTGCTGAAGGTGTCGCCGACGAGAGGGGTTTTCCGTTTCGGGAAGAAGGGGAAGTTGAGTCCGAGATTTATTGGACCCTTCGAGATTCTCGAGCGGGTCGGTGGGTTAGCATACCGTTTGGAGTTACCCCCGGCCCTGAGTCACATTCATAGCGTTTTTCATGTTTCCCAGCTGAGGAAATATGTTTCGGATCCTAGTCACGTCATCGATTATGGCAAGATTGATATGGCTGAAGATATTACTTTTGAGGAGCGTCCTTTGAAGATTTTGGAGCATCGTGAGAAACGACTGAGGCATAAGACCATCCCTTTGGTCAAAGTGCAGTGGTCGAGACACGGTGTCGAGGAGGCAACTTGGGAAACCGAGGATAGCATGCGTGCTAGGTACCCTGAGTTGTTTGTTTCTTAAGTTTCGGGACGAAACTTATTTTTAGAGGGGTAGAATGTAATATCCGGTATTTTTCTTTCCCTTGTATTTTCATTTTTGGTATATTTCTCGGTCATAGTGACCCTCGTGTACCTTTCAGTGTGTCCTTCCTGTCAACCGTTGAGCCGTATTCTCGCATTGTGGTGCGGAACCGCCGTTTCGGTTGCCGTGGATCCATTTCGTGTTATTGGTTCCCAAATATTGATTCCTATCGCTTTATTCTCTTTCCGGTCATTTTTATCATTTTGGGACCCAAAGGGGTGTGGGCCGCGGCACAAGATGTGTGTGCCGCGGCACATAAATTTCTTCATTGTTGGCCAAACGAATCAGACTGTGTGCCGCGGCACACCCATCCGGTGCCGCGGCACAATGCCAAGCTTGATGCCGCGGCACACCTATCCGGTGCCGCGGCACACTCGTGTGACATCTGCGACCAAAACCCGCCTGTACGGTGCCGCGGCACACCGCCGAACCCCAGGAGTAATTTTTGGCCTGTGCCGCGGCACACCTCACCGTGCCGCGGCACACAATGCGGTCAACCCCTTATAATTATGTCGTTTTGAGCGTCAGCTGCTCATTTCTTCTTCTTCTTCCTGCGACGCGAGAGAAAGTGAGAGAGAGGGGGAGAGTTCATCATTATCCATTGAGGGGTTGATTTTCACCATTTTTCTTCGGTAGTGAAGACCGGACGATCAATCCAACGCGTGTTCTACGGATCTTAGTACTTGAATCTCCAAAGGTAATATTTCTTGAAACCCTCCCTTTTGGATAATTGGGGTTTTTGGGGTTTTTGTCCGAGTCTCTCCGTTTTGTTGATGGATTCTTGATGAATATGATTAATCTTGTTGATATCATTAATTTTCCTACGGATTCATGGTATATTTTCATAGTTTTGCGGAATCGAGAGGGTTTGGTTGTGGTCCGCCCTCGTTGTTATTTTGTGCGAATATACATGAATCGTAGGCGGGTTTTCGGGTGTATTCCATTTCCGTATTCGGCTAGAGTTGGTTGTAATTATGTTCTTCAAAATCGTTAGGTTCGGTCCCGTTGATTCCTAGTGTTCGTCGGTGATTATCCTGTCCGTTCGTTGCGTCATCAAAATATTCAAGGCAAGTATTTTTGGAAACCTTTATGCTTAACGTGAAATAGTAATGTATATTGTGTGTGATTGCTCACCTCGGGAGGGTCCGACGGGATCACGGAGGGAATCCAATGGTATAGCCCTGGATTCACGAGTTTGTTTCGCTAGCCAGCTCGAGAGGGTTCTTAGGGATCACGGAGCGGGATCAATGGTATAGCCCTGTTCCCAAGGCGATGCGTGTGCGTGATTTGTTTTATAATATGGCCAGCTCGGGAGGGTCCTTAGGGATCACGGAGCGGGATCAATGGTATAGCCCTGTTCCCACGGCAAATTGATTGACTGTTTAGTTCCGGAAAAGACATGTCTGGTTTTGGCTTTTGAAATTAATATTGGTGCATGTACTATGAAATGTGTAAGCGATTAGTTTGCCTTGATTACTTGTACTAGCGTAATTGCTAACCCCTCTGGGGACCCGTTTTGGGGAAATTCTTGTTATGGATTTCAGGTTATGATTATCCGGACGAGCGGGCACCTGGACAGTACGAGGACGTTGGCCAAGGTCGTTGACATGTGTATTTGGGTCTTTCTATTTCTTTCGTCCATTTCGATTTGGTTGTTCTAATAATTATATACTTATAGAGTGTACTCGCAAGTACTTAGGCTTTTCATTTCAAACTCCGCATTGTGCTACTTTTAAATTGTTACATTGTTGGTTGATGATCACTTCGCCGGTTGCTCCGGGCGTAACTTTTTATGTCTTATAATTAAATGTGTGTCCTCGCTAACCGGGATGGTTAGTAGAGTGGAGTTCTCTTGTTTGTAGCCTGGTGGGTCCCATGTTGGGGGTCCACGGCGCTCTAATATACTCTGAATATCTCGGGGTGTTACATTAATTGCGGTGCATAATTTTATTTGCACGGTGTTGTGTAATATAGTTGTATTTAATACTTGTGGCACATAGTATGTGTATAAAACTAGGTGTATTGTTGTTTTACCTTTGAACCACCGTGTGGGGTGGTATGGTGTGAAAGTTGTGAACCTTTATGGGTTTCGAAAAGGTATCGACGGTAGAGTTTGTGAGAAACTCCGGTGAATGATTTTGTTGTATGTTTAAACTTGATGCCCATGATGTGTATTTGATTGAATTGGCGACCCTGGTTACCGTTTTAGCATGTGGTTTTAAGTTCGACCATTTTTGGAATGTTGGAATTTTGCCCGCTGCGGGTAGGTTTGAGAACGTTTTTCTGAAGGACTTTACGGTTTGAGCATTTTTTTAGAAATCGATTTTCGAAAATATTTTGATGGTGCGGTCAAATCACAGTTTGTATGGATTTTAAAATCGGTTAAATTTTGACAAATTGGTCGTGTATTTTCAAATGACACCATCAGACGGTATTTGGAAAATGTGTTTTGAAGTACTTCGGACATTGTAAAATATTACCGTTGTTTTTGGTTATGAACGAAAGGATTTTGGAAAATTTTATTTTGGAAAATGATTCTGTTTTCGGAATTTTAAACATTATGTGTTTGTGTGTTGGGACTAAGTAGTTGCGATAAGTTTGTTGTGTTGTTGTGCTCGTCGGAGAATGTTGTAGCGTTTTCTAAATGTTGGGATACGTTGTTAGGTATCGTTCCCTAACTCTCAGAGCCGTTTCGGGGCTGCTGGGTTACTTCAGTTGTTTAACAGCCAGTAGTTACGGCCGTACGAAATCTGTGTTACTGTCGTAAGTTGGTAGTTGCTACGGCCGTAAGATGTTGGTATTACGGCCGTAATCTTCTAGTTGTTACGGCCGTAAGTTGTGTGTTATTACGGCCGTAAGCTTATTGCTGTCACGACCATAATCTTATTGTTACAGCCATATCTGTACACTTTACCGGTCGTTCGATTCCTATGGATATGGTCGTGTGGTCCGCAGATGACTATTGTGAACTTTAGCTATTGCATCAGTAATGTCGCGCTTGGGTGTTTATCCTGTTTGGATATTATTGTCATGTTGGCGATCGTTACCCTTCTTGTTAGCAAATTCGGTTGTACACCTAAGTGTGGTGACGGCATAGCCTGATTTAATTGTATTGTTGCATGACGTTATCCTGACATGATAGCTGATCTATGGAAATGATTAGTGTGATGACATATATTAATAAGGTCATTTTGATGACATCGGTTATAGAGTGGATTTGATATTTCAAAGTATTGTTGTGCAAGTGATTTCAAAATAGAGCAGTTTTAATAATGGGTCCATGGTTTTGATTAAATGACAGAGGTATTAAAAGTGTTTTCAAAAGTTTCATCTCAGCAAAATCTTTCGAACTCACGAATTTTAAAATTTTACCATCCGAACAAATACCTCGAAAAACTTACTTTTAAGAGTATTACCCATGTTGGACCACAATGGTATGCATAATATTTTAACCGTGTTTGCTGAGGGATAGGTCGTACATCTCTGTCGATGTGAACGTGTGAATTACTTTTAAATTTAAGTTCTATTATTGCATTGTTAGTTCGTGTATTTGAGTAATGACTTGGTGTGAATATTGTATTGTGCTGCTGTTTGTTGGCTTATGTTGATTATGTGAGGTTCGTTTTGTCATTTTATTCTGAATGGTTGTCCGTTCAGCATGCTGAGGGGTCGAGGTCTTGGTCGTGGTGGGGGTCGTAACTGTAATACCCGAGATTTCTGTATTGTAATTGGAACTTGTGATATTGTAATGATTGTACTTTTTTCTGAGTACTATTCTCGATGTTGTCGAGCATATAATTTCGTGTATGTGATTTAAAGGTTGAAATTCTGTGCATGTAGCGCACGCTACAGGCTAAGGGTAGCGTACGCTAACATGGTTTCACAGCGCACGCTACAGAGTGTAATTAGCGCACGCTATGCGTGGTCAAATTGATTGAGACGTGCGGTAGGTGAGATCTGGTCGGGGGACCCTTGTCGGATTGTGTCGAATGAACCTGGACGGCTTTCGGGAAAAGCCAAGTCAACGCCTTAGCGCACGCTACAGGCATATGCGTAGCGCACGCTAAGTGCTGACTTCAGATAAGTCAGACAGCCGTTAGCGCACGCTACGAGCAGGGACTAGCGCGCGCTAATAACCATTTATTATAAATAGGACAGCATCCTATTCGTGATTTCAGTTCTTTCTCCTCCCATAACCTGAACTCTTACACTTAGAACATAACTCCCTTCGTCCTAAACACTTCGTATCAACCTCCTAGTTCGAGATTGAAGATCGTATATCATTGGAGATTAGTGTTCAAGCCTTCGACATTGGATTGCTTCGGTTTCCTCCGTGTTCTTCACTACGTTGAGGTAGGTGATCCTTCACCAATACTAGTAGTGTTCCTAAGGAGGTTTGAATCATGTTTGGATAGCAAGTATTTCGTTTATAATCGGTCATCACATGTTAGAAGGATACTTTTTGACGTATCGGCACTATATATCGTATGAGCCTTTGAACCATCTTATTGTAAGGACTCCTAAGCATGTTCAAATCGATTTATGGTCAGTAATCGGATATTACCCAGTTGCTACGTTTTACACATTGGAATCATGTGTTTTGAAACGTAGAACGAATGGAACTTAGATTATTTCTTGAAGATCGTAGAGGAATTATGATATTGAGATAACTATCCGTATATTTGTATCTCATAATCATAGAACTTCTAAAAACCTTATTAGCATGATATACCCGAGGATAACTTGTATTATCACGGTAGAATTCATGAGTTCTTCACCATTCAACCCAGTTTTCGGTTTGCAGTATTCTGCCATGCAAGATTAGCGCACGCTAACATGTGTGAGTTAACGTGCGCTATCGAGGTTCGGTTATCGCACGAAACGTACGTAGCGTACGTTATGAGACCAAATGAGCCGATCGCCAGTGGCTAGCGCACGCTAGTCTTATACGATAGCGTACGCTAACAGTCCGGCTTAGCGCACGTTACGTTGAGTACGTAGCGCGCGCTAAGCAGTCCAGGCAAATTGTTTATTTTGAGCTTTTCGGCCGTAGACCGAATTGTTAGGCCATCGTTCGACGAGAGATGATTTGTATATCCTTCTTTTTTTTAAGGTTCGAGCTTGCTACGTTGATCGAAGGAAGCGACCTTCGAGTGGGTTGAGATCATTGAAGTATACCGTTCTTGCCATCTTCGAGGCAAGTATCGGGATATGTTAATATTGGTATTTTTGGAGCATGCGTATGATTATTCATGTTGTTGAACATGAGATTTACTTCGTTGATTTGTCATGATATTCGTTATATAGTGTTTATATGTTCATGTGGATGAACATAATGATTTGGCATATGCGTATGCATGAGTTGTGTTTGTATACGTTGTACGATCTATGCTGAGGGCGCTGGATCGGATGTCCACCTCGTGTTGGTCCGACGGGATCATCTTGGGATCTAGGCTGAGGGCGCTGGATCATTGGACGGGTTATTTCCACCTCGTGTTGGCCCGACGGGATCATCTTGGGATCTATGCTGAGGGCGCTGGATCATTGGAATACCCATGCTGTGTAATGGAATCGTGTGGATTCGCATTGTCGGATTCCGGTAGCGGAAGTCCGTGTGATGTATCTTGTTATGTATTGTTAATGCATATTCAAATTGTTTAATATGATACTTGTACTAGCATCGTTTTGCTAACCCCTTCGGGGGATGTTCAGGTAGCCGAGGAGCAGGGAAACACGATCAGACGTGATTTACGAAGGGGTTCAGTGATGTTTATTGTTATTGGAGATTTGTTTTCTTGGTTTGGTTTCTGTACTCGAGTACGCGTGTCTTATTGATATTAATTCGATATGGTTGTATTAATTACTCGTTGAACCCTTTGTACGGTTTCATAAACTTGAATTTTCGCAGTATTGATGTCTTATGTCTACTTTCCTTTTTAATTAGCCTTGTAAATCCTTACTTAAAGGGTTTACGGCGCTGTAATTATTCCGAATATCTCGGGGTGTTACAGAATATGGTATCGGAGCTAAGATTCATGGATATCTTGGCAGTCGGGTTTTATTTGGGTCTGTTTACGTTATTTGATTTACGGGTCGTTTGTAACATCACCGTTCACCAAGTCGTCATGTGGACCGTGGTTGTAAGTCTCTTAATCTCTTATACTACCGCTTTACTTAATTACCGCTTTTGTGAGTATTGACGGACTTTATTTCAAAAATTTTGTTCTGGATATTGAGAAATTGCGTTTACAGTATGTTGAGAGGAGGACGTGGACGCGGACGCGGTCGTGGACGCGGACGTGGTAACATGAGACATGAGGATTCCGCAACTACCCCCGAAATATCGGCTAGTCGAACCGATTCCCATTCTGGAGGGCAACAAGGATCAGCGAATGATGGCGCAAATCCTAACATGCCGGGAGTGCTTCAACAGGTGGTGGCGCAGATAAACCAGTTCGCTCAGGTCGTTGATCGCATGCAGACGGCGATGGGACAAAGAAAGACCACGAGGATAACCGGGAAACAGATGGCTTGTCAAGTGGTTAAATTGCACCCGCCAAAATTTGACGGATCTGTGAGGCACTTACTTGGGATCACCGCTCAAGGAGTTGGAGAAGATATTCGCGGGTCTTAAGCTGTCCCGAGGACCTGGAAGGTTCCCATTGCCCAGTATTTTCCGACCGGGAGGCCTTTGATTGGTGGGAAGCTATTCAACCCGAGAATCATAATGCGGATTGGACGGAATTCAAACAAATGATGGACGCACGTATTGTCCTCGTCCAGTTAGAGAGGCAAAGATCCGAGAGTTTTTCTCACCACGAGTTCGGAGGCATCTGTGATGATGTAATTAAAACTTTTAATCATCACCGACTTGTGTGCGACACTTGGTCGTAACGGAGGCGTAAAAGATTTTTCATTTTGATATGCGGATGAAGCCGAGATTCAGCAGACATGTCCGGATTAGAGTGTACTACGTTGCGCAAGATCAAGACAAAGCGCCGGCCTACGACATGAAAGAGGCGGCGGTGGAGAAATCGAGAGGCAAAGAAGCGAAGGTGACCGGCACTTTGCGTAAAACAAGAGTGGTGGGGCCCGCAAAGGCCGCCTTCCTTTTATTCGGCTAGAAACCTCCACATCCTTCTAGAGGCGGAAAGAAGTTCGGACAACATCAAGCTGATTCGGACGCATCAAAGAAATGCTACAATTGTGGTCGAGCAGGCATATTCGACGTGATTGCCCCGCATCTTCTCGTTACTTGTTACGATTGTGGGCAAGAAGGGCACCGTGCGGCCTTCTCGTGGAGCCGCTAAATCTTTGGTACCCGCACTCCGACCGCCCTAAGGAGATAAGTGTGAACCGCATACGCAGAGTGGATTTCAGCAGTAACGTTGGGAAGAGAGAGACATCCAAAGGTCCGGGTCCGTTCCTCCGCGCCGCATTTAAATGAGGAGATCTCGGCGATCGTAACACCGTTGTTGCATCAGTGCACGATCTGCATCCTTTTGCAACCAGTTAGTGTTTTATTCGATTCCGGAGCTACACATTCTTTTGTATCATTGAACTGTGTAAATCGTTTAAAAATCTCGTGCTTAATTGATTGTGAACCGTATGTTGTGGGATTGCCGAGCGGAGAGAGAATTGTGGGAACCCTAGAGGCTAGAGATTTTCCAGTATCTATAGGAGGGAAATATTGGCCGTCGAATCTCATTGTTGTTGACATCTACGGTGACGATTTAATTCTTGGAGACGATTAGCTCAACCGTTATGGAGCTATCCTGAATTACCGGGAGAGAGTCATTTCTATCATTGCTGATGACGGGTCTGAACACTTATTCCGAGGATGGAGACCGGGAAGCTCGGGAAAATTGATCAAAGCAATGAAAGCCGTAAAATTGCTGAAACACGGATGTCATGGACTTTGGTGTTATGCCATGAGGAAAGAGGAAGGAGTAGAGCTCTCGTCTATTCCAGTTGTGAATGAGTTCTCAGAAGTATTTCCTGACGAGCTACCAGGGTTACCTCCGCAAAGATAAGTGGAATTCACCATCGAATTAGAGCCTGGAGCAGCCCCTATTTCCAGGGCACCATACCGCATGGCGCCAACCGAGATGTATGAACTCAAGAAGCAACTGGAGGAATTGCTACAGAAAGGCTATATTCAACCTAGCGTTTCTCCTTGGGGAGCGCCCGTTCTCTTTGTCCGGAAGAAAGACGGATCCCTCCGACTGTGTATTGATTACAGGGAGCTTAACAAAATGACGATCAAGAATAAGTATCCTATACCTCGGATCGACGACTTGTTTGATCAACTGCAAGGGGCAAGGGTATTCTCGAAGATTGACTTGCGATCAGGATACCATCAGTTGAGAATTAAAAGATCGGATATACCGAAATCTGCTTTCAGATCCCGGTACGGGCATTATGAATTTGTAGTGATGCCATTTGGACTTATCAATGCTCCTGCGGTATTCATGCAATTGATGAATCGGGTATTCTTGGAGTACTTGGATAAATTTGTGGTCGTTTTCATTGACGACATTCTGATATATTCGAGGGACGCAGAGGAACATGCTGAACATTTACGTGTGGTTTTGAGCATCTTGAGAAAGGAACAGCTGTATGCTAAGCTTTCTAAATGCGAATTCTGGCTTAAGGAAGTAACCTTCCTTGGGCATGTGATATCATCCGACGGAGTTCAGGTGGACCCGAAGAAAGTCGAAGCAATCTTGGAATGGGAAGCCCCTAAAAACGTGAAAGAAGTCCGAAGCTTCTTAGGACTTGCTGGATATTATCGCCGCTTTGTAGAGGGATTCTCCAAAATTGCTCGTCCACTCACTCAGCTGTTACAGAAAACTCGAAAGTTCACGTGGGATGGGAAATGCCAGGCTGGTTTCGATGAACTTAAGAAGAGACTGACGACAGCACCTATTTTAGCACTGCCAGAGGGAACTGATGGATTCATGGTATACACCGACGCTTCAAATCAGGGTTTGGGTTGTGTGTTGATGCAGAAGGATAAAGTGATTGCTTATGCTTCTCGGCAATTGAAACCGTACGAAGTTAATTATCCGACTCATGATCTGGAGCTAGCAGCTGTGGTCTTTGCCTTGAAAATTTGGCGACATTATTTGTACGGCACTCATTGTCAGATCTTTACAGATCATAAGAGCCTCAAATACATTTTCACTCAGAAAGAATTAAACATGAGGCAGAGAAGGTGGCTGGAATTGATCAAGGATTACGACTTAGAGATTCTCTATCATCCGGGGAAAGCAAATGTAGTAGCCGATGCTTTGAGCCGTAAACCTGTTTCTCTTCGAGTGTTGGAAGCTCTCACGTCCCAGACCAGCATTCAACGAGAACTGATCCGCGAAGGGATTGAAGTATGGGCACCAGGAATCCAAGGGCAACTTTATGTGATGGAACTGACTTCATCACTAGTCGAGAAAATCAAGTCCAAACAGTTGGACGATTCTCTGATCCTTCGATTATGTGATGAAGTAAAGAAAGGGAAAGCCCCAGGATTCGTGATACAAGATGATGGAGTTCTGAGATTTCAAAGTCGACTTTGCGTTCCCGATGATGATGATTTGAGACGGACTATTCTGAAAGAAGCTCATAGCGCGCCCTATTCTATTCACCCGGGCAGCAGTAAAATGTATAAGGATCTAAAACAAAACTTCTGGTGGGGGAATATGAAGAAGGACGTAGCAGAGTACGTTTCGAAGTGTTTGACTTGTCAGCAGGTCAAGATTGAGCATCAGCGACCTGCCGGAATGTTAAAGCCGCTTCCGATCCCTGAATGGAAGTGGGAGGACATCTCGATGGATTTCATCACCAGTATGCCAAGGACTAGAGCGGGAATGAACATGATTTGGGTCGTAGTTGATCGACTAACCAAGTCGGCTCATTTCCTAGGAATCAAAGATACATGGGGACCCGAGAGATTGGCGCGAGTATTTATTGCGGAGATAGTCAGATTGCATGGGACGCCGAAGACCATTATTTCGGATCGAGATGGTCGTTTCGTGTCGCACTTCGAAAGGCTTCACAAGGCTTTGGGATCGAGCTCAACTTTAGCATGACTTATCATCCCCAAGCAGACGGCCATCGAAAGGACTATTCAAACTGTAGAAGACATGCTTAGAGCTTGTGCGTTGGATTGGTCAACTGATTGGGAAGTTCACTTGCCCTTGATCGAATTCACTTACAATAATAGTTGGCATGCTTCTATTAGAATGGCACCATTTGAATCTTTGTACGGGAGGAGATGCCGATCACCCCTGTGTTGGGATGATTCTTCGGATTTGATCGGAACGGAACCAGAATTGATAATTCAGACTCAAGAGAAGATAGCTTTGATTCGAGAGAGACTGTTGACTGCCCAGAGTCGACAGAAGTCTTATGACGATGTACGTCGTCGTCCTCTAGAGTTCGACGTTGGGGATCATGTGCTATTGAAGGTGTCTCCTACACGAGGGATTTCCCGTTTTGGGAGGAGAGGCAAGCTAGTCCGAGATATATCGGACCATTCGAGATCCTCGAGAGAGTTGGATATTTAGCATACAGATTGGCCTTACCGCCATCGCTGAGTCATGTTCACAATGTGTTTCACGTATCCCAACTACGGAAGTATGTACCGGACCCCAGTCACGTCATTGATTTCGACGAGATCGAGATAGCTAATGATGGCGCCTTCGAAGAGAGACCAATCAAGATACTTGAGAGCCGGATCAAACAATTGAGGAATAAACCAATACATTTGGTTAAAGTACAATGGTCACGACATGGAGCCGAAGAGGCCACTTGGGAAACGGAGGACGGTATGAAGGCTAAATATCCGGAGTTGTTTTCATCCTAAGTTTCGGGACGAAACTTCTTTTTAGGGAGGAAGGATGTAATACCCGAGATTTCTGTATTGTAATTGGAACTTGTGATATTGTAATGATTGTACTTTTGTCTGAGTACTATTCTCTTTATTTCATAATCCGATGTTGTCGAGCATATAATTTCGTGTATGTGATTTAAAGGTTGAAATTCTGTGCATGTAGCGCACGCTACAGGATAAGGGTAGCGTACGCTAACATGGTTTCATAGCGCACGCTACAGAGTGTAATTAGCGCACGCTATGCGTGGTCAAATTGATTGAGACGTGCGGTAGGTGAGATCTGGCCGGGGGACCCTTGTCGGATTGTGTCGATTGAACCTGGACGGCTTTCGGGAAAAGCCAAGTCAACGCCTTAGCGCACGCTACAGGCATATGCGTAGCGCACGCTAAGTGCTGACTTCAGTTAAGTCAGACAGCCGTTAGCGCACGCTACGAGCAGGGAGTAGCGCGCGCTAATAACCATTTATTATAAATAGGACAGCATCTTATTCGTGATTTCAGTTCTTTCTCCTCCCATAACCCGAACTCTTACACTTAGAACATAACTCCCTTCGTCCTAAACACTTCGTATCAACCTCCTAGTTCGAGATTGAAGATCGTATATCATTGGAGATTGGTGTTCAAGCCTTCGACGTTGACGTTGGATTGCTTCGGTTTCCTCCGTGTTCTTTACTACGTTGAGGTAGGTGATCCTTCACCAATACTAGTAGTGCTCCTAAGGAGGTTTGAATCATGTTTGGATAGCAAGTATTTCGTTTATAATCGGTCATCACATGTTAGAAGGATACTTTTTGACGTATCGGCACTATATATCGTATGAGCCTTTGAACCATCTTATTGTAAGGACTCCTAAGCATGTTCAAATCGATTTATGGTCAGTAATCGGATATTACCCAGTTGCTACGTTTTACACGTTGGAATCATGTGTTTTGAAACGTAGAACGAATGGAACTTAGATTATTTCTTGAAGATCGTAGAGGAATTATGATATTGAGATAACTATCCGTATATTTGTATCTCATAATCATAGAACTTCCAAAAACCTTATTAGCATGATATACCCGAGGATAAATTGTATTATCACGGTAGAATTCATGAGTTCTTCACCATTCAACCCAGTTTTCGGTTTGCAGTATTCTGCCATGCAAGATTAGCGCACGCTAACATGTGTGAGTTAACGTGCGCTATCGAGGTTCGGTTATCGCACGAAACGTACGTAGCGTACGTTATGAGACCAGCCGAGTCAGACTGCCAGTCCGTGGCCAGCGCACGCTAGTCTTATACGATAGCGTACGCTAACAGTCCGGCTTAGCGCACGTTACGTTGAGTACGTAGCGCGCGCTAAGCAGTCCAGGCAGATTGTTTATTTTGAGCTTTTCGGCCGTAGACCGAATTGTTAGGCCATCGTTCGACGAGAGATGATTTGTATATCCTTCTTTTTTTTTAAGGTTCGAGCTTGCTACGTTGATCGAAGGAAGCGACCTTCGAGTGGGTTGAGATCATTGAAGTATATCGTTCTTGCCATCTTCGAGGCAAGTATCGGGATATGTTAATATTGGTATTTTTGGAGCATGCGTATGATTATTCATGTTGTTGAACATGAGATTTACTTCGTTGATTTGTCATGATATTCGTTATATAGTGTTTATATGTTCATGTGGATGAACATAATGATTTGGCATATGCGTATGCATGAGTTGTGTTTGTATACGTTGTACGATATATGCTGAGGGCGCTGGATCGGATGTCCACCTCGTGTTGGTCCGACGGGATCATCTTGGGATCTAGGCTGAGGGCGCTGGATCATTGGACGGGTTATTTCCACCTCGTGTTGGTCCGACGGGATCATCTTGGGATCTATGCTGAGGGCGCTGGATCATTGGAATACCCATGATGTGTAATGGAATCGTGTGGATTCGCATTGTCGGATTCCGGTAGCGGAAGTCCGTGTGATGTATCTTGTTATGTATTGTTAATGCATATTCAAATTGTTTAATATGATACTTGTACTAGCATCGTTTTTCTAACCCCTTCGGGGGTGGACATTTGTTTTGATGTTCAGGTAGCCGAGGAGCAGGGAAACAGCCACAGTACCGACGTGACGAGGAAGGGGTTCAGTGATGTTTATTGTTATTGGAGATTTGTTTTCTTGGTTTGGTTTCTGTACTCGAGTACGCGTGTCTTATTGATATTAATTCGATATGGTTGTATTAATTACTCGTTGAACCCTTTGTACGGTTTCATAAACTTGAATTTTCGTAGTATTGATGTCTTATGTCTACTTTCCTTTTTAATTAGCCTTGTAAATCCTTACTTAAAGGGTTTACGGCGCTGTAATTATTCCGAATATCTCGGGGTGTTACAGTAACCAGGAGCATGAGAGGGCGACTCGCTCTTTGTCGAGTACCAATCAGCTCAGTACAGATGGTCGTGATGACCAGTCGCGAGATCAGGGACAATAAGCCGGAGTTAATGTTGACGTTGGCGCCGCCACCATCCTTCGTCAGGTGGTTGACCAGTTAGTGCAGATGAATCAGGCCGTAGATCGGAATGAGAACCCAGATGGGGATAACGTGGCTAGTAAGTGGTTACGAGATGTGATGAGGATACAGCCGCCCCGTTTTGCAGGTTCTTCTGACTCGTTAGGTTGGGAGAACTGGCTCTTCCAGTTGGACAGAACATTTGATGTTGTAGCTTGTCCGGATGAAAGGAGGGTACCCATTGCTCAGTACCTGCTCGACAAAGAAGCTGCAGACTGGTGGCAGGCTGTAGTGCCTGCAGATCGTACACCTACATGGGCTGAGTTTAAGACTGCCATAGAGGCAGAGTATTGCCCGTGGCCTGTTCGTGAGCGCAAGATCATTGAGTTTTTCTCGGGTACGCCCCAGGATGTGTCAATATCCCGGGCGATAGTCGATTATAATCGTCAGCTAGCTTATGTTCGCGATCAGGTGAGAAGTGAAGCGGACAAGATCCGGTATTTTAATATGCGCATGAAACCCCATATCCTTGAGAGTATGGCTCCGCTTATGTGTACTACCTTGAAAGAATATAATTATAATTGATATTAAAGTTCAATAAATATATCTTCAATGTCATTTCTTGAATGATCAAACAAGAGAAAATTATTGATTTTCGTGTTCCTGATTTGTAATTTTTGAATGTGTTGTAAATAGTGTGTTGAAGTGTTAGATGGTGATATATTCTGCACAAAAAATACGTAAGACTTTAGCCGACGGCTTGTCGTCGGTTAAAGTATGGTAGTCGTCGGATAAACATTAAAAAGTCGTCGGCTAAAGTCTCGAAGTCGTCGGCTAAACTACAAAACTTTAGCCGACGACTAGCAGGACTTTAGCCGACGACCAAAAGGAGTTTCGTCGGCTAAAGTTGTTTAGCCGACAATGTGGTGGCCGTCGGCTAAACTATCGGCCTTTAGCCGACGACGCCGGCCGTCCATCGGCCGTTCTCTGACTAGTCGTCGGCTAAAGTAATATTTTTGGTAGTGTTAGGGTTTTACCAAAAAGTTTCTTTAATTGTTGTTAACATTGACAAATTTTTATAAATAATATGTATTCGAAATAAAATACAGATAAAAACTCACAAAAATATTTATTTAGTTCATTTTAAAACAATATTTTTCTATATGGTCGACTGCCCCGCCCCGCGATTCGCGGTGGGTCGAACGATCACGCCCGTTCACCTCCCGCGGGTCAGGTCTTCATCCCTATTTTATAGAGTAAAGCGTGAATTTTTTTTAAAGAACAACGAGAATTACAAATAAGAACACTAATCAAGGTCGGTCCGATTACTACTTTTAAAATCATGATCGGTTTTGAGATTTTAGTGGTTTCATGTAAAAATTAAACTTTCCGCGCAAAGAAAATGCACAAGTCTCGAATTTGAATTGTTTAAAACAAGCACAACCCCTTACCATCTTCTCTAAACTGATTTTTAGTAAACTATAAATATTTTTTTATTTATTTGATATCTAACCCATATTTAATAAAAATTAGGGTCGACAAAATTTGGTGGCCTGTGCGGCGGCACCGTCGGCACAACCCCAAGGTCGCTCCTGTTTAAAATTTTTGGATTAATTCAATTTAAATTGCATGCACGCTTTATTTGCAATGATCAGAATTATCTGCTCAGCTTGGCTGGTCACCAGATTTAGTTTTTGGATTAAGCTTTTATAACTCTAACTCCAGGTTTGGTTTAGTCAATACTTATAGAAATATTAAGAAATATTCAACGAATTAACGGATTAGAAGAAACATAATTGCATATGAATACGATCCCTAATTCGGATACACATTCTCTTCTAAGAGAAGTAATTTAAAATATTTATATATTGAATGTAAAATTATATTTTTGGACACGAAACCAATTAATACCTCAACATTCGGATTGATCCAAATCCGATCGGATATTTCGGAACGGATTTCAGGTTAAGGAAAATCTACTCCGAGTTTTCGGATCATTTCGAATTTTGGATCAGATCGGATCGGATTGATCCGATGCACACCCCTAAGGGCACCTCTTTGATCACCTCAGCCAAGAACAATTTTGCTAGACTATTTTTCTCGAATTATATGAGAAAATCTTAAATCTAAATATTAAAAAATTAATACTTCCTCTATGCCCACGAAAAGTGTGGTTTTATTTTCTCTTTGGGCCGTCCACAAAAAGTGTGGAAATTTGTAGCTATGTGTGATCAAGAAGCTGGTGGATCGGGATCGACTCCTAGGAGGACGAGGACATACATACCACGTGAACGAGAAGAGGCGGAACAACGTCTGATCGGTGACTATTTTGGCGACGATGAGACTCTTCCTAAGTATCCGGAAGAGAATTTTAGGCGAAATATCGTATGAGCTCTACACTTTTTAAAAAAATAGTCTACGATATTTTAAGTTATGATATTCACCCTCTTCCCGAGTACTTTAATTTTTTTAGACAATGTTACGATTGTACCTGGCCAGAATAAAGATTGGTCCTCTTTTGAAGTGCACATCCGCCATCCGCCAACCGGCGACGCATCGCGCTGATGTGTTTGATGAGTACTTGCAAATTGGTGAACGTTGTTCACGACAATATTTAGAGTACTTTACTAAATGCATATATATTTTATACGTTGAAAAGTATTTAAGAAAGCCCACTTTAGCGGATGTTGAAAAAATATATGCATTGCATGAAAAAGAACATGGACTCCCGGGAATGCTCGGGAGTATTGATTGTATGCAATGGGATTGGAGAAATTGTCCAAAGGCCTTATATGCTCAATTCAAAAGACGTGATCGTAAATACCCAACTCTTATGTTAGAAGCGGTTGCGGATCAAAAATTATAGATTTGGCATGCATATTTTGGGGTTCTGGGGGCAAATAATGATCTTAATGTGTTATATGGTTCCCCCTTATTTGATGATGAACTTGTCGATAGAGCTCCGGAATGTCCATTTATAGTAAACAGGCATACATACAAGAAAGGTTAATATTTAGCCGACGGCATTTATCCAACATGGTCCGTGTTTGTCAAAACGTTTTCTGTTGTAATGAGTGAAAAACCTTGAAATTTAAAAGAGTACAAGAAAGTTATAGAAAAGATATTGAACGGGCTTTCGGAGTCCTACAAGGTCGTTGGGAATTATACGACAACCCACGTGCTTACGAAATCAACACGTTGAAAAGAATCATGTATTGTTGTATAATGTTACATAACTTGATATTGGAAGACGGAGGATTCGAAGTGAATTTAAGAGATCTGTTCGTTGATCCACGACCGAACATTCCAGATACTTGGGTCGAAAGATGTGAATTACACGTTAGAAAAATGAAAGAACTTCGAGATAGAAAAGACGATCTTCGACAAGACCTTGTGGAGCATGTATGGAACCTTAATCACTAGTTTGTAATTTTTATTTCTTGTTTACGTACTATGTTTTTTATTTTTATGTAATTGTTTTTATTAATGTAATGTTTTTTTTAATTTGATGAAGTTTATTTTAGTTAATATTGTGTATGTTTTATTTTATATAAATGAAAAAAAGAAAAAAAAAAATCCAACGGCACCACATTTTCTGGTGCCAACGGTAACAGCACAAAATGTGGTGCCAAAGAATTTCTGGTGCCATTGAGGATTTTGTTGTCGTGGCAGCACTTTTTGCCAACGACACCACTGTACCCAGCGCTTTAAGGGCACCTCCTTGATCACCCAAGCCAAGAACAATCTTGCTAAACTATTTTTCTCGAATTATATGAGAAAATCTTAAATCTAAATATTAAAAAATTAATACTTCCTTTGTGTCCATGAAAAGTGTGGTTTTATTCTCTTTGTGCCGTCCACAAAAAGTGTGGTCTTTCCATAAATAGAAATGATCTCCACTTAAAATATTATTCTTTCTCCACACAAAAATACATCTCTCTTCCACTTTCTCAACCGAAAAATACATCTCTCATCTACTTTCTTAAATCCCGTATTACTCCATCTGGACCACTCTTTTTGCAGGGTCGGCCCAATACATTAAGAGCCTAAAGCAAATTTTAAAATGTGGCCTATTAAAATAAAAAGTTTGGTTATAAAAATATTAATTTTACAGAGTCCAATATTTGTACCTAAGACCAAAAAAAATTGGAGCCTTAATATTGACCAATTAAGCTACAAAAACACATGTGATTATTTTATCATATTGTATACTAAAATAATATCTTTTGAGTTTTTTTTTTTCAAAATTTTTAAGACTTAAAACCCTAGCTTGGATAGCTTTACCTTTACACTGGCCCTGATTTTTCATGGAAAGAGGGAATACTCATAATTTTTGAGTAAAAGTTATGGTCTTTTTTTATTTAATCTAAATAAAGCCGAGCTAACATTATGGTCCTCGACATAATCAGTAAAAGATTCTCTGCAGTGTGCAATGTATTCTGACCTATTAATAAATCCATATTATATTACACTAAAAGAACGTTAAAGCAACACTTTAACCAACTGCGCTTTGCCAAGTACAGCCACCGACCTTCAATTGGAGGTTAGTGCTCAATTTCAGTGGCAAGAACACTTAATCAATTTCTCAAGCGCCAATGATCCCTTAGTTTTTACTAAGGGTTAGGGCCTATCTGCACGGTGGAACAATTAAATATTGAGGGCTTCAAGCGCGGTGTGGCCAGATCTCGGTGGGAACCTGCGGTTGGATTTGGGGGGTCCAGCATGGAGCAATCACTTGGGGGACGACTCCTTGTGCGCGGTAGTTGAGGATATTTAAGAACCTGGGAGCCAGATACACATCTCGCGATTTAACTGGTATGCATCAGATCATTAAGCATCCTCATACTGCATTTTCTTCATGCCTGCATCTAAGATGGTGTTTTTTTGCATCATAAAAAACCATGCAACAACAAACTATAAAAAATAACAACTATTCTACATCGTCTTCAATATCATCCTAATCAATCGTTATCTTTTGGCATCATCATCGGCAATCATGATCATCATCATTTTCAGCATCATCATGCTCGACTTTTAGCATCTCCATCATCGATTATAGCATCATCATTATCATCAAACATCATCATCGTTAAATGGCCCAAAAAAACCACATCTGGAACGTATAAAGCTTCATTCAATTCATCGGATTCTTAGGTTTGATCCTAGATGTTGGTATTTGATTCTCAGGTGTGGCCTGTTATAAAAAATGTGTTATCATTAGTTAAAGAATAATTAAAGCATTTATTAAGTGTAAAGAATTAAATAAAGGAGGCTTCATGCAAGAATAATGACCATAACTGATGCACGAAAGACATGATGAGTCTCATTATACTCCGGGGCAACAAAACGATGCTACAGGAAATCGGAAAGATAACTAAGTTCAACAAAGAAAGATAAATGTTCCATCCAAATAGGCTTCCTTAACATTGTTTTCATTCTATATATGAGGTGAAGCTTGTAATGGAGAATTACCTGTAGCAACTTTGACGCATCAGGCCTTAGATTCAGTTCCTGAAGAATTAAAGTAAACAAACCGTAGTAAGTCACACATTAAACCATGACAATGAGAAGTTGTTACAAAAGGATGAACAACGTAATAGCAACATCTTTTAAGAATAATTAAATATAGAAAGAAAAACAAAATCTTACGCTTCGAGGCATTTTAAAATGGTCTGGTATACATGGATGATCTTTTGTTGTCCCTATATGGAAGAGAGCGGCAACCTGAACAACAACAATAATTTATTACGCCTGTGCTACATATAAAAGAAAGGGGCGGAAATCACGACTGGTTATGACCTACTAATATAGTAGAATCAGTAACATCCCAGTGCCAATACTATATGTAAATTTCGTCAATTGAACAATGGAACCTCACTGCAAATTCTGTGATTTAATCGTCCCATCAGCCATAGAACCGGTCAAAAAAACGTCGAATAACAAAACTTTGTACTTCTCTTGAACCATGTCACTGTTAACTATAGTGTAAGTTCCTGGTATAATGATGATAATAATAATAATTATTAGAAGTTCCAGTTTTGACCTATTTACTTAATAATATGTTGAGATGGTTGGTGTTTCAGCTCAAACACGTGAAGAAAGAAAGACAATTGTGATGTAATGTGATATGAGGGTTTGCATTACTTGAATGTGCTATTTATAGTTTTTTTTTAGACACATGAAAAGACATTATTATTCTTTATTAGTTGATTATTGGTTACGAGATGTGATGAGGATACAGCCGCCCCGTTTTGCAGGTTCTTCTGACTCGTTAGGTTGGGAGAACTGGCTCTTCCAGTTGGACAGAACATTTGATGTTGTAGCTTGTCCGGATGAAAGGAGGGTACCCATTGCTCAGTACCTGCTCGACAAAGAAGCTGCAGACTGGTGGCAGGTTGTAGTGCCTGCAGATCGTACACCTACATGGGCTGAGTTTAAGACTGCCATAGAGGCAGAGTATTGCCCGTTGCCTGTTCGTGAACGCAAGATCATTGAGTTTTTCTCGGGTACGCCCCAGGATGTGTCAATATCCCGGGCGATAGTCGATTATAATCGTCAGCTAGCTTATGTTCGCGATCAGGTGAGAAGTGAAGCGGACAAGATCCGGTATTTTAATATGCGCATGAAACCCCATATCCCTGAGAGTATGGCTCCGCTTATGTGTACTACCTTGAAAGAATATAATTATAATTGATATTAAAGTTCAATAAATATATCTTCAATGTCATTTCTTGAATGATCAAATAAGAGAAAATTATTGATTTTCGCGTTCCTGATTTGTAATTTTTGAATGTGTTGTAAATGGTGTGTTGAAGTGTTAGATGGTGATATATTCTGCACAAAAAATACGTAAGACTTTAGCCGACGGCTTGTCGTCGGTTAAAGTATGGTAGTCGTCGGATAAACATTAAAAAGTCGTCGGCTAAAGTCTCGAAGTCGTCGGCTAAACTACAAAACTTTAGCCGACGACTAGCAGGACTTTAGCCGACGACCAAAAGGAGTTTCGTCGGCTAAAGTTGTTTAGCCGACAATGTGGTGGCCGTCGGCTAAACTATCGGCCTTTAGCCGACGACGCCGGCCGTCCATCGGCCGTTCTCTGACTAGTCGTCGGCTAAAGTAATATTTTTGGTAGTGTTAGGGTTTTACCAAAAAAGTTTCTTTAATTGTTGTTAACATTGACAAATTTTTATAAATAATATGTATTCTAGAAATAAAATACAGATAAAAACTCACAAAAATATTTATTTAGTTCATTTTAAAACAATATTTTTTCTATATGGTCGACCTGCCCCGCCCCGCGATTCGCGGTGGGTCGAACGATCACGCCCCGTTCACCTCCTGGGGCGGGTCTGGGTCTTCATCCCTATTTTATAGAGTAAAGCGTGAATTTTTTTTAAAGAACAACGAGAATTACAAATAAGAACACTAATCAAGGTCGGTCCGATTACTACTTTTAAAATCATGATCGGTTTTGAGATTTTAGTGGTTTCATGTAAAAATTAAACTTTCCGCGCAAAGAAAATGCACAAGTCTCGAATTTGAATTGTTTAAAACAAGCACAACCCCTTACCATCTTCTCTAAACTGATTTTTAGTAAACTATAAATATTTTTTTATTTATTTGATATCTAACCCATATTTAATAAAAAATTAGGGTCGACAAAATTTGGTGGCCTGTGCGGCGGCACCGTCGGCACAACCCCAAGGTCGCTCCTGTTTAAAATTTTTGGATTAATTCAATTTAAATTGCATGCACGCTTTATTTGCAATGATCAGAATTATCTGCTCAGCTTGGCTGGTCACCAGATTTAGTTTTTGGATTAAGCTTTTATAACTCTAACTCCAGGTTTGGTTTAGTCAATACTTATAGAAATATTAAGAAATATTCAACGAATTAACGGATTAGAAGAAACATAATTGCATATGAATACGATCCCTAATTCGGATACACATTCTCTTCTAAGAGAAGTAATTTAAAATATTTATATATTGAATGTAAAATTATATTTTTGGACACGAAACCAATTAATACCTCAACATTCGGATTGATCCAAATCCGATCGGATATTTCGAACGGATTTCGTGTTAAGGAAAATCTACTCCGAGTTTTCGGATCATTTCGAATTTTGGATCAGATCGGATCGGATTGATCCGATGCACACCCCTAAGGGCACCTCTTTGATCACCTCAGCCAAGAACAATTTTGCTAGACTATTTTTCTCGAATTATATGAGAAAATCTTAAATCTAAATATTAAAAAATTAATACTTCCTCTATGCCCACGAAAAGTGTGGTTTTATTTTCTCTTTGGGCCGTCCACAAAAAGTGTGGAAATTTGTAGCTATGTGTGATCAAGAAGCTGGTGGATCGGGATCGACTCCTAGGAGGACGAGGACATACATACCACGTGAACGAGAAGAGGCGGAACAACGTCTGATCGGTGACTATTTTGGCGACGATGAGACTCTTCCTAAGTATCCGGAAGAGAATTTTAGGCGAAATATCGTATGAGCTCTACACTTTTTAAAAAAATAGTCTACGATATTTTAAGTTATGATATTCACCCTCTTCCCGAGTACTTTAATTTTTTTAGACAATGTTACGATTGTACCGGTCGTAACAGTATTGGTCCTCTTTTGAAGTGCACATCCGCCATCCGCCAACTGGCGTACGGTACTGCGCCTGATGTGTTTGATGAGTACTTGCAAATTGGTGAACGTTGTTCACGACAATATTTAGAGTACTTTACTAAATGCATATATATTTTATACGTTGAAAAGTATTTAAGAAAGCCCACTTTAGCGGATGTTGAAAAAATATATGCATTGCATGAAAAAGAACATGGACTCCCGGGAATGCTCGGGAGTATTGATTGTATGCAATGGGATTGGAGAAATTGTCCAAAGGCCTTATATGCTCAATTCAAAAGACGTGATCGTAAATACCCAACTCTTATGTTAGAAGCGGTTGCGGATCAAAAATTATAGATTTGGCATGCATATTTTGGGGTTCTGGGGGCAAATAATGATCTTAATGTGTTATATGGTTCCCCCTTATTTGATGATGAACTTGCCGATAGAGCTCCGGAATGTCCATTTATAGTAAACAGGCATACATACAAGAAAGGTTAATATTTAGCCGACGGCATTTATCCAACATGGTCCGTGTTTGTCAAAACGTTTTCTGTTGTAATGAGTGAAAAACCTTGAAATTTAAAAGAGTACAAGAAAGTTATAGAAAAGATATTGAACGGGCTTTCGGAGTCCTACAAGGTCGTTGGGAATTATACGACAACCCACGTGCTTACGAAATCAACACGTTGAAAAAAATCATGTATTGTTGTATAATGTTACATAACTTGATATTGGAAGACGGAGGATTCGAAGTGAATTTAAGAGATCTGTTCGTTGATCCACGACCGAACATTCCAGATACTTGGGTCGAAAGATGTGAATTACACGTTAGAAAAATGAAAGAACTTCGAGATAGAAAAGACGATCTTCGACAAGACCTTGTGGAGCATGTATGGAACCTTAATCACTAGTTTGTAATTTTTATTTCTTGTTTACGTACTATGTTTTTTATTTTAATGTAATTGTTTTTATTAATGTAATGTTTTTTTTTTAATTTGATGAAGTTTATTTTAGTTAATATTGTGTATGTTTTATTTTATATAAATGAAAAAAAGAAAAAAAAAATCCAACGGCACCACATTTTCTGGTGCCAACAGTAACAGCACAAAATGTGGTGCCAAAGAATTTCTGGTGCCATTGAGGATTTTGCTGTCGTGGCAGCACTTTTTGCCAACGACACCACTGTACCCAGCGCTTTAAGGGCACCTCCTTGATCACCCAAGCCAAGAACAATCTTGCTAAACTATTTTTCTCGAATTATATGAGAAAATCTTAAATCTAAATATTAAAAAATTAATACTTCCTTTGTGTCCATGAAAAGTGTGGTTTTATTCTCTGTGCCGTCCACAAAAAGTGTGGTCTTTCCATAAATAGAAATGATCTCCACTTAAAATATTATTCTTTCTCCACACAAAAATACATCTCTCTTCCACTTTCTCAACCGAAAAATACATCTCTCATCTACTTTCTTAAATCCCGTATTACTCCACCTGGACCACTCTTTTTGCAGGGTCGGCCCAATACATTAAGAGCCTAAAGCAAATTTTAAAATGTGGCCTATTAAAATAAAAAGTTTGGTTATAAAAATATTAATTTTACAGAGTCCAATATTTGTACCTAAGACCAAAAAAATTGGAGCCTTAATATTGACCAATTAAACTACAAAACACATGTGATTATTTTATCATATTGTATACTAAAATAATATCTTTTGAGTTTTTTTTTTTTCAAAATTTTTAAGACTTAAAACCCTAGCTTGGATAGCTTTACCTTTACACTGGCCCTGATTTTTCATGGAAAGAGGGAATACTCATAATTTTTGAGTAAAAGTTATGGTCTTTTTTTATTTAATCTAAATAAAGCCGAGCTAACATTATGGTCCTCGACATAATCAGTAAAAGATTCTCTGCAGTGTGCAATGTATTCTGACCTATTAATAAATCCATATTATATTACACTAAAAGAACGTTAAAGCAACACTTTAACCAACTGCCTTGGCGCAGTTGGTCACCTGACCTTCAATTTAGTTGGAGGTTAGGGGTTCAATTTCTAGTGGCAACACTTTGGAATTGAATTTCTCAAGGCCCAATGATCCCTTAGTTTTTTACTAAGGGTTAGGGTCTAGCCCTCCGGGGTACGCTGGTGGAACAATTAAATATTGAGGGCTTCAAGCGGCAGTGTGGGAGGCCAGATCTCGGTGGGAACCTGCGGTTGGATTTGGGGGGGTCCAGCATGGAGCAATCACTTGGGGGACGACTCCTTGTGCGCGGTAGTTGAGGATATTTAAGAACCTGGGAGCCAGATACACATCTCGCGATTTAACTGGTAGCAGTACTGTGGGGCCGGGACTGTTATCCCGAGGACTAGTCAGGTGTAAGCTTGGAACCTCGGTATCAAAAAAAAAAAAAAAAAAAAAAACGTTAAAGCAAGAGAAGTTGTCAATTGCGTAATGCATACCGTAAGTGAGTTGGGAGATGAACCACGATAAACCCTTTTCTCTTCGCTCTAACCCTTGACGTCATTTCGCGGGGGATTCAAGATGGCGTCCCGTGGTGCATGTTTTTTGCTGACGACATTGTGTTAGTGGCGGAGTCGAGGAGGGAGGTGAACTCGAAGTTGGAGCTTTGGAGGTCTAAATTAGAATCCCAGGACCTGCGTGTGAGCCGGTCTAAGACCGAGTATCTCTGGTGTACCTTTAGTGGTGAGGCCAACAAGCAAGATGTAGAGGTAATGATTGCGGATCATATCGTACCCCGTATGGATAAGTTCAAGTATTTGGGTTCGATCATTCAGAAGGAGGTGAGTGTGAAGATGATGTCACTCATCGCATCAAGGCGGGGTGGCTAAGGTGGAGAGCAGCGACAGGGGTCCTGTACGACAAGAAAGTCCCTCTAAGGTTGAAGGGTAAATTCTATAGAGCGGCAATCCGACCTGCAATGTTGTATGGCTCCGAATGTTGGGCGATGAAGAAGTCGCTTGAGAGCAAGTTGGAAGTGACTGAAATGAGAATGTTACGTTGGTCGTGTGGTCGCACAATGTTAGATAGAATCGCGAACGGGGTTTTCAGAAACGCGCTGGAAGTGGCGCCTATTTCAGCGAATGTTAGGGAAGGGAAATTGAGATGGTTTGGCCACGTCTGCAGGAGGCAGGCATCTGCTCCGGTGAGGAGGGTCGAGAGTTTATGGGTTGTCGGGGATAGGAGGAGAGGCAGACCGAGGAGGACATGAGAGGAGCAGATGAGATTAGATTTGAAGGCCTTAAACCTTTCCGAGACCATGACTGTTGATAGGTGCGCTTGGAGGCGCCAGATCAGAGTTGTGGATTCTTTTTTAGGGAGCGGTGCTGTAGTTGAGAGCCTCAGGATTGGGTTGTCTCAATTAGCTTTGACCTAGAGCACTGTATTTGTTACTTTTATTATATATTTTATCCTATTTGTCTTTGCGTGTGGTGTATTTTTGACAGGGAGATGTGCGCAGAGTCAACCTCTCTTCTGTTAGAGCAGCGTTCATCGGTAGTGAAGTAGCCAAATTCCACTTAGGTAAGTCCCATGTGGATTAAGCCATGGGCTCAGGTATGATATCGAGTTTTTTCGAATCATATGCTTCCTTTGTATTTATCACTCAATATTCTGTTGTGCACTAAGCTGGGGGTCTTCACGGAAACAGCCTCCCTACTGTAATTAGACCCGGCAATTTACCTCACGACACGAAAACACGACACGAAAACGACACGAAAATTTAGTGTTTGGATTTGCATTTTGAGTACACGCCACGAAAATACACGAACACGAAAGTACACGATCGAGGTTTAGTATCGGTTTTGTGTTTACCCTTTGGGTACACGACACGACACGAGGTACACGAAATAAATAAATAAATATACATATATAATATTTTATATTTAATTCAATAAAAATATATATTTTATGGATTCTGTCTATACTAAACTTTAAAATTTAAAAATATAATGTGAACTTTCATAAATTTCGTGTAAACATTCGTGTTTTCGTTGCCATTCGTTTCATTTCGTCTACTAAAACCCATAAAAATAATATTAAAATATTAAAATTATTATCTTTATAATATTTTAAGATTTATTTTATATACGAAACGACACGAATTTGCGCGGTACACGACACGACATGACAAGAATTCATTTAGTGTCGTGTATGAGTTTGTATTTTTGGTGCACGAAACACGAAAGTACACGACACGAAAATACACGACACGAACGAATTGCCAGGTCTAACTGTAATAAGTAGGGGCATGGTCTGCGTACATCTTACCCTCCCCAGACCCTGCTCTGAGCGGGATTTACTGGATATGTTTGGTTTGATTTGGTTTATACTGTAACTGAGCTGCATTTAGGGTGGGTGAGCAGCTACCCAATTTGATAAAATTAAACTGTTTATCAATTATTTCAAAAAGTCCAAAACGAGTTGAATTATTTGCCCGATTTATTGCTAATTTGAGAAAATTGGACAGTTTAATGATGCAGATGGTCCTAAAATTAAAAAGAAAATGATAGTAGTAATCATACGGGTTCGAATTATATATCTTTTTTTTTAATGGATACGGCCATATATTATTGGAGTGCGGTCCTGTAATTGGATCGGATACGGCCATAGGGTGTGAAGGATTTAGGCCATGGCGTACCGCCTGTTGTGCGACCCCATATGAAAATTTGACACGTGGCGCGCACACACACATATAGTATATATATAATTTATATATATATATAAATTAAATTCATTAATTTATTTAAAAATTTAAGGATATAATTAATGAATAGAATAATTCAAATTTAACATAATTTAAAATTTTAAGGATACAAGTAATGAATATATATTCGTATTTTGTTTGTGCGACCCCGTGTAAAAATTCGACATGTGTCTCAAAGTAGGGGTTTTCTGAAAGTATGTGTTTTCAAACATAACACCTTCTAAATAGTTCCGACCCCTACAAAACTGAAAGTAGGGATTTCTGAAAGTAGGAGTTTTCAAATATAACCCCTTCTAAATAGTTTCGACCCCTACTACCTGTAGTAAGGGTTTCAAAATGGAAATCTTAGAAATTGGAAAGCGTAAAATTTGAAAGGTTCACCAATTCACCAATACTTTCAGAAAACCCCAACTTTCAGTTTTGTACGGGTCGAAACTATTTAGAAGGGGTTATGTTTGAAAACTCATACTTTCAGAAAACCGCTACTTTCAGACACATGTCGAATTTTTACACGGGGTCGCGCAAACAAAATACGAATATATATTCATTACTTGTATCCTTAAATTTTTAAATTATGTTAAATTCGAATTATTATATTAATTAATTATATCCTTAAATTTTTAAATAAATTAATGAATTTAATTTATATATATATATATATAAATTATATATATGCTATATATGTGTGTGCACGCCACGTGTCAAATTTTCACATGGGGTCGCACTACAAGCGGTACCCCCATGGACTAAACCGGTGTGAAGCACCTACGATCGTAAATTTTTCTGGATCAAACTGTGTATGTGTAGGTTAAGACCGTAACAGGCCATAAATGGTCGAATGTGGTAATATTTGTAAGAAATGAATTTACGGATGTATAATTGAAAAATTATGGTAGTATTTGTAACAAAAATTACGATAGTATTGGGGTATACGACCACGTATATATAGAAGTATGCCCATATCAAGAGAATTTACGAATGTATTATTGAAAAATTATGGAGATAGTATTGGGGTATACGACCACGTACTTCTCTTGATATGGGCATACTTCTGTATATACTTGAAGTAGGGGTGTCAGCGAATCAAGCAGCTCGCGAAAAGATCCGTCAAACTCAGATCGAGCTTGAGATCGATCAACGCGAGCTTGCTCGCCTCATTTTCGATCATACATCGACCACCCTGGCAATATGATCGAAGATCACGAGCAGCTCGCGAGCAATAATTAATTTAATATATATTTATACATATTTTTATAATTAAATCTCTCTCTCTCTCTCTATATATATATATATATATATATATATATATATTGTTGGCAAAACTTAAAAAACGAATACTTGAAAACAGTACAGAATTAAAAATTTATTTTCTTAAAACCCTGCAGAAAAGTGTTAGCAAAATAAATAATTTTGCTGATGCCGAAACTGAAAGTAAGTCGATGTTGAGTCCAGAAGATGTCTCCTTAAAGCAGATCTGCCTTCACCACGGTGTGTAATGTCTGCCTCCCAGGATAAAACAAAACCTCGATGTACTGAATCGATGATCCCTGCACCCTCAGCGAACTAGAATAGAATCTGTATACTATCACCGACCAAGAGGAGAAGAAAAATGAAGAAGAAAATTTGGACCGAAAAACTGCTCTGAAATCGTATGGAAGAGGTGAAAATTCGGACCCTCAAGCTGGGTTTTTATAGGTGAAGACGAGAGGAAAGCATGTGTTGGAGGAACTCTAAACCGATTAGGATTGGTATCTTTGATACTTATCCTAATTTATTAATATATTACTCCGATAATTACTAATTAATTTGATAGTTATCCTAATATATTAATTCGATAATATCAATTAATTTGATATTTATCCAGATCCGAAAAATTCGGATTTTATAATTGAGGCGGTTTAGCAAAATGAATTTTTGCCAAATAAAATGGCAGTAAAAAGATAACCACGAGACGCCGAGACATTTCGCCCAAATCGCGCTTCGAACCGAGCCGAGCCGAGCCGACCGGACGAACGGACGGCGGCGGCGGCGCGCGTGTGTGTATGTGTGTGCGCACGAGGGGCACCTAGTCACACATCCACTCATGTCTCACTTTGAAAAAGAGTTTGTTCACCTCACCTTATATACTCACAATTTTTCTCATATTTTTCCAATGTGGGATAGAATCCCAAACCCATATCCAAAGGGTTTACTTTGAAACATTATATCTCATTCATACCTCAATCACTTTGAGTATTCTTACATATTTTGAAAAATTCGTACGGAGTACTACATGTTCCAATTAAGTCCCGACCTTAACTCATAGTCTAGCCCACTCAAAATTACCTCTCAAGTGGGCTGCTCAAAACAGCCCATTTCCTCTTTATTTCCAACAATCCCCCGCATGAATGAAATTGATGGTCCAACAGCACACGACAGACACGGAGTTTGACTTGGTGATTGTTACTGTGGTTAGGCATTGCATAGGATAGACAGCGTATGCTCCTTGAACCTTCCCTCCAAAAATATATTCTCCTTACTAATTAGACAGTATGACTAGATTCCTTTGAACTGTCCGACCGCCTGTGTAAGTGATCGTATATCCTTCACAAACGTCTTTCTTGATTTATTCTGTTCTCATTATTGTGCCCGTTTTGGCCATGGACACCGTCCTGGTTTTGCGAGAGTTTCTAAAGAATTGTGCCTTTGCAATTTCCTTTGAAGCGGCCCCTCGTCTCTCCAACATAGGTGATTCTCTTTAAGTGTTTTGAGTAAACCCGTATTTTACTCCACCCGACTATACGTTGTCGACTTAAGAATCATTAAAAGCATAAGCTTAACCTCTTTCTACGGGTGTCACTGTTTTCATCCTAGGAATGGTCGGTTCGGGGTAACCCCCACAGTGATCGTGCCCAACTTTAATTGGTTGTCCCATTGAACCTAGATCTTGGGATCTCCAGTCAGCTTAGGTTGGGTATCCTCCATAAGACCATTAGCTCAAGGCAATAGACCCATTCCTCTTGATGATTTATCAACAAGGTCTCTTGATAACCCTTTGGTTAGCGGATCCGCAATGTTATCCTTTGATGACACATAGTCAATAGTGATAACTCCTATTGATATCAACTGTCTAGTGGTATTATGTCTCCTTCTTATATGACGAGACTCACCATTGTACATTGTGCTCTGTGCCCTGCCAATCGCAGATTGACTATCGCAATGAATACATATTGCTGTCACAGGCTTTGCCCATCTTGGAATATTTTCTAGAAAATGGTGTAGCCATTTTCCCTCTTCTACACATTTATCTAAGGCTATAAACCCGGACTCCATCATTGACCGAGATATAAGTGTCTGTTTCGAAGATTTTCATGCCACTGCTGCACCAGCTAGTGTGAATACATATCCACTTGTTGACTTGGAGTCTTTTATATCAGATATCCAATTTGCATCACTATATCCTTCAAGTACTGTTGGATATTTGGTATAGTGCAGCCCATACTCACGAGTATCCCTTAAATATCTTAGTACCCTTGTGATCGCCTTCCAGTGATCTTTTCTGAGGTTGCTCATGTATCTGCTTAGTCTACTAACTGAGTAGGCTATATCTCGTCTTATATAGCTCATCAACTACATCAGACTTCCTATTATGCGAGAGTACTCAAGTTGAGATACTCATTCAACCTTATTCTTGGATAGTCTTAACGTCATATCCACTGGGGTTTTGGTTGTGCCAGAGTCATCTTTGTTAAATCTTTCATGAATTTTATCCACATAGTGGGCTTGACTCAGCATGAGACCTTCCGATGTTCGTGTGATCTTAATCCCTAAAATTATATCTGTGGGTCCCATAACTTTCATGTCAAATCTTGACCTCAACATGTCCTTAGTAGATTTGATTATTCTTTCATTACTGCCAGTAATGAGCAAGTCATCTACATATAGACACAAAATGACATAGCTATGTTTTGTGTCTTTCACATATACACACCTATCGGATTCATTAATTTTGAAGCCACCACTCAACATAACATGATCAATTTTTTCATGCCACTATTTTGGTGCCTGCTTCAATCCATACAATGATTTTACCAGCTTGCAGACTTTCCTTTATTGTCTAGGAGCAAAGAACCCCTCGGGTTGTTCCATATAGATTTCCTCTCCTAAGTCCCCATTAAGAAAGGCAGTCTTAACATCTATTTGATGAACTTCTAAACCTCGTAATGCGGCGATAGCAAGTATCATCCTGATGGAACTTATTCTCGTCACAGGAGAGTAAGTATCAAAATAGTCTGGGCCTTTATGTTGGTTATAGCCCTTTGCTACGAGCCTAGCCTTATATTTATCAACTGCTTCATCTTTCAATTTCTTATTCAAAATCCACTTATTCCTAATGGTTTAGACTTTGGAGGTAATTCCACTAGTTCCCAAGTATGATTATGTAATATAGAATCAATCTCTTCTTTGATAGCCTCCTTCCACAAAGGTCCATCCGTCGAGCTTACTACTTCTTTGTAAGTCTGAGGTTCCTTTTCGAGCAAATAGGTGAAGAAATATGATCCATAAGATTTCTCCATCCTTTATCGTTTGCTGCTTCTAGGCTCGTCCTCATTATCTACTCTTTGGTCTTCATTATCTTCATCCATTAGTTCAGAAGTCTGTTTGGATGAGATAAGGCGTTCACTTGCAGTCTTACAAGGAAAGATATTCTCAAAGAATGACGCATTCCTTGATTCCATAATTGTATTCTTGTGAATCTCAGGCACTTTGGATTCATGCACAATAAATCGGTAAGCATTGTTGTTGTGTGCATATACAATGAAAATGCAGTCAACCGTTTTTTGGTATATTTTGACTTTATTAGGTGTAGGTATCAGCACCTTTACTAGACACCCCACACTTTCATGTAATTGTAGGAAGGCTTGACTCCCTTCCAAAATTCATAAAGAGTTTTGTCCCCGTTCTTACGGCATATCTTGTTTAAGAGATAATTCGCCGTTAAGATGGCTTCTCCCCACTTATTTTGCTGCAGACCTGAATTTAACAATATCGCATTCATCATATCTTTTAAAGTACGATTCTTACGTTCCGCCACGCCACTTGACTGTGGTGCATATGGGGCAATGACCTCATGAATAATCCCATGTTGCGAACAATATTCGCCGAATGGTTCCACATATTCACCTCCACGGTCACTCCTCAAGACTTTTATTTTTGCATTCAATTGATTCTCAACTTCCGTTTTATAAAGAATGAGTTTCTATATAGCTTCGTCTATGCTTTTAAGCAAATATACATAGCAATATTTAGTACAATCATCCACAAAAGCAATAAAATATTTTTTTCCACCTCTAGTTTGAGAAAACTTCAAATCACATAGGTCGCTATGTATTAATTCTAAATGTTCAGTGTGTCTTTCCACTTGTCGGAATGGAGATCGAGTTAATTTTGCCTCTACACAAGTTTCACATTTGTGGTTTAAATCAATTCTAAACTTTGGTATGTGATCTAATGCAATTAATTTACGCATTGCATTAAAATTAACGTGTCCTAATCTAGTATGCCATAAATTAGGAGACTCAAGCAAGTAAGCAGAAGAATTCTTCATTTTATTATTTTTAACAGTCATAACATTGAGCTTAATCATCCCATCACACTCATAGGCCTTGCCAATAAACACACCACTCTTTGACAAAATAACTTTATCAGACTCAAAAACTAATCTAAAGCCATGCTCCATCAACAAGGAACCAGAAATAAGTTTCTTACGAATATCATGTTAGTATTATGCTCTAATACTAATGTGAAGACATTTATTATTATTTAATATTGATTATATTATTGAATTAATATTCTGCTTACGATCATCAAGTATGTGACTTGATAGTAAAGCTCGTTAAAGCATTAAAGAATATTTATTCTAGATATCCTTACTAATATGATTACTAGTATGATAATGATACGATGACTATGTTTTACTGGTCATGAATATGAGATGTTATATCGTGTCATAGGTACATGTAGAGACATCGTATTGGATATGACCTAACAAAGAGAATTATATATGGATTAAGTCATTATAATTCCTTTGATTGTTATATATTATTTAAGTCCTTATTATCTAAAGACACTACAGTTTCCTACATAATGAGTATCGTATTTTAACACAATACCAACGTCTTCTGTAACAGGGGCCCATACAGTTTGTGATTGGAAATGGTACGATTTGTGCAGAGGGAAGTAGTTTGTCCAGAGGGGACTTGTCCCTCCTATAAAATGGAGAAGATATCCACGGGCCCTTGATAAGTTAAATTATTTAAATGCATGGCCATGCTCAAATTGATCAATAAAGAGTTATTGATAAATATTTGAATTGGACAATTGTAACCTGAGATCAAGAATATTAATTAAGCTATATAAGATCGACTCATCCATACCTTATGCTTAATTAGGATATCGTGCGACGAGAGGATTAAATATTATACAGTAACGGGATTTCGTTCGTGCCGTCGAATTAATTCTTTAATGCGGGTAGTCATAATGTCTAGCTAGAGGCCTCTTATGATTTATGAGTCATAAAATTGTTTTTATACTCATTTCCGTATTAATTAGAACCTACAGGGTCACACACTTAAACGAGCAGAGCAACTATTTTGCTCCGATTGATTATGGTTAGTGAAGGTGTTGGTGAACCCTAAGCCATGTAAAGGGCTATATAACAGTGTCTTGTGATAGACCTCACACTTGACAAAAACACAAGAGAAGACATAATTAGTGTATATAGAATCAAAAATCTGATTTTGATATTTCTCTCTCTAAAAGTCTTAAAGATAATATTCAAGAGTTGAATAATCAAAAGGATCAAGAAGATATCTTCATATCTTTGAAGATTGATTTTTGGACTAAGAAAAGTATTTATAAGACTCATCTAATCTTCATCTTATCTTGTGAGTTTGATCTTTAATAACATATTGAATAAGATTAATAGTTGTTATTTTAGATCAAAGTCCATGAACATTTGAATAAAATTCTTGGTGTTCTTGTTCTTACCATAATCAAGAACATACCTATATTCAAATTGATTTAAGTGAAATCTTTATTGAACCGAAGCTAGCTATCCATTAGATGCTCGGGACTTGTTTGTTGTGTCGATACCGTAGAGGACGCTCGCTTCTTGCAACGTCTCCAAAAGGCTATAGTGTGGTTTTGGTTGCCATCAAAGCTACTTGTTTTGCAACAACATGAGGAGTATATGCATCTCCATTAGCTTGAGCACTAGATCCTAATGGTCGTCTCACCTCAAAATAGTGCACCAATCTATAGAAGTAAGTTGGATAGAAGCTGTAATTGGTAGAAGCGAGCACCTTTAAGTATGCTGTTAAAAATCTTCGACAAATTTGTTGTGAGTAACCCATATCTTCATCCACCATCATGTGTAAGTGTCCATCTATCAAGTGCATGTCTCTCTAGCACAACAGATTCCTGATTTCTGCAAGCAATATTATAAACCAAACTATCAAATCCACAATAAATAGAAACAAGAAAATTTAGTACGAGAAGTGTTTATACCTAGAAGTCATCTCAGTGTGTCGTATTGGTGCATTGTCTTCAACTTCTAAATTTAAATCAAGGGTACTCATTTCTTGATGGAGAGTAAGCACATCAAACATGATATGAACATCATCATTGTCATTGATGGGGAGAGGAACATATTTTATCGCTTTTCCAAGACCAACCGATATCTACACATTACCTTGATGCGGTGTTGTTGCTTACAATAGATGTAACACAATATATATGGTCAACTAATTCATCAAATTGTATTCCATGGTTCACCTTAATTACTTTATTTGGACCTTTATTATACGATACACCATATGAACCTTGACATGTTGTGCCACCCCAATAGCAAAATAGTGTAATTGAATTCATCTATCAAAAATATCCAAAGCAACCAAAAACTGATCAGAAATTCATCTATCAATACCACAAGGAATACTATGGATAGTATAAACAGTTCAAACACTCACTTCTACGGATAGTTATCACCTTACATTTAAGATAGATCCTAATTTTTGCATTGCTCTTTCATTTCAAATCGTTGAGTAGTGTTAAAGGAATACAATTCATCTAACACAACTGTTCTTTAGTAACTAAATATTTTCAATACCAAAAATTCAATCCTTCAAACAATCTGACAAAAACAATTGTTTTGTCTCAGCTCTTCAGGGAATTCCAGTGAACAAACTGACATCACAACAGACGCAGAAAATAAGGCAGTCCCCTATTCCCTGGGGGAAGAAATAAAAAAAAACGCAGAAAATAAGACAATTCCCCTCTTCCCTCGGGGAAGAAATAAAAAAAAAACGCAGAACCCCTCTTCCCTGGGGAAGAAATAAAAATAAAAATAAAAGATAGACGCAGAAAATAAAAGGGGGGAATTTTCACTTGCCTTGTCGGAATACACCTCTATCACTTGCCTTACCGGACTAGGATTAAAAACAGACGCAAAAAATAGAAGGGAAAAAAAAAGAAGCAGAAAAAAAACAGACGCAGAAAAAAACTTCCTAGGATGGAATTCTCACTTGCCTTGTCGGAATACACCTCTATCACTTGCCTTACCGGACTGAGGCGAATGTTGTTTGAGGCGACGGCTTTTTGAGGCGGTGGCTCGGGGACTCCTATGAGGGAGTACTGTGGCCGGCGACTCATGTGAGGCGGCAGTGGTTGCCGTCGATTCGTGGGAAGCGGCGATCGGGAGGCGAAGAAGGAGGTGTGAGCTAGGGCTTGTTTCTTTGATTTTGAGTTCAGAACGTTTGGTCCCGCCCCGTGTTTCTTTGTTTGTTCCCATCTATTTGGTTTGGTATATATTACTAAAATTATAAGTATACTATTATAATAAATATTTTTGGAACTACACTATTATGGTAAATATTTTTTTCAATAATACTAATATGGTCAAAAGCTCATTTTATCACAAAGGTACATGTAGGCCAAAGTAGTTTTTCGACGTGTATTTAAACTTTGATTAATTTTAGCCAAAAAGAAAGAAAAAGTAGTCCACCTGTCAATTATTCATACGCCAGACAACCTCGTCCAATTTATAAATCATTAATTTTGAACAGCTTTTCACGAGCCATCCCACCAATCATAACCAAAGCCTTCTCAAATTTTTGGAGTGTACGAGGAAGGCATTTATTTACTTTAATACTACCCTCTTTTTGATAAAGTAAGTATTCGATAGAGATTGATCTTGAATTTGTCAAAGAATTACCTTATTTTGTGGCGAATATAATTATTTTAAATCAAACTCGAAAACCTATGTCTATATTCTCCACTTATAAGTGTGTCACACGTTTAGATTATAATAATTGAGAGTTTGTGGGGCCTCTTTCAAGCATTTGGATATTTATGTGTAGAGGTACATTTAATTTGTCCATGAGATCAACTTCATTATTTTTATAAATCAACACTACAATTTAATGCTATTTGATTTGGACCAATTTAGATCGAAACGATATATTACAAATGTAAAATTATGAGGATGGTATATTAGGAATGCACAATCAAAAAATCAACAACTTTACTTTAAATCTCTTCATTAATTTACATAAATTTTCTTTTCTATCGATAACGATCTGGATCGAACCGAGCCACATACAATTATTGATAAATTTGATTGTCCTTCCAATTTTACCCTTAGATTTTCTTATCTACGCATTCATGTTATAAATTGAGCATTTATATAACTTTTTTTTGGGTATTATATGATTTCCAAAACAACCCTTGTTTGATTATAACTTCTATTATCATTAACATTGAAATTGAATACAAAAAGAAACATATACATCCTCTCCAAAACTAGATCACACGATATTGTTGTTTATCATCGTAGTGTCATAGTCTAAGAACCCTAAATTAATTCGTCGACCACATATCAATAATCGTATCCTAGTTACCCAGGGATTAGGTTTGTTTACTCAAATCTAAAAAATACATGGTCATGATCTTTATGGTTTCTTCCACTCAAAGTTTGTGGTGAATATTGCAAATTTATTTTTCACCAACAATCGAATCATCGTCTCCCCATTATGCGTCTAATGCTGAAACATTGATGTTGATGCTTTCCGGCCTCCAGATCTTGACCCCGTGACTTTTCGGCATCCATTGCAGCAAAATAACCAATCTTTGCATGAAATTCGTTCTCAAATGTGTAGAAGAAGGTGATTTATGGAATGGCATTAAAAATCAATCCACATACTACAATTATGAGCGATTATTAAGTACGAATCAATATCTAATATCACATAGACATGTCTTTGTTGTAGATTACTTGAGTCGACAATGATGGGATTATAGGAAATATCATTTATATTGAAGATATGAAAGTCGAAAAATATTGATATTGGATATCCGGTCGAAAATCTAACTCTGAATCGTCGTCGGACGACTTTTCGGTCAACGGGCTGGATGCTGCCGGGCTAACCTGACCGTGTCAGGCGACACGGGCCGTTCCAGCCGGCCAGTCTCGACAGACTATCGGGATGACCCGACCGTGCCATTCGGCACGGGCCGTGTCTGGCCGGCAGGCTGTCGGGACGACCCGACCGTGTCAGGCGACATAGGCCGAGTCTGGCAGGCCAACTTTAGAAGCTGCCGGGGTAACCCGACCGTGCCATGCGGCACGGGCCATGCCTGTCCGACAGGCTGCCGAAGGTGACTCGTCCGTGGCAGTCCAGTTTCGCCCCAGCTCGATTTTTCGTGTATTCTTGAAAATTAATCTCCCGCATGTTAAATTTAGATTTCACTGTCTAAACCAATTTAATGACATAATTACAATCGCAAATCAGCATTTTTTAATTATTAGTTTATAATTTTTGATTAAAAGTGTATGTTTGGTAGAAGTAAGCTAACTTATTTTCCGAGCTCATTTTAAAAGTCTCATTTGGTACGCTTATAAGGTATAGAGTTTATGGCGTACCAAATGAGACTTTAAATAAGCTCGAAAAATAAGTTAGCCTATAAGCTAGTTTATTGAGATGCTATCATCTAAATAACTTATTTTATCATCCCCAACTAGCTTTTCATCTAAACTGCTAAATATATATCCGTGACCTGTAAACCCTTATTCCCAAAACTAATAAAAATGGATTAAATTATATGCAGATAAAATAATTTTTTAACTAATGTTATATTATTTTTATATGTAGATATTAGTTTATTTTGTAGTAATATGTTTTAGATTTAAATTCACTAAGGACCCTATATATCCATTAATAGATACATCCATTAATAGGTACTACAATAAAAAAAATAGGTACTACAATAGCTATTATTTTTATACTCCATTTGTCTCATTTGAAGATTCTATCTTTGTTAAGGTACAAATTTTGTCGAGGGAGGCATCTGCTCCGATGAGGAGGGTCGAGAGTTTAGTAGTTGTCGAAGAGAGGAGGAGAGGCAGGCCGAGGAGGACGTGCGAGGAGCAGCTGAGATTAGATTTGAAGGCCTTAAACCTTTTCGAGACCATGACTGTTGATACGTGCGCTTGGAGACGCCAGATCAGAGTTGTGGATTCTTTAGTTGGGAGTGGTGCTGTAGTTGAGAGCCTCAGGGTAGGGTTGTCTCGGCTAGCTTTGACCTAGAGCATTGCATTTTTACATTTATTGTATATATT
The DNA here is from genome assembly GCA_033398695.1 of Orobanche coerulescens. Classification (NCBI taxonomy): domain Eukaryota; kingdom Viridiplantae; phylum Streptophyta; class Magnoliopsida; order Lamiales; family Orobanchaceae; genus Orobanche; species Orobanche coerulescens. Next base: position 180,195,040 of record CM065809.1, read on the forward strand.
TTATCCTATTGCCTTTTGCGTGTGGTGTATTTTTGACAGGGAGTTGTGCGCGGAGTCAACCTCTCTTCTGTTTGAGCAGCGTTCATCGGGAGTGAAGTAGCCAGATTCCTCTTAGGTAAGTCCCATGTGGATTAAGCCATGAGCTCAGGTATGGTATTGAGTTTTTTCGTATCATATGCTTCCCTATGTGTTTTTCACTCAATATGTTGTTGTCTTACTAAGTTGAAGGCCTTCACTAAAGCTTTCTCCTACCGTAATAAGTAGGGACATGGTCTGCGTACATCTTACCCTCCCCAGACACTGCTCTGAGTGGGATATACTAGGTATGTTTGGGTTTTTTTTTTTTATTTACCATGTCTAACAGCTCCATGCTTTCCAAAGAAGTTTTTCACCCTTTCTTGAAAAACCAGATTACCTCCTTTTCTTTATATACAAAGTCCCAAAGTAGTATTGATCCCAAAATAGTTTGTTCCCATGTTATTTGTCCTCTCTCTCTCTCTCTCTCTCTCTCTAAACTCAAAATTAGTAAGTGTGGGTTTCTCGTCTATTTTGATTTTTCCTTTCCTCTTTCCTCTTTTGCAGATTAATTGACGAAAATGGTTCTTACAACTTCAGTCAAATCTTTTGTTCTTTTTTGCCCTCACACATTCTGACATTGACTTGTTTTGATTGATGTAACAGAAAGAGAGACGAGAAGTGAAGAAACCCTATCTATCTTTCTTTTTTCTTTCCTTGGAAATGGGGAGGGGTAAGATCGTCATTCGCAGGATCGACAACACAACTAGTAGGCAAGTCACCTTCTCAAAGAGAAGGAATGGTTTGCTTAAGAAGGCTAAAGAGTTATCAATCCTCTGTGATGCTGAAGTGGGATTGATTATTTTCTCCAGCACTGGGAAGCTCCATGATTTCGCAAGCACAAGGTTTGATATAATAAACTTATTCTAGTACTATTACATATATATATATATATATATATATATTTGTAAAAATAGCTTAAATTAATACCATAATTAATTATGGTAATTAATGACATTAAATGGTATATTTGGAATCTACATTTTGTGTAGATTAATTTAGTGTATTTACTTGTTCAATTTCATTAAAGAATAAATGAGTAATTAATGCACAAAGATAAGCCATTTAATAAATGGGAATATGGCGGAGAATTCCATCCCATATTGGAAAAACAAGTAAGTGTGAGCTATTTACAAAAGACTTTCCACCATAAAAAGGCAATCAAGTGTGCTCCATTATAGTGCACCCTAGCTGGCTTTCATTAGTTTTTTTAAGGCTAAAATCCGAATTCTACGAGGAAGGTGCAAAGCACCTTCCAAGTCCGAGTCCGAGGCCGAGCACGTGCACGTCGCACTTGTCGCAACGGGCGCTTCGTAGGCACGGACGATGTGGAGGAGCCTTTAGTTTTGACAATTGAAACGGTGGCTCGGACGATGTGGAGGGTGACTAGGATGACACGTGGCAGTGACATGTCAAATAGATGATTTGGCGGGTGTGGAACACGTGCAGCGGTTCACGACCGAACCGATGCAATGGTTCAGACCATTCTGTGCAGTCTGAACCAGCACACTGGTTTGATTCGCCTGAACCAATGCAGCCCTTCGCACCAGACCATAAGTTGTCTGTTCAGCTAGAAAGTCACATTGATTCGGACAGGGACCTTTACAAGCTATAAATAGCCCCCCGAAGATGATGGTTAAACATACAGAATTAACCAAGATAATTAATACATTCATTCTAGCATATAATTCATACTCAAGTCCCAAATATTCAGTAGTTCGTCCGGAATTCGATTCCTAGTACAAGACATCGAGTTCATAGAAAACCGTTGTATCTTGGGGACGTTTGCCGTTGATCCGTGTGTACTGTGCGGGGCAATTTTGTCTTACAAAGAGAGAGTCAAACTCTTGCCTCGGTTTTGCATCTCGTCATTTTCTACATCATACCAAAAAACATATATAAATATATATTATATATATTTTTATATATTTTAATTCAATTTGTACTTGGTTTATGATACTTTTTATTTCTTAGGTCCAACCATTGGCATTGAAAATACGAATATTTCATGTATACGCGCGCACGTGTGACTATACGTATACGTATGTCAGATGTAAGAATGTATGTTCATAATAATAAAATGCAATATTTCCCCATATCTAGAAACATAGTATATAAAAGCATGACGAGATCGGACAAAAATTGTTCGTTTTATTAAATCCTACTACCATATTGTTTGGTAATAGATGAAGGGCAAATGGACAACGGATTAATTTTGGATTTTTTTCCTTTTCCATTTATTTAGTTCTTTTAGTTTTCTTAGAATTTATTTTTCATTTTTTCTGTAATTTTTGGATTTTTAGCCTTTTTAGATTTTTTTTCAGCTTTTAGGGTTCTTTAGTTTCTTTAAGTATTTTATTTTTTTCAGTTGTCTAGCTTTTGTATTTTAATTTTTTATTTTAAAATTTAGTTTTTTTTTTCTTGATTTCTTTTAAAATTTAGTTTTAAGAACTGACATATATATGAGTTAAGATCCATAAAATCCTCCGACATAAGTGTGCGCCAAATTAATACATTTAAAAGTATACTTTTTTATTTATTCTCTCACCCAAAATTTAAATTATACTAAGTAAAATTAAGTTGGCATTTTGTCACGACCCGAAATATTTGACCGTGTTTACCAATCGAATGAGACGTGCTTTCCAGATAGCTTGAATAGTTCACCATGTACTAAGGTAGTTGTTAGTAGGAAGCACTCAATAAAATAGCTTGAATAGTTCACCATGTACTAAGGTAGTTGTTAGTAGGAAGCACTCAATAAAATACAAGAGGTCGAATTAGTACTCAAACAATTCTTTAATTAAAAAGAAACTGGCAAATTATTTATAATAAAAAATGAACAAAATATGGATATGGATTTTAGTTTGACTATATTCATACATAAAAAATCTGGATATATATATATATATATATATATAAGGCTGGGTTCAGGTGAGAATGCAATTTGAGTTAAGAAATAAGAATGAATTTTATCCATAGATCTTGATAAATGGATGGCCTAGATTTATTCTCACAAGAATTTGATGCATATAATGCAATATTTTAATGCATTGCAATTTAATTTTGATGCACAAAATGCATATATTTCATGCATAATTAGTACAAAACTCATGCATATTCGCAATTCGCAGGATAAGAACCATTCACATTTGATCATATATATATATATATATATATATATATATATAGAAAATATATATATAGGAAATATATTATATGAAAACTAATTACCTTGTGAAATCTAAAAACTTTTGTAGGACATTGATATTAGTGATCAAACGGCTGTAAATGAGTAGGATTATATGCATTTATGTATTTTTTTATTGCATTATTGTTGCATATACTAGGGGAAAATTTTGTTTTTAGGACCGTAATTTTAGGAGGGTGGCAAAAATAGGGCTGTAACTTTTCGGGCTGGCAAAAATAGGACTGTAACTTTTTGGGATGGCAAAAGTAGGACCATAACTTTTAAAAGTTGCAAATATAGGCCTGTAATTTTTTAAAATTGCAATTTAAGGCCAAATTGCGGGCTCAAATTGTACATATGGTAATTCTTATTAATATAAATATACTTTTAAGTTCTAGTCATTTTTTACTAATTTTATTTTTTTAAAGTTAAATTTTTATTATAATTTTTTATGTTTTATGTTCTAAAAATAAAAAAAATCAGAAAAATAATACTTTCATGGGAATTTTTTTAATATATTTCAGAAAAAAATAAAAAAAAATTAAAAAGAAATTTGTATAATATATCACAAATTAATGGGTAATTTATAAATATGTCCCATTATAATAATATCATAATTATATATCTTATTATCAGTTTTTATTTTAAAGGGAGACTATAGCCTTGCTATATTAATTAAAAATGTTTAATTTTAAATTTAATGATTATAATTTTTAAATTTAATGATTATAATTTTATATTATCAATTATAATATGTTATATATTGTCACAATTTGAGCACTTTCATTTTTCAATCTCTAAAATGAAATTTTTTGCGGTTGTTTTCAACAATTCAAGTTATATTTACATTATTTTGTAGTTGAGATTATTTTCATAACCAAGATAATCTTAATTCTCGTAATTCTAGTTAAAAATATTTATGTTTTTACCTCATGCATAAATTATTACTGTAAAGTACTGCATCTAATATTGGTACTGCATAGAACGTGCATATATATATATATATATAATATATTTCAACAATTCAAGTTATATTTACATTATTTTGTAGTTGAGATTATTTTCATAACCAAGATAATCTTAATTCTCGTAATTCTAGTTAAAAATATTTATGTTTTTACCTCATGCATAAATTATTACTGTAAACTACTGCATCTAATATTGGTACTGCATAGAACGCGCCTATATATATATATATAATATATTTCAACAATTCAAGTTATATTTACATTATTTTGTAGTTGAGATTATTTTCATAACCAAGATAATCTTAATTATCGTAATTCTAGTTAAAAATATTTATGTTTTTACCTCATGCATAAATTAGTACTGTAAAGTACTGCATCTAATATTGGTACTGCATAGAACGCGCCCATATATGCAGTACCAATATTAGATGCAGTACTTTACAGTACTAATTTATGCATGAGTTTTGTACTAATTATGTACGAAATATATGCATTCCGTGCATCAAAATTTCAATGCATTAAAATATGCAATATATTTGTTGCATATAATCTAATATTTTAATGCATCGACATTTTGATGCATATATTGCATAATTTAATGTATTGAAATTTTGATGCACGAAATGCATATATTTCATGCATAATTAGTACAAAACTCATGCATAAATTAGTAGTGTAAAGTACTGCATCTAATATTGGTACTACATAGAACGCGCATATATATATATATATATAGATATATATATATATATATATATATATATATATAGAACTATATGATTAGCACATCTCAAGAAATCAGATTATCCTAAGACATTCTTAATTTTTTTTACTAATTTTACTTATATTTAGAAACCAAGGGAAGTTTGACGGGTGTCGGTCAAAGCTTTAGAGGCTACCAAGGTTTGATTCCATTGATGGTTTGTTGTTAGTTGGAGAGTTATTCTAATACTACTATTTTAGGAATTTATATTTTTATTATTTCAAGATGTGTTTTACTACTACTGATTAGATTATGTATCTGCAATAGATAATTCTAGATCTTCAAATATCTCTATGTAGTGCTTGTATATAAGATCACCATGTCAATTATATCAATATATAGTTTTAGTTAGTCGATCATAATTTCTTCAACAATAAATATCAACGGACAGTACTTTATTGAGAATATGCAACACTGATAGTCCTTTGGTGCGGTGATATTGATACCCGAAGATAAACTTTATCAGTTTTATATTTGTTGGCGCGTACTGAGAAAAGTAAAGACTCACCTTATAGCGTAAGGTTTCTCAAAAACATCATGGAATCAACTATGGTGCCATAAACTTAGTTGTGGTCTCATAAAGGATGTCCTTATATCTACTATCTTGTTAGTTAGTTTCTCAAAAAAATAACATATAAATTGTGATTAAATCTTATCTTAGTCGTAAACTAAGTTAAATAATGAACATAAAGCTCATGTATGGATTGGATCCAAACAAGTGGCTTTTAACCCTAAAGCACATTGACAAAGGATTGTCAAAATGCACACTATGTGCTTGACTAAGAAATATGATGTCTTTGTGTGCAAAAACTATGGTTGAGTAGTGATGAACTCTAGTGAACATACTTAGTGATATATTCGAAGTTAAAAATGGAGGGATAATGAAAATTCTTGATGATGCATATTCATCATTCGGGTTAACCCAACCTAAGTGACAAATTTCATAAAGGATGATAAATAAATGTCTATATATCATGATAGTCGAAGTCATGACAAGAGTTGTTTAAATAACAAAATACTCTTAGAAGTCCTCTCTATCAAAATACCATATTATATACTCATATTTGACTGGAAAAATCTTTCGTGATAATCCGGTAAAAAGCCAATGTGATGTTGGCCAAAATGCGCTCATGTAATGCCAATATATCGGTGATAAGCTTCAAACTTGTTCTATATAGAAAGACACTTGAGACCTAATAGTGGAATCCACCCATAACTCATAGGTCAACTTTTATGAGACCTACACGGGAACACACTTGTTGGAAAATCGTGAAATTGGTATCATGTTTATGCATCTGGTTTCCAACGACTCCAACCAGTTGATCACGTCCATCATATGAAGTGAGATATGACCGTCTTTGCAAAGTATGATGGATTTGTCAGGTAATTTTGTTGAGGTAACTTCAACACAACTCTGTGATCGGCTCAAAAAGATCCAGGTTATGTACCGTATGTGGTTGAAAAACTATGCATGTCTAATTCTCAGAAATTCTTAGCATGTTGATACCTATTATATTAAAGAACTAATGATTGATTTGACTTTGAAAATCAAATTTTTATGCAAGTCATTGGTGATACTTCTATTAATGCACTTTGAATGTGCTTTTGCCCTTGCACGAAGATATTTCTTTCCAATAGGAAATTTACTTGACAAAGTTTTTAACATGGCGACTTATGACAAAATTCCAGATCTAATAAAAACAAAATTCAAGGTTTCTTGCAATTGCTTTGTTCTTAAACATAAGTGAAATATTTCCAGTAAAAAACTGTAAAAACTAAATATGGTGTCAGTATATAATAAAATCTAAAACAGCCATAGATACTCTTAAAAAAACAAACACAAACATTTCGAGAATGATATGCATGCATAATCAGTCTTTCAAATGATTCTCAACAATCATCCGATGCTGTAACAGTAAAACTAGCTAGTTCATGCAACTTATTCGGATACTAATTCATTTATCCCTTAACACAGAAATTTCAGATAATATTCAGACATGAAATCTGAAGAAAAAATGGTGTGTGTGTGTGTGTGTGTGTGTGTGTGTGTGTGAAAATTAACATGGATCACAAATAACCATGTTCTTTTTCCTCTTTCTCCATCTTCTTCGTTTTCTTTAATCAGCATGGAATCATTGATTGAACGATACAACAAACTAAAAGGGGAGCACGACCTTCTGCTGAATTCGGGTTCCGAGATCAAGGTACCTTCAACAAGCTCTCATTCGGTATTTTCTTTTTTCAGCTCGGTAGCAGCTTCAGATAAGAAGCATGTGAATGGATCATATCATCCCATTTAGTTATGTTTTCTAACAAAATCTGCAGATTCTGACAGAAAAACAGAATTATGAAAACTTTTAAAGCATCATACACTAACAATCACACAAGTACCAATGGCTCGTTCAACAGAATTCATATTTAATTTCGCATGCTTAATTGGCATAGTATGACCGATGCACCCAAAAGCTTCACAAAATCAATGATTGTCCGGTAGAACTCCTAACATGATTTTTCCTCTCAACAAACGATCATCTTATAGAAGTGACAATAAGCAGTTCTTCGACTTTGTCAATTGTTCGTGAGCATGTTGGCATTTGACAATAAAAAGTCTTACGGTTCGTAACCTGGCACAACGCCATACTAATCTAGTATTACTCGGCGGAAGTTGCTACATAAACATATGTCTTATTCCAAAAGGGAGGAGTTAGGATTACGACTTCATAGTAACGAGCCTATCAAATCCTTTTGAAATCATTTCTAGAGAACCCTTCTCAAACTCAAAAACCCCATCCAAACGCAACCCTAAACGAGTTTAGGTGGACGCACTATAGACCACGGCAAGGACAAGAAGAGGTGGAGCCCGTCTTTTGACATGCCAGCACAAAAGGACTACAATCAGCGAAAGGATGGTCTTACTAAAAAACTGTTTGCATCAGTTAAAAAAAAAAAAACAAGCTAAAATTTCTCATATTGCCTTCCCCAGAAGAATGAAGCTCCTATACCTAAACGCCTGAGCAATATCCCGAAGCTTCGGATGGAACTCCGAGTTACACTTGATTCCATTTTTGAGACAAAGTTCGTTTTTCCAATAAGTAATACGACTTGAACCAGAGTAGATTCACAACGATAGGTGGTTCCCTAATATCTAGTCTGAGACCCACCATACGAACATGAAGACTCCACAAGGGGTACTTGACATGAAGTCGTATAGATGACCCTATAAAATCTTGTGGAGCTATTTCATTCTTCAGGCTGAATAGGTAATGGAAGAAGCTCATCAGATTATACTCTATATGCACATAACTCCACAAAGTAATAAAAAACGTAGAATTGACAATGGACGTCATCAATTAAGGCATTTAAAGAGGACAAGTGCACGACTTGAACTGATAAGAAGCGCAACAAGAGAGGGATGCAGAGATGACAATAGCAATATATCGATCATAACCAAGACAAGGAGAGTGCTTGCAAAAACTTAGCATAAAAAGTAGAGTATAAGAAGTTGGTAGTGTTTGCATAAAGAAGAAGCTAGAAACTGAATTAGTTAAAGAGTATTTGGGGAATACTACGATCGTATTCATTTGCAAAAATCAAGCCCAGAGTAGAAAAAAATTAGAGGAGAATTTTTAACAAGTCCACTATTGGAAAAAATCAACTTCTTAATGAGGGCATAACTAGTATACCATTGTATTTCACTCCCTTGAATAGTTTCTCACTGTTATTTATTTTTCTCCATAGGTTTACGTGTTTCTCATCCTAGTTTAAAGCATAATATACCAAAATCATTGTCTTAATTGGACAAGGACGTGCAGCCAGGTATGCTAGAAGGGGGTACTAGGAACGGGGTCAATCCTCATCAGCCTATGCCCCAAGGAAAAAAATAAATACGTAATTATCTTGAATATATTAACCAGTTCATTAGACATCCACATTCCAATTGTAAAAACAAAAGAAATTTTAAATAAAATTTTATTAATAGGTCAAAAGTAGACATCCTTATTCCAATTGTAAAAACAAAAGAAATTTTATTTTTAATAAAAATATTAGGTAAAAAAATGAGATGTGGTAGAAGGGTTAATGGGAAAGAAATGATATTAGAGTTGGGCAAAAACAAGATGCAATAGAAGTATTAACAGGTAAAAATAATATACCCATTGGGACTCTTTATGTTTACTTTGTATCTTGATAGGTAAGAAATAAACTATATATTCAAAATTGTTCATCTTTTGATATACCGTCACGTAAGAACCAAGACTTAATGTGTTAATAGGTAAAATATAATTTACTATTCAAAATTGTTCACGTTTACTTTTTACATAATATCTATACAAATTTTCTTCATTTTACATATTTGAAACTCTTTGTATTTGGCTCCTACATAATAACTACATTGATTTTCATCATTTTATTACCTATCTCAAAAAAAAAATCATATTTAGCTTTTACCTATTGTAACGCCCCGAGTCCGAAAGCTTAGTAGCGCACATGGTTATCACGGTGCCAGCCCGCCTGGAGGCTTTGCCTAGCCTGGCCAGACTGGGTTGTGCCCAGGTTTCTAATATTATTTAATTGGCTCCCTAGTTTTTTCAAATCAATAAAATATAACAGTTAGATTCAAGTTCACAATTCAAATATAAACATTAAGAATAAATAAATATAATATGAAAAAGTTTACTTCTATATTAATATTTGAAAATCTGAACTTGTCAGACATTTAATATATTAAAAAATATTAACATATATATTTACACCTAGATAGTCCAATAAATAGATGAAAAAAGTCTTTTTTATTGTTTACAACAAACCCCCAAAGTTATTTTTATTTATCATTTTACTCCTAAAACTGGGAAATCTCATTACAATGTGACAAATAAAAGTTGATTTTATATTTACAAACTTTATATTTATTGTTTCTTATTTTTTCAATATGGGACAATTGGTAAATTACTATTTTATTCATTTTATCAAATGTGTTTGATTTGGAGCCTAACTGCCGCCTAAGTGCATGGTCGCCTAGGCGGTTGGCTAGCGCCTAACCTTGGTGCCGTGACAACCTTGGTTGCGCAAGGCTCACACATCGGCCTACTAAGTACACAGCACACTGGGTCAATTGGATATCACAAGCCCACCCAAAAATGATGGTGTTGGTACCGGGTAGTAGTAGATGAGCATCTTATAAATTACACACGGATCCATGTGGGATGGGGCCCCTACACTTAATAATTACCTAGTTGATATACAGTTGAAAAATCAGTTTCAGTCTAGTCCAAAACCCTAAACCTCGACCCATTTTCAGGAGTGAAAAACGGTACATAAATTCACCTCCATGCACCCCATCCTCGATTTCAGAGCATCGTCGAGGCTAAGCCCATAACTTATCAAACCCGGAGACCCACTACAAACCTGCAGTCCCTCGGCACTCACCATGACCAACGCCAGTTTCCAGAAAGCCCTGGCCACATCTAAGGCAAACCAAATTTTAATGATTCACATCAGTGCACCAAATTTGGGTGCTGAAAATACTTTCAATTCTCTAATATCGTGCGGTTCACACTTCTTCATCCCTCCATCTTCGCAAATCCTCGTCATTCTTTATAGAAGGAAAAATAACAGAGATCTAGTTAGTATTCTAGATTCCTGAATCTAGAATATCACTCTGAATGTGTCTTAACATTATGATAGGAACAGATCCCAAAAAGGTCTGTTTGTAAATGGATTTCAACTTACAAAGGTTTTCCTATATCCGTATATTAGAAACTCTACTACTATCAGTTGTGTACAAATCCCCTCGAGAGTAACTCGCAATAATAATCTGTCCCAATATCGATACCGAATCTACCCTACTCATCACATAATCAAACAATAAGCTGCAACTTAACACAAAAAACAATATTCAACTGAAGAGAAATTTGACAATCCATAACAAGTAAATGCAATCATAAAACATCATACCGCATTTACATATAGTATAGGTTCATCCACAGTGTCATAATTTACCACTGCAAGACTACATTTCCGTATTTTCATCCTCCAATTCAAAACCAGCCATTTTAATCTATCTTTCACTAAATAAAATTCAAATTTCATACATAAATAATAATACACAAATGCATATTAAATATGAGATTTCATCACCCCGTCTAGGCACGACTGCTTTACAAATCACTGGAATAGAAAGGAACTTATCCAAAAACGAGACTGAGCCATATCCTTCCACAATCGGCAACCACTTTTGCATCATCATAATTAGGTTGTAACACCATGATGTTAAATCCCAATGCACGTAATGACAAGTAAAAATTTGAACGCATCGCTCGCGATCAGAAAATAACTTGTAGGTGGACGATTTTTTTTTGCCCAAATTGCCATAGATGTTGATTCTGTTGTCAGATCCATCTTTCACTTGCACACAAGAACAAGTTTAAACGTAAATTTAGCTGCAGCACCCAAAGAACAAAAATAAGAACATAGTTGCAAACCCCAATATAGAATGAGATATACCTGACAAAGGGACATGCATCATAAGTATGTTGGTGCTCTCGAAGGCACTTATGATATCGGCGTTAATTCTCTTTACTTCATCACTACTTATGTGGACGCAAAGAGAATTTGCGCCGACATCATAAGTGCCTTCGAGAGCACTAACATCCTTATGATGCATGTCCATTCATCATGTATATCTCATACTATATTGGGGTTTGCAGTTATGATCTTGGTGGTGGTGTTGCTAAAGGTGTTGCAGCTAGATTTACGTTTAAACTTCTCTTATGTGCAAGTGAAAAATGTATCGGACAACAAAATCATCATCTATTGTAACTTGGTCAAGGAAAAATCGTCCACCTACAAATTATTTTTTGACCACGAGTGACGCATCCAAATCTTTACCTGTCATTACGTGCATTGGGATTTAAATCCTTGTACCACAACTTAATTATGATGATGATGATGCAGAAGTAGCTGCAAGTTGTGGATGGATATGGCACAATCTCGTTTTAGGAGAAGTTCCTTACTATTTCAGTAATTTGTATAGCAGTCCTGCTAGATGAGTTCTTATATTTAATATGCACGCGGTCCTGCCTAAACAATGTAATATACCTCATGTTTAAAATACATTTTTGTACTATGATATTTGTGTAGAAATCCTAATTTTATTTAGTGAAAGAGTAAAATGAAAGGTTTTGAAGGATAAAAACACAAAATATAGTCTTCAAGTGGTAAAATACGACATCGTAGATGAACCCATGATGTAGGTATAAAAGATGGGGTGGTGCTTTATGATTGCATTTACTTGTATTCACAGGGTTTGTCAAGTTTCTTTTCAATTGCATTTACGTTAATGCGTAGAGGTGGGTATATTTGGTAACAACATGGATGTAGGTTTCTTAAAACATGCCTGTCCTTCTAATAAAATTTCAATACCCTCACATTAAAATTTGCATAGGAAGTACCTATTGACCAATCATACCTAGCTCATCACATAGTGCGACAATATGCTTCCAATTTCTACTAGAAAAGAGCAAAATACCACGCTAACGGCACATAATAAAAAGCACTAATTGATAGCTTTAAGATTATCAATTATAATAGCTTTTCATGAGAATAATAACTTTTTAAAGAAACTTGCATGTGCATGATCTCTTACGAATTCCATAACCAATATATATTCATGTGGTTGAATGTTATGTACTTGTTTTATTATAGACCTTATCGCGACAAATATGCGACTTCGATGTAGCAGATTAATGATGATATTATTTCTTGCTAGTTTTGGCAAAGGGAAACAGAAAGTTTGAGGCAACAACTACAATATTTGCAAGAATGCCACAGGTAAGTTCACTTGACATGTTATATAGAAATTGGACTTAGAGTTCATTCATACTGAATGACACCATGGATAATCAAGTAAAAGCATATCACATGGCCAAAAACTTCCACATCATCAATGGTGGTTATGACAACTGGCAGTTTGCTGGTACAAGTGAAAATTCACCTAGAGGTATGTTTTTGAACGCCCCAGGGATTTAGTCCCATTCATTTAACTTTGCCCAAATGGTCCGAGTATTTTCTTGTTAAATATCAGCATATCCAATATACAAAATACACCTTCTAATTTCTAAACAAGAAATGGCCATTCAGAATACAAAACCAGTAAACACTTTCAGGCCGAAATCACGAAAAAAAAATCATCTCTGAAGATCAAGAGTTAATAACTCAGTTCAACCGGGGTGTAAATGTGGGTGTTTTTATGATAATTTATGCACCTCTTTCCATAATTTATGCTCATAGTTTCTAGTTCAAATAAAATTTTCATTACGCGTCTAGTAAAGGATATTGGAACCTGGAAGACAATAAAATTATTTAAGTTGCATGAATATTTAGCCAGCATGGTTTTAAGACAGTTTTATGAGTGAGTCATACAGAAAGCGGCAGTTCCTCAGAAGAGGAATCTGACGAGCAAAAACAAAGTGACAGCAACGAACTGAGAACGTACCTCATGCATTTTACAGGCAGCTTTTGGGAGAAGAGCTTTCTGGATTGAACATCAATGACCTTCAAAATCTGGAAACTCAACTGGAAATGAGTTTGAAAGGTGTGCGTATGAAAAAGGTAAACGCCTGACCTGTCGGATGTAATAATAACCAGTTAACCGTATCTACAGCTTCCTGGTTGTACTGCACTGCAGATCCTGAATGTACTTGTATTCTGCAGGAACAAATTATGGCTGAAGAAATTAAAGAGCTTGAGCTGAAGGTTCTTCCTCAAAAACACTTACTCTGATTTTTATTATTAAATAATGATCTTGTTTAGCTGAAGGAATAACTCCATTAATCTTATCCCAGCAAAACCTTATTCAGCAAGAAAACATGGAACTTCACAAAAACTTAAATTTTCTCAGAGAGGAAAATGAAGAATTGCAGAAAAAGGTATGACAAATTAGATCACGATATTCGGCCAATTCTGCAAAGTACAATGTTAGGCCAGTTATGTAAAACACTTGCCCATATGAACTTAAGAAACCGTTGATGCAGGTCCATGGCCATGTTAAAGACGGCATCAACAACGAATACGATTTACATGCATCCGTAAACCTAGAGCTCAGCCAGCCAATAAATCAGAAAAATCAAGCACCAAGTGTGATGGAGCTGAGGTAATTTAACTCAAGATGTTACAACTGATAAGACACTTTGTTCTTTCTAATCAAATGCACCATCATAATATTAATTGTTGCAACAGGCTTCAACTGCACTAGCATTGGCAGCTCACAGTTCAAGACACCATTGGAAAATAACATGATACAGTGACTGACATGATGAATGTACATACATCATCACAGACATCAGATTTTAATTTGATGAAAAGTACGTAGAATTTTATGCGAACGGGTCCACTGGAAATTATGTAAAGTCGTTAATAAATGTCGAAAGAAGAAAACAGGATAATAATGTACAAGGTTTGGTCGAGCTAACATTGCGACAATTATGTTTTGTTATACGGGTTGTCCGAGCCATGACTAGGTTGATGACTGTAATGCAAAAACTACATTTCTGGCCGGTGCAGAAAATGAAAATAAAAAGTGGAGCCGTGAGAGCATTATATCCCTATGCAAATAACACAGTGGAATAATACTTTATAATGTAACATTATGAAACCAGCTAATATATGTTATGTCATATGCCAACACTTCTACTGATAACAAGAGTGTTGCAATAATCAAAGAGCTACACCATAAATTAAAAATTATGTGAAATAACTCATCAGCACGCGAGATCATGAAATCTAAAATACAATAATTTTCCATATTAATAGCATAGTATAACCATCTCGGTTCCATCTTACTAAATCTAACACAATCATACATAGTCACGTTAACGAGCAGGAGACATTAGACCACGCCTCATTAGCAGCTCAATAACTTAGGCTTGGTTCTTTTGGGCTTAATTTCAGCATATTTCAATTCAGTTGAGTTCGATTCAGCTTTAGAATCAATATTATAATTGTCATTTTAGTATTATTATTATTAGTAATAGTAGTAGCATTGTTTTATTGCTGTAATATAAATAGTCATTATTATTGTTGTATATATTATTTTCAAATACAATTAATTACTAGGAGTATTGTTGGTATTAATTAGTATTATCAATAATATTACCATGGTTGTAAAAATCGGTACTCGGTCCTACTAGTTTTAGTTTTTAAAAAAGGAGTACTCGGATAATCGGAGAGGTACTCGAAATGAGTACTTGGAAAACTAATTGGGATGAAAATATTTTTTATTTTATATATATTAATAAAAGAATAACTTGTTTTAGTTGTTTAAGAATTGTCAATTTCATTCAGTTTTGTTTATAAATAGATAAAACTTAATGATTCAAAGTAATAACAAATAAAAATATTAAATAATTTGAGTATATTTAAAATTATTAATTATCTCTATATTTGAGTATGTATTCGACTGTAAGCTTATTCGAATAATATTAGTAGAATATATCTTTTTATCTTAGTTGTTTATTATGAAAAATTGATGTGTATAGTCATATTGACATATAACTTTATAAATTTTTTACAACACCTAATTTGCTTAAAAGGGCAACCCGGTGCACGAGGCGTACCCGCAAGGCGAGGGTTCGGGGAAGGGTCCCACCACAAGGGTGTATAGGGGGCAAGCCTTCCCTTGCCAATTAAATTGGCAAGAGGCCGCTCCTAGGACTCGAACCCGTGACCACAGGTCACACGGGAACAGCTCTTACCGCTACGCCAAGGCTCCCCTTCACCACCTAATTTGCTTAAATTAAAAAAAAAATCAAATAATTGTTTAGTGAAAAATAATGAAATCTGAGTACTCTCCCGATTAGACCGATTTTGACCAATTTTGGCCCTATTTTGGTCAAAACCGATTTTTGACCCGAGTATTCTCAACTCGGCTAGGTTGAGAACCGAGATCCGAGTACTCATCCGAGTTTGCCGATTTTTACAACACTGAATATTACATATAATTATTACCATTAATATTTATTATCATTATTGTCTTTGTTTTTGTTGTTGTTGTTGTAATATAAATGATAATTATTATTGTTGTACATATTGTTATCTAATTTTTTTATTAATTACTATTAATATTAGTATTATCAAGTATTATATATAATTTGTCGTATTATTGATAATTTTATTATTGTTATTAGTATTATTGAAATCAATATTATCAATAGTACTATATATAATTTGTAGTATTATGAATTTATTATTATTATTATATGAATATTTTTATATGTTGTTGAATTTATTGTTATGTGACATTATTATTATTCTTTACATTAATGTTATCAATAATATTACATATAATTTTTATTATTGTTGTTATTATTATTATTACTATTGTTGTAATATATATTATTATTACTGCTGTTATATATATATATATATAATATTTCCGTAAATAGTATTTATTTCACCAAGTGCAAGCGTTTGAAGAATACAAAGCAACAAATCAGAACAAACTAACAAACAAAACAGATTCTAATTAGCTACCAATCTAGCTAACTTCAAATCCTGATGACTTCTCATGGCAATAAGTATTGGCATTGAGTAACAACCTGCTCCACTCCATTCGAAGCATCCTTGAATTTCCTATTATTTCTCTCCTTCCAGATTTTGTATATCACTACTGTTAGAGCCAGCCTATACATCCTTTGCTTGATTGATTTTGACCCGCATTGAGTTTTTAGAAACACAAACTCCTCATTCCAAGGAACAGCCTTCCTAGGAATACCACACCACGCAGACACTTTTTCCATATTTGAGCTGAGAATTTGCAGTGAAAGAACAAATCGTTTATATTCTCCATCTCAGCCTCACATAAACCACATCGAGGGTCCACAGAAATACCAATAGTATTCAGATATTCACAAGTCACCAACTTACCAAGTATTACGAGCCACGTGATAAACATGCATTTAGGCGGGGCAAGATTGCAACAAGTCATTTTCTTCCACTCCGCCCTTGGTAATTCACCTCTCAATGCATTATACATTGCCTTGATGGAGAACTTTGGTTTAGATAGAGTGCTCAATCCATCAGCAGTAGTAGCAAGAACATCTCTTGATTCCAAGATTTTCCTTACTACCCATGAGGCTTGTGCAGGGATTTTCATGGTAGTAAGGTTTTGGCCCTTGATATAGTACCCATGTATCCATTGGACCCATAATTTATCCTTCTTCTGGAATACACACCATAATAGCTTACAAATAGCTGGCTTATTCCACCAAAAAAAATGTGTGATGTTCCGACCCCCTGCTGATTTAGGTAAGCAAACTTTATCCCATGCAACTAGGGCTCATTTTGAGGATTCTGCCTTTTCTCTCCATAGGAAGATGCTACATATAGTCTGAATGGCCTTGATGATCTTTTGGGGAAGTAAGAAGACCTGACTCCAATAGGACTGCATACTAAAGATCACAGCTTTCACCAATTGAATTCTGCCCGCATAAGAAAGCAACTTCGAAGACCAACATTGAATCCTTGCAGTTATCTTGTTGATCAATGGCTGACACTCCAAAATAGATAGCTTCTTAGAGGAAAGAGGGACTCCGAGATATCTGAATGGGAGAGTGCCTTTCACCATTCCAAATTCAACTAAGATCTGATCTTGAATTACAGAAGCCACACCACCAAAATAAATGCAACTCTTGGCTTGGTTTGCTTTAAGCCCGGATACTTCAGAGAACCTTGAAAAAACTCTCATTAACTGCCTAACAAAATTCAAGTCACCCCTGGAAAATAGCAGCAAATCATCTGCAAAACAAACCTCTACCAGCCCAAAATTTTTACATCTAGGGTGATACTTGAACTGCTTGTTCTGTTTGAGTTCCAATAATTCTCTGTGGAGATAGTCCATACAAATGACAAATAGGTATGGAGAAATGGGATCTCCTTGCCTAAGTCCTCTCTTTGCAGTAATAGGTGAATACCCAACCTTGTTATATTATTCCACAATCAATATACAAGGAAGGACTTGCCGAGCAAACTCCAGCTACCTTACAAAAAAAATCCTACCAAGCCCTATCTATAGCTTAATCAAAGGCTATGAGTCGACACCCCAACTGCCAGGTTAATTTTGGTGCCCCATGTATCGGCGCGTGGCCAAAAACCACCATGCATCCTTGCCACTTGTCCCAAGTAGTTTCCCAAAGAAACCCACGTCTTTCTTACAACCGCTTGCCCCGAAACCATCCTGCAACTGCTTTGAACTGTCAACCTGCAAACACAACAAGTAACTATATTGCAACTTGTTAGAACCGTCAACCCGCACCGCTCCAAGTAACTGTCCTACTCAACCATCTAGAACTAACAATGCCACGTCGATGTCACGCCTCCCGCACACATCAACTTCCAAGTTCTCCTACGTAAATTAATCCCCGCTAGTTCTAAAGCCCAGGTTGCGCATCAAGCCAAAACCCTCGCACATCGACCCATGAACCGTCGGAAGGACTCACACATGTTACAACATTACAATCCATTCAACAAGCCAATCCGCTTGTGTCCCACAAATGCCAATCAAACACGCACATTGACGTGCAAGTGTTCACAAACTTGCACTAGTACTGATATCTAACCACAATGGTCCAACCCAACATGCGTCCAAGCTCAACTGACACCGACATCGGACTAGTCCACGCCCGCACTTTGCTCTACCGACACCGCACGTATTGCCGGCGAAACGGGTCAACCCAGCCCTGGGTCAAGTTAGGCACCTGGGTCAACCAGCAATCCATCTCCATGACTAAGTTACAGCACCTAAGCCATCCCCGAGCACACTTGTGTCACTTGTTAGGAAGGGCTTCTAAGGACACATTCCACCTTATAATTGGCTTGGAGAAATAAAATCTCTTGGTGGCAGTAACCGTTGAAAAAACGAAGATTCCACTCATGTACATCTAGCTCCCATCCTGCCCAAAACTCTAACTCTGTGCAATGCTCCAACACATGCCGAGTAACCTCCGATTCTCCCCACAATCATGTGCGATAGAATCATATCGCCCAGTCCAGGCACCGTACTCCCCGATGACTCGACCTACTGCCGACCCAGCAAGTCACCCATGCTAAGGGTCTAACAGTAAGCTATTGCCTCACCAAATGCTAACCAGACGCAAGCGCTTCCTGAGACGGCATCCTCCTTTTGCTCCTTAATTCTTTGGAAAAAGAGCAAAAATCACTGTTAGAACTCAAACCTCCATAATAACACTTTCCCCAACTCTAAACCATATAGATAAGCTTACTATAGCCGTCTGGGTGATTTGGATGGAAAGAGTTTCAAGTACTTAATGAAAAAATCACATTAGTGACTTGGCTGCAAGCAAAGTTTATCCTAGCCGGCAATATGGAGAGTATGTCATTTTAGTCCATATTTATTCCCTTACTTTTGCCCTCATACTTTTATTTCTAACATATTATTACTGCAACATCCCAATTTTATTTGTTTTCTAAACAAGTTAAATAAAAATAAAATGTGATTCTGAACTTGAAAAATGTATAATTATTAATACACCAATATCCAAACCTCACAAAATCCTATCCAATGTCCAAACCAAAAACAACAAACCGAACTAAACTAAACTCCAAAACAACTACTTAATCAATTCAGGGTTCAGGTATAGTTGTTAAAGGCGAAAGGCGCACCAAGGCGATTCGGGATCCCATCGCCAGAGGCGCAAGGCGAGGCGCGCGCCTGAGAGATGTGAGGCGCATAAAAACTAAAAAATAAATTAAATTGAATTGTAAAATTAATATATGAAATAAATAATGATCCAAATTATAAAGTTCATTGAAATCCCAATTGAACTTACTATTGGCCTTTTTGCACACCTCCGAGCATTAATGGGACGAGCATCCATAGCTCGATGGGATCATACAAATGGCCAAAGTAAAAACAAATAAGCACAATAAAGAACATGTATTCTAAATAGTGTTTGCACTGCCGGAGTTTCAATATAATGAATATGATTGCTTTTGCAGGGCGGATACACCGACTAATCGCCTTGCAATAGTCACAGAGATTTCTTCTCTCTCAGGCGAATAATCGTGTGACTAAACTATTTCAGACTGCTAAAAGTTTCGGAAATTAAAAATACACCTCTGAGGATTAGAATTTTAAAAAGTACCAGAGTGTTTAAGGAAATACAGTTTACGTGTATTCATCTAATTTATTGGGTTTTTACTTAAATTATTCCTTTATTAACTTAATAGGTCTGGATTTAATCATATATTATTTATAGGTATCATTAATGAGAATAACACCAGCTGTTTGCCCTATTTTATCTTTTAGGGTTTTCTTTTAACTTGTTTTCAGCACGCACGGCATTAGAGCAAGAAAAAAAGAACTGAAACCCGAGATCTAATTTCAGCCACCACCACCCTCCACAAGACACAACTCCGGCCAATGCAGCCCCCAATAACTGGAAATCTGCTTCGGGTACCTAACCACCAGCAACAACAGACAATCCAAGCCCAGAAACTATGTGCTTCAAAGACTCAGTGTCGCCGACCATCGGCCATACCCTAGCAGCGCCACCTAGCTACCGACAGACCCGCCGCCCTGCGCACCAACCCCGCCAGTTGCACAGAGTGTTTTGCTGGCCGCTCGCAACTTCAGCCTATGGCCGTCAGATCTGTTCATCCCACGGACAGCACCCCATGAACCCAGCCGCTCCACCTCCTTCGCCCGTAAGCAAACTGCCGAACAACCAGCGGACCTTAAGCTCCCCTACAAACCGATCTACTAACCTGATCCGCACCGAATAGAGCAGCACGCCGTCGCTCTCAGATCTACACGCTCCGGCCACGGCAACTAGCCACTCCGCCTCCGATTTACGACGCGCATCCCTGCACCAATAAAATCCAAACACGCCGTGAAACGGAGAAAAAAGAAGAAAAAAACATGACGTGAGAAGGAGAAGAGAAAGGGAGGGTTTGTTTGGAAAAATGGGTTGAATAGCCTTCCTCTCTAAAACATTTGTTTAAATAGCCCTTGACCAAAATAAAAATATAAAACAAAAAGTAAAAATATATTAATATTTCAAATGACATTTTAATCCTTAATATAATAACGAGATTGAAATCGTTATTATATACACATAACGATGTTAAATTAGTTACACGTAAAAATATTAAAAATAATTTTGAATTGCCTTAGATATGAATTTTTAAAGTCGTTACGGTATACACATAACGATATTAAAGTCGTTACTGATACAAATATTAAAAAATATTTTTCCTTACCTGATTATATTTAAACTGTCCGTAATAGAGTTCTAAGTCGTTCCCGTGTATTCATAATGATATTTAAGTCATTCCCGCTATCTGTAACGAGTTCTATTTCGTTCCCATGTATCCAAAACGATATACAAATCGTTCCTGTACTTTGCTATTTAATCTGTCCAAAATGGTGTATAAGTCGTTTTTTCTTCTTGCATAACGAGATACCTCACTGGAGTGGAAATGGCCTATATTGACATCGTTATTGTAGTCATATAACGATATCTATATCGTTACATTATATTTACAATAATGCCACTATATTATTTAAATTCAAAAATTGTATGATGTGGTGAAACATTTTATATCAATATGTAAATCGCTATAACGATTTCTAAGTCGTTTGCAATCTAAAAATCGTTATAGTGAGTAGATAACGAACCTAATATCGTTGGGATTGAAACCAAAACTATAACGATGCTCAAATAGTTTCTTTGATCAAATAACAACTTCGTGTTTAATCTTCTCTCGGGTTAAATGAATCCGTAACTATATCCAAATCGTGTTTTTAGAAAAAATACGAACTCGATATCGTTTTATTTAAATATGCACTAACACGTGTTGTAAATCGTTTCTTTGCTCAAGCAACGACTTGTATATCGTTCTTACAAATATTGTTCAAAGTCATAACGTGTTCTTTATCGTTTTATTGGAGATCTTACGAACCCAATATCGTTTCAATATAATTTTAGTTATAACAAGATACATATCGTGTCTTCATATACAACACGAGTTGTTTATCGTTATGGATTAAAATTGATGATTTCATTGTTTTGTGCCATTCGTCATGACTCCTACATGTGTACACGAGTGAAAAATATCATACAAGGTGATTCAATAGAATTTCAAAATGATGATCAATCATTCAAGTTCTCAATTTCAATTTACATAATTTCTACATTGAATAGTTGATCAAATCATGTCTATCTATTTGACAATCATTTTAAGATGCGTTTGAATCACCTTGTATGATAATTCTTTCTTGTATACACATGTAGGAGTCATGACGGATGGCATGAAACAACCAAATCATCAATTTTAATCCATAACGAAAAACAACTCGCGCTCCATACAAAGACACAATATGTATCTCTGTATAACTAAAAATTATACTGAAACGATATTAGGCTTGTCAAATCTCCATTAAAATGATATACACCACGTTATGATCTTTGGTCAATATTCTTAAGGTTATTGGAGGAAGCGCTATACCGATGGCGAGTGTAAATAAAAATATTAAGCTTTAAAAATTATCGGTTAGGTATTATTTTTTTTCGAAGAACTCTATTTTGTAATTTGTAGAATAATTTTTATGACTTTATATTATAAAAGGTGTTCGATGGATTTTACATATTTGTGAATGTGAGGCAAATTATGCACCAAACAATTATGTTTGATATTTAACTTAGAGATTTTTACTTAGGCCTCAAACTACGATTTATTGTTGTGTTACAAAAGTATTCATTTATCTCTTTTATTAAAGAGTACTTTTATTTTTTATTAGACTCCAAAATTAGTTTTATTTACTAAACGATATTTCGTATAGAATTTAAAGATAGATATGATTGATCATTTCTTTTTATTTTTTAAAATTATATAATCTGTCTTCTACAATACAACTTCTACAATGATAGATAAATTATCAGTCATTTCTAATTTTAATTTAATCTTTTTTCAAAAGTACTAGACCCTCTTGTATGATACTTTTTTATCCATGTATACATGTAGTACCCATTTCGGATGACAACCAACGGTTGAATTATCAATTTAAGCCATAACGAAATTCATATCGTGTTATATATGAAGACACGATATGTAACTCGTTATAATTATATTTTATACTGAAACGATATTTGGTTCGTAAAATTTCTTCTAAAACGATATACAACACGTTATCATCAATGTTGTTTTTTTACAAAACGATGATCAAGTTGTTATTTTAGTGAACAAACAATTTGTAACTCGTGATAGATAAATTTTGACTGGAACGATCTCGAGTTTTATAATTTATAAAGAAACGATATAGGTATCGTTCTGTAATATCTCTACAAGGGAGCATATCGAACTTGAGGTCGTTACATATTTACAGAAACGACTTATAAATCGTTTTAGTTATATTTTCAATTAACACGATCCAGAATTCGTTATTTAAAGACTGTAACGATTTTTGATATAGAAACAACTTGGAAGTCGTTATAACGACTTAGAAATCGTTGTTAGAATTCATACAATATGTTGTCATTATTATAAATATAATGTAACAATTTTGAATTCGTTATATCAATAGAATAACAATCTAGAAATCGTGCCCAGAAACACATTAAGGGTATTTTAGTAATTGAATACATTATATAATCTATTATTTAAAAAAAGGGGCTATATAAACAAAAAACAAAGATTAATGTCTTTTTAAACAAAAGTTTTGTTTGACTAGACCATTTAAATCAAGAAGCCGGTTTGTTTTCTGTACACTCCCGTCTAGTTTTGTTTTACACTCCAGTCTAGTTTTGTTTTTTATTCTTCTGATATTGGGGGTGACGGAAAAGAGAGAAAATGGGGGCGGTAGAAAGTTTGTTTAGGGTGTTTTTTATTCTTTTGATTATTTTTTTCACTTCAGTGTAATAATGTCATCCGACAAAATTTCTCATCGGAAAATTGTAAACATCCGTCCGAAAATAGTTTCGCCCGCAACATTGCTCACCGAAAATAGTTTTACCGGAGTCCTCAATTTCTTATTCCAGCCACCGGTCGTTGCCGGATTTGTAAGTTTTTTCTCATTCTCAACTCACGCTTAGAATTTAAAAAACAAATAAAAAACCTGAAAAACTTAGTTCGACCAATTGCCGCCACCATCACGGCTGTCGCCATAGTCGCCACTGAAATATAAGTATATATAAATATATATTTACAGTTTTGCCCCCTCTTCTTTTACATATATTTTCTTTAAACCTTGAACCATATTGTTTCTACCTTAAACTAATTTATGTATAATTTTAAATGTATGTGTAATTTTTTTCTTATTCGAATTTGCAGGAAAAAAATGGCGAATACTTCGGAATTTTCTAGGGACCAAGTATAATTTCTAATCTTATTATTTACATGTGTGTAATGAATTAATGTATATATCGATTTTTTAACATGATTTTTTTTTCAATTTTTAGGTGTTTAGATCTCGTGAAGATTTAATGACTTGGGTGCAAAATGTGGCGTGTTCTCAAGGTTACGTTATCGTCACTAAACGATTAAAGGCAATAACTATTGGCTTCATCTCTAAAATAGTACTTGGTTGTAATTGTGGTGGTATATCCGTAAGAAAGATGCTAAACAAAAAAAAATTAATTGTGCATTCGAATTGGTAGGAAAGTATTTGAAGGCGCATGATATTTGGACGCCCAAAAATGAAACGTGTTCAGCATCAAAGTCAAGCTCCTCACAGATACAGTTGTTCAGACTTGAATCAGGAACCACCTAGGCATAGTTCATCATTCATAGACTTGAACGATGAACCGGATAGGCATAGTTCATTCTTCATGGGCTCGAACGAAGAACCAATGGGAGATATTTCATTGTTAAAGGAAATTCCTTCAATCTTTCATCCATACATCACGCATATATAAAATGTAAGGGGTGATGAAAATTGTGGTTTTCGATCAATAGCCGTTTGTCTCGGGTATGATGAAGATCAGTGGCTTTACGTTCATCAACAATTATATAAAGAATTATTGAGTTCGTATGACGACTGCGCTAGAGTTTTCATTGGATGCGATGAAGTACTTAATTCATTATCTTTCTTCACATCGCCAACACAAACGGAACACTGATGCTTATGCCTGAGACAGACATCCTGATAGCCAACAGGTTTGGTGTGATCCTCCACTTTTTGACCAATGAAGACTCCATAACTTGTTTTCCTCTTTGGAGAGGTCCTAAAGAGTTGTAATACCATCGAGTCCTTAGAGCATGGGGTACCATTGCGTTTTAGTCTTGCGCCAAACCACCAGCCACAAAAACCCGACGGCGCACGGTACCGGCGGTGGCGCCATCGGGCCTTGCGCCATGGTGACCAGCCAGCGCGGTGGTGCGTTTTTTCATTTTTTTTATTTTTTTTCTTTGATTTTGAACGAGTATTGTGTTTGTGTTTGTGTGTGTTGTGTTTGTGAGTTTGGTTTTGTATACGTGTTTGTGTTTGTGCTGTTTATTTTTATTTTTTCTTTTTTGCAGGTAGGCAGACGCAGGAGGTAGAAGAAAGAGAGGTAGGGGAGATGTATCCTAAAAAATATGTTGTGCAATTTAGCATTGGGCCTGGCCCAATAAATATTCTTGGCCCGAATAAGGTTTTTTGTTATGCAAGACCACTATCTTAAAACCGTATACTAGGATTTTAATTTTATGCAATTTTATTTATTTTTAATTGTAATGTGTGTTTTTTAATATGTAATGTGTGTTTTTATTATTAATGAAGTTTATTTATGTTTATATTGAGTATATTTTAATTTTTGAGAAAAAAAATAAATAAATAAAAATGGCCGACGGCACCAGAAATTTTGGTGCCAACGGATCTTAGAAATGGGATTTTACGCTGCCATGGAGCTTTTGGCGACGCCAAGAAAAATCCCCACGGACGAGCCTATGGCACCAATCTGCAGTCTTTTTACAATTGCACTTGTATACACCAATCACCGTGTCATGGTACAGCTTAGAAGGAGAGTACCTTGCCTCCCATTTCGGCATTATGGATCCGCAACAAAACCCCACAAGAATCGAATTAAAACTATGTATAAGTCGCGTAGAATTCTATAAGCATTCAAACCTACTCAAAAGTTTTTGACTATAGATGATTAATGTCGCTATTTATGTCTCTGATTTTTGCTATGTTATATTTAAAATTAAGAAAAAAGAAGATTGAGCAGGATTCGTTTGGAATATATTTTTTTCTTATAATTATATTTATTTATACAATTATCGTATGAAAAAAATTTATATTGTTTTTTCTTATTTATTTTATAAAAAATAAGTTTGGAAGAAAATTTAGATAATAATAAAATTAGTAATAATTATGTAATGATTAAATAATAGTAGAGTCTACTAAAATAAGTTTTCCACTGTTGTGGAATATGACGAATAGCACTGTGGCTTCTAAAGTTAGCTGCCTATATTATAGTAGAGTAGGGTGTATATAACAACACCCTTTTTTTTTTTGGAAAGGGATATGCATATTTTCCTCTTCTTAACTTTTCAATTAAACTAATAATAATAATTATTATTATTATTATTTTTGCTCAGAATTACACATTTAATTCCTTAATTTATATATGTAGTGAGGGATGATCTCCCCTATATACTAATGCAGAATACGTTGAGCCAGCTTTCTCATTCTTCTACCGCTATACGTATTCTGTCGCACACGCATGCCATTATTCTCTCATGCTTCACCTCACACATAATCAATTAATGACCTAATCATCATTGCATTAATTACATCATAATTATACCTCAAATAACTCCTACCTACCTTATTAATTTTTACGAATTAAGAATATAAATTACGAATAAATAGAAATTGATTATATTTACCGAAATATTTTACGTTTTCATTAATTAAAAAATATAAATCCCAAATAAAGAGAAATTTGATATAGTAGTGTGCACTATATATTAAAAATTTAAACCTAAAATCTCGCGGAAATATTATATATTTCCACTAATTAATTAGTTTATATTAGTTAATCACTATAATTAAGTATATCAATAAAATAAATATCAACTGAAATGAAAGATGTTTAGGAGTATTTTAAAAAAACTGTTGAATATATAATTAAAAAAGTACTCGAAGTCCTAATCAATTAAAAAATATTATTAACAATGTAGAAACAATAGTTTTAATTATTATTTATAAATAAATCAAATAAACTATGGAATAAATCAATTAGTCTATTTTTAAATCTTACTTAATTAATATAAAACAACAAAATAAATGAAAAACTCGTATTTACTAAATTATATAATTACTGATCTTATGGATTTTCAAAGAGATATTTCTAAATACATAAGAAATTAAATTTAATAATAATATACTAATCCGTAGATTCATCTTTGTACAAAGAGAATTTCAAAAAATAAAAATTGATCGTTTTAAGTGATTTTTTGTTTTTTTTAGTTTTAAAGAATTTGTTAATTTATTTACTTTTGAAATGAACTATATATCTTTGAAAGTTTTGGATTTGCTTTTGTATTTTAAATTATATCCAAATAATTTATGTAATTTTTTTCAAACATAAGGATTAAATTATCTTCTTTTTGGTCATTTAACAGAAACCGTTAAATATTTAACGATTTGGGTCATTTTGGCAAAAAAAAGATTCAAAAAAGAACGTGGAACCAAATCTATTTTAAAAAAATCTCATAAGACCAGAGTGTATTTTTTTTCCTCCCAAAATATGTAAGCAGTTGTTTTTATAACAACACATTTATCAATAAAATGATCTATATATAAAAGAGGGTTATAGAGAAAAAAATTGACTATAGATCTTTTAAAAAATATATCTCGGTAAGTATTTTAATTATTTTTAGTTTTCAGTCACTCAAAAAATAACAAATTCGTGTGAGAAAAGAATATAATTGTTGTACTATTGCAATAATAAATGATTATGTGAGAGGCTTTATTTTATTTTATTTTATAATATGTTTTGGATGATGCATATTTGCAATATTTTGGTATAATTGTTTCCGTAGCATTTATTACGTTACACTACACATTTAGGAGTGAAGTATGCATTACACAAATGATATTAAACTCATGAGATAGTAGATTACCATTTAAATTTCAAAGACGCTAATTTCCACTAATTATGCTTTTCCATGGTTATGCACTCTCTCATGTTGGCGTGCATATGCCAAGATTTGTATTCAATCATGGTCAGTTTTATGTGGTCATATCAAAGTGAAAAGCACGACAGACTTCAATTTTTTTTATTGCCACAAGAATGGTGTAATCGTAAATAGATCAACTAATATAATTTACAAAAAGTGTTATAAAATTCATGGCGAATGATTAGGTATTATGCGTCTTTATGTAATTTTTTCTTATGTTTCCGTATGTTATACGGGTGGTATACTAGTTGATTTATAAATCACTATCATCATCCTCAACACAACAATATCACCATATTTTGAGGGTTGGGCCGTGAGCAAGAAAGGAGAAGGGAGAAAAAATTCCCAAGTCTTGAAACTTGCTTTAAGTGTATTCTGAACCGTACGAACCGAAAAGTGACTTTAACGAACGTTCGTTCGTTAAGGATTTAGTTTATTCGGTTCGTGTTCGTGTTCGTGTTCAATAAAATTGCAAACCACTTGTTCGTGTTCGGTTCGTTAAAATTTCACATATCTCGTGTTCGTTCGTTAGCGTTCGATTGTTCGTTTCGTTTTGATCGTTCGTTTGTTCGTTTGTATTCGAATATATAAAAAAAAAACTAAATTACAAGCAATAATAATTAAAAATAAAAAAGAAAAATATATTTAGAAATTAAGGGTTTTAAAATGGTAGGTTTTATTTTGTATATAAATTTATTAATTATGGTAAGATTATTATTATATTTATTAATTATTGTAAAATTATTAATAAATATATAAAAAACCCTTTGTTCGCGAACTGTTCGCGAACTAACAAACATATATTATTTTATTCGTGTTCGGTTCGTGTATCTAACGAACATGTTCGCGAACTGTTCGAATTTGACCGAACCGAACATGAACTGAACGTTGACCGAACATTTTCGCAAAATTTTCATGAACGTTCGGTTCGAAATACACTCCTATCCAGGATGGATTAAGCTTAACACGGATGGGGCGATGCACGGACAAACATAGGATGCGAGCATCGGTGGTGTATTTAGAGATGAAGCTGGCAACTGGCTGGGAGGTTTTAGTAAAGCTGTCGGCAGAAGTGGGATTTTTAAGGCTGAGGCTAGAGGAGTGCTTGAAAGATTATTACTTGCGTGGTCTAGAGGATGTCGAAAGGTGGTGGTCGAAAATGACAATACGGACTTAATGGATACGTTGAGAGCTCAGAAAAGGGAAATGGCAAATGACCCTATTATTCCCATGATCGGACATGTTCTGGATAAACAATGGGCGGTGCAATTTCGACACATACAAAGAGATGGGAATGTTGTGGCTGATATGATGGCGAAGTTTCCAGCAAGTTCGGATGACATGATCCTTTTTTATCAACCCCGTGATGTGATCGCTCCTCTTTCGGTAGTTGATCATGAACACATCTACTTCCCATTTGGCTTTTTGTTCGCCTCACGCTAAGAAGCCTTGCCCTTCACTTTAAGGGGTGTGCCACTTGCTTCTGATCCACTTTCTTCTTCTTCTTTCCCCATTTGGATTTGAAAGTTGAAGCACTAATAACCACAAGAACGTGATAACCTTGTCTGAAGAGTCCTTCAAAAGCGTGAAGCTATGTCAGGAGTTCGCAAAGGTTACTCCATACCATTCATATCGTAGTTTACGCGTAATTGTTCAAAGCTTTTAGGCAAGCTATCTAGGATTTTATCGGCTTGCATTTCCGCATCGATAGTAACCCACAATTTATCAAGTGGGATTAGATGAAATCATCATCCGAACATGATCCTTTATCGGAGTCCCTTCAGCCATCTAAGTTGTCATCGAGACCCTCGTAACGTTTTGTCTGACCACCAATGTAATATCCGGGGGTAATTTTTTCGTGTTACTGTTGAGTTGTACGTATTCTTTTGGAATTGTACAAGTGTTGTTGTTTTGGACCGATACAATGTATATTGTGTTGGAATATTTCGGGATCGAAATATTTATACTTATCATCGGTATTGTTTCGTCGTTTGGGTGTTGCTTGGAGATTTTGGATTTTGGCTAAGTATACTAGCCATAACGTACGCTACATGTGTAACATTACGTACGCTATGGATGGGTATTACGCACGTTAAACCTATATGGTTACGTACATAATGAATGGTCGGTTGTAGAAACCTTCACCGTGGCCAACTTTCGGCTGGTAGAGTCGGGTATCTTTCGATCAGATCTCAGTATTGCCGTCAACGGATCCTTACGTACGTTAGGAGGAGAGATCAACGTACGTAAACCATGCAACTTATTAACGTACGTAAAAGGTGGTTGTTTACGTACGCTAAGGTCTTCTTACTTCAGGTCAGTCGGTTCTGGACTAGCATTACGTACGTTAAGCTACTGATATAGCGTACGTAATAGTCCTTACATACGTTATGCTTGGTGTATAGTGTACGTAATGATCCTGTCAGTTTATATATCTTGGTTTCGTATTTTATTTCTTCACGAACCAAAACTTTCTTTCTCTCCCTAAAACCATCCCTCTGGACTTGTTCTTGGTATTTAGCCTCTTCCAACATGTTTTTGATCATCATAACTTGATTTGGAGCTTGGAGTTGGGAGCTTGTTGGTGCTCATTTGGTGTTTGGAGAGTTTTTCTTGTTCTTCATTGGTAAGTTCTCTTAATCTCTTGTTATACAAGTGATTTTCGAGTATGATGATGATGTTGTTGTTGTTTTCCTCGTATAATTGGTGATTGTTGGTGTATATCATGATTTTTGATGAGTTTTTACAACTTGTGATGAAGAACATGATGATTTTGTCTTGAGAAGGAGTTGTTCTTGATGTTTTAGAATGTTTGGAGGTTACAATCATGTCTAGGAAGGATTCTTGATGAGTTTTTACAACTTGTGATGAAGAACATGATGATTTTGTCTTGAGGAGGAGTTGTTCTTGGTGTTTTAGAATGTTTGGAGGTTACAATCATGTTTAGGAAGGATTATGTTAAGATTGTTATATGATTAACATGGTCTTGATATGATTGATGTTGTTGTTTGTGTTTCTTGGGGAGATTATAACCATTTTGAGATAGGATTATGATGAGTTATTTAATGATTATCATAATCTTGCAATGGTTGATTTAATCTTGTTGATTAATCCGAATTCATGATGAATTGGAGATTGATTATCGTGTTGATATCATGTTTGTTGTTTTTGGTGATGTTCTCGAGGTGATAGTGATAATATTGATGATATTATCATTATAGGAGGAGCAATTTGATGTTGTTCTTAAGTGATTCTTGTTGAATTGTTTTCACAAGTGTTAAAAACATTTGATCATATCGATTAGTGAGGTGTTGGAAGATGTTGGAATTCATAGTTGGGGACTATGATATTCGTTTGTGGAGTTTAACCGATTCGGGATTGAATCGGGATTGTTCTTGGTGTTGTTTTCTATTGATTTTGTGATATTGAATGAATCGTATTTCATTCAAGGTTGTTCTAGTGTTTGTGATCATCGGAGGACGCCGTTCGTCGTTTCGTGGAAGGACGTTGATCGTGGAAAGACTTTCTCGCCTTCAGTTTGAGGCAAGTTTTATACTTGTACTAGTCAATGGCATTAATGTTATCATATATGTATATGAATGTGTGTATCATTTCGAGACTTGGTCTCTTTATGATTTTGTTGATACCAGGGGATTGTTTGATACGACACCCTTCGACAAATTATGCCAAATGTTATTATTGTTCGTAAATAGCCGGTTCAAGGCATTGCGACACCTGTTGGTAATATTGTTGTCGATAGCCGGTTCGCGGTATCGATGTATCGATTGTTGTTGTTGATAATGATGTCGATTTAAGACATAGTTGTGATCATTGTTATTTATATTGGTGCTTCGTTATGGATGTTGTATTGGCCGATTGAAGGCATTGACGTATTCGATTATCATCTTCGTTATCGGTAACCAATTGAAGGTGCCGAGACATCCGTGGTATTGTTGTTATCGATTGACCGTTCTAAAGGTAACCGATGTATTGAATTGGGATTGTCGAGGACATTTCCCATCCGTTGAGTCGTTGTTATCGATTGACCGTTCTAAGGTAATCGATATATTGAATTGGGATTGTCGAGGAAATTTCCCACCCTTTGAGTCATTGTTATCGATCGACCGTTCTAAGGTAATCGATGTATTGAATTGGAACTGACGAAGACATTTCCCATCCGTTGTATCGTTGTTATCGATTGGCCGTTCTAAGGTAATCGATGTATTGAATTGGGACTGTCGAAGACATTTCCCATCCGTTGTATCGTTGTTATCGATTGGACATTCTAAGGCAGTCAAGGTATTTGAATTGGGACCGCCGATGACAGTGCCCATCCGTGAGTTATTATTATCGTGTCGGCCGACTCAAGGCAGCACACTTTTATTCTTGTGAATTCGGTAATTTTGGGATCATTGCCGTTTGTGATTAATTGTGTTTGGAGGCTAGTCGCGGCTAGTGCTCGATGGGTAAGTTTGGGGCTTGAACCTTCGCGGTTGGTTTCCCAACACCTGCAGTTCAATAGGTCACGGTCATGTTGATGATCTCATTATGGGTAAGTTTGGGGCTTGAACCTTCGCGGTTGGTTTCCCAACACCTACAGTTCAGTAGGTCACGGTCATGTTGATGATCTCATTATGGGTAAGTTTGGGGCTTGAACCTTCGCGGTTGGTTTCCCAACACCTACAGTTCAGTAGGTCACGGTCACTGGGTGATCTCATTATGGATAAGTTTGAGGCTTGAACCTTCGCGGTTGGTTTCCCAACACCTACAGTTCAGTAGGTCACGGTCACTGAGTGATCTCATTATGGGTAAGTCTGGGGTTTGAACCTTCACGGTTGGTTTCCCAGCACCTGCAATTCAGCAGGTCACAGTCATTGGATGATCTCATGTGATACAACTTCGGGCTGTTTTGGCTTCGGGCCATTGTGATGTTTGATAGCTTAGGGTGAGTGGTTTTTAGACCATTGCGATGTTTGACAGCTTCGGCTGAGTGGTTTTCAGACCATTATGATGATTGGCAGCTTCGGCTGAGAGGCTTTCAGGGCATCGTGTTATTTTAGCAGCTTCGGCTGAGGGGCTTTCAGGCCAGTGTGATGTATTGGTATTTCCGTTGGAGCCTTCGGGCATTGTAATTCGTATTTTACTTCAGCTCCGATTTGGTTTACCTCTGGGTAATTTAGTGTTGTGTTCTATATTGATGATTTGCCGTTGTGCATTTGTATTCTAACTTGTTGAGCAGGTATTGATCGTAGCGTGCGCTATCGCAGCCCAGAGGCTACTGCCTCGCTTCGTAAACTAGCTTACGTACGTAATACCCATACATTAACGTACGTAAAACATCATGTCTAGCGTACGCAAGTCCTTGCTCTTAGCGTGCGCTATCCGAAGTTGACTTACTACACTATTCACCTACCACTCGTGCCCCCACATGCCGAAAGCATCCGCGATTTCTGGGATTCCTCTGACCGATCTGGAATTAGCGTGCGCTAACCATACGGTTTAGCGTGCGCTAGCCCTACATGACAAACACCCGCTGACCTTATCTGGACACGCGTCACAAGTGGCCGGGTCCACTCGCCGAAAGCCAAGATTCCCTGTCGGACGATCTGATATTAGCGTACGCTAACCATCCTTGGTAGCGTGCGCTAAATGCCGATAAACATCAACCCGGGCCTACATGTCGGCCGCCTTCCGAACCTTTCCCAGAATGCCTTACGTACGTTAAGGATCCTCCTTAGCGTACGTAATGCGAACCTATTAGCGTACGCTAACTGCACCACGTAGCGTCCGCTACTCATACCTCATAGCTTGCGCTAAGCATATTTCATAGCGTGCGCTAAAGTGGCTGTACTTAGCCAATTCCAACTCTTCTCGTCCGTCTCGACATACTGGATACGTACACTCACATACTGAATACATATACTCAATCCAATAATATTCTCATATGATAGACCCAATGTCAAAATTGAAATGACCGGATACACGATATCCTCAATTGTAATTGTCTCCCAAATACGTCAATTGTACCAATACTGACATCTCATTCCCTTATTTATTTTATTCATACTGTACAGATTCCACGCTGTACAATATAACTCGAATAAAATAATCTCAAACAACAGTAGTAGAAATTCCGGATATTACATTGCAGACGTCGGCGGGTTTATAGAAAAAAATCTGATTTTTTGATTTTTTTTTCGGAATTTTCAGAAAACCGAGAGGAAATTTTTTTCTTGCTCGGTTGGGAACTACGTGCTGATAACATATTGTAGTAAAAATAAACAAGATAAGAATTATAACAAAAGAAGATGTATATTCTCATTAATATGATGAAACGTATTCGGTAACATTGGGCCTGCCCTCGTAGACAAACACCAACGGTGTATTTACTTTTAACACAAACGAGAATTTTGCTCTATGGGTAGGGAAAAATTTATTTACTGAACCATTTTCTCAACTGGGAGAGTTATCACTCGACGGCGGCCGGTCGCCAAATTGAAATCGAATGGCTCTCTCAGCCCCATTTAACCGTCGGATTGCTTCTTTTCGATTACCGTCTCAATTTTCTATGTTGTTCGCCCAATTCCGATCAGACGCCGCATTGGAAGCAATTCGCAGGGCGTCGGAGAACAGAACCCCAAATTTGGTGCTATACAATTACCCCTCGGTCTCCGGAGCTTACGGTGCACTGTTCGCGCACCTTTACCATTCTCGACTCAATCTTCCCTGCCTCATTTTACCTTTCTCTGTCGTCGCACCTTTCAGGTATTGCGTGCGTGCGTGCGTGCGTAATGTGGTTATGCATGTTCGACTGTTGATGTAAACTGAAAACTGCAGTTAGAACAGTATGTAAATTGAGTCCGGCACTCCAAACAAAAAAAAGACACACTAAGGGGGTGCATTGGTTTGAGACTTGTAGGATTTTAAAGGATTTTGAAAGTCTGGGTGTATTCGATCCAGACTTTTAAAAGTCTTTTAAAATTCAGAGGTATTCAATCCAGACTTTTTAATGTCTTTTAAAATTCAGAGGTATTCAAACTGGATTTTTTGAAGTCTTTAAAAATCTGGTGGTATTCAACATTATGTGGATTTTAACAATCCATAGATTCTGATGGATTTCTCAAAAAAATTACAAAGGACGAAATCTGAGCTTCACACATGAGATTTCGATGGATTCTGCCTCAGCGCCCGTTGTCACCCAACGGTCGCTTATGTCATTTGAGCTTCCCCCTTATATCTGCCGCCACTCTCCGCCTTCGGAATCTCGTCGGACCCGCCCACACCGCCGTCGATGTCACCATTGTTAAAATTGTCGCCGTTGCTGCCAGATCTGAGAAAGATGAAACGGAGCCGTGGTGGAGGCGGGGTTGTCGAGCGTCGCCGGAGAAGAAGAGGGTGTCACCAGAAATCTAAGGCAGTCCATCCCAGCCATTGTTGATGTCCAACAACTGCTGGGAGTGCATTCCCACCCGCGGCTGAGACCCAGCGCGAGCGTTGGGTTAATTATTTGAACTCCAACAAAATCCACGCGAAGTCGATAACAAATTCCCCAAAACTCCACGCGGAGTCTATAGAATTCCCCTAAACTCCATGCGGAGTCTATAGATTTCAAAAGTCCATGGACTTTTAAAAGTCCAAAAAAATCCTACAGAATCCCAATCCAATACACCCCCCTAAGACACTCTCGAACGATCCGGACCAAAACAATCCTCAAAAAAGAGAGGGCAATCTCCTTCCGAAAAAAGAAGGGGACACCCAAAACCACACAAAAACAATCTGGGCACGAACAACATCTACGCACTGCCGTGCCAAGCCTACGGGCACTGCCGTGTCCCTCAATCGGCAACACATTGATAACATATGGAAATAGAAACCACCATGAACATAGAACAAAGAACAAAGAACAAAGAAACAAACAACATTAGAACACAACAAAAAGTCGCAAAACAACAAACCAAAAGATGCATTTTCTGTTACTGAGTTTGTAAATATGTTTTCTTATTCAGTTCTCTTGATTTGTTGCTCACTTTGAGTTGCCTCCTGTTTTCTTTTATCTGGTTAGAACTTCTGAGTAACTACGTGCCTTTTTTTTTTTTTTTTTTTTTTTGCATTTCATATGCTTATACTTCAATTCTGTCAGATATTAAATAGTCACGTTTGGCGACACGGAAATAGCTTCTTGTATCTCGAACCATTGCACCAAATTTGGTGGAAATTTCTAAAACTGGTATCCTGGTGTAATTTTGCCCGAACCATATCCAACAATTAAGACTAATCTTGCACAAGTGAATGTTACTCTCTTTGTCCCGCCCAAAAAAGTTTACATTTCTCAAAAAAGATGTCACTGTAGTAACTTTACATATATCATTTTTTACAATCAAATCAAACAATCACATTTTACTTTTTAATATCTACCACACTTTCATCACTAATATTTTTTTACTTTTTAATCTCCACCACACATATACTATCATTACTTACACCAATCATTAACTAAAATACACCAAATATACACATTTTTTCAACCCTTAGCTGGGACATAGGGAGTATATTCTTTCGTTTTCAGTTTATAATAAACAAATTATATACTTAACAGTTATTTCATGTACAACTAATATTCACAGTTGTTAAAGGCGAAATGTGCACTAAAACGATACGAGCTCCTATCGCCTGAGGCGCGAGGCGCAAGACGAGGCGTGCACTTGAGAGAGGTGAGGCGCACAAAAAATAAAAAATAAATCAAATTAAATTAGAAAATTTATACACTTAATGAAAATAAAATATAACAATCAATAAAATACTTGAATAATTAACAAAATTAAAGTGTCGGAACAATGAAAACAACTACAAAAGTATTATGAAAAATCGAAAAAAGAAAGGAAAAAGAGACCTAAAAGAGAGGCCGCATAGGCGCACTGAGGCACACCAAAAAGGAGCACCAAGGCGCGTCCAGGCGCCATGTGCCCTTTTATCTACGCGCCTTGCGCCTGAGCCGCGCCTTTAACATCTTTGGTAATATTAGTATTTTTATCTTAAATTATAATGATTGTTGGTTATAATTCTAAGTTTAGATTATTATATTTTTTTTCGTAAATAATAATTTACTGTTAGGTATTACAATCCATTTATTTTGAAAGCTTATTCAAAATAATTATTATATAACAAATTTCAGTAATTAAATCATATCATAAATTTATATGTATAATTTAAATTTGGAAGAAATTGAGGGCAGAGGGGATATCTGGATGCACTAATTTGGTGCAACTGAATAGTGTTGCACCAAATTTGGCGCGACATACTTCATCGCACCGAGTTTGGATAAGGTTTTGAGTTGGGATGGAGATGATTCTTTGTACGATTGTGTTTTGGTGTGAGATTTGAAGTTTGGTTAGAGATGGCCGAAGGACAAGCACCAATAGAAGCCTTGATTACTGCACATTATGTATGACGTGCCACAAGCGAAGTAAATGGTGTAGCCAGCAGAAAAGGTTTTCTGGTGTGAAGTTTTATGAGGCCATGGTGTGGCTAAGTAATATATACCACCTATAACATTTCAATGTTAAATAGCTTTACCTCAATAGTCAAATTTTCGTTCGTCAGTGGTAATAATTTGTTGAATGTCAAAATGCTTATGGTTCTTGTTTTCTTTCTTTTGGCAACCGAAACACTTCTTGATGCAGACATTTTCAGCTAGTACAAGATCAGCCCATTTCATATCTCCCGCTCACCTTGGGCTTGATTCAGATTCTTTATTTGGGTTCAAAACACTTAAAGGGAAGAGTATAATATTCTGGCAGCCCAAGAGCTAAAGAGTCTTTTGCCATAACAGTGCCATTAATGTTTTTTTTAATGGTTCTTTAATTATTTTCCAACTTTTGGTCTTTCTCTAGTTTTTTAATTTTCTTCAAGAGTTATGTTTCTTTTGATTTTCCAGCCCTATATATAGGGTTCTAAGTTGTATTAGCAAAGCATTTTTTGATATTGAAAATACAATAGCTTGTGAAGGTGATTTTGAGTGTTCATTCACGAAAGGAGTCGATTCTTGACTGTTGTTAGTGTGGTGCTGTTGCTTTATCACTAACAACATGAATCTTCGCCAATTTGGTTAATCTTGGTGGTGTTTAAGTACTTTAACCTTGATTTAATCAGATTGTTACGCCTCAAACTGGTATCAGAGAACAAACCCATGTTGTCCTCGGGTTGTGTTCTTATCATCCTACTAGTTTTTTTCCTCCCAAAACATCATGGCATTTCCTCATGGTATGACAGCAGAACAAGCTCAGAATTTTAGGCGTGATGGACAGAATGAAGAACTCCAAAGAAGTACTGAACTTATAACTCAACAGCTTGCAAGGCTGTTGGATCGAAACCACGCAGGGTTAATCGGAAGCATCAAGCAGATTATGCTAGTGATGATTCAACCGACCCTAACAATTCTGGTTCAGATTCTGGTCAGTCTTCAGTTTATAGAAGGTTCAGAGATGATCTTAGAGATGTTAAAGCAGAAGCACGGGAGCTCCATGGAGGGTCGAATCCGGATGATTTATCGAATGGATGACAGATATAGAGAGCCCCTTTGACCTCAAGGGGTATTCTGATGAGAAAAGCTACAGAGTTGCTGTTTTGAAAGCGAAGAAATATGCCTCGTTATGGTGGGAGAATGTGAAATCCAAGCGAGAAAGGAATGGGAAGTTTAAGACCAGGTCGTGGAGAAAACTGAAGAAGTTGCTCAAGGAGAGGTTCCTACCAAATTCATACAAGCAAGATCTATACGTCAAGATGACAAACTTTAAGCAAGGTAATCTTAACGTTGATGATTATACCCGTGAATTTGAACAGCTTATGTTACGAAGTGGGCTTCAAGAGAAACAGGAGCAAACCATAGCTCGCTACATGGGTGGATTGAGCCATGATATAGCGGAGAAGATTGAATTGCAACCTTACTGGTCCTTTGAAGAGGTGTGCAAGTTTGGCTTCCAAAATCGAGAAGTGTGCTAAGAATAAGAAGGAAGAAAAAACAACTCCTAAGTCATTTTCGAAGTATAACAATTCATTCCCTAATCCTGTCTACAAAGAAAACCCTCCAAAAGGTGAAAACTCAAAGCAAGACAAGGGTAAAAGTCCTGCTGATGCACCAAAGAAGAAGTGCTTCAAATGTCATGGTTTTGGACACTTTCAGGCTGAATGTCCTAACCGGCGAGTCATGACTTCGAAAGAGGTTGAAGAGGTTAACGTTGTAGAAGAGGGAGAAGACGAGGTGCCAATCTATGATTAGGAATATTCCTTTGAAGAGATGGTTAAACCTGATAAAGGAGAGCTTCTGGTGATACGAAGAGCTCTCCATGCAAAAGAGATGGATCCTAATGATGAACAAAGAGAGCACATATTCCATTCAAGGTGTAAGATCAAAGGGAAGGTATGTAGCCTTATTATTGATAGTGGTAGTTGTACAAATGTTGCATCCACAACTCTTGTCAATAAACTCTGCATTTCTACCTCATCTCACCCAAATCCATACAAGCTTCAATGGCTAAATCAGGGATCCGGCATAAAAGTAACCAAACGTGCCTTACTCTCATTTTCTATTGGTAAGTCTTATCAAGATCAGGTCCTTTGTGATGTTATACCTATGGATGCATGCCATATGTTGCTTGGAAGACCTTGGCAATATGACGAACAAGTTTTGCATGATGGTCGTCAAAACACCTACTCTTTTGTCATGAATCAGAAGAAGGTAATTCTCAAACCGCTACCATATACCTTACTGCATAAAAAAGAACCAGGGTTGGTTACTATAGTTGAGAAAAGTTTATTTATGAATGAAGCACGAATAGAGAGAGCTATTTGCAAAGGAAAATATGTTATGTTTATGTTTTGCTGCTAGTTGGAAACAGGTTTGATGATGATGAAACTCCTTTGCATGTTGTTGTCCGTCCGCTTCTAGAAGAGTTCAAATATGTTCCGCTTCTAGAAGAGTTCAAATATGTTTTTCCTTCTGATTTACCTCTAGAATTACCTCCACTTAGAGGTAGTGAGCATCATATCGATCTAATTTCCAGGAGCACCCCTTCTTACCGATGTGACCTATAAAAGACTCGAGAACTACGGCCCTGAGTCCAAGAACTCATTGACTGAGGCTATGTACGTGAAAGCATGAGTCCTTGTTCTGTTCCAGCTTTGTTGGTTCAAAAAAAATGGATTCATGAGAATGTGTGTGGATAGTAGAGCCATCGATAACATCACAGTCAAATATCGGTATCCAATTCTGAGGTTGGATGATATGTTTGATGAACTTCATGGTGCCAATTTGTTCTCGAAATTTGATCTTCGGATTGGATACCTCCGGATCAAGAGATGAATGGAAAACTGCATTCAAGACAAAAAGTGGGTTGTATGAATGGTTGGTAATGCCATTCGGACATTCCAATGCTCCTAGTACTTTTGTGAGGTAGATGAATGAGGTTCTTAGCTTTTATTGGTGATTTTGTTGTTGTATACTTTGATGATATCTATACTTCTATTAAAAGAGAGTCGTGACACATGTCACTCTCTAAGTTTTTTGATTTTTTATTTTAAAATATAGTTTATATATAGAGATGTATTTTTAAATTTCTTAAAAAAAATTCTAGATATATATTGTGGGAGTTTTTTCCACAACTTACACTCATCTACCAATAAAAAAATCCTTCCTTTATTTTTTTAGCTTAAAATTTTAAATGTTTATAATTTTTTAAATCACGTTTGTTTTTAATGAAAAATATATCAAATTAATTTTTATTTCACAATTTTCAACTAGACATCCATATGATTATAATAAATTTGATGGATTTACAATAATGACCGATTGCACAAAAAAATTATATTATAAAAACTATGAATATTTATTTTCAGTAAAATTAATTGATGCAAAATAAAAATATATTAACTATTTATTGCTTACATAAAAAATAAATTATGATATTTATTTAATTATAATAACTAAAAATAATAAAACATACACTGCATACACACACATATTAAGACTTAATCACATATTACTTTCGTCTCTAAAATTTGTTCCTACTTTTTTTCGGTATGTCGAGGAAATTTGTTCATGTAATGGACACTAATTGACTTAATATTCCGCTAATGTGGTACTCTTTCTTAAATTATATTACACCCCATAATACACTCAATAAGTCTTTTATTAATATTACGCTAATATGATATTCATGTCGAAGATTATCAAAAATAAATTTAAAGATCGAGAAATTATTTTCTAATAAGAGAATATCTTATGCGGTGCATCGCACCGGAGAACATCTAGTACTTGTATACAACAAAGGTGTAGAAGAACACACTTAACATTGGAGAAGAGTATTTGAAGTATTGAGAAGCCAGAGTTCTTGGAGAAGTGTGAATTCTTTTCTCCAAAAGTGACCTTTCTTGGATATGTTTACGATGGATGAATCAAAGGTGGCAGCAACCAAATCATGGCCAGTACCAACGAGTGCAGCAGAGGTAAGGAGCTTTCACGGACCTCCTCATTTTAGAGGAGGTTTGTCAAGAATTATAGCACTATTGTTGCACCCCTCACTGAATGTATCAAACAAGGCTCTTTCGAATGGACTCAATCTGCCCAGAAAGCATTCGAGAATATCAAAGAGTGTTTGTGCACATCTCCTATCTTGGCCCTTCCAGATTTCAACCAATTGTTTGAGGTTGAATGTGATGCAAGCGGAGTAGGCATATGGGTTGGTCTGGTGCAAAATAAACGCCCTATAGCCTATTTCAGCGAGAAGTTGAATGAATAAAAAATTAACTATAGTACGTATGAGAAGGAGTTCTATGCTATTGTACGTGCCCTAGATCATTGGAGTCATTACTTGAGGCCAAAACAAGTTGAATCCAAGGCATGCAAAATGGGTATAATTTCCCCAATCATTTACTTTTGCTTCAAAGTATAAAACATGGAGTTCTAACATCGTTGCAGATGCCCTCTCAAGGAGATATACCATGCTTACTGTTCTGTTCTTGGAGCAAGAGTGTTATGCTTTTCTTTCATTAAAGAATTGTATCTAAATGATCCAGATTTTTCCATAAAGCTATGCAAGAATGCAAAGAACGAGCTTGTGGTTCTTATTTCATCCAAGACAGGCTTCTTTTCAAGAACAACAAACTTTGCGTTCCTAAAGGAACTATAAGGGAGCTACTAATTCGAGAGGCACACGAAGGAGGATTGGTTGGTCATTTTGGCATCAACAAAACCCTTGGTGTATTACAAGAACATTTCTACTGGCCACACATGGAAGGTGATGTTACTGCTCTTATTGTTGGATGTGTAACATGTCATCAAGCTAAAAGCAAGTTTCATCAAGGCTTGTATACTCCATCACTTGTTCCTTCTCAACCATGGGAAGATATTTCTATGAATTTCATTGTGGCTTTGCTTTGTACACAACGCGGGAGAGATGCTATCATGGTTCTGGTGGCCGTTTCTCTAAAATGGCACACTTTGTTCCATGTCACAAAATAGATGATGCCATCCACGTTGCTGATTTATTTCTTAAAGAAATTGTGCGTCTTCATGGTGTCACTAAGACCATTGTTTCCGACAAAGATGTCAAGTTCTTGAGCTACTTCTGGAAATCATTATGGAAGTTGTTGGGCACAAAGTTATTGTTTAGCACCGCCTATCATCCACAAACGGATGGACAGACGGAGGTAACTAATAAAACACTCACAACCTTGCTAAGAACCATGGTGAGCAAGTCCTTGAAAGATTGGGATCTTAAACTTTCTTTTGCCGAGTTTGCCTATAACCGATCTCCAACTTATGCTACTGGATGCACACCGTTTGAAGTGATCTATGAAGTGAACCCTCTCACTCCAATTGATTTAATTCTACTGCCTAAGGGTAGCGAAGTCCACTTTGAGGCAACAACTCGAGCCAAAGAAATGCAGAAGATTCATGAACAAGTCAAAGCAAAGATTGAGCATGTCAACGACTTGTACAAGAAAAGTAGCGGCTAATAAGCATTGCAAGAAAGCTCTTTTT
Organism: Orobanche coerulescens; assembly: GCA_033398695.1. Lineage (NCBI taxonomy): Eukaryota > Viridiplantae > Streptophyta > Magnoliopsida > Lamiales > Orobanchaceae > Orobanche > Orobanche coerulescens. The sequence goes on from CM065809.1 coordinate 180,238,248, forward strand.
GAACCTGGAGATCTAGGAATGAAAGATTTCCTTCAAAAAAGTAAAACAAATTAATGCCAAGAGGCGATGGACCATACAAGGTGCTGGAAAGGATCGGAGATAATGCTTATAAGCTGGAGTTACCGGGAATTTCAAACATATCAACAACTTTCAATGTTGGGGATCTTTCTCCTTATCTTGAAGATGGTCCATTGGAAGATTTGAGGGCAAATCCTTCCCAACCCGGGGAGGTTGATGCAGGGGCATCCACGACATTTTCAGCTAGTATAAGATCAGCCCATTTCATATCTCCAGCTCACCTTGGGATTGATTCAGATTCTTTATTTGGGTTCAAAACACTTAAAGGAAGGAGTCTAATATTCTGGCAGCCCAAGAGCTAAAGAGTCTTGCCCTAGTCAGTGCCATTAATGCTTTTCTAATGGTGCTTTAGTTGTTTTTCCAACTTTTGGTCTTTCTCTAGTCTTTTTATTTTCTTCAAGAGTTATGTTCTTTTGATTTTCCAGCCCTATATATAGGGTTCTAAGTTATATTAGCAAAGCACCTTTTGATATTGAAAATACAATAGCTTGTGAAGCTGATTTTGAGTGTTTATTCACGAAAGGAGTCGGTTGGTGTTAGTGTGGTGCTGTTACTTTATCACTAACAACATCAACCTTCGGCAATTTGGTTAATCTTGGTGGTGTTTAAGTGCTTTAACCTTCATTTAATCAGATTGTTACGCATCACTTCCTCCCCCTCCTCTTTCATCTTAATACTCCTGCTCTGTTAATGGTTATAACCTTTTTCCTTTCTTAGAGTTGACGATTTATGCATTGAAGGAATCAAGACATGTTACTTTCTAGATTTTTTAGGTCCAAAAGGTTTTGCTTTGGAGTTATCCAGGCGATCATCATCCAAGTAGGTACATTTTGGATATTTCACGAATTTATGGTACCACTTTTTTTTGCTTGCTTCGTATTATGTAATTATTTGTGACTAAGTGAGAAATTCTTGCAATTAGGGTTATTGGATTTGATCACCGGAAATCAGTGCTTTCTCAAGTTTCTTTAAGGGAAGATTCTGATAATAACCTTACATTTTATGTGAATATCGAGTCAAGCAGCTCCACTGCAGTATATGAATATTTCTCAGCTAAACTTTCTCAGACAGGATTTGACAAAGTGAGTGATGAAGCGAATAATGTAACCTTTTCTTTCTTATGTTTTATTGCTACAATTAATCCTACCTTTCTGCACAGCATTTGAGTAATTTTGCTCCTATGACTGAGTGCTTTGAGCCTGACGTGTTACTGCATAAATTAGTATTATGCTATGTCTACAATAGGACGATAGAATGAGACTACTAAACCATGAAGACCATGAGCGGGTGGAATCAATTCTCAAGTACATTGAAGATGGAGATCTTCACCGTTGGAGCTTACCTGATATTAAAGCATTTAACATTGGACTTAGAGAATGGCGCTCAAAATTAAACTGCATCACTAATTCTTGCATGTATCAACAGGTAGAAGTTGAATTATATGCACAGTACTTACTTGTCCATGTTTTTTCTTCATTGCTAATCATCCGTAAGCTCTATTCCTAGAAAGATGTTAATGGGAGAGAGAAAGGAAAAAAAAAAAGAGAGGCCATTAGGTCATTAACTCGTGAATTGTAGCTCACCTGATAACTCTGATAATAAGAGTTTTAGTGGCAAAATTGGTGCTACCTTCATTGAAGGAAAAGGGGTACTCCAGTACCAATCTCTTTTCTCCACCTATGTCTTCTGTAGTTTGGATTCTCTAGATTTAATTTCCTTGTTTTTTTTTTTTAACTTGCTTTGCCCGACTTATAGTTCACTTGATAACTATATGATAGTTGGAGTTTTAGTGGCAAAATTACTGCTACATTCATTGAAGGAAAAGGGGTACTCCAGTCAACATTCTATTTTCTCCACCTGTATTTTCTGTAGCTTGGACTATCTAAATATAATTTTTTTTTTTAACTTGCTTTGCCGGTATGCCCAGTTGTTGGGGATCTGCTCTTTAGACTTGATTACAAGGGGAAGGACCTATCTTTCTCGTCGACACACTGATGCAAAGAAATTACTGCATAAGGTTTTTAGAGTTCAGTTGGGCCGAGGATTTTATGGGGAGTGCCTGGTAAAGCCATTTTGCTCAATAACACACATTTCAGGAGCTTTAGTTGGCTAGCTAGTGACTTTCATTTCTGAGTTCATGATAAGCTATTGATTTGGTTTCATTGCTTAACATATTTTCTGGGTCCATTTGACCGGCCGACATAGTTGCGGAATAGACTTGCATTTTCAATTGTTATCATCTATCTTGGTCGTTTTAGGGGATTAGAGCTGATGGAAGCTCAGATTTCAGTGATGAAATCGGCAAGGAACTCAGCCGAATGAGTGCTGAAGCAGGGTTAAGGTGATTTGCTTTTGTTGCTCTTTGTTTTTGTTTGATTTTCTTTATTAAGGTCAATGCTCTCTCTCTCTCTCTCTCTCTCTCTCTCTCTCTCTCTCTCTCTCTCTCTCTCTCTCTCTCTCTCTCTCTCTCTCTCTCTCTCTCTCTCTCTCTCTCTCTCTCTCTCTCTCTCTCTCTCTCTCTCTCTCTCTCTCTCTCTCTCTCTCTCTCTCTCTCTCTCTCCCCCTCCCTCCCTCCCTCCCCCCTCCCCCCCCCTCCCTCCTCCCCCCTCCCTCTCCCTCTCCCTCTCCCTCTCCCTCTCTCTCTCTCTCTCTCTCCCTCTCCCTCTCTCTGTTTGTTTCTGTTTGTACATTTCGTGTTTTCAACTTGTTGGACCCCGAAATGCCCTCTCACCCTATTTTTTTTTGGAGTTTCAAGTAATGATATCTGATAATAAGATTGCTAAAATTTTGTATTGTGTTATCAGTTAGCCTTGCAAATGAACGGCTAACGAATGATCTGGTTCTATCATAGAAAGCTTGATGTAGTTGATTGCTCGGCTTGCTTCAATTTTAATTACCAGATGAATGTCTTTTCTGCTGTATATAACTTCATGATATGATAATCTTCTTGTACTATTATCTCAGTTTTAACGTGAAAGAATCTATCTTTTGGGATGTAGTAAATAAACAGATGTTTTAGAGCACCGCTGTATATTACAGACTGACATAAGCTGTCTCACACATAAAGATTATATTTTTTTCTAGACAGCTGTTTTCAAGTACAACGCCATTTCCAGGTAACTTTTACTGCCTGCGGAATCCTGGAAAAAGATTGGAGATGGGAATTGCATGTTGTTGAAGATTTAGTCTATTGACCTTGTATTTTCTTAACTAAGTTTTACCCTCCACTCAAGTTGTGATGCTGAGCTCAAGTTTTTTTGGTGCACAACTGCGAGTATTTGCATGGCATCTTTGCCATAACATGGTGGGCTCTTTTCACATAGAGCACTGGAATTTTTTTGAGGCCCTTAAATAGTAAATGGTCGTGTCTCGGTATAATCAAAATGATGCTGTTGTTTGGTACTACTTTGCTGTCATTCTGAGTTAACTACTGATGAAACAGGCCTATTGGAGCTGTTACTTACATGCATCATAATAATCTAAAAATGTGCCTGAGGACTATAGACAGCAGTACAGATACTTCTGAAATTGCAAAGGTGCGCAACATGGTGACAAAACTGCTAAAAAGGTTCCAGAAGAATGTTTCCAGCATGGTCCTTTTTTTTTTTTTTTAGTTTCCAAACCTTGCAGGCGTATGGCGGTGGAGGTTCCGCAAGTTCCAGCTCCTTTATCATCCGCATGGATGAGTACAACCAGTGGCTTTCAATGCAGTCGTCACCTTCACGGTAAGGTCTTAAAAATTTTCTTACGGTAAAGAAGAAAATCGGAACTTATTTTGTTGTACCCATCAGAGTAATCCATTTGTTAAATGTCTTCCATGATTTTCATTGGTTACTGTCAGTGAGCAATTTGACTCAGAAATTGCACACATCAGGGTCCCATGTTAACGGGAGGTGTGCAGTGAATATAGTTGATTGCACTTTGTACGAACCATGTGATTTTATCAGTCTCTGCTACAATTTTTTGCATTTTTTTGGTGGGGGTTGGGGTGCCGGTGGGGGTGGGGGTGGGGGAGGGTACTGTATCAGTTCAAGTTAATTTCAGATATGACGCTAGTAAGTCTTGGAAATGTGATGACAGCAAATTGAGGAATGGTGGCAGAATTGAATGCTTATCTCATGTATGGCACTTTAGGTCACTCCATACTCCTCATGGTTTCATGTTTTTTCAGTTGACAAAGGCACTTTATAATAAATGAAATAAGCACTTGTGATAGGCCAAGAAGATTTATCATTGAAATTGAATTTATCCCTTGGATAAAGGACATCAAAATGAGGCAGGATAATTTACTTTCTTACGAGACAAGCATCAACCTTTGGAATTTGGTGTCAGGTTCTAAGTACCAGGACCAGGCTTGTTGCTAAGAAAACATGAAATGTGGCATCTATTATTATGAATTTTTTTTTTTTGGGTATAATGTTGGGAGGACAGAAGAGTTTCCCTTAGATTGGGGTGCATGAAAGGATACTGCTCTCAGTTATTTTCTATGTCACATAGTCATGGGGAAACTGACAAGGTCAATTCAAGACGACATCCCTTGGTGTATGATGTTTACAGATGATATTGTGTTGATTGATGAGACGAATGTTGGAGTTCAGAGGAAGTTGAAACTTTTGGAGCAATACTTTAGAAATTCGAGGCTTTAGGCTGAACAGAACTAAGATTGAATACGTACAACGAAAGTGGAGGTAGAGAAGCAGGGATGATCACTTTTGACAGGAAAGTTGTTCAAGGATCCGATTTTTTTGTTATCTTGGATCTATTACCCAAACGTATGGAGAACTAGATGGTGATGTGGATCACATAATTAAGGCGGGTTGATCGAAGTGGAAGAGTACCACATGATTTCTATTGTGATCCCGGCATGCCTCATAAACTAAAGGGTAAATTATACCGCACGGAGGCTTGCATTGTTATATGGTACCGAGTGTTGAGCGATAAAATAGTGTTTGCGTTCAGAAGATGAAGGCGGTGGAAATGCATATGCTATATTGGATGTGTGGCATCGGCTCAGAAATTAGGTGATTATTGAGAAGGTAAGAGTTCCGTCTATAGAAGATAAGATGATGAAAAATTGGTTAAGATGGTTTGACCATGTGAGGCGGAGACATGTTGATTCCCCAGTGAGAATATCAAGGAATGTATAATATTATGAAGGGTAGAGGAAGACCCAAGAAAACATGGATAACAGTGATTGAAAACAATTTAAGGTTCCTTGGGATATGAGAAAATATGGCGATAGAGAGGACAATGTGGTGGGAAAATATATGGGTGAATCATGGAGTTTGATTTTTATTTATTTTTATTATTTTATTCTTATTTTACTTTATTTTATTTTTTGGGTTATTCAGATTTTTCAAAAAAATTCACTAATATTCTACTATTATTCTCAATATTTGGATGATTTTTTCAGAGTCCGACTTGATTTTCTTTACACTTCATATTTTCCTTTTTTTTATTGCTATTAATTGATTTTCTTAGTCATTGACGGTTTCAAATGATGACTCATGTTAGATCCATTTTGGGATTAAGGCTCAGTTGTTGTGGTTGTCATTTGTGTTATTGTTATTACACAAGGAGTTACAAAATATGGAGAACTAAAACTCTAATGAATCCCATGACTGCAGGGATTGTGTAAACACAAAAACAATGCCAGACAAAATCCCAAAGATGATACTGATAGGAATCCATTTTGGTCCAAAGTGTATTTTAGAAGAAACCGTAGACAATCAATTAGTATTATAGATATTATGATTTAGTTTCCTTTTAAAATTATTATTTGAATCTTTATGATTTTGTTTCCTTATGTAGCCTATAAGTAAAGGCTTAAGAGCTACGTTTTATTCACTTTTTTATTATTGGATTTTTCTGTTCTTGTTATTCAAGTTCTCTCTTAAGTTCATTGTCTATTCACTATCAGATACACTTTAATACTTTATAATATCCCAACACGCCCCCTCTAAGGAAGTGACAGTCAAGTTCTATATGGTTTGTCTACTCCTGAATTAGAGGAGAGGTTCAAAGGTGACTGGTTTTCACACACAAGGTTCATAGAACCAACTCCACATAAATGTAATTCCTGCAGTATTTATTTAAGCCACAAAAGCTCACATGTTGCATGAGCCAGAGCTCGATGCTGGGCCTCCGTACTCGACTGAGCAACAACATTCTACCTTTTGCTCTTCCATGAAATTAAGTTTCCACTTATGACTATACATTAACCAGAAGTAGATCTCAAATCATTTTCATCTCCTGCCCCAACCGGCATATGAATACCCATTGATCTTAGTGTGGAACTCTACGAGTTAAAACAAGTTCTTTTGAGTTGACCCTTTAATGTACTTGAGAATTCGATCAACTGCATTCCAATGACCATCATAAGGAGAGTTGAGAAACTGACTTACTACAGTGACTTGAAAAGATATATCTCGGTTGGTCATGGTGAAATAATTCAGCTTTTCAACAAGTCTCCCGTATCTACCTGGATAAGAATAGGGGACTCCCTGGTTATGAGTAGCAACTGGTTTACAATCTGTAAGAGAACATATTTTTTTTAGGAGACAAGAATTTTGATTTTGATTGAGCTACCTCAAACCCCAAAAAAGCAACAAAAAGGACCAAGTTCTCATTTTGAAAAGTTTGAAATATGTGTTGTTTCAATGCCTTAATGCCTTCACAATCATCACCTGTTACCACAAAAGTCATAAACATAAACTACTCGACAAATATATATGTTTGATGAGGAGCATTTAAGAAAGACACGTGATACGGGTGTACCCGAAGGCAACAAACCACCAACTGTTGATCAAGAAATTTTAATGAATCAAATCAAGCCACGATGGTCTTACCTCATACTTGGGAAGTTTATTAGGTGATCCTAATTAAAAGAAAGGATTCACCTTGCTCCAAAGGCTGGCCCAAAGTGTTTTCTATCATTAAATGCTTTCAATAAATTAATTACATGCACATGCATATCTGTTCCTACCAGATTTGGGTAAGAAAAGACCAAAATCAGCTTTTCAGAAAAAGACAAATGGTGTGGTGTAGTAAGTGGATCTAGCTGGTGCAGATCAAATTTGTTTTTCTTATTGGTTGACTTTATCCTTACATTTCCAGTTGTTGTTTATTTATTTTTGTCTAGGGGTAAATGTGTAAAACTCTATATATATATATATATTGATAGGTTCTCCATTGTAAGGAGCAGAGCTGATTAATACAAATTGAGAGAGTTTAACCCTCTATTTTCTTAAAATCTTCATTTCCTTTATAGATCTTTGATCTTGGTGGTGTGAAGTGTTTCCTTTCCCTTTAATCTTGGTGGATTCATTTCCTTTAGAGACTAGAGTAGTGGGTTCTTATTTCTGTTTTGTTTTGTGAGTTTTGGACAACAAACTTTGCTGATCCATGTTCATGTTCTTGTTCTAGTTAATATTCTTTATGGGAGTTATTATTCTAGTCTTCTAAAATCTATCCAGAAAGTTCATAATATGTCTAGACATTTGATTTCGCATCAAATTTTGGTACCGGAGCGCCAGGTTCATTCATTTCCGGAGCCCTCTGAGTTCTGCCCTGTTTTACCTTTTTTCTAAGCAAATTACAGTCCTGGTACTTTGAAAATGGCAATACCCAGAAATCGGACTCTTGAAGAAGCTCATAATGGACATCGAGGTAGGCAAATTGAGGCTCTCCAAGAGCAATAGGTAGGGTTCTTCAAATGTTGGAGGAAGGAGGAGCAAGAAGAAATAGAAGGAAAGGTGGTAATGGAGAGAACCGTGACTCAAGTGAAGACTCTAATGATAGCGGCAGATCCTCAAGTGATTCTCAAGTGAATATGATGTTTTTCTCACCAAGAAGGAGATGTAATGAGAAACAAAGAGATGATTCAAGAAATATCAAAGTTGATCCACCAGATTTTGAAGGTTCCTCAAACCCTGATGACTATCTTGAGTGGGTTCAAACCATGGATAGGATCGTAGAAGTTAAAGGCTATGATGAGAAGAAAGCCCTAAAGGTAGCTGTGATCAAGCTTAAGAAGTATGCTTCTTTGTGGTATGATAATATGAAGCATGAGAGGCAACTTGAAGGGAAGAAGAAGATCAAAGACTTGGTCCAAGCTCAAAGAATGCATGAAAAGAAGGTTTGTTCCTCATGCTTATAAGCAAGAACTTTACATCCAAATGAACAACTCAAAATTCGTACTAATGTGAGAGAGGCTGAAGAACACACCATTGCAAGGTTTATCGGGGGTCTAAATTCCACTATTGCTGAAAAGGTTGAGTTGTAGCCCATATGGACGTTTGAAGATGCTTGCAAGATGGCTATAATGGTGGAGAAACAAGCTAAGAAGAAGACTCCTTACAAGCCATATTCTAAGCCTATGTTTCCTTTAAAGAACACCACTTTTAAGGAGACCGAATCTGCCTCCAAGTCTCTTAAAGGAAAGGAAAAGATCGGAGAAGTGTCTAAGGATCCTAAGGGGAAGGAATGTTTCAGATGTCATGGTTTTGGTCATTTCCAAGCTCAATGTCCCAACCAAAGAGCTCTTACATTGAAAGAAATTGAAGAAATGCAAGAAGATGTTAAAACCGAAGAGGAAGAAGAGCCTATCTATGATGAGTCTAATGAAGAGGAGATGGTAGCAGCTGATTGTGGTGACATGTTGGTGATTAGGAGAGCTATGCACACGGTAGAAGCTCCTAAAGACAAAGCTCAAAGGGAGAACATTTTTCATTCAAGATGCACCATCAAAGGCAAGGTGTGTAGCTTGATAATTGATGGAGGAAGCTGTGCAAAATGTAGCCTCAACTTATATGGTGGAAAAACTTGGGCTCTCCACAACAAAGCATCCACATCCACACAAACTCCAATGGCTTAGCCAAGGAAATGAGGTAAACTTACTACACCACACCATTTGTCTTTTTCTGAAAAGCTGATTTTGGTCCTTTCTTATCCAAATTTGGTAAGAGCAGCATGTAATTAATTTGTTGAAAGCATTTAATGATAGAAAAGACTTTAGGCCAGCCTTTGGAGCAAGGTGAATCATTTCTTCTGATTAGGATCACCTAATAAACTTTCAAAGTATGATAAAGAAGGTAAGACCATCATGGCTTGGTTTGAATTCATTAGAATTTCTTGATCAACAGTTGGTGGTTTGTTGTCTTCGGGTACACTCGTATCATCCTCCCCCTCTAAATTGGGACTTGTCCTCAAGTCCTCAAGATAATCATCTTCAAAGTATGGCATTAGATCTCCAACATTAAAGGTGCTTGAAACATTTCTTGAAAGCCTTTGGAGCAAGGTGAATCATTTCTTCTGATTAGGATCACCTAATAAACTTTCAAAGTATGATAAAGAAGGTAAGACCATCATGGCTTGGTTTGAATTCATTAGAATTTCTTGATCAATAGTTGGTGGTTTGTTGTCTTCGGGTACACTCTTATCATCCTCCCCCTCTAAATTGGGACTTGTCCTCAAGTCCTCAAGATAATCATCTTCAAAGTATGGCATTAGATCTCCAACATTAAAGGTGCTTGAAACAGAGACATCTCCCGGAAGTTCCACCTTGTAAGCACTATCACCAAAACGTTCCAACACCTTAAAAGGACCCTCGGCTCTTGGCATCAGCTTGTTCTTCTTTTTGGAGGGAAATCTTTCTTTCTTAAGTGAACCCAAACTAAATCACCAGGTGCAAATGAGGGCTGCTTGCGATTCTTGTTTGCTTTAGCCTTATACATCTCATTTGCCTTCTCAATTTTGGCTTTGACTTGTTCATGCAGCCTCTTGATCTGTCTTGCCTTAGTTTCAGCTTCAACACTTAGGTTCAATAGAGAGAGGAATAAGATCAATAGGTGTGAGAGGGTTTACACCATAATAAATTTCAAATGGACATTTGCCGGTTGAGTAATTTGGAGCTCGGTTGAATGCAATCTCAGCATGAGGAAGTTTGAGATCCCAATCTTTCAAATTCTTCTTGATCAACGTTCTTAGGAGCATCCCAACGGTCCTATTAGTCACTTCTGTTTGCCCATCAGTTTGTGGGTGGTGGGAAGTGCTAAATAGGAGCCTTGTGCCTAAGAGCTTCCATAAGTCTTCCAAAAGTAGCTCAAGAACTTTGTGTCTCGATCCGATACAATAGTTCTTGGAATCTCATGAAGACGTGCTATCTCTTTAAAGAAGAGGGCTGCTATGATGGATGCATCATTAGTCTTGGTATGTGGTATGAAATGTGCCATTTTTGAGAAACGGTCAACAACTACCATGATAGAATCCTTCCCCCTTTGAGTTCTTGGTAATGCTACAATGAAATCCATGCTTAAATATTCTCAAGGCTGATTTGGGATAGGAAGAGGAGTGTATAAACCTTTGTGGAATGTAGACTTGGCTTGATGACATGTAGAACAACGAGTAAGAAGAGCTTGAACATCTTTTATCATACAAGGCCAACAAAAGTGCTCATTCAAGATCTTTGAAGTCTTAGTATTACCAAAGTGACCCGCCAAACCACCACCATGAGCTTCTCTAATCAACAAGTCCCGAATAGAGCCTCTGGGAATGCACAACTTGCCACTTTTGAAAAAAAAAACCTCTTGAACAATATAAGGCCCTTTAGATGTATTTGGAGAAGAACACATAATAGGAGCAAATCAGGTTTAGCTTCATATAACTCCTTGATAAACGAGAATCCAAGGACTCTAGCTTCCAAAATGGGCAACATAGAGTGCCTCCTGGATAGAGCATCTGCCACCACATTTGAGGAACCGGCCTTGTGTTTAGATACAAAGGAGTACATTTGTAGAAATTCCACCCACTTTGCATGCCTCGGGTTGAGCTTATGCTGGCCATTAATGTACTTGAGAGCCTAGTGATCAGAAAATAGAACAAATTGCCTTGGTTTGAGGTAATGAGACCAATGATCGATAGCACGCACAATCGCATAGAACTCGTTATCATAAGTGCTGTAATTAAGCTTGGATCCATTGAGTTTCTCACTGAAATAGGCTACTGAACGCTTTTCTTGAATGAGGACAGCACCAATACGGACACCACTTGCATCACATTCAAGCTCAAAAAGCATATCAAAGTTGGGTAAAGCAAGTATAGGTGCTCAACTAAGCTTTTCTTCCAGAGATTCAAAATCTTTTTGGGCAGATTTAGGCCAATCAAAAGTGCCCTTTTTAAGACAATCTGTGATAGGAGCAACAAGTGTACGAGAAATTTTTTATGAACCTTCTATAAAAAGAAGCTAAGCCATGAAAACTCCGTACCTCCGTGATGGAAGAGGGAATCGGCCATGACTTAATTTCTTCCACCTTGGAAGGATCCATAGAGATTCCTTCTTTAGAAACCACATCACCAAGAAACACAACATTAGGCACCATGAAATCACATTTCTCCAACTTGCCATAGAGTTTGTGCTTCCTTAACAGCTCAAACACCTTTCTCAAATGATCAGGATGCTCTTCTTCGGACTGAGTAAACAAGGATGTCATCAAAGTAGACCACAACAAATCTCCCAATAAGAGGTCTTAGGACTTCATTCATCAACCTCATGAAAGTACTTGGAGCATTAGACAAACCAAATGGCATAACAAGCCATTCATAAAGACCTCCCTTGATTTTAAAGGCTGTTTTCCACTCATCTCCATCCTCATCCTGATTTGATGATAGCCACTGCGAAGATCTATCTTGGAAAACACATAAGAACCATGTAATTCATCCAACATATCGTCCAATCTAGGAATATGATACCTATATTTGATGGTAATGTTGTTAATGGCTATCAACACACATGCGCATAGAACCATCCTTTTTAGGCACCAAAAGGGCTGGAACAGAACAAGGGCTCATGATAGCTCTCAAATAGCCCTTAGCAATCAGCTCATCTACTTGTTTTTGTAATTCTTTAGCTTCATTAGGGGAGCATCTATAGGCTGCCTTGTTAGGAAGAATTGACCCTGGAAGCAGGTCAATTTGGTGCTCTATTCCCCTAATTTGAGGTGAACCGGGTGGTAATTCATTAGGGAATACATCAACAAACTCTTAATGAAGGTTTCATCAAGATAGGCACTTTATCACACTCTCTTGCTTCATCATGTTCAAGGATCAGCAAAGCAAGAATATTAGCACCATTATTTAATTCCTTTTCAACTTCAGTTTGATTAATGAACAAAGCCTTCTCACTCTTAGTCTTTGTTTCAACTGTAGACACTTCATTCGGCTTTAAAGGAGCAAGTGTGATTTTCTTGCCTTTTACATTAAGTGAGTATGTGTTGAAGTGCCCATTATGATAGACATTTTTATCAAATAACCAAGGTCTACCTAAGAACAAATGGCAAGCATCCATAGGGGAACAACATCACATGTAATCTCATCATGATAAACCGTACTAATGGAAAAAAGAACAATTACTTGGCGAGTAACCTTTCTAGTTGATGCAGATCAGATTTGTTTTTCTTATTGGTTGACTTTATCCTTACATTTCCAGCTGTTGTTTATTTATTTTTGTCTAGGGGTAAATGTGTAAAACTCTATATTTATCGAGAGGTTCTCCATTGTAAGGGGCAAAGCTGATTAATACAAATTGAGAGAGTTTGACCCTCTATTTTCTTCAAAATCTTCATTTCCTTTATAGATCTTTGATCTTGGTGGTGTGAAGTGTTCCCTTTCCCTTTAATCTTCGTGGATTCATTTCCTTTAGAGATTAGAGTAGTGGGTTCTTATTTCTGTTTTGTTTTGTTAATATTCTTTATGGGAGTTATTATTCTAGCCTTCTAAAATCTATCCAGAAAGTTCATAATCTGTCCACACATTTGATTTCACATCAACACGTGTTCTCCTCCGCAACGGATCATCCCAAGCTGCTGCTGAAGAACATTGTTGAATCCACCAAACCATGCCGGAGGTGATTGTTCCACACCATACAAAATTTTTTGCACTTTGTAGACTACTACCCTCCTTTTGAACGTGAAGATGGTACTATATAAATCTCCTCCAAGTCACCTTGTAAGAAGAAATCTTGATATCCAACTGAAACAGAGGCCAAAGCGCATGGCAACCATAGCCAAAAGGAGACAAACAAAGGATATCTTTGCATCTGGAGAGAACGTATCATTGTCATCCTAACCATAAACTTGTGTATATCCCTTTGCCATCAATCAAGCTTTCAAACGACTAACTTGTCCATCAGGACCTACTTTAACATTAAACACCCAACTGCAACCAACAACAGATTTTCCAAAGGGGAGAAGAACAAGCTACCAAGTGTGGTTAGAATATAAAGCTGACATTTTATCATTGAGGCTTGTCCCCATTCTGGACGCGGCAGTACTATTTAAAACTGTTTTAGTGATAGAAACAGAAGAAAGTGCAGATACAAGAGTACAATAGGTGGGAGATAAATAATGGTGAGATAGAACATTGTAAATCTGATAAGAGTTACTGGTAGAACGTATACCTTTGCAGATGGCAATGGGCAAAGCAGGCAAAGCTATTGGATCGAGAGTATGGGAGGAGATGCCTCGAGTATGATCTGAAGCATGCGGTCCTAATGTCATACCGCTTCGTAGATCGAGGAGATTGTGGTGATGAGGAGGGATCATCTAACATGTGTGGGAAAGTAGAAGTTACAAGACTCATTTGAACAACCTCTAACGTGGGAGGATGTTGTTGTTGCGAAGTATGATATGTCTTCAAAGAACGTAACATTTGTAGAAATGTAGAAATGGTTTGTAGTAGGAGCAATGTTACTGATAATCCTTTTGAACATGAGAGTAAACAAGGAGAATAAATTTGATAGCTCGAGCACATAGATTATCACGACTTAGAGATTGATCGTGAACAAACAAGTACAACTAAAGACGCGTGGGGACACATATATACAAGGGGGTCATTAGGATATAAAATAGAATGATATGTCCATTTTACACCGAGGATGGCATCCTATTTATTAATTATGCAGTATCGACAGTATTACGCTAAAAAATTAAAAATGTGTTGGCTGTTATCAGGAGAGTATGAGTAGTATTAGCAACTTACACATGTTTTCTTTCGGCTACACCATTTTGTTGAGGTGTATGAGGATAAGTAGATTGATCCATCATGCCATTGGAACACATAAATGAACTAAACCAGTCGGAAAAATACTCTCTTGCATTATGACTGCAAAAGACGTGAATTGTTTTGCGAAACTCGGTCATAATTTCTCAAATTTTTTTTAAGAATATTGAATAACTCATAACGACATTTCATTAAAAATTCCGAAATACATCTTGAGAAATCATCAATATAAGTAATGAATACTGAAAAACTAAGACAGATCGAGCACGTCTCGGACCCCAAATATCAGAATGAAGAATATCAAAGAGACATTTGTATCGTTAATACAATTAGAAAAGAGACTCAAACGTGCTTTCCTAACTGACAAGACACATTGTAAAGATTTCTAGATACCATTTTTTGTAACTTCGGTAGAGTTGGGTGGCCCAAACGCCAAAACACAATGCAGGAGATTAGGGGATTCAGTAGTGGCACATATGCAGCTGAAGTATCCGGTTGAAGGTTGCAGAGACCACGAGATTCACATCCTGCCCCAATTGTCTCTCTTGTACTCCAATCTTGTACCAAAAAAGAATCAAAAGTGAAGGCTATGGTTTAATTTACTTACGGGAAAGAATAAAGGGGCAATTAGAAGCCACTAAAACAGAACTCAAGGTTATAGTGAACTGTTTTCAGTTGGGTTGCGCTCGCACGTGGCATCTTGTCCGAAATTGCGTAATGTAAAATAATTTAGCTGATAACATATTGAACATGCCATTTTTGTAATAAAAGATAGAAAATATTCCTATAAGAAAAAAAACATAATTGAGTTCAAACCAATTTTGAAGTCTTGTTAGTAAAAATTATTAGTCTACAATATAATATATAAATATTATTAAAATAAATTTAAAAATATATTTATTAATCGAGCCGAACCGATCTCGAGCCGCACATGCCCAAGCTCGGCTCGAGCTCGTTTTCTTAACGCAAAGATTTTTGTGTTCGAGCTCGAGCTCGAGTTCTTAACGAACCGAGCCGAACCGAGCCCTTAACGAGCCGAGCCGAGCTTTGTTCGCGAACAGCTCTGTTCGTTTACAGCCCTAAGTAAAATGGTGTAAAAGGCATTGACTTAAAAACCATAATTCAACATAGGATTACTAGCTCAAATAATTCTTTCCATTCAGTTTTTCAGTGATAATTGAAGGGGGGCCTTGAAAGGCAAAGGTGGTGACATTATTTTTTAAGGAGAAATATGAAGACTGAGTAATGTAAATTTATATAGATATAGGTCTATTAATGGGCCGAGCTACCCCATACCAGCCCGGCGGCCCGGCTCGATACCTGGTCCCGTGGACCGCCTGATTACTTAATGAGTTGGTTCCAGCCTTGACTTGCTACCCAATAGTAAAACCGGGTATACGCAGTCCGCCTTATAAATACTTGGTCAATATTTTATTTGGACTTAGGCCAATAATATTACAAAGCCAATTGCCCAAGCATTATTAGTCTAATACTTAATTGGACTCAAGACACACGATTACACGATTAGCAGCCAGGTTTTTTTAACATAAGCCGATTTTATTCTTCCAACCGCATTGAGCCCGAGGGTGGCGTATGGATGTTACACTCGTAGAAAAGAGGACTGATTAGCGGCGTGCAGCGCTGAGATTCAGATGATCGCGCTTAAAGGTCTGGTACATTGGAGCAGGGTGAGTCTGCTGAGGCGGCGCGTGTCGCCAAAATCGGTGCCAATGGCGCAGCTGGACGGAAAACTAAGCAAAAAATTGGAGATAAGGAGAAAATTGGACAGATTTGTGTCCATGCCAAAAAAGAAACGTGTAAACTAATTGGGACGGACAATTAAGGAAAGCGTGTAAAACCTGCAAAGGAGGGAGTATTACACAAAGGAATTACAATATACAGACAACTAAACCTCTGATCAGTCCCATGATTGAAGGGATTGTGTAAACATAAAATCAAAACCAATATCAGACAAATTCCTAAAGATAAGATAAATTTTAATACTTTATAATATCTCAACAGCATCAATATTTTCATATATATTATACTTTATCTCGGTTTGATGAAAGTTTTCGTCCAAAATCGTTCTGTGGTCTGATAAGTTCACCAGTAGTGGATCCTTGTCGTGTAATTCTCGAGAAGTCATTGGTAGCAAATAGTGGAAAATGCCAAGCACAGTTATACTAGTGCACTGGACAGCCATCGACTTGTATGCCTTTAGCGGTTGGACAAGTTGCCAACTTGCAATGTTCGCCACTCGTACCCCACCAATCTACTCCTTTGTTCTCCATGCTCAGTGAGAAATAGAGCACCACCGCCATGAAAGCTACTCCAGCATCTAAAGCTGCTGAAAGAATGTAGTTGTACCTTTGCCACCAGCTTTTTCGATAACGGAAAACAAAGAAGTTGAAAATTGTTCCAATGATGATCCAGGCATTGTAATTTAGTGGTGTTGCTGGCGGCATAGCACCTGTTGCCCCTAGAAGGACAGGCAGGTTAATTAGTGGAATCCAAGATTGTTTTGGATACGCCTTGTGGAGGACCCAAACCAGGACGGGCCCCAATGCACCAGCAAGAAAGAACCAATTCATTGAACTATAATTTCCTTCACTTCCAAAAATTCTCTTTGGTCCCACTAAACCCCATATGACTGATGCATCAAAGAAGACCCTGTCTCCTGGGCATGTCCATGGACTGTCTGGTGCAAGGAGATCATCTTGGCATATGTTGGTAATAGACGTAAGCAGCCACCAAGCCACACCAATGTTGACTGTTCCAGCTATAATTGTACCTAAGAACTACAGAGCAGTTCGAAATATGATAGATAATAAGGGTAAATGCACAAGGACTTGAACTTTCAATTACTTCGTAAGCAATTGCGATCAGAAATATCACTTGGGTGTTATGAATACAGTACTGCATATACTCCAAACATCAACATAAAGTGGGGGAACTGGTGTTATGTATTAGAAGAATGAATAACAGTTCAAATTTCTTTCTACTTGTATGCTCAACCTATTTCGGCAACAAATCAGTGTTCAATAGGAATGAAAAGGTTGGAAGAAAGTAGGATGCTTGTTTTGTGGGTAGTATCCAATGTTGGAAGTGATTTATGATATTTGTATTGACTAGTTGTTGATTGTTTTCTTGTTCAACCTTACGCAAAGATCCTCCGTCTATAAGCTGGGACCCGAGAGGGTAACGAATTTTATAGGCATACGGTTTTCAAGGCCTTTTTTAGGTTGGTAAAGCTCAACCTGAATTTTTATATTTGTTGGTAAGTTTTTCAAAGCTCCATAGGGAAACGTAAGATGATAAGTGTGAGCTGATAAGGTTACATAAAAAATAATAATAAAAATAATAATAACCGAGTATGGCTTTACTCCACAAAAGAATCTACCTGAACGATAAACATTGATCTGGGAGGGATCTTCATGTAGTGACCTAGTTTGAAATCACTGAGAAAAGAGACAGCCTGGGCCATGCTCATGTAGCCATA
Organism: Orobanche coerulescens; assembly: GCA_033398695.1. Taxonomy (NCBI): domain Eukaryota; kingdom Viridiplantae; phylum Streptophyta; class Magnoliopsida; order Lamiales; family Orobanchaceae; genus Orobanche; species Orobanche coerulescens. The sequence goes on from CM065809.1 coordinate 180,255,880, forward strand.
GGTTTTGAAGCAGACATTAGCAATTGGTCTTCCTGGGTATATGATACCCATCACATACTCTGTGATTATGTTCAAGCCCGGTGTCTGCAAATAAAACATGTTTAGTTTTGCATCAGAGAAGAAATTCCGTAAATATATCAGAGAAGAAATTCCGCAAATAAAACTTGTTTAGTTTTGCTTCAATCAGTGCTTTTTTTTTCTGGTGTATGTATGCTTGTAGATATAGTACAAGTCTCTCTAATTATATTTGGCTGCTGATCAATTTTGCTTTTCGAGTCACTCAGGTGGTCGTCATTGATACTTGGCGATTTTCGGTCTTCAACATGAAAGGAAAAAAAAAATGCATGAAAGTGTTATCTCAATCACCTGGTTTGTTGTGGCTGTAATGATGCTGATTGGAAGTGTGAAGGCAAATGCGATGATACTAGCAAAGATGAGTCCCCACCATGGCATCTGAACCTGGTCGTTCAAGAAGATGCAGAGTATCAGAGAAGCTGCGAGTGTCACTGCTAGTAATATGTAAAACCACCAGGCAGGTATGTCCTTGTATCTGCGCATGAGTCTCGTATGAATGTCGTCCTTTTCCTTGTACGAAGCACGGAATCTTGCATAGATCTCTCTGTGGTTTTACAAAATTACAAGCAATTTAGTATTAGTTTTTCAAGTTTGAATGATGATGAAGAAAACTGATGGAAGCATGTACTGATTTTTATATTTGCATCTTAGCTTTAAGGGGCTAATAGGAGTTTAGTTAGGATTGAAGGGAAAAATATTTCAGTTTACAAAATGTAAATTAGCTGATGATTTGTGTTTGAACATTTCATTTATATCCAAAAGATCTTTCTTACCTAAAAAAGTTACTGTAAAAAGAAGCATTTCAAGGCAGTACCTTCCATAGAAGCAGCCCACGTGTGTTAGCGTAGATGCAATCGTTGCAAAACCGAACCCATACGTCAGGGCAAAGAACATGCTAAGATGTATTCGGCCTTGCTCTTCGTATTTTTGAAAGTCCAACTCGAATTGGTCGTTTACAATTGCAGATATATTATATTTCTGACCCTGAGCGGTAAATAAGTGTGAGGAGAAAATCGGAAATTTGGTCGCACCGTACAAATCGAATCCCCAGTAGGCTATAGGAAGCACTATGTAGATTATTAGTGCGTAACCAGCAAGGACATTCATTATGGCAAAGAAGGGACATATGAGTGGGCTGAACAAGAACGATGCTACGGCTGTCCAATCTAATGTTAAGGCTCCAAGGCCTAGACCTCTTAGTCCCGATCCAATCTGCTGTGCCGTGACAGACTTTGAGTATGTCCAACATATCCATGAGATGCTAGTGAGAGTTGGGAAGAGGTAGCCCGGTACTAGGTACCAAGAGAAGCTGCAAATTAGTGCGATAAGGAAAAACTTAGCCCTCGACATGCGCTTCTCATCTTTTTCGTGCAAGGCCCTGCAGAGTTGAGAGAGAAAAAAAATATTAGATTTTATATATCCATTTCTGGACCATCATTTTCATTCATGTAGTTAAAACCTACTTTTTGATGGTTCGGCTAAAATTTGGTGGAAATGTTCTACATATGATGAAGAATAGGAACATCCCACCAAATTTCATTAAAAAAATCCATCGGGAAGCATGCCAAATGGTTTGGTCCGTAAGTAAGGTCCTTAAGTTAATCGTCCTTACTTAAGATTTTCCATATCTATATGAAAATTCTAAGATATCCACATGGGTACCATACCTGCATGTATATTCATCATTTGATCTATAGCAAATGATTTTCATCATGAATCTAACGGTGAATAGACATGCAGCTATGGTACACATGTGGGTACCTTAGAACTTCCATATATATATATATTAATTATAAGGTTTTCCGGTGCGGAGCATATAAATATTGATTTGACATGAATTTTGAAGCACTTCGCATGCTATATGACCCAAAAAAAAAATCAAATTCTTAAATTATTCGACGATTTGAGAACAGAAAATAGATTGTCGGGTACCATATTATGCTCATTTGGGTACCATAGAAACTGATTTTTTACTGATTCACAGTGCAACTTATTATATGAAGTTACTGATTTTTACTGACCAAGACATATTTTTGCTGAATGTTATTTTTTTAAGTTGAAAAGAACATGATTATGTGTAGTTCTGGTCATATAATCTGATATTTTGCTATATATTCTGCTTGAAATAATCCCAAAGCTGTGATTGACTCGACATGCTATGATGAAACACCTAAAAGGAATGGTTGTTCCCTCGGGCATTTATTGATTTCCTTCAATCCACACGTTGTAAGTGAACTTATTCACCTCAGAAATTTCCCCGACTCTAGCTTCTTTTGTTCATCTCATTTCTTTTCCGATACGTTAAAATTTTGGCCCCACCTAACATGAAATTCTAGATCCGTCCCCGATGATTATAAACATAGTTACATGCACAAATGACATGATAAGACACGACATGACGTGAAACACAGATAGGGCGACCTAGGGTAACTCGGGTTACCCCATAGTAAAAGAAATGGAGCAAGTATATATAGGTTATGTTATCCTTTTTTACTTGTTGTCTATTACAAGAGGTTACGCCATATATTTCCCCGGGTTCGCCTCTGAATAAAGTCAAGAAATTACGAAAATTGTAAACTTAGTTAAGTTTACACTTATTGTTATATTTATGACCAAATGAGATATATAATACGCACACGATCGGCCACTCGTATTTGTAGTACATCTTTTAGGGAGTATTTGTAAATTTGAAAGACAGCTGTGTTTTTTTTCTCATAATTAGGCAGAACACCGAAGGTAAGTGTTGTAAATTGAACCTATGAATCTAGTCATGAATCTAGCTGTAATATAAGGTTTGTTATATACATGAGGGTACCGTCCATGGTACACCCCCACGTAGTGCATCCCCTGCCGGATGTAGTGGCGGAAGCAGAACATTTACTCAGGAGGGTCCGAAGTTATAAAAAATACGGAGGTCGGACAACTATATAAATAGCTTCCCATATTTTATAAGGGAATTTTCATCCGCCGGGGGGGTCCGTGGACCCCCTTGGACCCCCCCTCCCTCCGCCCCTGGCCGGATGCACTACATGGAGTCTCTCCATGGACGGAACTATACATGAGCGTATGCCATGAAAGTTAAGTAACTGCAAGTTGTTGTTTGATTTGTAACGGGAGGGCAAAGAGTCAAAGACTTTTAGCACGTGAACCTGATGAAAGTTGGGTATGTCCAGGCTGTTTGTACAATGTGAATGCGAAATGGGTTGTTATGACAGACATTATATTATTATTATTATTATTATTATTATTATTATTGCTCGTGTTGTTGGCTTAGTAAGAAAATACTACTCTATATGCTGCAATTTTGGTAAAAAAAAAAAAAAATAGGTAAATAATTGAGGAAAATTCTAAGATGGTATCGTACATGTGTGTATATTCATTGTTCGATCTGTAGAAAAATATTTTTTTATTATGAATCTGATCGTGAATATAAATACAAGTATGGTACCAATAGGTATCGTAGAACTTTGAATTGGCAGATTAAGTAGATAGTGATAATGAGTGTATGATGAAGACTAAAAGATAAAATATATCGGCACAATCACTTTGGTTAATACACACCTCTGATTGTTATATTTCTAAGTATATTTTATTACTTTAAAAATGAATTAAAAACATAAGAGGGTGGGTCATGGGATGTGTTATCAACAAAAAAAAGAGTGTTAACAACAAAATCCAAAATATATTAATGGTAATTGAGAGGTGAAAAATAAGTGGTGTAATTTTTATTGTTCGATAAGGTATGCAGTAATAAACATACGTATTTTAATGTAAGTTTTAAAAGGAATAGAAAACATAAACGTAAAATTTTGAGCTGAACTGTGGGATAAATTGGTGCAAATTTGCCAATGGTCAAATAAAAAAAAGGATGGATTCGTGTTTGTTTTCTCGGAAAATTAGGAAAAAATAAAGAAAAATATAGAAAACAACCGTGAATAGTTATTTTTTTTTTTAAAAAAGGGTAATAATGAAAATTACTTCAAAATATTTCCTATAAATTTTAGAAAATTTCCATTCTTAGGAAAAAGAGGAGTAAAAAGTTTCACTTTGCTATCCTATTTCTAAATCTACACTTTGTCCACAACTGGGCTTGAACCCTCAAGCTTTGATTGAGGGGCACCTAACCGTCAACTCCTGATACCGTCAAAGGCCATTTGGTAAAAAAAAAAAAAGAAAAAAAAAATCACTTTGTGTTCCATTTCTTGGAGGATCGACATGAAACAATGAGGATGCAACAATGGGTGAGTGCGAATTTTTACTGACCTAAAGAGGGAGACCTGGACTAGAGTACCGGGCCACCACATATGGGCCGGCTCGATCACATACTTTCTCAAGAGCCCAGCCCAACCGTACCCCAATACCTGCAAATTCCGTTTCAAATAAGACAAAATGTATTGCCAGGTATTGTTTTTTTTTTTTATATAGCTAATTATTCAAACAGAAATACCACTCACTAGTTGAAGGAAAACACTTTTTATCTAGAAAGAAGAAAAGACAGCTGCCTGACTTTAATGAGAGAGATAATTACTCTTTCCATAAAAAAGAGACAAAATTTAATGTGTGATTTTCACATTTATCGATATAATATTTTTTGTTTTTAATTACATATTTAATAAAAATTATAAAAATCAATATTATAAAGTATATATTTAATATAAAAACGATTATCTTTATATTATATTAGTAAATATATGGTCGAATTTAGTATAAAAATCAAATTGTTAAAATTTTAAGAAATCGGGAGAAATATAAGAGATGATTTTTTACAAATACGGTTAGAGATTTAAAAATTGTAGTCAAACTCTGAGATTCTATCTCAACATTAATTAATTGTCTATAATTTTTAAATATTAGAAGTAATACTTATATTTACCTAACATGGAATTAAATTTCCAATACCCTCACTTATAGTGGAATTAGAGCAACTCCAATGCACACTCTCCTTACCTATATTTGATCTAGGTGGATAAAATTTAGGGGTTGGGACAGAAATATTATGCTCCAACCATCCTCCACATCCCCTTAATTTTTAGGGGAGAGAAAACCCAACCCCATATTTAGGGGAGAGAAAATCAAATCCCTATAATGCCACTTCATCATTGCTTTCTTATAATATAACATATATCTACTCCAACACTCTCATCCCTTCCCTATATTACCTAAAATATTGATTAAATATTAGTTTTTAAAATTATAGGTAACGATATAAGTAACACCATTGGAGTAAAACAACTTTTTGACACCCTATATTTTAAGTAATCATTATTTTATTATATTTTAAGGAAAGAAAATAGAAATTACCCTCCACTTTTGAAGGGTAATTTTGACACCTAAGAATTTAAATTTTAAAATTTTATTTTTTTTTCTGTTATTCGGTTTGTTGAGATCTTTAATTTAAAGTATAATCTTGGTATATATTTTTTTATTTTTAAAAATATTTTATTTCGAGTTAGAAATTAATTTTTTACCTATAAAAATAAAATATTTTTTAAAATAAAAATTGTATATCAAGATATACTCAAATTAAAGATCTAGACAAATAGAATAACATAAAAAAACCAAAATTCAAAATTTTATTTTTTATATGTGAGAATCACTCACTCTCTTTTTAAGAGGCCAACAAAATTACACTCCTCTAATACTATGTTGAATATGATTGATGCTTGGAAGAATACCATATGTAAAATTAATAATTTAGCGCAGTGTATATATAATTATATTAATATATAGAGAGAGGGGTTTAAATGAAAATTAGTACTTAAAATAAAAACGTAAGTCTGTCCATATTTAGCACGAATTTACAGCGGACATAATTTTTTCAAGTGAATAGTGTAGAGTGAATCCTTGAAATATAAAAAAATTATAATTAAAACCCCGAAAAGAGAAGTTTTTGCTGAGATACGTTGACTTCCAACTTAGAGAGAGAGAGAGAGAGAGAGAGAGTTACCTGCGTGGTGATAATAAGCAACCAACCAGCCAAAAAAGATATATTCCTTCCATAAAACGCTTTGACGATGGTAACTATCCCAACAGCATAAGCTGAACCATTCCCAAAAGCACTTCCAGCATTGGCAAATATGGAAATCAGCACATGCTCCTTCATGTTGAAGGGGCCCGGATTAAGAGAAAACAGACTCGACCCGAACCCGGGTACCCGGAACTTGCGCTCCGACAGAACCGCCGCCATAAAGTGACCAACGGGTAGGGTCGCCACCTGGACCGTGATCTGGGTAATGACCAAAGGCTCGGTCCGGTAGGAGAAGAATTGGTTGAGAAAAGAGAGAAGCCCACATGAGAGTAGGCCCAAGAACCACATCCTGAATGTCCACACCGGTAGGCTCGGGTCGTCGGTGTTGGTTACGGTCAGCCGAACTTCTTCAATTGGGGACTCGTCGTCATCTTCTTCTTCATCTACTTGTTGATTGGTGGTGAGATTCTGTTGTTTTGAGGTATGGTTGGTGGTGGTGATGGTGTTTGGATATGGAGTTTCTACTACTAAAGTTCCCATGAGGAAACTAACAAAGAGGGGACAAACTTTAGTGTATAGTTTATTTTCTAAATGAAGGAATCCAATAATATATAGAGTTGGTGGGGTGGAGGGGCATATATGGGTAAGTGCGCAACTAGGGGTGGATATGGGACGGGATGGAACGGGCGTGGGTCGTCCCGCGTTCTGTTTCGTGACGGGACAGGACATGATAGGTGATTTCAGAATTTCCGAATTTTCCAATGGATCGTGTAAACACTTTCTGAACTGATATTTCTACCATATGCCCGAGTTACAAGAAATTCAGCCTAGGATAATCCAATGAAACACTTACAAATCTAGGCACAGAAAAGTAAGCCAAATTGCTAGAGAATTCTGGGTTTGTTAGAAAGACAGAGAGCTAAGAAAAGCGTATTTAAGACTCAATAGGATAGTCTTATTTATACATGTCGGATTAGGGTTACAATAGGTCGAATTTTAGGGTTACTTGAGGCGGCGCCGTCATTAGGTCTTAATTAGTGATCCGAAATTAGGGTTAGACGGATGGCTTTTCCAAATTGACGAAATTAGTCAATTTTACCATAATCTCCCTCTAAAATTCGGAAATATCACCGACGACCGCCGCCCGGGACCACCGTCGGGGGCTCTGCCCCCGGACCCCGACATAATCGAACCGGCTTATAATTCGATCTTATACATGTGTGCACTCCGCACATACCCGAACATATTAGAATACAAACTATAAAACCTCTTAGCTCACATATTAGTTCCAATTACACAAAATGAATGGTGACACTAAAATCACCAACTTTACTCCGGTTGGGAAGGGACGGAGCGGGTTTAGTCCCGCATAAAAAAACTCAATAGAAAATAGAAAAAAATGTAAGAAATCTGTAATTTATGGTGTTTATTTAAACTTAATATATACTTACATGTACATATAATATATAAATGCAAATCAAATACAAATTTTATAAAAACTTAAGCCAACAATATCAAACATAATCTTAATTTTTTCACAAAATGAACGATTCAATGATTCACAATGTTAAGGCATATCATATTATTTTGTCTAAGGCTATCATATTCTTCTAATTTTTTTGTAGTTTAATGGTATATAAATGAATATATTATTTCAAACGGGACGGGACAGACCTAGCGAGAGAATTTTTCAGTCCCATGTCTTGTCCCGTTGATTGCGGGACGGGACAGATCGAGCCTTTTTAATTTTAAGTCCCGTTTCGTTTCATTAATTTTGGGATGGGAGCGGGACGCTATCGGGATGGGACGGAATTTTAGTTTGTTTTGGCCACCCCTACAAGCGTGAGATGTGGGATAGTGCCTGTAGTTGATCCTGCGGTCCACATGAGTATGAGGTATCAATTAGGGGTCACTGTCCGCGGTAGAAAGGTTGGATTCTAATTATTTTGGTCCGTTTAAATTCAAATTTTTTTAATTCGAATCGTTTAGTGCGAAATACATTGTGGCTAGAGGTGGCAAAATATACCGAAATGTCGAAATATTGAATTTATCGTACCGAAAAATTACCGAAATTGCTGAAAATTTCGGTATACCGAATTTTCAGTACGGTATGGTGCCGTACCAAAAAAATTTCGGTACGGTAACGGTATGAATTTTTTTTTATTTTCGGTATTTCGGTATATACCGAGATACCAAAAAAAATTCGGTACTTCAATATATATATCGGTATGTGGATATTTTCGGTATCTTTTTTATTCGGTATATATCGGTATATCAAGATTTTTTCGAGATTTTGGTAATTCGGTATTTCGATAAGTTCGGTATATACCGATATCGAAATAAAATTCGGTATACCGAAACTTTCGGTACGGTATCGGTATGAATTTTGTTGTACCGAAATTTTCGGTACGGTATACGGTATCGACAAAAAATTTGGTACGGTACGGTATACCACCCCTAATTGTGGTTAACCCGTAGGTTAGGATCTCCACCAGCCCGCGAATTATTAATATAAATATAGTTTTAATCTCTCATATTAATTTATTTTATATTTTATAAAGAAAATAAAATTAATTTTACTCATTATTCTTGGGTATATAATACTCAACCAATACTTTTATATCTAATCTTAAACAAATATTATATTCGAAAGTTAAATATGTTTAAATTTAAAATATAGATATAAATATGTGATCTGAAAAAAAACATTAATCCATGACCCGATAGTGGCCCGTTTGGCCGAAGCTTGTTAGGGTTTAGGATTAGGTCCATATATTACTGATCTCATTTTTTATTTTCTATAAATAATTCTGTATCCTTCGGTTTTATTCAGTGTCGAACTAACTTGATCCAAATTCGAACCGAATTTTTTTTGATCTTGGTTCGATTTTCTCATTTTCGATTTTCTCTTTTTCCGCTTTTAAAAAAAAATCATCATATATAATGAAAGATTAGGTTCTAAAAATGATTGGGGAGTATTAATGACAACAATTTTAAAACATTTATTAGGGTTTTGCAATTTAGTCCTCATATTTTTCTGCAGCTTTCAATTTAATCCCAGAAATTCTGTATACTTCAATTTAAACCCGTTTTGATTTATGATTTTTCTATTTTAACCCAGTCAGCTTCTCTAACTCTTATAATTTGACCTCACTCAACTTTAAAACCTCCAATTCAGTCCCAATTTTGACCAAGACATTAAAATATTGACCTTTTAATTAATATTAATAATTAGTCCGATTTTATGCATATATATTTTAATTTCCATCATTATATCGTAATATTTTATAATGATTAAAATATTATTACATGTAGACTTTATCGAGAATTTGCAGGCTTAGGACCGTGAGTCGAGCATCTCCATATTCAAGTCAGACAGCATCATTTATTCGTGGGAATTTTCACTATCACTTTAATTGCTTTAATTGAATTGTATATGTGATATTCAATTCAATATGTGATACTAAAGTCATGTTTAAAAATTGACGATACATGTTGTGAATCAGACTCACATGTATACATGTAAAGAGGCTATCTTAAGATAAATGTTGTTGCGGGGACACCTGCGCAACCTCAATATTCACATGCGTGCTCGATTCATGTTATATATGGTATTTTGTGTATGATTCATGTTGTTTTGGGGACACCTGCGCAACCTCAATATTCGTGTTATGTGTGCTAGATTCATGTAATACAGTAAAAACTCTATAAATTAATATTGTTGGGACAACCAAAATTTATTAATTAAAAGAGTTATTAATTAATTATAAATTAATAATTATTAAGTTATATATTAATTAATATTTTATTAATTTATAATGAAATACTTAATTTACAAACAACTTTCAAACTTTCACTTAATTATTGTACAATGCATGTACATATCAAATGAAGGTCTAATTTAAAATAACCCTTCAATCTCTCATCTTATTATGCGTCCTGTGTTGAATATATCAGTGTATATTTTTTCTATAAATATAAAATCAAAATATGCGAACATTAAAGCGGCCATCATATTGAATAATTTATTGCTGAGCCTATATGAGAATACAACACTAGAAGTTCTTACAGTGATAAGGAAAATTAGAGATGCGATTTAAGATGAAATTGATTCCAACAAAAAAGAAATACAATTGAGTAATTTTGTAAGAAACCTTCATAAATTATTCCTATAACATGTACAATATATAAGGAATTATTAATTTATATTTTATATGGGACCTATAAAAATTATCAAAAATGTATTATCTTATAATTTTAGCGAATTATTAATTTAGCACCCTATCCCTGAGTCGGGACCGGCCAAAACTATTATCTTAGAGAGTTTATTAAATAATCGAGTATTAAATTATCGAGTTTCTACTGTACGTAATTTTGTGTGTATGTATTCATGTTGAGGAAAAGATATGATCGATTATTCATTTTATACTTTCCATGAGATTATATATTACTGTGATAAGTGAGATTTCCACGAGCTGAAGGAAGCTCACCCCACCTTCATTGATCCCGCAGGTTAAATCGAGCCGGATGAACGAAGGAGCAAGACGAGAGGGCATATGAATGAAATTTATTAAATGATGTTTTTCTTATATCAAATGTTTCGAAAATCTTTTGGGACAACTTTTGTTAGAAATTAACAATTTATAATTTATTCTTCCGATACAAATTTTATTTCGTATCTATGACGTGTTATTGCCTTAATTAAAGGTATTTAATTTATGTTAGTGTAGCGACTCGACTTTGTAGGCGTTATTCTTCGTCAAATTTATCTTTTATTTATTTTCCCCAATAATTATCCTTAGAAAGTCGGGCGTTACATAGTGATATAACTTATATTACACACATTAACGCAACCTTGATACAAAGTATATAAACATCTGCACAAACATTACGTACAAAACACGTAAATATTCAACCAAAAACACAGCCGGTGCATCGCACGGGTTCATAACGCCTCGTTTTTTTATATATTTTGGCCTCTAACACAGCATCAATTTATGGCAGTGGGCCCCTTCAGAACTGCCAATTTAGTCAACTATTATGTGGAGTCTAATTCAATTTCAAAGTCATAATCCCTACTCTCTAATTCCTGATTATTTGACTTTTACTCGTACCCATTAACGCAACCTAGCATAGCTCCTATAATTATGCTCTCTTTGATAAGGTCAATCCGTTAATTTAAATCGTTAATTTAAATTGGATAAATATTTAGTAATTATAATTTATAGTTTTTTCAGTAGTTTGTATTGTTTTCTTTAAATGTTATTTGAAGTAGCTTTGAGCTTATAGTATTTTATTTTTTATCTCAATTTTATCGTTATTATTTTAATTGAGTTCTTCATTTACTTTAAATTAAAAGAATTTTTTTCTCTTATTTTTAAATAATTATAAATGTCTACTTTTACATTTTTATCTTATAAATTACTTAGAATGCTAATTTTACCATATTTTAAATTTAATTATTTTTTTAAAAAAAATATAAATATTTGAGCATAATGGAAGAATAATTATTATTGTCATGAACATGCGTGGATATAATGTGAAAGGTCTTCATTATTACCCCCTTTTCAAATGATGAAGGTGCACGAAGTTGATAAAATTAAGGGTGGTTATTGACTGCTAACTGTTAATTAATAATATGATTGTTAAAGATAGTTTTGAAAATAATTGTTTAATGTACGGTATAAAGTAATGGTTGAAATAATACAATAAATAAACAATATTATAAAATTAAAACTGGTATTTTTTGTGAAATTCTATTTTAAAAACTAATCTTATTAATTTTGGAGATCAAGGGTTGGGTGGGATAATTAGACTCTGTTTGGCAACGTCAACTCGCTAGCTTACAGCATATACTTTATAATGTATGAGCTATCGATAAATATTTGACAATAGTAGTTTATGGCGTTTTTTAGTAGCGTAAATCACTTTTTTGAAACGCCATTTGAAGTAGCGTTTTAGTCTATAGCTTATAGCGTTTATTTTTTCTTTTAATTTGATCCTCGTTACTTTAATTAAGTTCTTCATTTTCCTCCCTTAAATGAATTTCTTTCTTATCTTTAAACATTAATTACAAATATCTATTTATGTAATTTTATTATATAAACAACTCCAATCGCTCTTTTTACTAAACACTTTAAATTTAATTAATTAACTTATTCACTATTCACTACCTTATTCGTTATAAATTATATTATCTGTTATGATCTAACTTCTCCGCACTCTGCTAGTACTTGCCGTACATAGTCTTGATCACTTGAAAATGGAAAACTATGGCGACTCAACGCCTATTAAGTATTGTTGGAATCGTTATTGAATTTAATTTAATTTTGTAAAATTAAATATCATAGGATCGATCTACGTTCCGATTATATGATCGTGGTATATTCACATTCTCTAAATCAATTCCCGATGAGTGAGAAAAAGTGAATTAAAATTTGTCACTTAATTGTGGATAAATGAGGGATGGTTATCCCACGTTGATTAATGAGCTATCATTATTCAAGTATATAAGGAGTTTTCATTATATATGTATTAATTAATGGCACATGTGATGAGCTTAAAGCCCACAAGTGCGCGCCGCCGCCGCCGCCCCCCTCAGCTCTCGGCCGCGAGCCACGTGACGTGGACCTTGGCCTTGGTCTTGGTCTTAGATCTTGACAATTGGTCTTTGGGTGGTCTCTGGGATGGACTAGCACAATAATGTTGTTGGGTTCGTATGTGCACATAAGGATGTTCAGGTACATCCCTCGAGCGGTTAAGAAGATGAAAACAGTCCAGGTGCGTCCTGACTGTTCAAATTCAGTCAGAACATGGCAGTAACCTCCCAGGTGTGATGAGGATAAATGGCCGGCATGAATGCCTGCATTATGACAGCCATTAGTGGTTGTGTTAAATCCATGCAGGTATGAGATGGCCTATAAATAGGCATGCATCTCATTTTTTCCTTAAACTATTTTATCGGTACGTGTAAGCGGTGACTTAACGTACATTTTTTAACTGTCGAATTTTGGCATTTTTGCCTTGTACTTTCAAATGGAATTTTATGACGGTATTTGAAAAACAGATTTTTGGAGACTATTTGAATAATTGAAATATATTACTGTCTCTGGCCTCTTGGTGTGTTTGAAACGTTCAGCCTAGTGGGTTCCGGCGCGGGGCCCACGGCGCTGTAATATTCTCGTATGGTTTTGGGGGTGTTATAGCAGTGGCATCATCTACTTGCAGTGGCTTACCAGTAGCACTGCCTATGGTAAGCAGGGCACTTCTATCATACAAATGAACAGATAATGCAATTGGCCTTATCCAAACTGAATTAACATGGGGGATCACATGGGAGAACTTGCCCACAAGAGCCCATTTCAGAGGCTCAACAAGTTTCTGTGTATCTTGCTCAGAGAACACAAGCACAATTTGCCCATCAATATGTGAAACAGAGCCAACAGGCTGAATTACAGAGGTACCAATTAACTGATGGTCATATACAGTTTTCTGGGTTACCTGAGCATAGGAACGTTTGTTGGTGGCTAAGATTGGGGGATTAGAAATCCCCTCATCTTCTTTGGAGGTGCATCGAGGTTTATAACAGTTGCAGCGGTTGTTTGCGATGTTTTGGCTTTGGAGACTTCGGCCGGCGGTGGCCCAAAACTAGACGGCGGACCCAAATCTGGTAGCTCAGTGGGGTTAGCCATGACAAACCAAAGGAAACTCCTCAAAACGCACAACCACAAAGACTACATATCATATCTGAAACTCGCGATGAACCCTAGTTTCAGGGAAAATAAAAAACACAAAATTAACAACAGTAAATCAAAAATAAAATGAGGGGAAAGTGATGCGGGACTCCCAAGAGTCTCCAGAGAGGCGTCGCTCACTCAGACAGGCACTGGAGGGCAACCTGACTTCAGTTCGAAAATACCGCGAGCAAAACAAATTAGAAGCTACGAGAATCAAACGGGAATTGAAATAAAAGACAGTGAAACGTTTAAGGCTGTGTTTAGCACTAGCTTTTCAGCTAGCTTTTCAGCTCGAGGAGCTTCTTTGACCTTTGACTAAAAAAAAAGGTTGTTACGTGAGCGAACTTCTTAAACTGTAGACTGATCAACTTTTCACCAATTGGTTGAAAATTAACTAAGTTTAGCTTTTTTTTTTAAAAAAAAAGCTACTTTTATATTTTTCATTCCAGAAATATCCCTGACCTAAATTAGAAAAACAAAACAAATGTTGTGAATGGCGTTAAGAATTTCCGTCAAAAAAATAAAAAGTAAAAAAAAAAATCTGGAAATTCTGGAAAATCTAAAAAATCAAAAATTCTAAAAATTTGAAAATTGCAAATTTTAAAAATCAAAAAAGCGGAACTTTTATTTTTAAGAAAAATTATCTTGAATAATAATATTAAAAATCGATCTTTTATTTAAGATTAAAAATAAAAGTAAAAAATAATAAAATCTGGAAAATTTAAATAAAAGTTCCGATTCTGGAAAATTCTAGAAAGTTTAAAATAAAATTCTGAAAATTACAATATAAAAATCAGAACTTTTACTTTTTATTTTTGAATTTTAAAGAAAAGATATTATTTTTAATATTATTATTTCAGATAATTTTTCTTAAAAAATAAAAGTTCCGATTTATTTTTAGATTTTTAAATTTTGCGAAATTTTCCAATTTTAATTTTCATTTTTTTAGATTTTTTATTTAAATAAGAGTAATGCCCTTAAATGTCATTTTACAAAATACCAGCTACTTAATCAGCTAATTTGCTAAACACCTATATTAAAATCAGTTAGCTTATCAGCTATCTAACCAGAACTGTACCTAACTACCTAACTGCACCAATTTCTAAATGCAATACCATTAATCACTGAAATTAGCTTTTCATTAGTTTTGCTAAACACAACCTAATTAGGGCTAAGACCGGTTCGATTCTTGGTAAAAAATTAAAGAACCGGAACCGTTTTTTAAATACATAAACCGGTTCGGTTTTTGACCACTTTTTTTCAGGAACCGAATTAGGAACCGAAACCGTTCTTCAGGAACCGAAATATGAACCGGAACCGAATTTAATGTGTAAAAAATGGGTTTTTCGGTTCTTTTAGGAACCGAATTGTGCAAAAAAACCGAATTTTGTTAAAAAAACCCCGAATTTTGAGTAGAAATCGAATGTAATGTGTAATATTTTGAACAAAAGACATTTAATTTGCTTTATTTAATACCTATATTATGTAAAAATTTATATATAATACTCTCTCCGTCCACAATCAATGTTCCCTTTTTGCCATTTTGGTATATCCACAAAAAATGTTCCCTTTCTACTTTTAAATACTACCCCACAATACAATTTACTAAAATATTCTTATAAATATTATATATTCACACATTTTACTAGGTTGACCCACCTATTAACATTAAATTACTTTTAATGTGGGACCCAAACTCCACTCACATCATATTCACCTAACATTTCTTAAAACCCGAACCCAAAAATTTGGGGAACATAGATTGTGGACGGAGGGAGTATTATTTTTATTATTATATATATATAATATATATATAGAACCGGTTCCAAACTGGTTTTTTCTAACATCATAAAACAGGAACCGGAACCGAAACCGAATTACTAAAAAGGAACCGAATTAAGAACCGGATCCGGTTAATAATAAAAAAAACAGAACCGAAATCGAATTTTTCGATTCGGTTCTTATTAAAATTCGGTTCTTCGGGTAAAAATCCCAGCCCTACGTTTAATAGGTAGGAAATTAGTCAGGCGCGGAATCTGAAGCAACATTTCACGTAAGGTGTATTTCGAACCGAACGAACCGAACGGTGACTTTAACGAACGTTCGTTCGTTAAGGATTCGGTTCGTTCGGTTCGTGTTCGTGTTCGATAAAATTGCAAACCACTTGTTCGTGTTCGGTTCGTTAAAATTTCACATATTTCGTGTTCGTTCATTAGCGTTCAATTGTTCGGTTTATTTTGATCGTTCATTTGTTTGTTTGTGTTCTAAAATATAAAAGAAAACTTAAAGTACAAGCAATAGTAATTAAAAAAATAAAAAGAGAATATATATTTAGAAATTAAGGATTTTGGAATGTTAGGTTTTATTTTGTACATATATTTATTAATTATTGTAAAATTATTAATTATATTTATTAATTATTGTAAAATTATTAATAAATATATAAAGAAACCTTTGTTCGTGAACTAACGAACATATATTATTTTGTTCGTGTTCGGTTCGTGTATGTAACGAACATGTTCGCGAACTGTTCGAATTTGATCGAACCGAACACGAACTCAACGTTGACCGAATATTTTCGCGAAATTTTCACGAACGTTCGGTTCGAAATACACCCCTAATTTCACAGATGCTGAGCGGCTTTCTTGAAGCGGGTCAAGTTAACAAAAAGGATAAAGTTTCTTTGAATTATCAAGCATGAATCCAGCTTGTGGAATTATTCGTGTGTGGATCACCAAAAGAGGAAGAAGATATTCATCTGCTTCTAGTCCGGATCTAGAATTGTTCAATCGGATTAAGGTAATTCGATTAACTCTTTAATCAAACAATTAAATTACTTCATGAGATCCTAAATTGAGTTTTCATATTTATTATTTCTCTGTATTTTTACTCCTATTATTTTGTATTCGATGCATAGAAAACTCAATAGTGGTATCGGAGCCAACTTACAAGTAATTTAATTGTTTATGTAGAACATGTTTATGTGTAAATTATGTTCTTGATTATGTTTATAAAATATAGATTTTATAAAATAATTTTTCTGGTTTAATATAATTAAATCGGATTGTCAAAAATTAATTTGCTGGACTGTTTTCGCGAATTTCTACTCTATATGCTGATATTTAAAAAAAAAAAATAAAATAGACCCGTTCATAATAATTTACTACATATAAATGTGTGGATTAGTGGTTATTGGTATGGTCCACTAAAAAGGTTTTAGGTTCAAATCATGATTTATCATTTTTTTTAACTTTGATATTAAAATATCAGAAATTTCTGATATTTAAATTACTTATACTTTAATGTCAATAGATTTTGACATATTTATATTAAAGCCAGAAAATAGATCAAATGTCGGAAGTTCCTGACATTTTTAGTAAAGTGTCAGGAACAAAAGTGTCAGTAAAAGGTGTTTTTGTAGTAGTGGTTAGTGGTCCGAGTGAATCCGAGACCCGCCCGAAAATAAAGTGTCAGAACAAAAGTGTCGGTAAAAGGTGTTTTTGTAGTAGTGGTTAGTGGTCCGAGTGAATCCGATACCCGCCCGAAAATTAGACCGAAATACCCGGGAGCGAAGCTCACCCTAAAATTAATGAGTCTAATTACGAGTACTAAAATTTGGACCGAAATCGATAGGACCAGAAGCGGTGAATCAGAAAAATACCCGATAATTCTTCATTCTCTATCTCCACTTTCCCATTTTCAATCCTTCATCTTATTTCTTAAACAAAACTAGGGGTTAAAGGAATGATGAAGCTTTCAATGAGAATTTTACATCGATGAGGAGACAAAAAGATAAGGAATGGGGATGAGAATAAAAAAGAGGAAGTTTTTGTAGATAACATATCTCATATCAGCGAAAAAATATAAAAGGCAAGGAAGGGAGTAGAATAAATAAGGAGGAGCCTTATTAGGTTCACTTATATGTAGTTAATAGCATACTTATTTGGTGTGTTGTCGTATATGCCCATTATAGCAACCAAGTAATTTTGGACACTCGTGAACCTTGGGTAAATCGATTTTTTTTGGTTCGGATACTCATAGTATAAAAAAGTAAAAAAAATTATTTCGGTTTTGGTTTTCGGATTTCGGGTTTCGGGTTCCGGATTCGATTCGGGTCCAGTAGGATTCAATCCGGTCTCGAGTCTAAAAATTGATCCAGCAGACTTACCGGTATGGTCGGGTCTATCCTTTGAGTTATCAGGCCGGTTCGGTTATGTCGAATCCCGATCGTAACCGATCTGGTAACAACTCTAGTTTGGACTAGTGCAGCAGCGCAATGCAGTCCAGAAAGTCGTTATCCAGTCCGACTCGCTTTCCAACACGGCCCGACTAGAAAAAAATGAGTTTTTCTTCTTCTAAATTGCAAAGTAAGGTACACAACACAAATCATATCATCTAGTTTATGTGCAATTCTGTATGCCTTAATTGATTTAGTTATATATTTATATTTTAAAATTAATTATATTATACCCAATTAATCAACTAAATTGCTTAATTCATAATTCACTTGAATTAGATGCCTATCAAGTATACTAAAAAATTATGTCTTTTATTTATTTGACTGTGATATGTGTGTAGAGGTGGTCTGTCGATCAGGCCTGCCCAGTCCAATCCGGCCCAACACGGGTTTTCTAGTTGTGGTGATGACGTTATTTGTAATTTGGAGAGATAGTTGAGTTCTTACGTATTTAGGCTACAATTGAGTGGTAGATATTATGATTTGGCTTTAACTAGTATTTCCTCCTTTCAAAAGATAAATAAGATGTCAAATATTTTATTTTAAAATTATCCTCCCAATAATTCTCATTATTATTATTATTACGGTTGTTGTTGTACGGATATTTTCTATAATTAGACAGTTATTTTTATGGATGAAATGTATAAAAGACTAAAAATTAAAGTAAATGGCAATATAAATTACATCTGCATAAGTACCACAATAAATGAATTATTTTAAAATTTAAACTTATAATCAAAATCTAATTTCTAAATAAATTATAGTCGAATTACACCTATATAAATAACAATAAAAATAAAATATTAAAACTGAAACTTACATTCAAAACCTAATTTAAATTCTACATAAGAAAATATGAGCTTACATTGTTTTTCTTTTTCACATGATGTGCATTATATACATTACATTATCAACTAAAAGATAAACATTAAAAATATTCTATCTTTTATAATACCAAACCATAAAAGTAACAAGTTATATATCCTCATTCATAAGAGTATAAGTTTTTGATACCAAAAGACATTAATAACCTTAAATCTATCACTAAAAGGTAAAAAAGGAAAGTCAACATTAACACCTTTTTGGAGGACATTTTAGTCTTTTTAAGCAAAATGGTATCAATAACTTACATTCTTATGAATGAGGATATATAACTTATCAATTTTATGATTTGGTATTAAAAAATTGATTCTCACTTAAAAATACTACCTCCGTCGCATAAGAGTGTGTTAAATTTGCTATTTTTGTTCGTCCCACAAGAGTCTGCTCATTCCATTTATAGAAAATATTCCTTATACTTTTACTCCACCTTTTCAACTTATTTACAACAATACCAATGATGGCTCACACCATTTATTCTTTAATTAATCAACAACAATAATTAACATACATATACAATAAAAAGTGGGATCCTTTTTCCACTCAAATCCACAACTACTTAACTCTAATTAAAATAAAATCCATGCCCATAAAGGGTGAACATACTCTTATGGGACGGAGAAAGTATGAGATAATTGGAGTATCATGCATAAATCAATTTGATTTCTGTTATGAATGATTATGCTTGGAGTTTAGTGGCTGCCATCATTTTTTCAACTTTACGATTATCAATATAATATGTAATGAATAGTATATTCGAGTAGTATATCACAAATGATACGAAATAAATTACGCCATTTGAATACACACACAATCTTAGTGTTATTCATCTCATTCTATCTCCCTCAAAGTTTACTTCCAGTAGTTATATTACAACACGTTATCAGCACGAGTTATTGCTCGGAAAAAGGTTAGTATTATTCAAGTTTGAATTTGTTTATACTAACTCGTTTTTATTCTTGTAGAGAAAAATGGCCGGAATTGAGAACAAAAAATTCCAGATCCTCGATGTCACTGGCAATAACTATCAATCATGGTGCCTTGATGTTAAATTGCACCTCCAAGGTATGGGATTGGCTACTATCTTGGAATATGTGGAACTTGCTAATGCCGATATTAAAAATGAGCCAAATGTAATGATATTCATGCGCCATCATTTATCCGAGGATCTAAAAAATAAATATATATAAATTGAAAGGCCTTCTGAGCTCTGGAAGAAGCTCAAATACAGATTTGATCACACCAGAACTGTAATATTGCCACAAGCTCAATATGAATGGCAACTACTAAGATTGCAAGATTTTAAATCTGTTGCTAATTATAATTCAGCCTTATTCAAAATTGAGTCCCGACTGGCCTTGTGCGGTACACAGCTATCTAAAACTGATAAGCTGGAAAAAACATTTACCATGATGCATTCCTCAAATATGGTGCTTCAACAACAATACAGGCAACGACAATTTCAAACATATTCTGAGTTAATTTCAGTTCTTCTCACGGCTGAGAAGACAAATGAGTTATTATTAAAAAAAGGGATCTCTCTTTTTTAGTACCAAACCATAAAAGTAACAAGTTATATATCCCCATTCATAAAACTATAAGTTTTTGATACCAAAATGTGTTAAAAGACTTTATTACCCTTAAAGTCTACCAATAAGAGAAAAAAAAAACTAAAAAAGAAAAAGGAAGATTATTAAAACTAAACAACAATAAAAAAAGGTCCCACAACTCAATATTGCAAAAAACTCTCCTCCTCTCTCGCAAAAAAGTCTCCGTCATTGAAACCCTTCGCCGACAAGAAAATGTCGACCTCGACTACCACAATGAATCAAGACGCCGGAAGTTCCGCTAGTGGCACTCCATCGAAGAGCAATTCGTCAATGAGCCGCGGTTAGTGTATTTCATTCACACACGATCGTGCCACGATGGTTGTTCATCTTCCCACGATCGTGTGAAGAAGATGAGACCATCGTGTACACGATGGTCTTTCGTGGGCACGATGGCTACACCACGGCCGGTCGGCGATCGTGTGTGTGTCGTCGTGTGCTAGAAGTCAAAAGCTCTGCCTTGCACACGATCGCCGCACACGATCGTTTCCGTCGTGTGAACGTCGTGTGACACACGATGGTCTTCACACGACGGGCATCGATCGTGTGCATGCGATCGTGTGCAAGCGAAATTTTTTTCCGTTCTCTTAAGCATTTTATCATATTCTTATGAGTTGTATGTCCATATTGCGGTGGTTGCGTATGGAAGAGACCGACATTGCGTTTTGTTACACGTCAAGTGAATCTTTACATACGGGAGGCGGTATTTAAAGAGATCATTGAGACATTAAGGAGTATGGGCCGCATTTATTCTTGATCGAGCTATCGAGAGCTTGACCGAGGGGGTCTGGGCGCTTGATTAAAGTTAGGAGGAATGGGAGTTCAAATCGCCTACATCACTTGATTGCTCGTCAATCGAGGGTGATCAAATCCCGCGGATGAGTCGTGGTTCGAGGTTTGCGGGAGGACCATTCGTTTCTGCGCCCGTGATTTCGCCTTGATCACGGGACTCCATTTGGAAACTCTACCTTCCATCCCCGGGACGACCATCTCCTTCCGTCACGGTATTTCCACGAATACTCCATGGCAAAAACATTAAGGTTAGTGTTACGGAAGAGGTTCAATGCTCGAGATTATGGTAGAGACATAAGAGATTATCTCAAGGTTGCCAATTTGCTTATCTACTACTACTTTATCCTATGCCGTGACGACATGATGGTCGAGACATGGGCATTGGCATTAGTGGAGGATTTCGAGCAGTGGGATATGTTTCCTTGGGGTTCTTATGCCTTTGGGGTTTTATCTTACTACATAGGCAACGTTGCCATGAAGGAGGGACAAGAGCACAAGGACTATCACTTCTATGGTCCTGTTTGGGCTTTACAAATATGGTCGTATGAGATGATTCTGCATTGGGAGCATTGTGTGGTAGTCGAGATAAAAGCCGTCCAAGTCCCCGGTGTTTGATGTGGACTACGAGGAAGATGTTTTGTGATTTCACTCATTTCTTCGACGATAAGGTACATAAATTTGTAAACGTATTTTCTCCTAACTTCACTCATCTCTTCAACATTATGTGATTGCCCATCTAATGGTATGCTTTAATGACTATTGTTGCGGCCAAAGTACTTCCCTCTTTACCGCATCCTGGAGGAGGATGAGGCGAGTATTACTACGAGCTTTGAGAATGGCTCGCCTTATGACGTTAAGTTCATTAAGCCCGTAAGAATAGCCGTGAGGAATAAGGTGGATGAGCTGCGCCGATCCCGAGGAAGAAAGTTATGGATAGGTTGAAGAGAAGGTCAGGAAAATTGATTACATATGAGTCGGCACATAAAGTGTCGAAGCGGCAGCCGTGAGTACCCCACCGGTACATGGTGGGGAGACATAGACCAGGAGAGGCGGCAGAGAGGGTGTGTTGTGTCCACGGACTTCCTTGTCGGACCACACCCAGACACGAGCAGGATGAGTACTTCGATCGCCGTTTGAAGGCGATCTTGTGCAACGATTCCGAGTCCGGATTTATTGCTCGAGTTTCTCGCCGGTGCTTTCGGGATCGTGGATTTCTTCGGACCTATGCATAGGCGTTCTAGGAGCCCAGTACACTACTCACTGGGAGCCATGATAGGCCTCGTCATTACGCCTCGATAGCGGCGCCCGGCGGAGGATTCGACCCTCCACGTCACTCGGTCTCGGGCGCGGACACAGTCACCATTCTCATCGTTAGCACTAGTCATCATTCGAGTCACCATTCTCGCGTCGGCAGAGTCACCATTCTCGGCATCCGCCTACCCACCATTCCGAGGTCCAAGACAGTCACCATTCTCGCATTCATCATTACGTTGAGCGGACTCGGCGGCCCCTTGATTACGAGCATCGGTATGAGCCATTTGAGGCGCCGTTTGTGATATGGGACGATGTTCGACCGGTTTCGGGGCGAGCATCATTACGGTCGATGTTTCGCAGTGAGGGTGGTGGTCTGGCGGCAACCTCCATTTCGATCGGCGAGCTTTTGAGATCGAGCGGACCGTATGTGACTCTCTCGATCGTTATAGTTGTGAGAGGGATCCGAGGGTGACGAAGATGGTGAGAGTGCCGAACGCAAAGATTTGGGTGAGCGTAGTCTTCCACCGAGAGTGAGTCGACCATCTGCGCTCTTCGAGAGCCTTTTGTGGTTGCGCCTCCCGGAGATAGCGAGGCTCAAGAAGTTGTACCTACGGTTTAGGAGGAGCAACCACGTGATGCTATTGTCCGGTGTTTGGAGGCTGGGCATGCTCTCACCCGGGCGTTATCGGACCGGATAGAGTCTAGCCGTGAAGACTTCGATGCCGAGGTGATAGGCGTTATGTGCTTGCGACTCGGCGAGGCTTCGGAGGGGAGTCCGTAGTGTTGGTGTCGGTAGAGTTGGCACTTTGTACTTGCCGGCTCCTATTTTACGTAAGTTCTATAACCTACTCACTTGTATATCATTGGTTTGATATCGATATTTATTAATTTTGTGGTTTGGCTTTTTGTAGTTAGTTTTGGCCAACGAGTTTGCAAGACTCCATCCGGATGATCCACTTGGCATCAAGGTGACGGGAAGCCGGTTTACAAGGAGTGGAAAATTCCTAAATGCATCGAGGACTACATGACAGTCTTGATACACCACATGCGGTTCCATGGTTAAATTGCAACGAAGTAAGTTTGAAATTTATATTTATAAATAATTGACGATTTGTTGCGATTTGAAATTTATATTTATAAATGATTCGCTATGTTTGATGTGATGATCTTATATGATTACATATTGTGTTTGAATAGATCATTGCCATTTGTTGCCTCGACCAAAGCCACGGGTGACTATCAAGATTGACATCATAGCATGGACCGTGGAGTTGTACGATTCCTTGTCACACCACCACGAAGATGGTCGTTACCGCTTCAACCAATGCGACCGATTATGCGTCGATGCCTCGTGTGCTAGCTCAATCCGGGTATTGGATGAACAACCAATCGAAAACGAAGTATGACACGGAGATGAGTTTCAAAATTATGCCACGAGAGCTACAGTTCATACGAGCGACAATCACAGTTGTGGCCCCTTCGCGTGCATGTACTTGGATCGACTCGTCTCTGCAAACCCAGGAGCAAGGCACCAAATCAAGGAACTTAATGAAAAATATATTAAGAAATATCGATATGGCCTAGCCGCTAAAATCTTTATGTTGTCTTTAGACATGTAGAATGGTTTACGTTGTGTTGTACAATATTTATGTTGTATTTAGACGCTTTGGATGAATGTGTGAGTGTTGTTAAATCGAATGTGTTGGCTCTGTTACACACGATGGATGCACACGATCGTGGCCATCGTGTGTTGCGATCGTGTGCAACCTACCCACGGTCATGCGTCGATCTTTGTCGTGTGCGCCGCGATGTTTGGCATGACCGTGTGCACACGACCGTGGGAACGGCCGTGCCCCGCTCGTGTGTTCAATCATGGCCACGATTTTTAACCCGACCACGAGTGAACACACGATCGCTGTTCAATCGTGGCCACGCGTTCTTGTGCACACGATCGCGTGTTCAATCGTGGCCACGACCGTGTACACGATCGTGTGCATATGAACTTTTGAAATTTTTGCAAATTTGAAGTATTGTATTATCTAGAATGATGTTTTGTGATTCAAACATCGCTTGTTCAAACATTAATTACAATATGGCTTCTTATACGAACTCCTATTTGTCATTTCGTTGTAATTCATTAGTATATGAGGTCATTCATCCGGATGATTGAACTTATCCGCACGTACTAATAGAACAATTGACGACACATGATATGCAATATATTATGGTAATTCAATCAATAACTTGTTATATAAGTGTATCATTAACAAATAATTGTTAATATATAAGTAACAACACCTAAATTGACGAGTAATTTGAGAAATTGGTGAAAATTCTTGACGTTCTTGTGCACACGATCGCGTGTTCAATCGTGGCCACGGCCGTACACGATCGTGTGCATATGAACTTTTGATATTTTTGCAAATTTGAAGTATTGTATTATCTAGAATGATGTTTTGTGATTCAAACATCGCTTGTTCAAACATTAATTACAATATGGCTTCTTATACGAACTCCTATTTGTCATTTCGTTGTAATTCATTAGTATATGAGGTCATTCATCGAGATGATTGAACTTATCCGTACGTCTTAATAGAACAATTGGACGACACATGATATACGATATATTATGGTAATTCAATCAATAACTTGTTATATAAGTGTATCATTAACAATTATTTGTTAATATATAAGTAACAACACCTAAATTGACGAGTAATTTGAGAAATTGGTGAAAATTCTTGACGTTCTTGTGCACACGATCGCTTGTTCAAACATTAATTACAATATGGCTTCTTATACGAACTCCTATTTGTCATTTCGTAAGTAATTCATTAGTATATGAGGTCATTCATCCGGATGATTGAACTTATCCATACGTCTTAATAGAACAATTGGACGACACATGATATGCAATATATTATGGTAATTCAATCAATAACTTGTTATATAAGTGTATCATTAACATATAAGTGTTAATATATAAGTAACAACACCTAAATTGACGAGTAATTTGAGAAATTGGTGAAAATTCTTGACGTTCTTGTGCACACACGATCGCGTGTTCAATCGTGGCCACGGCCGTGTACGATCGTGTGCATACGTGGATACTGGCCAATTTGACACTGGTTGCCAACGTGTCACACGATTGGAACACACGATCGCGGCGATCGTGTACGATCGTGTGCATACGTAGATACTGGCGCCAATTTGACACTGGTTGCCAACGTGTCACACGATTGGAACACACGATCGCGGCGATCGTGTACACGATCGTCTGCATACGTGGATACGGCGCCAATTTGACACTGGTTGCCAACGTGTCACACGATTGGAACACGCGATCGCGCGATCGTGTACACGGTCGTGTTTACTTCAAAGGTCATTATTTTATTATAAAATCCCGTCGGTCCCCCTTTATTATAAGTCGGTCCCCCTTTATTATAAAATCCCGTGTCCCCCTTTACTTTAAAATCCCATCGTCGGTCGGTCTCCACCCTTTTTCACTTCAAACCCTAATCAATTAACATCGCTTAAAATTCATTAAAATCAAATACGCGAAATGAGCGGCCGATTACGAGAAACCGATTTAGGAGGAAGCACCACCACCAAAAAGAAGGAGGAGGATACCTACTCCCAACCCACCATACGTAACTAGGCCGAGAGGAAGATACTCAATGCTCGCAGTAAGTTTTTGATTTTGTTGTATGTGTAGTGACTATCATTGCAAATTAATGTGTTTCATGAAACAGGTCTATTTAAAAACACTGCGAGCACTCCGGTCATACTAGATGGTGATGATGATAATGATTTGGAGATTTCGAGAATAAAAGCAAAAATTTATTTTGGAAGAGGAAGTTCATGAAGACGGTGATACAAGACTAAAGAAGCAAGACATATTGGGGAAAAGGGATCCAATTGATTGTTTTCGTTATGTTATTATTAGATATTTTGTGTGATGGTGATTAAAATTTGTTTTGTAAAGTTATATGCTTTGGAATCAGTAAACTATTGCTCTTTGAAGTGAGCTACTTTGTTATGGTTAATGTTTGGCTCCATAGTCACCTTTATTTGCTTTACATTACTGAACACTTAAATTTCAATTCAAAGGTAAAGAAAATATACACAAAATTATGCATTTCAACTAATAATCAGAATACTGAATCAATACATGGTCGATCAAAATATCAACACATTATTGTTGCTAGTAAGTCACATGATATAAAAATACATAAGGAATTTAAGTTTCACGGTATGGACATCCCCTTATGTCATGGTCATCATTACGGCAAATGCTACACCTCTTCTTCTGCCGGCGCCTTTGCCTCGGTTGTGCATCGATTTCTTGAGTTTCTTCAGGGATATTCAAATCCACACCCCCTATGGGAATGAATGCTTTGCAAGATTTTCTATTGTGGCCGGTTCCTTTACACCTACCGCACACCTGAGGCCGTCCACCTGCGTGCAAATTTTCAACAGCGGACCGTGCGCGACTCATCCTTGGTCGGCCGGCTTGTCGTACCTCCTCTGGATGTACGCAAACGATGGATGAGATCTCCGGTGGGACATTCCACTCATCAGGATGTGGGATGGGACTAATATGCTCCTTATAAGTCTCTCTAAGGCCTTGTTGCTTGAAATAACGACTAACAAAATCATACACGGACAAACCATTGCCGCGCGCCTGTTACAATAAGCAATTATGTCAAGGATGTTGTATAGGATAATGTATTTTTTATATTGATGAGGTGATAAATCCAGACCATCCCTGTTTTGCAAACGATGGGAAAACACGATCGCGTCGATCGTGTGTTACGATCACGGGGATCGTGGGGTCACGATCGTGTGTTACGATCACGGGGATCGTGGGGTTACGATCGTGTGTTACGATCACGGGGATCGTGTGTTACGATCGTGCCCATTGTGTTACGATCGTGCCCATCGTGTGTCCCATCGTGGGTTACGATGAGGGCGATCGTGGTTACGATAAGGGCGATCGTGGTTACGATAAGGGCGATCGTGGTTACGATCGTGCCCATCGTGGGTAACGATCGTGCCAATCGTGGGTAACGATCGTGCCCATCGTGGGAAACGATCGTGCACACAACAGCAAAGACATGTACCTTATAGCGGCAGCGGCATGACGACATGGAATCTGATCCAAATCAAACTCACGACAACAACATGTCCATGTTCGAAGGTCGACCTCATAAGAAACTTTGTTTTCTTCGACTTTATAAACAAGTGGGGTGGTAGCTCGAACGGTAAGAGTCAGACTGGCTTGCACAGAGTTAGAAAGCTTTTCAAAAGTGTGCATTGTCAACTCATGGTCTCTTGACGTAGCTTCTCCCCGCTTCTCATCAAACCAATTCTCTAAAATTAGGCGAAATATCTCAAGTAACGAGCAAACAGTAAACGTCTAGCCCACAACATACGATTATTAAAGCATTCAACAGATTGGATGTCAAGAAGTTATAGCGTCGTGCGGACACTTCGACCTAGCCCACCTCTCTGCCCAATTTCGTAAAGGCGCTGTGCGCCCCATTAGGGCTTTCGATATGTAGTTTCGAAAAGTAGTTTTCAAAAACTTCTTCTCGATGCGTGTGGGCAAGATTCTAAAGAGTCCTATAGCATGCGCACCATAGGAGGTCAGATTTTTGCAAGATGGTGATAGCAAAACCCGTGGAATGCATTCGGATAGACGGCTCGAAAGATTCCGAATGCTCTTATGTTGGTCACTCACAATCGCAAATCTTCCGTCGGATTGTAGCATCTGCGCAGTTATACGTAAAATAAGTCCATGACTCGTCGTTCTCTATCGGACCGAGACCAACAAAGAAGAGGAAAAACTTGCTCGTTCCCATCAAATGTGACGGCCGCAAATAGAGTTCCTTTATTCCTTCCCTTTAGGTGGGTCCCATCAACTATAATCACCGGTCGAAGGCACGTATCAAATGCCCTAATACTCGTCCGAGTGCAACGAACATGTGGCGAAACACTCCCTCACGAGTCGCCTGCAAATCATAAATTGTCCACTGGATTACGCTATTTTAACAAATACGGATAAGATGGGAGCCTCGATACGACTCATCGAAGCCGCCATATGTATTCTCTATCGCTATATTCCTCGTCAGGAGAGCAAAGCGTATAGCATGTCAATGCCATACTCCCTACACATCTCGCAATCATCTCCTTTGGCCTCAAAGTGACCCCCTCACGGCCAATCTTTTAGCAAAATAATGGGCGGCAACCTCGAAGTGACCGATCGTGCGGCGACGGTTCAAATCGTGGTAATATTTGTGCTCCAATGTCAACTTAGTAATTCTCCAAATAGTTGCACCCTCAATAGCACACAACCTAAACTGACAATTTCTTCGCCCACTCTTACAGACAAACACTATACGTTTATCGGCGGAACGATCAGTGATACACTGTAGCATGTTTTCCAAATGATACATTCCTACAGTTATCCTCAACTCTGTCTTCGAACGAAAGGTGGACCCCACCTCTAGGCCGTGCTTAGGTGGAGGCCGCCGACCCAACCCAAAGTCCCTGGCACTACCGGGTCCTAAATGGAATGATCCAGTTACGCATTGATTGTAGATGCTCATGCTCGCTCGCAGATTGATGGTCGGATGAGAAGTTCCGACGACTCATAATCCTATCCATTTGGGCCGGTTGGCGAACCCAAGCAAGAAATTCCGTAGATAGTGACTCAAGCAAGTCTTTACAACAATCTTCATCTTCGGATGTATGCACCTCTTCATCTTCCTCATCTTCCTCGTCTTCCTCATCTTCCTCGTATTGATACTCTTTGGAAGGCATGTCATAATTTATGTTGCCGGGCTCTACTCTCGGCGGCTACATCCCATATTAACCTCGGGAGTGGAGGAGTCTGCTGTTCTCAACATAGACCTCGGGATCCTCCTTGTATTCTACTAGTAATCGAAGTATCTCAGTATCGCCCCTTAATAGGACTTTTACTTTGTTTCCTTTGGCCATGTGTGTCAAGTACCATAATTTGTAATCGGACTCATTTGGACCACCCAAACCTCTCTCGATAACCCCCACGAGGTTTGCACGACTAACTTTGCTCGTGTCGATATGACAAAAAGGAGTCCCCGTCTACATATGTCGATCGCTCCCAATGACCACCGTGATGTATCAAAATACGCCGCCACGACATCCGATTACAAAAAGATGAATAACTATTCGTAAAAATGAGCGAACAATATTACGCGCTTGGACGACCGATGCACACTGGCCGTACACTACCGCGGTGATCGTGTGCAAGTTTCTCGCCCATGAACACGATCGCCGCACACACGATTTTATACGATCGTGTTAAACGATCGTGTACACGCGTTAGTGTTGCGCGATGTTAAGGTCGCGATTTATCGCCGCGACACGATCGCCGCACACCTGGCTTCCCATCGTGTGCAGCGATCGTGTCCGTAAGAACAGATCTGGAATTTTTTTTCATCGTTCAAATAATGATACATACCTTCTTTACGAACTCAGAAGCACGACAAATGAAGTCCTATTTCAACGTCAACTTTTATTTTCGAACAATCTTGTGATTTCTATAATATTTTTTGAGAGACCCTTTGTCAAAAATAAAATGGCTGTGTTGTTTTGATGTATATGTTTGTAGTTAAATTTTGGTTCCTGGACATTAATATCGATCGGAGGAGGAAAGTAAAAAAGAAAAAAGAGAAGAAAAATAGTTTAAAATAAATATATAAAAAAAAAAGAGAGAAGTCAACTTTTAACACAAAAAGAGAGGACATTTTAGTCTTTTCAATCAAAATGGTACCAAAAACTTATAGTTTTATGAATGGGGCTATAGAACTTATCAATTTTATGCTTTGGTATTAAAAAATTGATTCCTACTTAAAAAAATCATGAACTACGACCCTCTGGGTCCCGTGTCGAACCTGAAGCACATACCAGCTCTGATAGAGCTACCGGTCGGCTCAAGAGCCGTGAAAATAAACCCGGGCGTGGAACCCGAAAAAATGGTGGACGTGGTGGTGGCTACCGTCCAAATAATTACAAAAATGACCGCGGCGGGCGTAACTATAATAATCGTGATAATTATCATTATTCCCGACAAAATAAATATTCCGACAGAAGGCAGTCAATTCACGGGCATCGTGATAAAGGAAAAATGCCTATGGAAAATTCTGGTGATGATCTATGTCGTAGATGTGGTATAACTGGACATTGGGCTAAATATTATCATACTTCCCAACACCGTGTGGATTCATATCAGGCATCAATAAAAAAATAAAGGCAAAGATGCCCAGGCTCATACAACCCAGACATTCGAGCCATCCAAAGTTATTGAGGCCAACACATCTGGGAACATATTTGATGAAAATCCTGACCAGGACTGGAAATCACTTGAGCTAGCAGATTTCCTTGAAGATCCTGGTTTAGTGGGACATGACGATGAATGGCTGAAATAAAATATTTATGCAATTATATGTCGTATATTTACTTTCTCGCTTGTAATACCTCAGTTGTTGTTTTTTTGTGTATTTCTTTATGTATAATATAAACATCAATAAAATCATCTATATTTTTATATTAAAATTCTCCCACTTCCAACGGCTATAAACGGTTAGTAATAGTGATTTTTGATTCTATAAATATGCACACATTTTATTCAACAACACACTCATATCCTCTACCCACTTATAGAAATTTTTAAGTATCTTCATCCGACTTTCTTCGAAAATGATTAACGGATCTCTCGTCTTTATTCTCACAATGATCAGCATGATCATAATACTGATGTTTAGCAAAGACTTCCCTCCGGAATTATTCTGGATTGGTATTTTATTTATCATTTATATTGTTGTCCTTGTATCGGCACTAATGATACATACAAAAATGTATTATTGAAAAAAAATATGTATGTTTATATTTCCATTATAAAAAAAAAATTATATATTTCATGTCTTATATATTTATTATATGATGATTTGATTGAACATGAATACAAATGGAAAGTATCGAACAGGTACACAATTGTCTTGTTGATAGTGCAACAACGCACTCAATATTTACAAATAAAGCATATTTCTCGAGCATGAAATTATGCAAGACGCACGTTACAACTATATCTGGTCCCTTCGAGATTATTGATGGCTCCGGGAATGCAACTGTGATGTTGCCTAATGGAACAATTTTATACATTGAAAATGCGTTATTGTTTGGTAGATCAAAACGAAATCTACTGAGTTTTAAGGATGTACGCCTAAATGGCTATCACTTGGAAACAATGACTGAGAATAATAAAGAATATCTATGTATCACATCCTATAAAATGGACACTCGACTTGTCCACGAGAAAATTGAAGCAACAACTTCTGGACTGTATTGTGTCCCTATTCGAGCTTTTGAAACCTACGCTACCATGGCTTGGAAGCTGGTGAATCCTGATATATTTGGGTTATGGCATGATCGTCTTGGGCACCCAGGAACTTATATATTACGTAGGATTATTGAAAATACTCATAGACATCCATTAAAGGGAACAAAAATGCTAATGTCCAAAGATTATTTCTGTGAATCATGCTCACGTGGAAAACTTATTACTAAACCTTCTATGGAAAAAGTTGGTTATGAATCACCATCATTTTTACAATGCATTCGTGGTGATTTTGTGGACCAATACTTTCAGCAAGTGGGCCATTCCGATATTTTATGGTCTTAATAGATGCATCATCCATATGGTCCCACATATATTTATTATCTACGAGAAATGTTGCCTTTGCACGACTCTTGTCCCAAATTATTAAACCCCGAGCATATTTTCTTGAATATCCTATAAAAAATATAAGAATGGATAATGCCGGAGAATTCAGATCAAGGACTTTTGATGATTATTGTGAAGCATTGGGAATTAATGTTGAGCACCCGGTAGCACATGTCCACACTCAAAATGGATTGGCGGAATCCATGAACAAATAAGTCCAAATCATTGCTCGTATGTTATTAATGAGGTCAAAGATCACTAGTGCAGTGTAGGGTCATGCAGTATTACATGCATAAGCACTCATCAGATTACGCCCCAATGCTTATCATATGCACTCCCCAATACAATTAACTTTAGGCTTTGAACCAAAAATTTTGCATCTTCGCATATTCGGATGTGCTGTTCATGTGCCAATTCCACCTCCTAAAAGGACAAAAATGGGTCCTCAACGCCGGCTTGGCATATACATTGGATTTTATTCCCCATCAATAATTCGATATTTAGAACCAACAACGGGTGATTTGTTTACCGCTCGGTTTGCCTATTGTCATTTTGATGAGACGATATTCCCATTAATTGGCAGGGATAAGACTGTTCTTAACAAAGATGAACAAAAACCAGTGGAGGACATCTCATGGAATGTATAAAGCTTATCCCACCTAGATCCACGTACTACAGAATGTGAAAATGAGGTGAAGAGAATCATCCATTTACAAATTATTGCTAATAGACTTCCTGACGCATTTAACGATGCAAGTAAAGTGACAAAGTCATATATTCCAACTGCGAATGCTCCAGCTAGGATCGTTGTTCCTCATCAAAATACGAAAATGGATGATGATACCCCACGACAAAATCGTGGCAGACCTGTTGGTTCGAAGGACACTATTCCTCGAAAAAGAAATGGGAGAAGTAATGGGATCACAAACCAAGATCATCCTAGTGAGTATGATGTAGATGAATCTGTAGAGCGTAATACTGCAAATAATGAAGGGATCATGGATTCTAAAAACACCGAGAATGCCATAAATATTACAATGAGATATGGGACCAGAAAAACATGAAATCGATAATTTATTTGCTTTCTCGATTGCACAAGAAATTATGAACGATGATTACGATAATGAACCACATTCAATAATTGAATGCCGTCAAAGGTCGGATTGGCCTAAATGGGAGGAAGCAATATAATCTGAATTAGCTTCCCTAGAAAAACGGATGGTATTTGTGCAAATTACTCGAACACCGAATAATATAAAACCAATTGGTTACAAATGGTGTTTGTTCGAAAAAGAAATGAGAAAAATGAGATTACGAGATATAAAGCCTGACTCGTAGCCCAAGGATTCTCCCAACGGCATGGGATTGACTATGACGAACGTATTCACCAGTGATGGATATAATCACTTTTCGTTTTCTTATTAGTACGGCTATCCATGAGTGTTTGGACATGCGACTAATGGATGTAGTTACAACATATCAATATGGTTCATTAGATTCTGATATCTATATGAAAATTCCTGATGGATATAAAATGCCAAAATCTGCTACTCCTCGTGAGCTATACTCGATCAAACTACAGAAATCAGTGTATGGATTAAAGCAATTCGGCCGCATGTGGTATCATAGATTGAATGAATACCTTTCTAAGGAAGGTTATAAAAATGATCTTAAATGCCCATGTGTTTTTATTAAAAGATCCAATACTGGATTTGCTATAATTGCAGTCTATGTGGATGACATAAATTTAATCGGAACTCTTAAAGAGTTATCCGATGCTGCTGAATATCTGAAGAAAGAATTTGAGGTTAAAGACCTTGGAATAACAAAACTATGTCTTGGTCTTGAGCTCGAGCATAAAGATAATGGAATACTTGTCCACCAATCTGCTTATACCAAAAGATTGCTCAAACGATTTAATATGGACAAGGCTCATCCTCTGAGTACTCCTATGGTTGTAAGGAATTTAGATCATAAGAAATATCCTTTCCGACCTAAGGAACCAAATGAGGAAATTTTGGGTCCTGACGTGCCTTATCTCAATGCTATTGGAGCACTGATGTATTTAACACAATGCACCAGACCCGATATTTCTTTTGCAGTAAATTTACTTGCAAGATACAGTTCTGAACCAACTCAAGACATTGAAATGGTATCAAACACATTTTTTGTTATCTCAATGGTACCATTAACCTGGGTTTATCCTATTCAACTAACTCTGGATTAGTTGGTTATGCTGATGCGGGATGCAAATCCGATCCACATAAGGCTCGCTCACATACCGATTATTTATTCTGCTATAATGGTACGGCTATATCATGGAGATCGGCCAAACAAATATTAGTAGCTACATCTTCCAATCATTCTGAGATAATTGCTCTCTATGAAGCTAGCAGAGAAAGTGTTTGGCTAAGATCAGTTATAGCTCATATACTAAATGAATGTCGATTGAAGCTTGTGACAGACACTCCCATAATCATTTATGAAGACAATGCAACATGCATAGCACAAGTCAAGAGTGGATATATAAAAGGTGATCGGACCAAGCATATTTCACCGAAGTTTTTCTACACACATGAACTACAGAAGAACGGAGAAATAAATGTTCAACAAATTCGCTCATGTCATAATCTCGCTAGTTTACTTACAAAATCATTGCCGACATCTACATTCGAGAAGATGGTATACGGTATAGGAATGAGAAGAACTAATCTTAACCAAGATTGATAAATCAGTTTGACGGCATATATTCTTTATTTCAGGGGGAGCGAATCAATATGTGCGTTGTACTCTTTTTCCTTTATGACTGGTTTTTAAGTCATTGGGTTTTTCCAGCTTAAGGTTTTTAACGAGGCAGCTTATGAACAAGGATTGGATTTAAGTTGTGTACTATTTTTTCCTTCTGATCGCTTTTATTCCCATTGGGTTTTTCGGCTTAAGGTTTTCAACGAGGCACACTTATCCAACTCACATTGCTACATCCAAGGGGGAGTGTTATGAAAAAAATGGCATCCAAGGGGGAGTGTTACGAATGATTATGCTTGGAGTTGAGTGGCTGCCATCATTTTTTCAACTCTATGATTATCAATATAATATGTAATGAATATTATATTTGAGTAGTATAAATAGATCACAAATGATATGAAATAAATTACACCATTTGAATACACACACAACCTTAGTGTTATTCATCTCATTCTATCTCCCTCAAAGTTTACTTCTAATAGTTATATTACAATAATTTCTTAAATATCATTTATCATACATTGGATATGATTAAAAGAAAGCATCAGTTAGAATGTCATAAGGTGACATATATATAATATCATTATACAGATTATTTCTAAATGGTATATTACATGGAAACATCAACTTCAAAGATTTATTGAAAGATATTTGTTTCATTTGTTAAACTTCTTGTACTGATATATCTATTAATATATTAATAATGTTGAGTATTGGTCCGAATCGGGTGGCAAGATTATTACAATAATTATAACAAATATAACTATTACACGAATCTACTCGGGATAGGGATTAGGGATTACACAACTTCTATTAAATAAATCAAACAACGACTGGGAAAAGAAAACAAAATAGTGGGAATAGAAAATGCAAACCAAACGGCCGAAATCGTCGAAAGTGATGTCACTATCGGAAACAACCGGCTGGCTCAGTCCTCCGTCCCCGTAGCCACGTCGTGGACTCACAAGACCCGCGGCCAGCACCTCGAACCGAAGCCACCACCGGGACCGGAAGCAACCTCTGAAGAATCAAAGCACCAAGCAAGATTCAACCGATCCAAAAGCCCAAAACCAGAATCGAAGCACAAAGCTACCGAAAAACCCCAGAAAATCAGATCCCGATTCTCACAAACCTCACCCACAAAACCCCTCAAATATTTCACAGAGAAAACCGAGGGATTCAAGGAAAGATATCACTTGCTCTCTTTATTTTTGTTGTGCTTTCATCTCCTCCGAAATCGGAATTTATAGGAGAATCGGAACAACAAAACGAAGAGAAGAAATCGGGGAGATTTAGTTTCCATCTCAGAAGAGCAGGTCAAACCGAGGAGAAATGAAAGAAAATCGGGGGGGAGATAAGGGAGAAAGGGAACTGACGGCGGGTGAGATGAGAGAAGTGAGGGGTAGGGTTTGGGGTAAAGGGTTTATATATTTAGGGTAAATATAAACCAACGGCTGGGATTAATAGATACCAGATAAATGGACAGGATTAATCCCAGACCAATGGGCTGCTTCCAAAGGTTCCGGGCCGGGTCCGATTTTAAGTGGGCTGCAGGAGATAAATTTGGGCCCTCATTATTTTATTCATTTGGGCCACTTAATCCCAACAATTCTCCACCTGGGCCAAATGAGTCATCGGGGTACATAAGGGAGACGGAGGTCATCATCGCCAGACATCACCTGCACACAAAACACAAAGTAAGTACAGGTAATCACAAAGAAAGCAATCACTAAGACAGCAGGACTATCACAAAGATAGCATAATAATTCACTAAGAATGTAAAGCCATCACAAAGAAGGCAAAGACTAAGAGTTAGTCTTGAGTTCCCAAGTTCGGCCAGTCGATCAGACACAAACTTCTCCAAAGGCAAGCACTTGGTGCCCATATCTGCGAGATTGAATTCTCAAGGAATTTTTCCAAGATCAAGTTCACCTTTTTCAACAATGTCACGAATAAAATGAAATTTAACATCAATATGTTTAGTGCGGTCATGAAAGACAGGATTTTTGCATAGTGAATTCCAGTTGACTATCCGAAAATACCACGACTTTTCTTTGAAAACCGATTTCGATGAAGACCCTTTAGCCATATGGCTTCTTTAAATGCCTCGATTGTAGCAACATATTGATTCGATTGTAGATAAAGCAACAACATTCTCAGAATCGAGATTTCCAACTAATGCAAGAGCCACAAAGGGTAAACACATAAGAGGTCGTGGATTTTCGATTGTCACGATCATTAGCAAAGTTAGAATCCACATATCCAACAAGTTTAACACCATCACCAGATTTAGAAAACTTAATACCAACATCCACAGAGGATTTCAAATAACGGAGAAGCCACTTCAAGGCTTCCCAATGAGGCATACCAGGATTAGACATGTATCTACTCAAGCAACTAACATCATAGGCTATATCAGGTCTGGTACTAACCATGAGGTACATGACTGATCCTATCGCATTAGCGTAGGGAATTTTTTCCATTGATTTTTCTTCTTCACTAGTTTTTGGAGATTGATCTTTGCATAACAGAAAATGGGTTGCAAGAGGCACAGAAGCAGGTTTTGCAGCAGTCATAGAAAATTTTTCAAGTATTTTCTCTATGTAGGAAGACTGATTGAGAAACAAAGAACAATTTTTCCTATCTCTAACAATATTCATGCCTAAAATTTTTTGGGCGTCTCCAAGGTATTTCATGTCAAATTTATCACTAAGACAAGATCTAACATGATCAATCAATTTTATGCACGGACTCACAAGTAACATGTCATCCACATAGATAAGCAAGAAGATAGGAACAGTGGAGTCTTCTTTAAAATAGAGACAAGGGTCATACGAACTACGTTTGAATTTTAAAGAAAGCATGTAAGAGTCAAACTTCTTGTTCCATTGCCTTGGAGACTGTTTCAGGCTATAAAGGGCCTTTTTAAGAAGGCAAACATGATCAGGTTTCTTAGAGTCGACAAAACCTTCTGGCTGCCTCATATAAATTTTCTCATTTAATTCACCATGAAGAAAAGCTGTTTTAACATCCATTTGTTTTAATTCCCAATTAAAGTGAGCAACTAAAGCAAGCATGATACGCACGGTGGTGAATTTCACAATAGGAGCAAATATCTCAGTGTAATCAATTCCTTCCTTTTGAGTGAAACCTTTAGCAACCAACCTAGCTTTAAATCTGATATTCTCTACTTCATTCTTAACCTTAAATAACCACTTACATCACAAGAGAACAATGTTCTGGTTTTGGAACAAGAGTCCAGGTTTGGTTAACATGCAGGAATTCATTTCATCATTCATAGCATTTAACCAATCGAAGCATTTTCGATTTTAAAGCATCTTTGTAGCTTTTAGGTTCGTTATTATCTAAATATTCAAACACATTGCAAGCATGGGACATCATATGAAAATCATCAAAGTGATGAGGCCTCCTAACATTCTCTCTTCTAGGCCTATCTCTAGTTAATTGATAGTTGGTCGATTCAAGACTTTCATCAACATTCTCAATTACTTCATCACTAGAATTTTCTAATGATTTTCATTTTCGACATGCAAAGTTTCATCATTTTCAGCTCCACCTCACTTAAGGTAGGGTAGTTAGAAACAAATTGGATTAGGCATGTGCACGGGTGCGGGTGCAGGATGTTCAAGACAAGGAAATTCATCTTCATTAAATATAACATCCCTACTAATTAGCACCTTAAACCCTGGTTCGCCCTTAAGCCATAACCTAAATCCCTTAACTCCCTCCGGGTAGCCTAAGAATACACATCTTATCGATCTAGGTTCTAGTTTATCTTGTTTTTGATGAACATATGCAGCACACCCAAATACACGAAGATTTGAGAAATCAATATTACTACCAGTCCACAGATTCCGGATAGTTTCCATTCAAAGGGACAGATGGAGATCTGTTTATAATATAGGCAGCTGTAGATAAAGCCTCACCCCAAAAACGTTTTGACAATCCGGAGCTGACGAGCATAGACCTAACCCTATCAAGGAGGGTTCGGTTCATGCGCTCGGCAATTCCGTTTTGTTGAGGGTGTATGGTCCGTCTATGCCTTTGAATACCACTTTCCGCACACAAAGTATCAAACAAATTATTGCAAAATTCCGGTAGTTGTCAGTTCTCAAAATCTTAATTTTCTTACCTAGTCGATTTTCAATTAAAATTTTCCACGTTTTGAACGTGTCAAACACATCGATTTGTTCTTAAGGAGAAACACAAAGACTTTCCTGAAATAATCATCAATCACGGATAAAAATATCGGTTTCCGCCGTGTGTCTAACATGGCAGCCCCCACACATCGGCATGCGTACATTCAAACACATTTGAACTCTTAGGGGGGTTCGGGGAAGGTGAATGGGGAAAGTTCGCACGATGTTGCTTACCATACACACAGTTATCACAAAATGGCAAGTCAGATATTTTATCATTCCCAAAACAACCATTTTTGTGCAATATTTCAAGACCTTTACCACTAATGTGACCCAACCGTTTATGCGATTTGATTTTATCTCCAAGTACTGCATTAACGGAAAAGTTACTTACAGTGGAACAAATATATAAATTCATTTTACGAATGGCGACAAAAAAGGTTTTGGGACCTCTCGTAACTTTCATAGCACCCTTAGCCCATGTACCTTCAAAACCATCATTTTCAAGACATGCACATGACATTAAATTATGAGCTAAGTGAGGAACATGCCTAACATTTTCCAAAGTTATCGAATTTCCAGATTCAAATTTAAGGCACACAGTTCCTATTCCAGCAATATTTCCTTTTACATGATCCGGCATAGACACATATCGATTTTTCAAATCACGATAGCTAGAAAAAAGTTGTTTATGCGGAGTCATGTGAAATGTGCATCCAGAATCAACCAGCCAATCATTTTCACCAAGGTCAGCTAACACAGAGTTCACAGAAGTATGCATAGCATCAGAAATCATAAACACATCACCCAGATTTTCACCGACAGCTAAGTTAGCCTGTTCAGATTGCTGGTTTTTCTTAGGTTTAGTGCAGTCTTGAATATAGTGACCATACTCACCACAATTGTAACACTTACGATTATTAGGTCTAGGTTTAAACCGAAATTTTTCATTGCCCTTTTTCTTGTTGGTTTGGTTATTTTGACTGTTGGAAGACTTTTTATTTTGAAAGCGTTTTTGAGGTCTTCCTTTGACAAAATTAACCTCGCCAAGATTTCTAAGGGCAGCACCTTTATTGTTTTTCAAATCTAACTCTTTGCTTTTTAAGCCGTTTACAACAATATCTAAGGTCACTTGAACTCTACCATATT
The DNA here is from genome assembly GCA_033398695.1 of Orobanche coerulescens. Classification (NCBI taxonomy): domain Eukaryota; kingdom Viridiplantae; phylum Streptophyta; class Magnoliopsida; order Lamiales; family Orobanchaceae; genus Orobanche; species Orobanche coerulescens. The sequence continues at coordinate 180,296,248 of CM065809.1, forward strand.
TAATGGCAGATTTCACATCACTATAAGAATCTGGAATAGCATTCAAAAGGACAATCGGAGTGTAATCATCGATGTTTTTATCTCCCGTTAACTTTATATCTTGAACCAGTTTTGTAAACACGTCTAAATTGGCATCAATGTCTTTATTAAGATCAAGCTTGTAGCGGAAAAATTTTTCAAGAAGAAACAATTTATTGGGCAGCGAAGTTTCAGTATACATTTCTTCTAATTTTTCCCATAACTCTTTAGCCGAACCATGTTTACCTAATTTTCTTATCACAGAGTCAGAAAGGTTCAAGATAATCGCAGAATAAGCAAACTCATCAAGTTCAGCCTTTTTATCCGCCGTCACATTAGAAGCGAAAGAATTATCAATAGCTTTGAAACATTTTTGTTGAATAAGTATGCTTTTCATTTTTTGTTGCCAAATGGCAAAATCACCTTTTCCATCAAATGGTGCCACAGAGAAGGCAGAGATTGATCCCATTTTAATTTTCAAAATGAACAAAGTTTTTGAAAATTTGTGGAAAACACAAAACGGTTAATTTTATCAAACCTCAGAAACACAAAGTAATCAATCACACAGATGATTAAATTTAAACGAATCTGGAAAAAAATCCAATACCAGGCCCCTACAAGATCCGAGGACACTTAAGCGGTCCAGGCAGGAGGGTTTAAATGCCCGATTATGAAAAAATTCCAGATTCAACACGAAGTAAAAAAAATTGCAGTAATAAACACACATAATATTACCAACAATGCAGCAGAAGCAAAAAATAACAGGGCCGAGACAGTCAGCCCAGAAACACGAAGGACAGTGGGCCGAGAGCAGTCTGCCCCAAAAAACACGAAGAACAGCGAGCAACACGAAGAACAGCAATATCCGAACAAAAAATATCACAAAGAAAAAATCACCAAGAACAACGAACGGGAATAATATCACAAAGGACAACGAGCAAGTAAAAAACAGAAAATAAAGAGAGGGTTAAGCCGATATACCTGAGCGATTCGGGTTGACCCGATTCGGACAGATCCAAACCAAAGCTCTGATACCAATGTTGAGTATTGGTCCGAATCGGGTGGCAAGATTATTACAATAATTATAACAAATATAACTATTACACGAATCTACTCGGGATAGGGATTAGGGATTACACAACTTCTATTAAATAAATCAAACAACGACTGGGAAAAGAAAACAAAACAGTGGGAATAGAAAATGCAAACCAAACGGCCGAAACCGTCGAAAGTGATGTCACTGTCGGAAACAACCGGCCGGCTCAGTCCTCCGTCCCCGTAGCCACGTCCTGGACTCACAAGACCCGCGGCCAGCACCTCGAACCGAAGCCACCACCGGAACCGGAAGCAACCTCTGAAGAATCAAAGCACCAAGCAAGATTCAACCGATCCAAAACCCCAAAACCAGAATCGAAGCACAAAGCTACCGAAAACCCCCAGAAAATCAGATCCCGGTTCTCACAAACTTCACCCACAAAACCCCTCAAATATTTCACAAAGAAAACCGAGGGATTCAAGGAAAGATATCACTTGCTCTCTTTATTTTTGTTGTGCTTTCATCTCCTCCGAAATCAAAATTTATAGGAGAATCGGAACAACAAAACGAAGAGAAGAAATCGAGGAGATTTAGTTTCCATCTCAGAAGAGCATGTCAAACCGAGGAGAAAGGAAAGAAAATCGGGAGGGAGATAAGGGAGAAAGGGAACTGACGACGGGTGAGATGAGAGAAGTGAGTGGTAGGGTTTGGGGTAAAGGGTTTATATATTTAGGGTAAATATAAACCAACGGCTGGGATTAATAGATACCAGATAAATGGCCAGGATTAATCCCAGACCAATGGGCTGTTTCCAAAGGTTCCGGGCCGGGTCCGATTTTAAGTGGGCTGCATGAGATAAATTTGGGCCCTCATTATTTTATTCATTTGGGCCACTTAATCCCAACAAATAATATCAACCAAATATTTGGTGAAACATATAAATTATCGTATTGGATATAAAGTTATAATTTTACCGACTTATATTTAAAATTTTATGAAGTATCATCTCTTTCTCAATTTAAGTGGAAGATTTCACATTTTTTCATTTTTCAAAATAAATTCATCACTTGGATATTATTCATCTTTATACTCAAATTATTCATATTTCACAAAATATTGTACCCCACAACAAACTATTTTTAACCTGTTACATCATATATTGTTATTTTCGTGATATGTTATTTTCGATCCACAGCGCCCATTAGAGATGTTAAACGGGCTAGCCCTAGCGGTTCCGGGCTAGCCCTAGCGGGCTTCGGGCTAAACGGTTCGGGTCAAAAAAAGCCCGGATTTAAACGGGCTAGGAAATATCGGCCCTAACCCTAACCCTAACGGGTTTCGGGCTAAACGGGCTAAACGGGCTAAATTTTTAAAAAATCTATTTTTTATTTTTTTATAAGTCATAAACAAAAAAAAACAGTAACAATATATTTTATATATATAGTAACAAATATACTATAATAAATATAACAAAAATACACTTTTATGTATGTGTATATATATATATATATATAAATATATATATATATATCGGGCTTCGGGCTAGCCCTAGCGGGTTTCGGGCTAGCCCTAACGGGCTAAGCAGTCCGGCCAAAAAGCCAGATTTAAACGGGCTAGGAAATATCGGCCCTAACCCGGTTTTTTAGCGGGTTAAACGGGCCAGCCCGGCGGGCCCGAGCCCGTTTAACATCTATAGCGCCCATAGACGTCATTTTCGACGCATTTCATTCTCAGACGTTATTTTCATTGTTTTTTCAGGACATTTTTTTGGCCTATTTTGTCCGAGACGTCATTTACGACTGTTTCGTCACGAGGCGTCAGTTTTGGCATGGTTCGCCCTCGGACGTCATTTTCGAGTCGATTCGTTACAGGACGTCATTCGACCCGTTTTGACTTGTCTCGCACCGTGACGTCATTAGAACATCATTTTCGACTGTTTTCAGCATGAGATTCTTTTTTGACCCATTTTCTCGGTTCATCATTTTTGACCTGCTTCGTCCTGGACGATATTTTCGACCAATTTCGTTACAAGCTATTAATTTCGGCCAGTTTTATCACAAGGTGTTATTTTCAACCTGATTCACTCCGGAACATATTTTTGACATGTTTTGGTCACGAGCATCATTTCCGACTCATTTCGCCATGTGGCGACATTTTTGAACTGTTTGATCATGTGGCATTATTTTCGATCTGCTTCACACAAGAACGTCATTTTCGGTCATTTTCTATCGTTTTCATTCAAAAGCTTCATCTTCGATCTGCTTGGACGCATGACAACATTTTTGACAGTTTGAGGATGAAAGTAGTTGGAAATGACGTCCTAGGCGGAACCAGTAAAAAATAATGGTTGAGTGTAAAAACAGAAAAATTGACATATCGTGACGAAACATGTCGAAATTATCGTCCCAAGGTAAAATGTGTAGAAAATGACGTCCTTGGGCGGAACGTGTCGAAAATGACGCCCTGTGGCGAAACGATTCAAAATGACGCCATGTGAAATAAGTCGAAAATAATATTTTGGTGTGAAAACTGTAACACCCCGAGATATTCAGAATTATTACAGTGCCGTAAATTCTCGATATAAGGATTTACAAGGCTAAGAATTTACAAATAATATTAAATACCAATCATATAAATAATTATTACATACCAGTCTAAAACACACAAATCAATCCACATCTGAATACAAACTTCAAAGACGACAAAACGACATCGTACTCGAGTACTCATTTAAAAACAAAACACAACTGACAAACCATTCCGGCCATAACATCACTCCGCACCCTCGTCGTCATGCGGCTCAAGTGGTTGCTTCCCCGTCCTCCTGTACTCTGAACATAAGACAAATGTCCACCCCCGAATGGGTTAGCACAACGATGCTAATACAAGTACGATAATTATACAACAACAGAATATTCAATAACTCGTGTAGAATAATAACAACATCCTCAATGACAACAATAACAACGAGTCTCTACCACGAGAAGACTCACAATACCATACACAACATGATAAATATAACATGATACAACATACACATGGTAATTCCGATGATCCATCGTTCACTGCATAGATCCTAAGATGATCCCGTCGGACCAACACGAGGTGAAAAAACCTGTCCAATGATCCAGCGCACGTTAGCATAAATCCCAAAATGATCCGTCGGACCAACACGAGGTGGACATATAACAACGACACATATGCACGATAACATGTATAACATTAATACATAAAACGTAATTAAAGTACTTACATTATAATGACGACAAGGTTTAAATACTTCGACAATCACCAAAACACTCGAATGTCGTCCCTTCGTCTAACCACTTGCAAGCCTCGAACCTTTACACGATAATGAAATGCGAAGTGTTCAACATGCGTATACGTAACTGGCACATGATCTTCTAACGTACCTAAACTATGATTGGATTAAACATCCTACATACGGTCGGTTTACGGTTCAACAAAAGACGAACACTTAGTCGGACTTCCAATATACATCAATTGAATTGAATGCCAATAATGGGGATAACACGACAACGTCTACGAAATTCAAGTATATTCATGTCGTCAAGAATTCAATACTCGAAACCAAGATTATCAACTTATACGTGCGGTGCAACTACTCATTGGTTCTTATCGAAAACATGATTGTGATGAACATATCACAAACATCATGCAAAGGAACATATTCAGTCGGTCCTTGTAAGTCTAATTCAAGTTTAACTAAAACTCCTATCCTTCTTCAATGATCAAACCTCCTACAAGAGTGCTAATGGTTCAACATACCCAAAATCATCATCTTCATCTTCTAACAATGAATGATATATGAAAGATACTCAATCAATGATTTTCTTCAAAAGACAAGGATCACATTCTTGGTGATGAAGGCTTCTATAATTATCATAATCATTCATCTATTATGAATATTTCAACTTTAAGTCATCCAATCTACTTATTTCGAAATAGTCAAGGAGAGGACATGAATATTTCTGAAAACTTCATCCTAATACTCAATGTAATCGTAAGCCAACATATCATTACGAAAAACCTAAGTTTAATCATCATAATCTCCTAAACTTATGATATCTAGTTCAAGCATGATTAATAATTCCTTATAATATCATCAACATGTCCAGAACAATCTTCTTGAAACGAGATATGAGCTGAGATTATCCTAACATACCTTACACGAAGAATAACTAGGCATGGGCATGGGACGGGACGGGACCATTTTAAGGTAATCCCATCCTGTCCCATTTGAAAAATATGGGACGGGAGGGGACGGGGATTGCACTTTTGAAGAACTGATCCCGACCGTCCCGATCCCAAATGGGATCGGGACGGGATCGGGATACGAATAGGACGAAAACTGGTCCCATTGACCAATGTTGACTCTCAAATGAACTTGACATTATAGACTTGTTGCATGACAATAAATTCAAATTAAATATTCAAAGTTTCAAATTCACAACAATAGAACAAATGAAACTAAAGACGATACGAAATAGACTACAATTCTTGAATTGTTAAAACTCAAACATTTCTTGCAATACTTTTGGACTTTCCTTTTGAGTTTGGAACTTTGGGAAGCGCCTTGCCCTTACGTCGGCTAGATACACTACTTTCGAAATCTGCAAAATATTCTCATCATATCAGTCTCACCAGTCACCAATTAAGTGAAGTAGTAAATAAATGTAGTATAATAAATAAGCAGTATAGTCAATTAAGTGAAGCAGTACATCGAGGTGGTATTTACTATTTACTAAATAAGATAAGTAGACAAGTAGTACTAAACTATTACTAAATATTAAATAAGAGGAGCAACATAAATAATATTAGTGAGGAGAAGCAAACACCTAAATATTATTAGTGAAGAGAAGCAAGCAACCAAGTATTAGTGAAGTGAAGCGGACTATATATATTATACCTTCTTCAATAGATTCATAAAACTCTAGGTTCTCAATTGTCGGTTCTTCAACCTCAGCGACATCATCCCCAAGCAACCAATTCTGCGTGCAAATCGGTCCCTCAACTGTTTTAGCAGTTAACGAGCTCCTAAAACAGTCGATAACTCTGCCCCCGGTTGAAAAACAAGACTCTCAGGCCACTGTGGATGTTTGAATTGCAAGAACATCCTTTGCAATCGTTGCCAAGACTGGAAAGTTATAACCATTGACCCTCCACCATAACAGGATGTCATATTGATCCTCATCTTCTGTTAGTTCTAATGGAGCGTCCAAGTATTGATCGACTTCATGTGTTCTCATTGCGTCTTAAGATTCTTGAACAACCTTCTTCCAATTACTAAGGATTTGATTTCGGCTATTTGAACTGCTGATGCTCGTAATACTACCAGACGATGAACTTGGAGAGGTTGGTCGTGGTCTTTGAATTATCGCCAACTAGATTATTTTGCGACTTATCCACCACTTTCGGGAAAAAACGACAATTATTATTCATGTGCCTAAGCATACCATAAGTGCTATTTCCATCCCTGTCAATAGCATAATCACCGATTTTTCCCCTCGGACAATGAATACAATAAGCCCTCTTTTGAATGATCTCACATTCTTTTCCATCAGCATCTACTCCAACGGATTTCTTCTCATACACATTAAAATGATACCAAACAATGCTCCGCTTAACTCCTGACTTTGTAGACACACTTTCATTTCCATCAGTTTCTTGGCTTGTAGGTTCACTTGCTTGAGTAGGCACACTTCCATGTTCACTTGCATGAACAGATTGAACATCATGGTCAGAGTCGACAGACTCATTAGAATGACTAGTATCAGATTTCTCATAAAATTCTGGAACTTCAGGTTCTCCACTAGAGTCATTCTCAAGACCTTCAGCATTCGGTTGAGGTCGAGCCATACGTTTCTTTGATCTAGCCATATGCTATAGCTATGCAGTAATGAAATATGAAACTTCAATAAAAAAAAAAAAACTATAAGAAATTGGAAGACATAGTATATGTACTCTACTATAAAGACACAAAGTATACAAAATATAACAAATTTGGGGCATAATCTGCATATGTTTTGGGTTTTCAATAAAAGTATCTTTAATCTGCCATTTCCTTAAAACTGCATAATCAGCCATTTCCTTAATCTACATTTGCTTCTCATATTGAAAAAAGTATCAAACATTAAATCCAACACTTAATTATTGAGCAGGTATATGAGTAAACCACGTCAACTACCATCAAGCATCTAGTTATAACTTCAATCATTCATAGAGAGTATCTACATAATTCACAAATAACTATCATTGATGCAAACGATCAAATAATTATGTACCATCCTGGGTAAGATCCTCGAACAAAAATCTCTAATCAAATATATATATATATAATCAAACGAATGTGTGATTTCCAAATCGGGTATTTACCTCAAATCGAAGCACCACAACTGTATATTAAAAGCCCTATTGGAAGCTTGAACTGTAGAAAAATTGAATCGATGCCTGAATCTAAGTGTTCAATTTTGAGAGGAATCAATTTTTGGAGAAAAAATGGTAAGCCCTAGTTGTTGAGCGGCGACGGGGTGGTGTTTTGTTTTATGTACTCAACCTATTTTTTTCTGGAGGGGACCGAGGGCGAGGGGTGGAGTGGTTGGGTAATGTTCCAGACTTTTGAGTTTTGACTTCGAGCAAATTATTTTGTTTGGCAAGTGGCAACAAATTTGGGTTAATGTTGGGTTAATTCAGTAATTTGATTTGATAAAAGTCTGGCTAAAAAGAAACACATATCCAGTCTAAAAAATTGGGATTGCATCGGGCCTGTATGTAATATATATATTATATAAATTTAATAATTAGATATTTTACGGGACGGAACGGGATCCTATCGGGATTCAATATTTGGGCTTGCGACCCGTCCCAAATATTTAAAACGGGACGGGATGGGACAAGTCTTGAATTTTAAGAATTTGGTCTCGTCTCGTCCTGGGGTGGGACGAGACGGGCCCGGGCTTTCGGGATTAGTTGCCGAGGCCTAAGAATAACAATGAAAATTGATTGGTAGAACTTCGACACCGTAGGCTTGAATACAAATCCGGGATGTCTACGATCTTCAAAACCAGGTAGAGAGGCTAATATGAGGATTATAATATGGGGGTAAAGCTCTCTGGACTTATATAAATCGGCCAAGGGATGAAAGAAAACGAGGGTGAAATGAAATGGGGGTGCTGTCCCATTTATAATGTTCTGAGCTTTACGTACGTTAGCCTCAACGCTTTACGTACGTTATCGCTTTAACGTACGCTATCTGAGATCCTTAGCGTACATTAATGTCCGGCAGTAGCTAGTGCCTCATTTCCTGACCTCCTTAACGTACTTTAACCACTACCTTTTACGTACGTAATAAGCCCTGTGTAGCGTACGTTATCTTAATCCTTTAGCGTACGTTATGCCTCGTTGACCTGCTTTATCGAAAAGTTGTTCGGATCACGCGGGAATCTAATCCTATCCGACCCCATCCCTAGCTGGCCCATACGCCGACCAACCTGATATGTTTGACTGCATGTTACGTACGCTATGCTTCGTCCATAGCGTACGCTATATTCAGATCATAACGTACGTTAAGCTTACCTGCTAGCGTACGTTATGACGTAGCTGCATGCATGAATTTGCAAACTCTTCCTAATGTGATCATGACTCTTGGAATATGAATAAGGAAAAAATCACACTTCGGTTATTGATACCACAAAGTCGAACATTACAAGATTCAAATACAGATGAAAATACTCAACAATTATCCGGATATTACAAAAACAATCGCAAATGAGATCCAAGATGAAATGAGTCAAAAATAACATCTGGGGGTAAAACCAGTCGAAATGACGTCTCCATGCGAAACATGTCGAAAATGACGCCTCAAGTCGAAATAAGTCAAAAATACATCGTGTGACGAAACACGTCGAAATTAGCAACAATATTTGTAAGTGACATACAATGATTTATTGAAATATATTTAATTTAAATATAAATAAGAATAATATTATATGAGAAACTTATCGTGAGAATTAGGAAACAAATGAAACCTCTCACTTTTAAGTGGGAACGAGTGAGTAATATATTAAAGATAGAATAAAAAATTATGTGCTAACTTTATAATTCTTAATAATTAAACAATATAAAATTTTCATTTAAATTGAGAAGAGAGTATAAAATACTTAAAATAGTATTATAACAAGGGTTTTTCTAACGTCAGGTCAAGAAAACTTGACCTGACGTTAGACCGGTACTAAAATTACATATTTTTTCATATTTATCGATTTCGGTTTATATATTTTTCTTGTTAGAGTTGAACTGTACGTATTGGAATCGACAAATATAAAACAATACGCATTTTTGTACCGATCTATTATAAGACCAAATACATCTTAATTATATTATATATATTTGTTTATATTTATTGATTTCAATTTGTATGTTGAATTGTGTGGTTGGATCGAGAAAGATGAAAAAAAATATGTACTCCTGGTAGAAAATTATTAGTACTATAGGATAAATGCGATTTATAACATCTAGATAAATCTAGAAGCGTCTGACCCGAACTAATATACCCCGTTAGCTCCTTTCTTTATCTGCATTTTATTTTAAGTTTCTTGAAAGAAAAGAAAAATCATTCTCGCTAGACCTAACTGAACCGCCTCCTCTCTCTCTCTTTCTTAAACTCCTCCTCCTCATAAACCCTAAACCCTAGCACAGCTGCTCTAGAATAAAGGAGAAAGCCACTTCGAAAGCAGCTAAACTTTCTCTATCTATTTTATCAATGGCGACCACCGTTCTCCTCCGATCTCTCCGCCGCCGTGAATTTTCATCGGCTCCTATTTCTGCATTGAAAACCGTACGTCTCTTTATCATGAGTCTATTTTGTGACTGTTTGTACTTCTATCTTAGTTTCCATTTTGGTACTGATTTTGGTGCCCATGTGTCGATCTGTTGTTTGTTATGTTTAATTGGATTTTATCTGGTTGTATGGATGATATTTTCCGTTAATCACACATAGTACCGAGAGATGTATTATTGGTATGAGGAATTCTCGATTTTCTGTCTGATGGTTTTGAAAGGGAGTGATTTATAAAAGTAGAAAAAAGTGGAGAACAAGTATGAGTTTGATTCATTTTTTGGTAATTTTTACATCAGAACTTATGTTTATTCCAGGAGATGTATATGCGGCATATATAGGCCTCTGGTTGATTTGAGAGCTTGTCTTTTTTTTTTAATGGTTTAGTTGGTTGATTCTGTTCAGATTGCATTATATTTTACTGTATGTAGAAACCAGGATATCGATCTAGTCTCTAATTCGTTGAGCAAATTGTATAATGTATTTGATACCTTGCGGTAGCAATTCTCGTGTTGTCTACATCTTGAATCTAGATGTGAGGGTCGTTTGACAATTTAGTTCCATTTTTTTGCAATCTAATTATGACTTGTCTGGAGGTTTCTGCTTTCTGCATGCTTGCTTGTGCTGTTGTGTTGTATCTTAATGACATTAAGCACTTCGTTATACATTTTATTAACTTTGTAATATGATTTGCATCTCATATCAGTTAACTGGAAACACCAAGCCGTCATGGTCATTGAGCAACAAGTGGGCGGGTCTTGCAAGGCCATTCAGGTGTATTTCCTGATCATACTTTCTTCAATTCAGTGCTGGAACCCTACCTTAGATATTCTGAACGTATTTTCTTCTTGATGCAGCACAAAACCAGCTGGAAGTGATGTTATCGGTATTGACTTGGGTACTACAAACTCTTGTGTCTCTGTCATGGAGGGGAAGGTGATACTTCATTTCATTTGAGAGTTTAACTTGTTAGGCTTGCCGGTAAATGTTTTTCTTACATATAGATGATTCTCTCTTTCAGAACCCTAAAGTTATTGAGAACTCTGAGGGTGCTCGGACAACTCCATCCGTAGTTGCTTTCAGCCAAAAAGGAGAGCTATTGGTCGGGACACCAGCTAAACGGCAAGCTGTCACAAATCCAACCAACACAGTATTTGGAACCAAACGTCTTATTGGTAGACGCTTTGATGACCCTCAAACCCAGAAGGAAATGAAGATGGTTCCGTTCAAAATTGTCAGGGCCCCTAATGGGGATGCATGGGTCGAAGCCAATGGACAGCAGTATTCCCCAAGTCAAATTGGTGCTTTTGTTTTGACGAAGATGAAGGAAACTGCAGAGGCCTACCTTGGGAAGTCTGTAAACAAGGCTGTGATCACAGTTCCAGCTTATTTTAATGATGCCCAGCGGCAAGCTACGAAAGACGCTGGCAGAATAGCAGGCCTTGATGTTCAAAGAATTATCAATGAACCTACTGCAGCTGCACTTTCTTATGGTTTGAACAACAAAGAAGGTCTTGTTGCTGTTTTTGATCTTGGAGGTGGAACATTCGATATCTCTATTTTGGAGATATCAAATGGCGTCTTTGAGGTATGATCATTCGTTGATCATTTTCAGTTACTTAATTTGGTTGTATACTCCAACTCGTGACACGACAACATGTTTATACCATGCAGGTAAAATCCACCAATGGTGACACATTTTTGGGAGGGGAGGACTTCGACAATGCTTTATTGGAGTTTTTGGTGAATGAATTTAGGAGAACAGACAGCATTGATCTATCAAAGGACAAACTTGCTCTGCAGAGACTTCGGGAGGCCGCCGAGAAAGCCAAGATAGAGCTCTCGTCAACATCTCAGACGGAAATCAACTTGCCCTTCATCACTGCAGATGCAAATGGTGCAAAGCATCTGAATATAACATTGACGAGGTCAAAGTTTGAGGCTCTGGTGAACCATTTAATTGAGAGGACCAAGGCCCCTTGCAAGAGCTGTTTGAAGGATGCTGGTATATCAACCAAGGAGGTTGATGAGGTGCTCCTTGTTGGAGGGATGACCCGTGTACCAAAGGTCCAAGAAATAGTTTCTGAAATCTTTGGCAAGTCCCCGAGCAAAGGAGTGAATCCAGATGAGGCAGTTGCTATGGGAGCTGCTATCCAGGGTGGTATTCTCCGTGGTGATGTCAAAGAGTTGCTTCTTCTTGATGTCACTCCACTTTCTCTTGGTATCGAGACTATGGGAGGGATCTTCACCAGGTTGATCAATAGAAATACTACTATTCCTACAAAGAAAAGTCAGGTGAGCAACTCTACCTATTCCGTGCACATTTCCTTGAGTCTCTAATGGTTATTTGGTGAATTGCGGTTGAAGCTATCAAAATTACACGTGCCCCTTGGTATTTCTTCCTATTTTATAAATTGATCTAACAAATTGCAGCTTCTGTTAGGCTACTCTTATTTGATTTTGATGGTTATATGATGAATATTTGATGTTGATATTTGTTTCCTGTTCTGCATATTGCATCCTGGGATGGCTATTTGCTAAAAAAATACAACCCCACAGTGTTTCTGATCTGCCCGTTTCCGCTTTTTTGTAATTAATCCAAACCTGAACCCAATGTTTAGCTTTTTTATTTGTCTTCATTTTGTATGTTGAAAGACGGTTTTCGGACAGATAGTAATCTTTTCCTTATTTCCCTTTCTATTTTCAGACATTCTCTACAGCTGCCGACAATCAGACCCAGGTGGGTATCAAGGTATTGCAGGGTGAGCGTGAAATGGCTACCGATAACAAACTCCTCGGCGAATTTGAGCTCGTGGGTATACCTCCGGCTCCAAGGGGCATGCCTCAGATCGAAGTGACATTCGATATTGATGCCAATGGAATTGTTACAGTCTCAGCAAAAGACAAAACCACTAGCAAAGAGCAGCAGATCACTATTCGGTCTTCGGGTGGTTTATCAGAAGACGAGATTGAAAAGATGGTCAGGGAAGCTGAGATACACGCCCAGAAGGATCAAGAGAGGAAGACATTGATCGATATAAGAAACAGTGCAGACACCACAATCTACAGTATGGAGAAGAGTCTGAACGAGTACAAAGACAAAATCCCAAGCGAGGTTGCGTCTGAAATCGAGAAAGCTGTTTCAGACCTGAGAAGTGCAATGGGGACGGAGAATATTGATGACATAAAGGCGAAGCTTGATGCTGCAAACAAAGCCGTGTCAAAGATTGGGCAGCACATGTCTGGGAGTTCCGGTGGTGCTGATGGTTCGCAGCAGGGTGGTGGTGGTGGTCACCAGGCACCTGATGCCGAGTACGAGGAGGTGAAGAAGTAGATGATTGAGATTGGGGACAACTGGAGGTGATTGAACTTTATTTTTGCTTGTTTTGGATGAGCTAAAGGGTTTTATTTTTGGCGGTCTTGTATTTATTTCAAGTTACTTCGTAGCCTCTGGTTTGTATTGAAATTCCGGAAATTGAGATCTTTTTCCCTTGTGGAAGACTACGTACTCGGTAGTACGTATTTCACATGTTTCGTGGGATTATCGTTTCATGCTTGAAGTACTATTGCCCTAATAAATTTCTTGCGTTTGTTATCTAATTCATAGATTCGATGGTGTTTGTCATGTGATTTGTTCTCCATGAGATAACATGCTCAATTTGGACTCGGAATTGCAACTGGCGAGTCCTTCCGACCTTTAAAAACTTCAAATCTTGATAAGTTAATTGAATGGCTTAAATACGGTCCCACAAATTAAGATAAGTATTCTTAGTTTCTCATAAATTTTGTATTTTTTTGGTCCCTATATTTCATAAATTGTGTTCATTTAGTCTTTTTGGATAATTTTGTTTATTTTTTATGGCTTAAATATGTTTTTGATCCCCCGAAATTTTTATAAAGTGTGATTCGTTGGTTCTTTTGGGCAACTCTTTCTACTCTTTGCTGAGGTGTCTCATTAATTATACGTGTTGGCCTACTCAGTTTCACTTTTCTGCACGTGTCTTCTTCTTCCCCATTTATTCATTCTCAAATTGCGAACTCTAATTTGAAGATGAAAGGAAGAGCATTGCGAGGAAGAAAGGTTGAGGCAGTGATGGCAGACGCAAATCAAGGTAGTAGTTAAGCCAAATCTTAGAGAGTAAGACATATATACCCTTGATCTAAAAGATTATTCACATAAATCTATTTTATTTCTAACCAATTGATTCCAATAAGGCTACCTATTAGAAAAAGATCGTCTTGGGGAAGGGTTGGTGGTCCAGTGATAGGACGCCTACTCCCAAGACACTCCTTTGGGAGAGGTCTTGGGTTCTAACCCCACCAAGGAGGTGAAAGGAGAAGTTTTTCTCTTTATGATCCTCTAGCTCACCGGGGCTAGCTCGAGCGACCGTTAATCAATGTTTAATCTTGCGTCAAACGACAGTGTGGGAGAATTTTCTTGTTGGGAACCCGGAGGTGCTGACTAATCAGTGGCTGTCTGTGCTGGGAACCTGAGGCGCTGTTAATCAGTTAAGGGCTTCTCCTTGTGTGCAAAAGTGTACAGAAAAGACATTGCGAACCTTGGAATTGCTCGAGCGACTCGCGATTTACTTCTCTCAATGTGTTAGGAGTGGATTTATTAAGGAACTAGGATTAGTCCGACTAAGTTGGGATCACCTAGTTATAAAAAAAAATCGCCTTTTAGATTAATAGGTAGCCTTGAAACCCTTTTAGATTAAAAGGAGCATTGTTACCAATTGTAATCTATTTAAATGGTAGCCTTGTTACCATTGATTGGTTTGATTGCAATTAAATAAATATATGTGAATAGCTTCACGGGTGCATATGTCTTACTCTCCAGGATTTAGTTTAGCTACTACCTTGGTTTGCCTCTGTCATGGTTGCCTCAGTCTTTCTTCCTCGCGATGCTCATCCTTTCAGCTTCACATTAGGTTTTGCAATTTGTGAATGGATAAATGGGGAAGAATAAGAAGAAGACGCGAACTGGGTCTATATAAAACGGGCTGCCACGTAGGATTAATGAGACACCTGAGCAAAAAATTAAATGAGGTTATACAGAGGGACTAATGGAGCACACTTTATGAAATTTGGAGAGGAGAATTTATGAAAAATTTATGAGGGACTAAAAACACATTTTTTCCTAATTTGGGGGACCAAAAATATATTTAAGCCGCAAAAAAATAAACGCAGTTACCCACAGGGTCTAACGAAGCACAATTTATGAAACTTGGGGACCCAAAATATATAAAAAAATTATGAGGAACTAAAAACATATTTTATCCTAATTTGAAGGATCAGAAATATATTTAATTAAATTTACAAGGTAGACCAAGAACATATTTTATCCTAATTGAATTTACAAATGAGTTTAGGAGAGACTCAACGAAACTATATTTTGGATAGACGCAACAAATTAATTTTTATTGAGAAATTTAATTTGTTCAATTTATTAATGTCAAACGAATTGAGTGAATTTGCTTTTCTATTTCTTAAAGTCAAATGTAACAACTTACAACATATCGATTTAAGATCATTTGAGGACCAAACTTTTTTTACATACCAAGGGATTAATCTCCACCCTCCATCTTCCCTTCATCTTTATTTGATCTAATGGATGAGATTAATCCCAACAATTTAAAAAACCCACTTTCATCATTTTTTTCAAATATCAATATCTTTCAAACCGTTAGTCGTTAAGTCAAAAAAATATACCGTTACGACGAGCATTTAATTATCTTTCTATAAATAGGCACTTTGATATATTTTCGACAAATTTTTTATTTCGCTTTTTTCACGTTTTTTTTCGTGGCCAAAAAAATCACATATGATATATCATATATGATATTACATATAATATATGATATGGAATATCATATATGATATATCATATGTGATATGTAATATCATATATGATATATCACATATGATTTTTTCGGCCACGAAAAAAAACGTGAAAAAAACGAAAAAAAAAATTCTCTAAAGTATATCAAAGTGCCCGTCTATAGAAAGATAATTAAATGCTCGTCGCGATGGTGTAATTATTTTCGCTTAACGATTAACGGTTTAAGAGATATTTAAATTAGAAAAAATATGTGAAATATTAAATGCTTTTAATCTCAACCATTGATTTCTTTTTGGATGGATGGTGGGGATGAGTCTCTTGATATGTAAGAAAAGTTTGGTATTTAATATAACTCTATTCTTATATCATTAAATTTGCCAAAAAATAGTTTTACACTGGAGAAATATAAGTTGGCCAATTAATAATGAAGTCGCTTATTGAATTCGTCAGATAAATAATTTTATTTTTATTGAGAAACTTAATTGAGCAAATATTAATTTATCTAATTATTAAGTTGATCAGATTATTTTTAGTTTGATATAATGTATTATCTCATAGGACGATAAATGTAGTCCTCCCAAAAATCCGATCTAATAGCCCGGTTATTGACAGGCCTACCAACCTCTCAAAAGAACGAGAGGCCCTGACAAGGGGATTTCGTCATAAAAGAGTCATGAGCTGACTGACCTACCCCGAGCTCAGAGGACGTAATGTAAATATCAGCAAAGACAGGCAGACCTACCGACCTCTCAAAAGAACGAGAGGCCCCGACAAGGGGGTTTCTTCATAGAGGGGTCCGAACTGATTGATCCTACCCCGAGCTGGGAAGGGTCCGGGCCTATAAGAATAAAATCCCTAGAAAATTGGGATTTTATCATCCTTATAAAACGCAGATATCTACGGACTGACAGTCGCATCCAAAATCCCAGAAAATCAGGGACTTCCCCTAGGCTAACACCGAGATCTCAGTGACAGGCTTCTCCTCCCTTCTATAAATAGGAGAGAAGTTGTCCATCACAATAATAAGTAATCAGAAACATTTACAATGATATTTTATCACATCCGGATTTTCTTAGATCAAACCTCTAAGATTGACCCGGTTCATGGTGGCCGATCAGCTCGATTACATCATTATCTATATAGTATGTAGTGCAAGAAAATATACATAATGTGATTAGCTAATTTAATATTATTAAGTTGGCTATATAATTCTTTTTATTAAAAATAATAATTTGGTCAATACAATTTGACCTCCTATTAACTTGTATTTTTGTTAAACCAATTAATTTGGCTAAAATTTTATCAATGATTAAATTCGTCAAATAAAAAACTTTATTTTTATTAGAAAGTATACAAATATATGTATTATATTTAATCAATAATTTGGAATTCCACATTAATGTTTTGTGATGATATAGTTCAGAATACATTCACGTATATAAATTGAAATTCGTTGAATGACACACATGTTTCAAATGAGACTTCACTAATAGGATAACCTATTTGTTATTGGAAAGTTTAATTACGCGATCGACCAATTTAAAGTTTGATTACTTGATGTTACATGAAAGGCCTCTATAAAAAAATTATATTTTACTACATAAGAAATAATTCAGAGACCATAATTTATAATTATTTATGCTATGTGAAGAATTTTTCTTTTAAAACTATGTAAGCCAAAAGATGTACATATTTATTCTTATTATCCCAGCTATATATACATAAATAAATTTTTATATTATTTTCATTTATTTTTTAAATAGACTCGATTCCGGTCATTCTTAAATAGATGGCTAAATTATTTAGTAGTGTTATAGATTTGGAGCATCACTTAACACTCTCTCCTACATGCTACTTTTTTTTTTATTTTTTTATATTTATCTATAAATCTAAACTTTTCACAACGGTTTTAATGTGACCACCTATTATAAATTTGATTCCTAATTTGACACGAACACGATTTGACAAATCGATTTTACATTAACATAATGATTCTCCTACACGGTTTTAATGGGTCGGTCCGGGCCGGGTCAGGCCCGGTGCTTAGCCCCCGATGCGGCGGTAAAATAATGATCCTTTCAAAATATTCTTGATTCCCTGTCAATCACGGGAAAAATTAGTATCATCCCATGATCGTCGTCTCTTCACGACCACTATTCGTCTGATTATCATTATCTGAAAATAGTTCCACGACGGGGTCAGTCATAATGCCAAATAAATAACCACAATTACATTAACATAAATATTCAAATGTTATGTATCATGATAATGATTACACCAAAATCGTACCCTTACCACCTCTTGATAATCCAACGACAATTCTACTCTCGCCAATATATGGAACATTATTTCAACATCACAACACTAATGTACAATACTCAAATACCGATACTTTCTCATACATGAACTCAATGTACAATTATTGCTTAAATGTACCTCGATCCGGAATTCATACTCAAGCCATCAATACAATAAACCTAAGTACCTTATTATTTTAAATATCACTCTAGCTTAGTACCTCTAATAAATACGTATTATGTTCCAAGTATTATAGAATGCCAAGACTTTGTGATATTCCGAAAATACCGCCAATATTTTAAAAATACATAAGATTAGTCATGGACCCTTACCGGAGGTTACGGATCCCCGAGGCCCCGACGGACTCTCCTAGAGTGATTAACACAAATATTCGTGAATCCCGCCAGATGTTACGGATTCCCCCAAGGTCCCAGCAGACCCTCCCGAAATGAACATAGTTATACATATAAAAATGTCAGGCTTCAAATATAAGGGACTATAAACTATACAGTTGACGTACTTGATTATGCCTCCTCAAACAATTCGTGCGTCCTCTATATCTTCATCGCAAGTTCACAACTATTAGTTCCATGAATCCATATTTAAACCATCGGTAACAAGCAACCCAAAATACGATAATCAACACTAAAGTCATAACACATGCCTCATTACGGACCAATCTAACTTACAAATGATCGAGAACTCATAACTGCATTATCTATTATATTCCTATGTAAGCACACTTATTCATTTATCAATATGCAATACAATATGAAATATAAATGAAATGCGATTGAAATTACTCATTAAACACTATGAACTTTGAAAGTATAAAACTTGCCTCGATACCAATATACCAATATATAAACTTGAATACATAAATATGCCAAGTTCAACAGTTCGTCCAAACACGACCTCAATTTGAA
The DNA here is from genome assembly GCA_033398695.1 of Orobanche coerulescens. NCBI lineage: Eukaryota > Viridiplantae > Streptophyta > Magnoliopsida > Lamiales > Orobanchaceae > Orobanche > Orobanche coerulescens. Next base: position 180,315,225 of record CM065809.1, read on the forward strand.
TGATAATGACGGGTGATAGTGATAAGTTCAATGACTTCCAACACATTTCTGTCCGAAAATGAATTCAGAAGATGGAGAACTCCGACCATGATCACATCCGGCGAAAATATACCCCATGCTGTCTTGATACAACATATCCAAAATTCAGCCCCATGCAAAGATTAAATGTTCCATAATCATCCAAATACTGCGACTGCCCAATATATATTCGGAAAGAATGAACCTCTCGGATATTCGGTTAAAAGTCCAAATCTGAGCTCCATCATTTAATGAACTTCAATTTGTTACAAACATCATGTAAACATCATTTATAAACATGGAAAGAAAAATACATATTTTAAAAAATCTAATAGTAACTTAGTTTAAAAAGTCATACAAAATGAACATCACTTTAAATAAAATTTGACTCTAATTTATAACAATTAAATTGTAATTGCCTCCTCTCGAGTCGGACGAGAAATTTAATGAATCGGAGGGGCTCATGATCATTTGATCAATTGAATTTTTGTGTTCTTTCTCGAAATTATTTTAAGCTCAATTACACGATACCAAGTCTAGTTAATATCATCCTAGTGTCATTGCATGGTTTGTTGAATTTATTGATATTCCTGAGAAATATAATGATGAAACCCTAATTCAGTTTTATTTCTGGCTTGACAATCCCGAAAACTTGGTTGTGTTGAGATATTCCAACGAAATATTTCATCATCTATATCAACTTGTCCATCGAATTTACAAATGTTGTCTCAACAAAGGTGTATCCTTTATTTGGCACGCATTAGGACACGATGTAATCATTAATCATATCAACTATCTTCTTGTGGGGAGGGGGGACATGAGAGCCATATCCTTGGAATTTTCGGAGTATAATGTAATATTCCGAATTTTTGAGCAGTATTTTCTCGGTGATTTTGCTGGAATATAGATATGGTGAGATTATCTTTTATTTTGAATGTGATATGGTAATGGAAATTAAAATGACATATAGTATCTTCTAATATCGTCGATTAGTTGTTGGTAAGATTGTGGTGGTGCCCAACGTTGTATTTTTCGATAAATTTTTCAACGAAGATTAAAAAGAATTTCTAAACTAAGTATATGACTCGTGAGTTGTCATATATATATTGGAGATGCATTTATGTTCTTAGATTATTTAAAATACAAAAGGAGTAACGAATGTGTTACTGGAAATAAGATTGGACGTTTTCTCAAAAATATTGTGCATAAGGGTTGACTTTGAAAAACCACCACTAATTTTTTGATTGTCCAAAAATTCTGAAACTTACTAATATGATAGATAATTGGGTTAGCTCTCCACTAGTTCAAATGACTAGTCATTTTGAGTTGGAACGAAGGAGTTATGATCGAAAGAGTAAAAATTACACCGATAAATTTAGATAATGATGTAGAGTAGTTACACGCGGTTACAAACTGTTACATACACCATTTTTTCCATATCCCTTCATATGTGCAATTTTTACATGATGTTTGTAACACATTGAAGTTCATTAAATGATGGAGGTCGGATTTGGACTTTTAACCGAATATCCTAGAGGTCCATTCTTTCCGAATATGTATCGGGCAGTCTCAGTATTTGGATGATTATGGAACATTTAACCTTTGGATGGGGCTGAATTTTAGATATGTTGTATCAAGACAGCATGGGGTACATTTTCACCGGATGTGATCATGGTCGGAGTTCTCCATCTTCAGAATTCATTTTCGGACAGAAGCGTGTTGGAAGTCGTTGAACTTATCACTATCCATCCGTCATTATCATTCGAATTGACACTAGGATGCTATTAACTAGACTTGGTATCGTGTGATTGAGCTTAAAATAATTTCGAGAAAGAACACAAAAATTCAATTGATCAAATGATCATGAGCCCCTATGATTTATTAAATTTCTCGTCCGACTCGAGAGGAGGCAATTACAATTTAATTGTTATAAATTAGAGTCAAATTTTAGTTAAAGTGATGTTCATTTTGTATGACCTTTTAGACTAAGTTACTACTATTAGATTTTTTAAAATATGTATTTTTCTTTCTTACATATAAATTATGTGAAGAAAAACAAATTGAAGGAAGTCCTTCCTTTCAACAATTTTTTAATTATATTTTTATGTTTCGTTTTTTTAGTTTTTCTAGCGGTGGCACCGAAATCGAATTTTCTTGAACCGTTCCGAACCAGTATGGTTCTATTTTGAAATATAACGGATCTAATCGAATCTATATAATTTTGGCCTGATTTTGGTCCCGATCCGATTCAAATAATACTATATTCGGTTCTCTGAAATTATGTGCCTAACCGGACCGATAGCCTCGGTTGACGTACACATGACAAACGAGTATTATTTATTTAATAAAAATACTATTTTATATTATTAAGCAGTACTCCAGTAGCCCAGTACACTATACGGGACACTTAAGGGCTGTTTGGCAGTTGCTGAATGATTTAGTGCAGAATGGTTGAGAGGCCAGAATGGTTGAGAGACTCTGTATGGTTGAGTGCAGTATGAAATTTGGTTGTTTGGTAACTGTTCTGAATGATAACTCTGAATGGTAACAAATTACCATTTTACCCTTCTATATAAAAGTAGCGATTAAAAATCCCATTTTTCCTCTCCTTGCGTCCCAAAATCTCTCCTTTTTATAAATAAAAACCCTAATTTTTATAAATAATTATGTATAATATTTTTAAATTTAATTCATTTAAAATAATAATAATAATAATAATTATTATGTATAATATTTTTAAATTTAATTCATTTAAAATAATAATAATAATAATAATAATTAATATGTATAATATTTTTAAATTTAATTCATTTGAAATAATAATAATTATGCATATTTTTTAATTTAATTCATTTAAAATAATAATAATAATAATTATGTATAATATTTTTTAATTTAATTCATTAGAAAATTATAATAATAATTGTCTAATATTTTTTTATTTAAATTTATTTAAAAATAATAATTCTTAATTTAAGAGGAGGGTTAAATATGGAAATTGTTTGCCTCTTAATGGTTGAGAGAGTGTATGAATGCTTAATGGTTAAGAGGTTATTGTAACTATTAAGAGGTCATATTTTTTTTTTGCCAAACAGTCCTGACCTCTTAGCGATTCAGAGATATGCGGTTAATGTAATCATTAAAAGCCAAACAAACGGCCCCTTAAAAGTCATTAACTTGTACATGTACATATACATATATTAATACCATAAATTATTAAAACTATGATATAATGGCATGCGAGTGACATGTCCAAGCATACGGGCCTGGCCTTCACATGCGGTTCTTGACATCATTCTTTGCATGTCATTTAGTATCTAATAAACCAGGCCCAGATGAATATGGGCCCGAAAATAAGCCCAGATAAAAGAAAGTTTAACCTAAACCCTCTGCCTCTTTTGCTGTCTTCAATCAAGCTTCTCCGCTTTCGTTCTTCTTCTTCTTCTTCTTATACTTCTTTTCCTGGTAACACTTTATTTAATTTCCATTAGTATTTAATAGTACGTGATTTTTTTCCATTCTTGCGGTTAATTTATAGAATATATTTTAAGTTGATTAATAAGATTTTGTGTTGAAATTTGTTCTCATTATGTGTTTATATATCATGTATGTTCTTTGTTTTTCTTTGAAAGATTAGAAGATGACGATGTTTATTGATATATTCTGCAGATTATATATACTTTTATTTGTGTCGGCCTAAATGGGAGGCAAAAAGAGGGAAACGAGTTCTATTCAAGAATCTGTATTGGAAAAAGCAGCGGATAGTAAGCAGGATGATGTGGGGCTAGCACCCTCAAACAAGAGGATGAAGAAGAAAGAGAAGAAGAATAAAGATACTGAAATGTCGGAGGGAGAAAATCGGAACGATACTAATGGTGCTTCAACTTCATCTAATGCTCATAAGGCATCGTTGAATTCGATGGAAAGGAAAAAACTTAGGAAGTTGCAGGCTAAAAAAAGGCACCAAGCGGAGACCGAGAAAATTCAGTCGGAACCCGATAAAATGGACAGAGAGTCGAAAAATGATGGCAAGGAGAGTGCTGGTACCAGTAATAGTAGTGGAGGAGTATTGCCTGAGTTTCATATTGGGGTATTTAAGGATTTGGCTGCTGCTGATGATACCACTAGGGAAGCAGCTGCTAGGATTTTGGTTACCGAGCTAAGGGAAGTTCAGAATGCATATGAGAAGTTAGAGAATAAGGATGAGGTGGAGGATAAGTCGAAACTGGAGGCCGAGAAAGATGACGGCTTGGATAACTGTGCTCCTTCTGTGAGGTATGCCGTGAGGAGGCTCATTCGAGGGGTGTCCTCATCAAGAGAGGTGCGCTTTTTTGTGTTTGTTTTGGTTCAAAATGTGACCGTGTAATTTTTTTGTTTTGGTTGATTGTCGTGGCAGATTCATCTATAAGTAGCATTCTATCTAGTCTTTTGCAGTGTCTGCTACTTGTACGGCTGTTTCTGGTTTCAAATATCAATTGTTACATACATCTTTGAAAGACCGTGGTTTTGAGTTAATTTTTGCTGGTTAATATCTTTGTTTTTTCACGCCCTTGTTGATTTTCAAGCATTTCTTGCTTCTGTAACTTTATTGGAACTTGGATGTGTGGTGCATCACCTTGGTTTTAAGGTGGCCATAAATGTGAACATATGGGTTTTATCTTGTTATCTTGCTGATTAAATAATTATGCACATCGTTCATCCTTAATGTGTGTCTTATCTTATGCAATAGCTTTTCTGTACATCGGACAGTAAATATTGTTTATATTAGTATGTTGTTTTGCTTGCCTAAAGGTTTCGGTTTTGACTCAGACTCGGATTGTAATTCGGGGTAGGAGGATTGATATGTTTTACTTTCCAATGTCCTTGGAGAATCTTCTATTAAGATAGCCTAAGAATATGGGAATAATTGGGATTTTATGTAATATAAAGTGATATTGAGATCTGGAGTTCTTATAGACTCTAGACTAGTAATTTTATTTACTTCGTATTAGCAGGGGCCAACTGCTATTCAAGTTTAGGAAGCTTTTAACCAGTAATGCCCATAATGCTGATGTAGTGGATGAGATCGCCATTAGCTATTTGGAAAAGGGGCGTTTTTCAAATATGTGGAAAATATTTGTTAGCGAATTTTGGGATGAGCTTAGCCTTTTCTTATCGGAATCGATCCATTGAACAAGAGTCACCGCTGCGCGGTGAAGTCCGTCGCTTTTTGGCCAAAAAATGTCGTTTAGGCCTTCAATTTTGCGTTTTTCTTTTTAGGGACTTAATTGCAATTTTCTAAGAGTTTGTGTACTTGTTATTAAATCTCGTAAGTTTAACCCTAGCTTCCCTAGGGTATATATATATATATATATATATATATATATATATATATATATGCGTGTAAGGCCTTTATTTCGGATGATCAAGGAATTGAAATTTTCTCTATATTTTCTTGAAATTCTTGGATCTGTTGAATCTAGGGTTTTTAGAAGACTGTATTCCGAGGACGGCTGATCCGTTGGAACTCAGTTGTTTTCTTGTATTTTCCGCTGCATCAAATGCCGTGGAGCCAAATGTTGTTTGGGACTTTACGCTGGATAAGAGATCAAGATCCTTGTGTCATTTATTCAATGATTTCATTTTTTTCCTTTCAAATACAAAATTACTGGAAAAAAATTCTGAGAATCTTACATGTTACTGTTTCTAGAAGAAACTCGCCGTCTTTTTCACTCAACACCACCACGAGCGTTCACTCTTCTTGTTAAGGCTGAGACATAATGTTGAACTGACCCGTCATTATCACAATTCTGGTAGTAATATTTGAAAGACTTGTTTGAGTATTTTACATCATGGCGTGTTTATGTGGAGTCCTTGGCTTCACATATTCATATATTGAACAGTCATATTTAGAGCTTTCTTAGTTTTCCTTCTACTTTCTATTCTCTTTTCTTTGAACTTCTTCATTTGTTTTTGCAAGAGACTTTAGTGTGGCAGGGTTAAGTGTACCACAGCACACTTGCAATTGTAAATAAACTTCTTGTTTAGATTCTTAGTACTTTAACTTAATAATTCATGTCAATACGTTATGGCCTGTGAAGAATTTAAATCATTATTATGTTTTATCTGCAGTACATTATTGACCAATTTTGGTGGCATTTTCAGAGCCCATTGTTTATGTTTATTTTTTTCCTTTATAATTGCAGTGTGCAAGACAAGGATTTGCATTGGGTCTCACTACTTTAGTTGGAACAGTTTCTAGCATTAAATTGGAGTCATTATTAAAGCTAATTGTTACTTTGCTGGAGGTCTCTTCTTCCATGAAGGGTCAGGTGGGTAAATGCCCTCAATTTGGTTATTGAAATTTGTTTTCTGACTTTAGTATTGTTATACTAATGTCATCTGCTTTTACAGGAGGCTAGGGACTGCTTACTGGGTCGCTTATTTGCATATGGGGCTCTTGCAAGATCCGGAAAACTTACTGAAGAATGGATTTCCGATAATAATACTTCACTTATTAAAGAATTTTCTGGCTGTCTTATTGCTCTTGCAGCTAAGAAGCGGTACTTACAAGAGTCTGGTGTTGCAGTTATACTTGAAATGGTGGAAAAGGTTAACCATCCTACTATCATTATGCAGCATATTTTTGTTGACACGAAGTATTTGTGAACTGAAAGTTTTTTGTGTTGCAGTGAGTTAAAGCGATTATCGGTTCTGATTTTGCTAGCAATGTGGCTGCCGTAGTTGTTAAAGGCGCTCTTCAGGCGCATGGTAAAAACGCAAGTCGCCTTTTAAGCCCAAAGGCGGGCGACTTCAGTCAGGCACATTCTTTTGTTTTTGATTGTTTATTCAGAACATTTTGAAAGCTGTGTTTTTATTGTTCTGACACTTTAATTTTGTTAATTATTAATTTCTTTTGTGGATAGTTATATTTTCTTGGCATTATTTGTTTCTAAGTTTTATAATTTAATATATTTACTATTCAGTTTTTGTGCGCCTCACCTCTCTCAGGCGCGGGGCTCCACTTGCGCCTCGGGCGATAGGAGCCCATTCGCCTTGGTGTCCCTTTTACCTTTAACAACTATGGCCCCACATTTTAAACATAAACGATTAATTCTTTGGTGTTGTGAATATTCTCATGATTTCTATTGGTCATCTTGTGGACTTCATTTTTTTTTTCTTTCTACTATCCCACTGTTAAAATTCAGTAATTTCTTTTGCCGCAAATCTGTTCAGACAATGCTTTATTGCAGTTCGAAAAACATTCCTCTTTGCATTGGAATAGTTGAACTTCATAAATGATCTGTGTCTGATTATAATTTGTCCATTTCTTTTTATTGTTTGCATTATGATAGCCCAGAAGACATCATTCCCATTTTTCTATTTACCGGCAGGTATAGCTGTTATTCGAGCCGAGCCGAGCTCGGCTCGATAACACTAACGAGTAAAGAGATGAGCTTGACTCGACTCGTAAACGAGTCTAACGAGCCTAACGAGCCTATCGAGCCGAGCCGAGCCCAACGAGCCTAATGTAATTATAAGAAAAATCTTAGTTATCGAGCCTAACAAGTCGAGTTCGAGCCGGCTCGTTAATAAATCGAGCAACAAGTCGAGCTCGAGCTCGGCTCATTTAATATTCGAGTCGAGCTTTAACGAGCCTTAACGAGCCGAGCCGAGCCGAGCTTTCGAGCAGCTCGTTTCGCATAACAGCTCTACCGGCAGGGTGTCTATCACAATACACCACACCCATTTGCACCTGTAGAACACATCTCAGGTGTATTTTTTGCTATATTTTTTGGGGCTATGAATTGCATGTGCTCATCCTTTTAATTAAAATTTAATACTTAAATCATGCCATTTTGGCCTTCCGCGCTGCCTTACGTTGCCGTTTTTGTTCATTAATGTGCCTGGGCAGATTTTATTACCCTTCATCTAAAAATTGATGTCCAATTTATGTTTTAGTTGCCCGTTGAAGCAGTATTGCATCACGTTTTGGAAGCACCTGGGCTTCAGGAGTGGTTTGAAGGAGCAAGTGCAGTTGGAAATCCGGACGCCCTACTTCTAGCTCTCAGATTACAAGAAAGAATCGGTGTTGACTTTAAATGTGGGAAACTACTCCCTTCCCCCTATAGAAAAAGCGCGTTTTTTACTGCTAAGCATTTGTTCGTTATTGCAAATTGCTTAAAGGTAGTATTCATATTTGTTCTGCTACAGTTCTATTTGATTATTAGATATTTGATATTCTGAGTATAGGATTGATCGGTGTATCTATGAAATATTGCAGGAGTCTACCTTCTGCCAGCCACGATTGCATAGCGTCTGGCCTGTTTTGGTTAGTAATCTTTTACCTGATGTCGTACAAGATATTGATTCATCATCAGGCCTAGTTTCCGTCAAGAAGCACAAGAAAAGCCGCAAGTTTGGCTCAACTGACGAAGATACAGAGAGGAATCTTAGGTGTTTTTTTGAAGTAACAATTGAATGTTCACTTTTATCCTCGTCTCACGATCGCAAAAAGTTGGCATTTGACGTCTTGCTGCTTCTACTTCCAAAACTTCCTGCGTCATGCGTGCACACTTTATTGTCGAATAAAATTGTCCAATGTCTAATGGACATACTTGCAACAAAAGATTCTTGGCTATTTAAAGTTGCACAACATTTTCTTAAAGAACTGTCAGAGTGGGTGGTGCAAGATGACGTTAGGAGGGTCGAAGTGATTGTCGCTCTTCAAAAGCACAGCAATGGGAAATTCGATTGTGTCACGAGATCAAAAACAGTGAAAGATTTAATGTCCGATTTTGAAAATGAGTCTGGATGTATTATTTTCATTCAGAATTTGATGGCTATGTTTTTAGATGAAGGACATTCTTCAGAAGAACCTTCAGATCAGAGTCAAACTACTGATGATAATTCTGAGATAGGATCGATCGAGGATAAAGATACAGTTGGACCTCTAGGAACTTCCGAATTTCTTAAAAGCTGGGTCATTGAATCACTTCCTAATGTTCCAAAGCATTTAAAGCTCGATCAAGATGCGAGGTTCCGTGTGCAAAAAGAAGTTATGAAGTTTTTGGCGGTTCAAGGTCTGTTTTCGTCGTCTCTAGGGACTGAAGTAACATCCTTTGAACTACAGGAGAAGTTTAGGTGGCCGAAATCAGCCGTTCCAAATGCTCTTTGCCAGATGTGTATCGAGCAGCTACAGTTGTTGCTTGCGAATGCTCAGAAAGGAGAGCGGCCTCATGCTGTGGCGAGTGGCGTAGAAGCAAATGATCTTGGATCTTATTTTATGCGGTTTCTTAATACATTACGCAATATTCCTTCAGTATCTCTGTCGAGGGCCTTGAACGTTGATGATGAAAAGGCCTTTAAAGAACTGCAGGCCATGGAAAGTCAACTTTCGAGAGAGGTACTCCACTCTTTTCGTTCAGATTGTTTGGCAATGATAGTGTGCTGTATATTTGCATTTCCTATTGTATTATTATTCTTCCATCTCTCAGCTTTCTATTATTTGGGTCAGTTTTTGGCATGTGTTATGAGGGTTTAATTGGGAGTGTTTCCAAATTGTTGAAGACATAAAGCCTTCTTTGATATTTAAATGAAAAGATCATTGCAAGACTACGGGGGTGGGACAAACTACAGAAGAGCCCGACTAGTTCTAAACTTACATAATTCATCTTATATTTTGCACCTGCCGTTTGGAGTTGCTGGAAATTGCTGGCATCATTTATTTTTACAGTTGCATTCTCGACTTTTGTAGAGATTTCAAATAATCCCCACTTTTTTTGTTTTACGTTTTTACATGACACCCCCTCAAATCTCCGAGTATTACAAGTAGTCTTACATTTTTACATTTGTCATATCTTGAAAAGTCGAGGGTTGTGATCGTAAAATATTTGATGAAGTAAGCAAATTCCGCCGCGTCAACTAATGGTTGGGGATAATGGGAAAAGCAGCTGGTCGAGAGGTTCAGAGGTGTAAGCGGAATCAAACCTCGAGGGTGGTTCTTGTATTTTTTATTTTTATAGTTACATTTTTTTTTTTTTTCAAATGCTACAAACTTCAGGGTTAATTTTTTAATTTATCCCTTAAAATAATAGCAAGAATTTCATCCTAATATGCTTTCTGAGACCTTTTTGGAAACTGGTTCTGATGTTCCAGATCCTCAGTTCTGATGTTCCAGATCCTCTTTTTTCTTTGATTAGACGAATAACACTGTTCTTTACAATTTCTTTGGTTGTAGGAACGCAATTGTGGTCTTAGTATGGACGCAAGTAAATTACATGCTATTAGATATTTGCTCATCCAACTGCTGCTTCAAATCATACTTCGTCCTGGGGAATTATTTGAAGCTGCCTCCGAAGTTATCATGTGTTGTAAAAAAGCTTTTGGGTCTTCTTCTGATCTCCTAGAATCCTCTGAAGAAGATGAAGCTGATGGAGACGGTGCACCGGAGCTAATGGATGTACTCGTTGACACAATGCTTTCTCTGTTGCCACAGTCATCAGCTCCCTTGCGGTCTGCCATTGAGCAGGTGAGTAAGAGAAGACCATGTATGATCTCTCACTGTAAACAGTGTACTCAGTATATATTTTAGATATTCTTTGCTGAGTTTCTTTTACAAAATATTGCTCTTTTTGATCAATTTTTGACAGATCTCCGTGACGCCATTGGTTGAACAAATTCAACTATACGTTATAAAATATCTGATTGTTATTCTGGTAGTACTTGGTTGTGATTGGCATAAAAATTTAGCGCATTGGAGGTTTTGTTGCCAGAGAAAGAAAAAATAGGTCTACATGGCATGCTTATAAAGTATTTACTTGCAACATTTTGACCTTTGCACTATTGATATACTAACTTTCAATTAACTTTCGATCGTACTTTTTTATAATATAAAAACTAATATTAGTATGTAATATGCTGTTGGATTTGTCTCATTGAATATTTTCAAATAGTTCTTTTTTCATATTTATAAATAAAGATACTAACGGTCAAAGTTATACATTGAACAATGTGATTTCTCCTGAGTTGCAACTTGCAAGAATATAGAATGGAGCTCAGTAGTATATTCTACTTTTCCGAAGAATTTTTTTTTTAAAGTTTAAATGCACAATACCCTATTAGAATCTTAAAGAGGAGGGTCTAAGTTTTTATCTCTTATTTTTCAGTCTATACGAGGCAAAAGCTAGTTTGATATAGGGATGTGGGTTTTAAGATGGGAACTCAACGGGAGTAGCAGTTGATGAGTTTAACATATTTATTTTTTCGTCCTGAGACCATTATATGTTGCTGCTAGCCACTTCCACTGCAATCATTATAATATATTTTGTAGGTCTTCAAATATTTCTGTAACGACATCACAGACGACGGTTTACTTCGGATGCTGCGCGTCATTAAGAAAGATTTAAAACCCGCCCGACACCAAAATACCGACAATGAAGACGACGATGCTGACGACGATTTACTCGGTGTTGAAGAAGCAGAGGATTCTGATGAGGCCGAGACAGGTGAAACTGTCGACAGTGATGCACAAACAGATAATTCCGAGGCAGTGATTGGAGTTGACGCGGCGACGGGTCAACTTCCCAAAGGCTCGGATGATGATGATGGTGATGATGATGATTATGATGATGATGATGATGATGATGATGATGAGGGAATGGATGATGATGCAATGTTCCGTATGGATACTTACCTTGCACGAATATTTAGGGAAAAGAAGAACCAGGTTGGAGGTGAAACTGCCCATTCTCAACTTGTGCTCTTTAAGCTACGTGTTCTGTCTTTGCTGGAAATCTACCTGCATGAGAATCCAGGCAAGTTTTGTCCTGCTTGGCATTGTCAATTATTTCTGTTAGTGTTTATGAAACTTTAACATATCACTTGAATTTCACCAATTTCTTGTGTTTGGTTGTGTTGAGAGATAGTGCTATCATTTGGTTGTAAAGGAGTGAAATGTCAAGCCTCAAGGGGTATTTATAATTTTGAAAATAATTGTTTTTTTTTTGACAAATTAGCCTAAACCTCAAGGGTAGTTTCTGCGGTTAACCCCTTCATTTGCGTGAATTCTTCGATATGTTTATTTATCCCAATTACAAAAAAAACTCCGGCTATGAAACTACTGAGACCCCATGGTTTTTGAACTTACCTAACAAATACCTCCTATTGAGGGTGCAATTTGTAAAAGAGAAACAAATGTCGAAAGGGTATTTGTTATTATAAAATATAATTTGAGTTTTTTAAATAACCTAAACCTCAAGAGTTTCTTTCTTGAGTGTACGGCGGTGGCAGTAGCTTTTGGTGTTTTGACTATGTGAAAACACTTGCTATATAAAAAAAAGTGGTGTTCGGTGAACTAGTATGGATGGTAGCTTTTAGCTTGTGAAGTTGTATTTCACTAAAGCTAATATTAGCTTTTGGATTAGAGTTTGACAAAAAAATCTACTAAATCAAAATGATATTCATTTATTTAATTTATTATTTCAACAACTAAATTTTGCCCACAAGCCCCTTTGTCGCTAACCATTTCATTTACGTCAATTTATCTATTGTTCTATCTGACCCGTCTCACGTTAATGGTTGACTTGAACATAGTTTGATTTTGTTTAATCACGTATGCAGGTAAACCACAGGTAGTGACGGTATTTTCAAACCTAGCTCAAGCATTTGCTAATCCCCAAACAACAGAAGGAAGCGAGCAGCTTGGTCAACGCATATGGGGAATTTTACAGAAGAAGATATTCAAAGCAAAGGACTATCCTAGAGGCGACTCAGTGAAGCTTTCAGTACTCGAACCTCTACTTGAAAAGCACTTGAAACTGGCCCCAAGGCCCTACAAGAGGAAAAAATCTGCTGCTAATCTATCAAAAAAGAAACATTTGGCCTCCTGGAACCGGCACAAAATGATAACCACGCTCGCCCAGAATTCGACGTTTTGGATCCTGAAAATCGTTGACTCGGGAAACATCCCGGAGTCGGAACTCCATAGGGTCTGCATTATCTTCCAGAATGTGATGGTCGCCTACTTTGATAGCAAGAAATCTCAAATGAAGTGCGAATTCTTGAAAGAAATATTCAGACGGCGTCCGTGGATCGGCCGCCACCTGTTTGGTTTTCTTTTGGAGAAATGCGGCTGCACTAAATCAAAGTTCAGGCAAGTTGAAGCACTCGATCTGGTGATGGAGGTATTGAAATCCCTTTCCTCCAGTAATAGCGATGAAACTGCAGCGGGTTTGTCAAAGAAGACGTTGAAAAGCCATGTTAAAAAGCTATGCCATCTAATCAAGCACTTATTGACTAATATGCCGGAAAAGCAGTCCAGAAGAGCCGATGTGCGGAAGTTCTGCGGTAAGGTATTTCAGACGCTAACGACTTTTGATCTGACGTCTAGTTTTCTGAAAGCCTTGGAACCAGATGGTCACGCGGCTTGTGAATCTCAACTTGGTGAGGTGTTTCTCTCTCTGAAGAAGCAGAAAGATTGATACTTTGGTTGTTTCGTGGATTCATATTTGAAGCTCGTTCGATGCGAGACACTAATATATTTCGTAATACCGAGCAGTTTGATGTCGTTTGGTCCACACTAAAATTAAGTTGTAGGGTCATCATAATTTTGAGACAAGATGGAATATTGTACGTCTTTTTACCTTGTGACCCTTGGGAACTTTTATCAGTAGAGCTATTATCTATCAATGTAAGATGCAATTCTTTTTTAATTTTAATCATTTTTATCTGATGTATGATTTTTATGGACCATCTATTCTGACTTTTTTTATTTTTCTTCAATCGATTAATACTGTAATTTATATAACGAAGAATTTTTAATTGCAAGAGATATTTTTGGCACTTATCTCGCATGTATAATGATGGCAAATGTTTGCACATTGGAGAGTATTCTTATATTAACAAAACATGCATTTGCTCGTCTCACTTCTGTTTCTAACTCGCTCTGTTAGAATGGCTCGTTAGATCGAGTAGACTCGTCCGTTAATCATATAATTTAAACTGGTAACTTTGATTTATATACATAAACAAAACTTGTTTCAAGCTTTTAATACATATTGCATTTTTATAATATAAAAAGTAATGATTAAAAAATAAAATACAAGAGATTTAAGTGATATGATTGTATAAAAATGATAAATACAGTCCGACTGAAGTGCAAACGCGGGAGCTCAAACTCGGTTCGGTTAGAGCCCTACTACCTATAAAAAGAATGGAAAATACCAAAGCAACAGCACCACACATATCAAAGACTAGTTTCATTTGGAAATCTTGCCCACAGGACTAGTGAGTGGTAAAACTGTACACAAACGGTTGATACCCCGTCCGACTACGTAGCTCTCAACCGCACTAAATAAAATTACAAGACTTGACAAACCCAACAACCAAATTCAAACACATTCACCCACCACAAACTGATTAATGAGAGACGGAAATGGTCGATCCACCGTGCTTAGTTACATTTGCCACTCCCTGCAAAAAGAGATTCATTCCGAAGCTTCTCAGAATTAATTATCAGAGTAAAGAAGAAAAAAAAAAATTAAATCTCCTTGGCATTGGCAATTACCTTTTTATCAACAGAAACAATGCTTATTAATAATCCACATAGAGATAGACCCAGAATTCGAACCCCACCCCACCCCCAATCAAATGGAGGCCTCAAATATGTGAAAAGACCCTGTGGTCAGGACTGTGCATCATCTGCATCTGAGTCGCTCCCAGTGGAGCTCCCTGAATCAGAATCTGTCGAAAAAACCAGAAGCTCAAACCAAGGACCAATATATTCCTCCAGAAAAAGTAGATATACAAGAGGAGCAAATCAATACCACTGGAGGACGAAGAATCACTGCTCGAGCTTCCCGAACTGCTACTGCTGGCATCGACTATACCATCATGATCTTGACCGCCTCCACCACCGGCCCCTCCTTCATCCTTCTCAATCTCCACCGGGGGGAAATTAGTGGCCGGCATATCGTCATCAATGTCTACATCTTCATCATCATTTTCTTTCAACTTCTTACCAGAGTCATCATCAATCTTATCACTCACCACACCCTGCACAACATTAAGTTCAGTAAGCTTTACTCATTCTACTAAAAAAAAAACGAACAGGAAACGTTATAGTCAAGAAATTGCATTAAATAACCATAAAATAAAATAAATTTTACCATGTCAGCATCGGTAATGGGAGTGGCAGGAGGAATAGCAGTTCCATTAGCTTGAGTGTTGATGTTCAACAACGCTTGCCGCTTAGTCTTGCTCACCATTTTCTTCCAATTAGTCACAAAACGATCTAGTTCCCAAAGCGTCTCCGTGTCAAGGGCCTCAATGTCGAGCTCAATTTCATCCCCATCCTGAGCTAAATGCCGATTCCTCTTCCTTATGATATGCACCAACTGCGGCATTTTCTCTTGAGGTAAACTCTGCAGACCCATTCCGAGCTTCTGCTTTTCCTCCATACTCATGTCTCTTTTGTGTTCATCCTTTGCTTTTGGCTTCGGCAGCTTCATCATCCCCCTTCCTCTCTCGGCCTTTTGTTCCTTCATCGGAAGGGTAGGAGGAGGAGCCCTCACAGGAGAGGGCGGCAATGGCTCCTGTATCAGTGGCAGCTGGTTCGATGAAGCGGGAGGAGGATTTGAAGCTGTTGAAGCACTAGAATGAGCTTGCGTTCTATCAGGCTTCTTCAAAACCTCTGCAATGGGAACAGGACTAGCTTTGGGCTTAATCTTCTTCCCTCTCGCCGGTGAAGGGACAGCCTGATTATTCCAAGAACTCCCTTGCAATTCCTCAAAACTCCGACACTGCAATTCATCAATTGCCCTAGAATCACAAACTTCCATCTCTACCCGCTGTTCCAAAGAACTGTCGATCTTCTCCTGTATAGGCCTGAACAATTCCTCAAACCTGGCCAGTAACTGCTCTGCCATTCCATTAACAGGATCGCTCTTAGGGTTGTACAGCAACGCATTGTTAAAAGTCAACCTCATGTCAGCCGCGAATTCAATAGGGGTACGGTACAATTTCTTGGCAAGATTCGCTTTCACAGTACCAAGATCCATGGGACGCTTCACAATCAGATGATAATCGTGAAGCCCCAAACCCGCAGCATCTACAGGCTTTTGAAAAACATAACCGTGCTTGTGCTTTATTAATTTTCCCACAATCTTGCCGCATTCTTTTAATAATGCGTCAAAATTAGCAGCGACCGAAGCGCTGTCTGCATACCCATTGAACAATTTCTTTGGGACAGATCCAACGACAGCACTGGGGGCCTTGTTTTCGGTGAATTTCTTCATTTTCGCTTGAGATCTAGGGTTCTCAACAGCGTTCAAATGGCCAGCGTCAATTCGATCTCGTAAATCTCGGATCTGATCGAGCTCTGTGGATAGACGTTTACGGAGTTCTAGAAGATCGGACTTTGAGTAAGAGGCAACATTGAAGGTCAAGTAGCCCCCGTAATTGACAGTGTTACGGCTGGTAGACGTCTGGTTAAAAGAATAGGCGTCGTCAGAGGCTGTCTGAGTCACCGCTGGAGAATCGATATTGTGGTTGATGTAGGTTCCGTGGAAACGGCCGCCGGCGACGCCGTTCGCAGAGGCCTGGTGGGATTGTTTTTGCTTTTTCTTGGGGTTAGGGTTAGGGTTTGCATTTAGGTGAAGATCAGAGTACGAATTCTTTCCCATGTGGGCCCAGCTCGACTCATTCTGGCTCGCTAACACGGCAGGCGCCATGAATCACACCGCCGGAGGATCTCAGCTCCGTCGAAACTCCGGCAGCAATTTCCCCCAAAAAACATGTATTCGATCGCCGGAAATTTAACATATGCCGAGTGAAAACCCCGATTAACAGCCACAAGCCGATGCCGATTGCGATTGAAAAAGATCTAAAGCAATGTTGTGGGGCTATTTTATGGTACTTTGGGGCAGGAAAAGGGTGGTGGGAGAGGGGGGTTGGGGTTTGAGGTGGTGGGGGGGTGGGGGTGGGGGTGGGGGGTGAACACCTAACGCCGGGGTGATGATGAATAAAAGGGTGTAAAATACCAAAGTCGCTGAATGAGGTTTGAGCGAGGAAACGAGAACGCAAGAGGGGTGCTTCTTAAAGGGGATGAGATCTGCCCGGTGAAACTTCGGGCAGTTTTTGGATCGTCTATTTATGATGCACCGATGATCCAAGGGTGGAGATTGTTCTGTTTGCTGGCCGAGGGAGTTGACCGGAACATCTGTCATTGACGGTCAGGATCGGGCTGTTCGTATGAGTCATGACCGTCGATCAAGCGTTTGGTTAAATTTGGAAGAAGTGTGTGGGTCCCTAGACATAATGACGTGGATCAAAACGCGACTTGTGACTCGCTTTGGGCACGTGACGTATCAGGTGGATCTCGCAGAACGTTAAAAAGCCAAATCGGGTTTCCCTGTTTAGGCTAATCTTTTGTTACGAAGTAAATTTGCATCGTTTCTAATGGAGCCATATACTCCTTATTCTTTGGTTTTGAATTATAATAGAATAAAATAAAATGATTTACTAAACTGACTGTCTTTCTTTTTCTCATGAAGTACTAATCATTCCATGCAATTCTCGATGCACTTTCATTTTGGATCATCCGTTGAGGCATTTGGTTAATATTGTTGTTGTTGTTTTGTTACGAAGCGGAAGGGCCATGTTCTACCTTCTACTTGGCTTTTTTTCCTTTTTCGGAAAATCAGAACAGAAAGTGAACCGTTTTACCCGGTTCCCAATTCGATCGACGGTTTTCAACCGTGTCAGTTTTCAGAAAAATATAAATGTAAATTTAAATATTGTAAATAAAAGGTTAGAAAATAGAAAAGATATGAACCTAAATTTAATTCAAATATTAAAAATTCGTTATTTTAGAATTCAAGAAAATCAGATTCACCGTAACTCATTTTCAAAATAAAAACGGAGAGGAGGAAATAAATAGAATTGAGTTTGGTTCGAATATTTAAAGTTAAAATTTTGACTTCAATATTCGAAAAAATCGGTGATACTTATCATAGGAATCAGGGCATGATCATCACTTTTCGTGTTAATTATTACAAAAGTAAAAGTATCTAAATACAATATTTAGGTAATCGAATTACTGTGTGTTGATGTAAACATATTAACGAGCACAAACAATTGAAATCTAAACAAATAATCAAGTATACATAGACCCGTGATTTTAACATAAACGACATAAGCAACTCAATTTTTAACATAAACGACATCCAAATATGTATCCATTGCAAATAAGCAACTCAATTTTTAATATAAACGACATCCAAATATGTATCTGCATAAGGAAGCAACTCATGACCGTGGACGCGAGTATAGCGGCATGGTTGATGACGGTTCATTCGTGTCGTCGTACTGGATCTCGAGGTAGTCGAGGAATTTGTGGACTGGCTTGTGGTCTACCATATCAAAGAAAGAGACTGCAGAATTTGATTGCTCGTACCGTCATGCTCTAGGGAAGAAGAAAATGACCATTTCTTTGGAAACCGAATCAAGGCAAATATGGTTTCCGTTTCAAGGGTAAATAGATATCTAATTATTTTCTCTTTGCTTGGTTTGAGTAAACGTATCATAAATACTAGCCTAGCTCGTCGAAAAACGATGGATAATTACTTTATATTGTAATTTATAAGTAAAAATTAAAATAATTTAAGATTTTATTAGAGTTTAGCCATTGAAATCGTGCCGCAGCGGAACACAATAATAAACGAAAATGATGAGGATGAGATTCAGCCACCCGAATTCATTTTGAATTTATGTACTTGTACTCGTTCTAAACCCGATCGAAAGATAATTTCACTACTTATTGGAGTTCAAAACTCGTATAGTAACACATGAAATAATAAGAGTATGGTTCAGCCACTCAGATCTGTTTAAATTTTACAGACCCGTATTCATCACAAACTCGATTAAAAGATGACTTTATTAGTCGTTTATATCGCAGACCCCTGTACAATATTCGCTACTTACTCAATATATTTAAATTTATATAATTTAAATAACTAAAATAAGTTACTATAGTAATTGGTTTATCCATCTCAATAAAAACTCAAACATTGTAAAGTAAAGATCAAAAACAAATATTATAAAGGACAAAAGATTAAAAATTAAATTCCTAGTATAAGTTTGGAATTATACAATCTTTAAAAACTCTTTACAATTTATATATCTATCATTTATTGTGGGATTCAAGATTTTAGATAAATAAAAAAAATAAAAATAAAAATCTCATGCAGGAGAGAGATAATGTGGTACTCCGAATCCGTATTGCTATTAGTACTTTATATATGTATTTGGAAGTGAAGAGAATCGAATTATTAAAAAAATAAAAAAATAAAAAAAATTATTTACGCATATATAAATTAGATATTAAAAAAATAAATATATATATATATATATTTGGGCCATTGATGTTTACTTAATAATTTGCCAAATTAAATTCTCTAATAAGATAGATGATCAAATTAAAATGATGATGTAAAATTATTATGAGGAAGTAAAATATACATCTATTTTAAATATTTATTTAATTATTCAATCATTGGAGTGTCATTGAAAATCAAGGTGGAATAGACGATTTAGAAATAAGAATTTAAAAAAATAAAAAATACCACGTATGTGAGAGTTAACGTGGTGCTGTGGATGTGTAACTGTATTATATATATAGTTATATTTTTTTAATCAAATTTAACACAAAAAATTCACTTGTTGTACTGATTAGTTAGGTCCAGTTACTTGGAGTTTATCACGGCAGCAGAACACAACGAAAAACTAAAAAGATGAGGCAAAGATTCAGCCACTCAGAGTCGTTTATAATTTATATAACCGTATCCGTCTAAAATATGACTTAAAGGTGAATTTACTATGCATTTTTATCTCAAACTCATATAGTGATACCCGAAACAATACAACTAGGGTTCAATCATCTGAAACCTATTTAGATATTATATATTTATACCCGTCTCAAACCCGATTAAAGATAATTTTAGTATATGTTCCCTCGCAAATATATAGTTATATGTATTAATTACCCAAATCTATTAAAATATATAAAATCTAAATAATCAAATATAAGTTGTTACAATAATTGGTTGTTACGTCTGACTTAAAAAAATCAAATTCGCTCAAATTATTGTACGTTGATAAACAAATTAAATTAAAAATCAATAAATTAGCCAAATTGATTTTTTTAATAAAAATATTTATTTGGCCAAATTACATTTTCAATAAAAATAACACTATTTATTTGGCCAACTCGATAATTGGTCAAATTAATTAGTGATGCGAAATATGATGGTAAAATAAATATTGATTATATGAACTAATTACCAAATCTATTAAAACTTATAAATTCTACGTAATCAAATATCAGTTGTTACAACTGACTTTCAAAACTTCTAGTTTGCTCAGATTGTTAGACGTTGATAAAGAAGACATATTATGATTATATAAAAACAAATTAGCCAAATTGAATTTTTCCAACAAAAATAAGATTATTTATTTGCCCAACTCTATGACTTGCCAAATTTCATTTCCAATAAAAATAACACTAATTATTTGGCCAACTCAATAATTGATAAAAATAATTACGTATGAGAAATGTGATGGTAATATACACATTGACTTCTAAATTTTTAATTAGTTCTCTAATCGGTAGAGTCTCATTCAAAATCAACGTGACATGAAATATGTTAGATGAAAAGAATCTAAAAATAATAAAATATCACGTACTAGAGAGAGTTAGAGTGGTGCTCTGAAATTGCTATTTTATTATATATATATATATATATGTCAAAATAGAAATTCACCCAACTAATATTAGCCAAATTTGTTATGTTTGTGTAGAAAGAATATTGATCAAATTAAGTTTTTCAATAACATAAAACTATTAATCGGTGGTGCAAAACTGTTCGATCGATGGAGTCTCGTTTAAAACTGGTGTGGGATTCAAATTTTTATATAAATAATAATAATAATACAGACTAATAGTTGACCAAACTAAATTTTCAATCAAAAAAAATATTCATTTAACTATATAATTGGCTAAATTAATTTTAGTCAAATAAATTTTCTCAATAAAAATAAAACTATTAAACTCATAATAAAATAAGTGTGGAGTAACAAATATACAATAATTTGAAATATTTATTTATGTTCTCAATCGATAAAGCCTCATTTAAGATCGACGTGGTATTCATAATTTTAGATAAATATGATTAATGCAAATTAGATAATTGGTAAAATTAAATTCTCTAATAAAAAATAAAGTAATTTTTTGATTAATTTACTAATTGATATTATTAATATTGACCAAACTTAAATTTTCAATTAAAATAAAACTACAAAATAAAACAGATTTCAAATTTTAGATAAATAGAATTAATATAAATCTAATAATTGATCAAATTAAATTTTCACTAAAAAAATATTAAACTATTATTTATCCAACTTAATAATTGGGCAAGTCAAACACAATAAAAATAAAATTCTTAAGCTTGTGTGTGAAATAACTATACATATTGAATTGTATTTATTTAGGTCTCCATAAGTGGAGTTCTATTTTAAATCGATGTGAGATTCAAGACATTGAGTTTTATTTATTTAGGTTATCTATCAGTTAAAGTACCATTTAAAAGCGATATGTAATTCAAAATTTTAGATAAATTGAAATCTAAAATTAAAAAAATGACATGTATAAAAGAGTGTTAAAATACTTAAAATTCAACGCTATTATATATAGAGAGAGATAGAGAGATTGTATTGATTTTTTTATCATTGCCCTAAAGGCACATGATAAGACCCCATAAAAAATATAATAATCAAAGATTCTATAAATAAATTGAAGTACAACATATAGGGCTGGGCAAAACAAACCGCCCCGCCCGCCGCGCACCGCACCGCACCGCAAAATAGTGAGGCGGGGCGGTTTTAAATGTTGATTTCGCCCCGCCCCGCACAAAACCCGCACCGCACCAAAATTGCGGGGCGAATGCGGTTTTATTTTTTTCCCAACCGCCCCGCAAAAAACCGCCCCGCCCCGCATATAACAAGGGAAAACACTTAGATATTTATATAAATATTGTATTTGCCCCGCCCCGCCCCGCAAAACTATGATTTTGTGCGGTTTTCAATATCAAAAATGCCCCGCCCCGCAAAAACCCGCACCGCACAAAAATTGCGGGGCGGATGCGGTTTTACCTTCGCCCCGCCCCAACCCGCCCCGCCCCAGCCCTAACAACATACATGAAAATGACTGAAATGGAATCCAACAAAATTATGAATACCGGGCTCATTTTAAAATGCAGAACACTTTGATTAATAATTAATAATATAATAATTCAATATATATGGATAAATGTATTTTGATATTAGCATTTTTGATTTTCCCACATAAATTCCAAACTTGAACCAAAAATTTTATTTTTCTTAAATAAAAGTAAAATATCTGGATTTTTTGGGTTTGGTATTCGAGTTTTCTTTGATTTTTCGTTTTTCTTTTTTGAACCCATAAGAGTCGTACCAGAATCGGAACTGTAGTAACTAATGAACTGAAGAATATTTCATCTTTTTTAAAATATACTTCATCTATTTTCTGAGTATTTTGATTTATACATTATTCACACACTTCATTTTTACCATCCCTCATGACTTGTATAGAAGTAAAACTATAATCACACGAAATCTTATTAGATTCATCTTAATATATAAAATATTAATAGTAAAATACAATTTAGAATCGAAACATATTTCCACTGTTTAGATCCCATCTTTTTTATACTTTATAAGTATATCGCCAATTAAACATAAAAATATTATAAAATAATATCGACAGATAAGATAGAAATAAATATACACGAAACCCCACTCGAGATGGCCTAACCAACAATCCGCCGTCCATATATTAGGAACATACATAGCAAAATACAACAACATGACTATACCAGATTCAAATCTTGTATATATGCATTGTTCTACAATACCCACCAACCAGATTCAAATGACTAAATCACACTGCAACACCATCATATAGAACAAAAATAAGGAGGTCGACCAAATGCGTGCGTAAAAGTCCGGTGATCCTAGAAAAAGGAAAACAGCTCGCAACATTCTTCCATTACGCAACAGCAACACAAGGCTGCTAGGCTGTGGACAAGCACAAACAATTGCCAGAATTCGGAACCAAAGAATTTCAAATGAACAAATTACTTCAAGCCTACTACTTAAAAAAAAAAAATGTAGATAAAAGGGAACATACCATCCCTCCAAGAACCCAGGTTGCCTCTTCGGAGGAGGAGGAGGAGGAGCAGCAACATATTGAGGCGGCACCATTACATTCGGTCCTTGGTAATAACCTGTTTCCACATACACGTGTTAAATTCTGGGGTTCCATTTTACAGCCAATTGGCAATGAGAGGAGTGGCACATGATTTTTATATATTGGGAAGACTTGTATTTTCTCAATGTGTGATTAATTCCTCAACACACCCGCAGGAGTCAAGGCTTACAACGTGAACTTTTAACTCGGGTGGTGCGAAATTAAAGATCGCGCCGCCGCGTGTAGAGCCACGTCTGATACCATGTTAAATTGATTTTGAGATGGAACTCCAGACTTTCACAATACGGACCCAAAATTTTCTCATGGATTTGTGCTACGGGCTTAAACTGATTACAAATATGAGCTTATGCTATTTTTTTCTAATTTTATTTGTACAAGTTTTAAGAGGTTCGTTTAAAATTTCTCCTAATGGTGAAGCCCATTTTGTCCCCTCCCCTGGTTCCTCCTCGGTTTCCATTTATGGAGACGATATTAACGTTGTTCAGGCTCTTAACAAAGGCGCCTCTTTTTAAAATTCTTTTGACCGAAATAGGATAAGGGATTTTTTTTTCCCTTTTCGGAATATGAATTACATACGGTTTGCTTGTAGAAGACTTGCAGATCACGCATACATCGAACAGCCTATGCATGATCATACAAGCACAAATAATTGAATTATGAAACATTTTTTTTTTTTCCAGTAACTTTTTTTTTTTTGCCGGAACTTCAATTTATTAGAACGCAATGACACATTACAATAAGATGGCGAAAGAACGGCAATGTCAAGTTGCTTACAACCCTTTTGAATGGCAAGAAACCAATCCTACTAAAAATGAAGTTTTGTTTCTTGAGACCGAAAAATTACTTTGCACCACCCGTTGAACTCCTGACAAAACTTCACGCTTGTGAGCTAAGAAACCAAATGTATCAAAGGCAAAAGGGATGAACACGTGTTGATTCTCCAAGCAAGCTTTCTCGTGTTTAGCCACTTTGCTCGATTCAGCTTTCAACGCAGCTTGTCCTGCAATAAACCCATTGTCCCTGAGCCCAACAAGAGGGGACACTCCAGTAAGATCTACACAAGCATGTTTCGCCCCAGCCCACCCAAACACAAGTATATCAGCTGGCCGTAAAGTAGACCTCCCTTCAAGCGGATCTGTCAAAAAGTTCACGAGGGCCTCTTTTTTAGAAGAAATACCTGCTCTCTTAAGACCATCATATAAAACATCCCTGACCAAATCATGCCTATATTTGAAACCAGGTAACTCCTTGCAATGGACCGCATGCTCGCCAAAAGAATCCAAACAAACCTTGCGGCAGACCGGGCAAGGCTCATCACCGGAAACAGAGGATCATAAGCGGTACTTAAGGATAGTCCAGACTCCGTGGCCGACATATGTTGGCCTACACCTTCAATGGGGGTAACTGTCAAAAATTCCGAGCATGAGGAGCACGGAGACATTCAAACACCGCTTTTGGCGAGGATAAATCAAACTTCCCTCCCAAACTCTTGACGATTTCACTAAATAGGGCACACGCCAGAACATTCTGGGCTTTAGGGGGGGCGGTGTCCTTATTAGAGAAGCCGCTAAGATCGAAATCAGGAAGGGCCATGCGCAAGCGATCCATCGCGTACCCATAATCAGAGTCAACTCCATCAATAACACATCCCTGAAGAATGTGGTCCTGCAAACTCCAAGATTGAGCCCTCGAGGCCACAAAAGCATATGTAGATACATCCTCAGCAGAACATAAACCCAAACCACCAAATCGAGTCGGAAGTGATGCTAGCCTCCATTGAAAATCCCCAAAAAAAGGACCACCGCAAACCACAATATCTTCTATCGCCCTCCGAAGGCCATTGTCAAAAATAGAAACAGCTTCCCCCATATACATAGGTTGGCACGTTCTAAGACCGAACAATAGCTTTGCGACACCCATACATGAGCGGAGCAACAGGAGCTCGGATTGAGGGTCCCGTAGACTTGGGAGATGACTCATGAGCTCCACAGCTCGAGATGCCCTGTCACGCCAAACTACTAATAAACCCGGCCTTGCTAACAAGACCTCCAAGGAGTTTTACACCCGACGGTCTCCCAATCCCACGAGGGAACAACCCATCCTGCACCTTCACCCCATTGCATGACGGCCAAAAAACTTCTGTTTTCTTAATGTTGAGTTCAAGGCCCAGGCGGGGCCCCTCAGTCCTGATTATATCTAAGGCTTTAGCTACCTCTTTAGTGTCACCGATGATCGTACCATCATCCAAATACCAAGCATGGAAAAGAAATTTGCAACAATCCCTGATCCGGTGAACCAATGGGTGCAAAACTAAAGCAAAAAGAAGAGGCCCTAAGGGGTCCCCCTGCTGAACTCCAGTGGTGGACCAAATAAGGTCATCACCCACATATAACCTCGCCGACTGACCATATAAAAATTCCACCCATAGGGAAATAGACGGGCATCGAATCCGAACCTCGTGAAGAAGGGTAGTTCGATCCACCAAGTTGAAGGCATTAGAGAAATCAACAGTAAGCATAGCCAACGACCCATCCGAATGAAACACATTTAAGAATCTATTCGCGCTATGAAGCACGGCCTCAGCCCCTCTTGGGACTCCTACTCCAAACTGAAAATCACAAAGGTATTTGGACATCTCCTTCCTGACACCCCTCATAGCCACCTTCGAGACAAGCCCCCTCCAAAATGCGCCTACGGCAATAGGCCTAATCCCATTGTCCGGTTTGAGCAACGGCGTGAGGGGCGCTGAAGCAACAAACTCCGCCAAAACCTTAGGGCACCTCCCCGCCAACAATAAATTAACCACCACGGAGATAGCCTTGAGAACCTCGGCGGCAATCGGCGACCCCTCTCCGCAAAATGCATCTAAAATGTGTTGGGCTCTCAATCCGTCTCGCCCACAAGAAGTCCCTTTCGGGAAGGATTGAATACACCCACGAACGCTATCAATGCCCACAACAAGAGGGGGCTCGGATAGCAAAGAAGCAGGCATAACCGGAGGGGGCAATGTAGGATGCTTAGCCAACAACGCTGTCAAAGTATTCGAACCTAAAGGTGCAACCCCTGAAGAAGATAATACCTTAACAGGAGCAGTGAAATGCCCGTCCGCAACTTTTCTCAAACATTGTTTAACATTGGCGCACACCGATGAGCTATCGGACCCAGATATCAGCTTATCCTTTCCTGAGACCACCCTTAAGGGTTGGGCAAAAAGCGACAGAATAAGATCATTAAAACCATCCCCGCTCCAAGCTGCCAACGCCCTATGAATACTAAGGCATTGCAAAGACTTCCTATTACCCGACCTGCGTTCCTGACGGTTAGAAGGCCTGATAACACGCAACGTGCAACGTGGTACATTTTGTATTCTTTAATTCAATAACTGGCATTAGATTTAGAACTTGTATATTATTGTCATATCTCCTATATATTTCATTTAAGATTTCGATTATTATATCAAATTATATGCGCTTAGTATTTTTTAAGATCACATCTAAATTTTCGCAGAACCTCAAATAACAAGTTTAGAAGACAAATGAAGTATTATTTTTTAGAACCAAATACTCTTTTATTAGTGTCTATGTTTCACCAAAATTATATTTTATTAGAAATATATTATATTTTATTAGTAGCTCTAATTATATGAGACCACGACACTTTTTATTTTAGTCTCCATTATATAATTATTATTAATATTTGCTACTTTCTAATCTACGCTACATATTTATCATCAAACATTAAAAATTTTACATCTTCGTTACATTCAATTTTTTCATTTTTTCAAATTATATTTCTTTTCTTCTAAAATATACTCTCTATGTCCTGCTCAAAGCTTAATAGTAGCGTATATTTAGCGTATTTTAAATAATGATTAAGATAAGTGGATATATGCGTTGTGGATATTAAAAAATAAGAAGTATTAATGACTGTATTGAGATTAAAAAGTAAAAAATAATTGTTTGATCTGACTGTGTAAAACTAATCGATGAAAATTTTTAATAAAATAAAAATAAAAAATAAATATAATTTTTTTTATCATTGCTCACTATAAATGATAAATAAGAGATTGTATCGTTTTTTTTTATCATTTCCCTAAAGGCACATGATAAGACCCCATAAAAAAATATAATAATCAAAGATTCTATAAATAAATTGAAGTACAACATACATGAAAATGACTGAAGTGGAATCCAACAAAATTATGAATACTGGGCTCATTTTAAAATGCAGAACACTTTGATTAGAAATTAATAATATAACAATTCAATAGATATGGATAAATGTGTTGGATAAATCTGTGTTTTACAAATTTGCTGGGCGAAAAATAAAATACAACTGGAAAAAACAAATTACAACTCGAAAACCAGAAACTACAGGACTCAACGAAGAAGAAAATTACAGAACTCGAAACAGAATTGAAAATACAAGAAAATTAATAAAAAACCGTAAATGAAGTCGAGTCGAGGAGGCCTCTTCCCGCAAGACAAATATTGCCCCGGTAGTGCTCTTCGGTTTAGCAATTTGTCTCCAAAGGTAAAACGACTTTCGTCTCGACGGATGTAGCACCACAATTCCGGCGAGCTCCGGCGAACAAGAACGAGTCGAGAACTGAACTGACTTATGAAATGCAGGTATGCAGAATATATTTTCGTGCTTTTTTCTGTGTGTCTGATGCATATGAGATGCATGCCTATTTATAGGCCATCTCACCTGCAGGGGAGTTAATACAGCCACTAATGGCTATCATAATGCAGTCATTTATGCTGCATTATGGTCAGGAGTTACGATTTTCAAACAAATGGCAGGGGTTACGAAATTCAAACCTGCCATTAACTCCTCCCCATAACACCTGGGAGGTTACTTCCGGGTTCAATTTGAACAACAGACGCACCTGACCGTATTCACTCTCCTTAACCATCTAGGATGTACTGACATCCTTATGTGCACATACGAGCCCAACTACGTTGTTGAGCTTGTCCAAAAAATTCTTTAAGCTAGCCCAAGGCCTAGCTCACGGCCAAGCCCACGAACAGGCCCAAAGACCAGCCCAAAGACCAATTGCCAAGATCCAAGATCCAAGTCCAAGACCAAGGCCAAGGCCAAGGCCAAGGTCCAAGGTCCAAGGTCACGTTGTTGAGCCGCGAGCCGCGGCCGCGGCGAGGCGGGCGGGCGGCGGCGGCGCGCGTGTGCGCGCGTGTGGGCTTTAAGCCCATACACATGTGCCATTAATTATTACATGCATAAAGGTAACTCCTTATATACTAGAATAATGATGGTTCATTATTCAATGTGGGATTCTATCCCTTATTAATTCACAATTAAGTGAAACTTTAATTCACTATTTCTCACTCACCGGGAATCGGTTTAGAGAAAGTGAATATACCACGATCATCTACTCGGAACGTAGATCGATCCTATGATATTTAATTTTAAAAAATAAAATTAAAATCATTAACGATTCCAACAATCCCCCACATGAGTGAAAATAGCCCAAATGCAATATGCAGACTCAAGCTCAGTCCTCAAGAGGCGTTAAAGTATAAGGATAGGTAGTTCGTGACTTTGAACCTTCCATAGTTAACATCATCGGGTACACATGTGGATTAGTGGCTTGATGCTTTGAACTATTCCCCCATGGCGTGCACCGAGACAATGGTGCTAACACTTGAACACCTCAACCTCATCTGTTCTCACGTTTTGTGTCCTTTGCGGGCCTTGGACACCCCTTTGGATTCATAAGTGTATTTCATGAAGCGGCCCCCACTTCTCACTTATATAGGTGATTCTTTACCGAGTATCTTGCCATACTCAACCTCCTTGAGGTCTTTAGGAATCATTAAAAGTCATAGACTTAACCTCACCACTAGGCAAGCTTTCAACACTCAATTGCTCTATAGGGAATAAACTTAGATGAGTGTTTCACACGAACTCTCATAGCTTAGTTCTCCCATTGAACCAAGTTCTTGGGATCTCCAGTCATCTTGGTTGGGTTACCACTATGATAATTCTCAATTTGTGGATTTTAAACCCATTCCCTCTAGCAATTTATTCATTTGATCACGGTTTAACCCTTTGGTTAGCGGATCCGCTAGATTATCCATTGACCTCACATAGTCAATAGAGATAACCCCATTTTTGATCAAATGTCTCACGGTATTATGGCGTCGACGAATATGTCGAGACTTTCCATTATACACGTTACTTCTTGCCCTACCTATAGCAGCTTGGCTATCGCAGTGTATCATCACCGCTGGTACTGGTTTTGACCAACATGGAATATCTTCTAGAAAGTTTCTGAGCCATTCGGCTTCTTCACCAGCTTTGTCCAAATCTATGAATTCCGATTCCATGGTGGATCGGGCTATACACGTTTGTTTCGCGGACTTCCACGAGACAGTTCCACCCCAATAGTAAACACGTAACCACTTGTAGAAAATGAACTTTTCGTATCGGATATCCACTCGCATCACAGTACCCTTCCAGTACCGGGGGTATCTCGAATAGTGTAGCCCAAGGTTTTGAGTATGCTTTAAGTACCTCAAAACTCTAACGAGAGCTTTCCAATGCTCTTTGCTTGGATTGCTCGTGTAACGACTTAATTTGTTCACAGCGCAAGCTAAATCGGGTCGAGTGCAATTTGTAAGATACATTAAACACCCAATGACTCGTGCATATTCTTCTTGTGCAACGGGCTCCACTCGATTTTTGCTCAAGTGATCATTTAAATCTATAGGGGTCTTAGCCGGCAAGCTATCAAAAGCATTAAACTTCTTGAGAACTTTCTCGGCATAGTGAGATTGTGTCAAGATGATTCCATCTGATTTTCTCAAAATTTTCATTCCAAGAATCACATCGGCTAGCCCCATGTCTTTCATGTCAAAATTTCTTTTTAACATGTTCTTAGTATCGTTAATCACTTGTATATTGTTACCATGATTAACATATCATCTATATAAAGACACACAATAACATAACCATTATTAGTGTTCTTAATATAAACACATTTATCACACTCGTTTATTTTAAAACCATTTGATAACATTACATTATCAAATTTCAAGTGCCACTGTAGTGGAGCTTGTTTCAATCCATATAGGGACTTAACCAGTTTGCATACCTTTTTCTCTTATCCAGGTACAACAAATCCTTCAGGTTGTTCCATATAGATCTCTTCATCCAGATCACCGTTCAGAAATGCAGTCTTAACATCCATTTGATGAATCTCAAGATCGTGCAAAGCAGCAATCGCGAGAAGCACTCGAATAGATGTAATTCTCGTTACAGGTGAATAGGTATCGAAAAAATCGTACCCTTCCTTCTGTTTGAAACCTTTGACTACTAAACGAGCTTTATACTTGTCAATTGACCCATCAGCCTTGTACTTTCTTTTAAGGATCCATTTACATCCTAAGGGCTTACAACCTTCAGGTAAATCAACCAAAACCCAAGTTTGGTTTTGTAAAATTGAGTCAATTTCACTCTGAACAGCTTCTTTCCAGAGCAACCCGTCTGGTCTGGCATAAGCTACTTTAATCGACGTTGGTTCTTCATCCAACATGAATGCTATGTAGTCAGGTCCAAATGTCTTTGGTGTCCTAACCCTACTACCACGTCTCGGTTCAACATCTTCCAGATTAGATCTCGATCGCTTACGTGACTTTGGATTTACATCCACAGGGTTTGAACTTGTTCCTTCATCTTCAACTCTATTGCTAGAATTGTTCTCAACTTTATCATTATCCTTACAAGGATATATGTTTTCAAAGAATACAGCATTCCTTGATTCAATTGTTGTTCCCACAGTCATTTCAGGAACTTCTGACTTGTGGATAACGAACCGATAGGCACTACTGTTTAGTGCATACCCAATAAAGATACAATCGACCGTCTTAGGTCCGATTTTAACTTGTTTAGGTAGAGGTACCTCAACCTTAGCCAAACACCCCCACACTTTGAGATATTTGTATGAAGGTTTTCTACCTTTCCACAACTCATAAGGGGTAATATCCTTACCTTTGCGTGGAATCTTGTTCAATATGTAGTTGGTTGTCGGAATGACTTCCCCACATGTTCCAGGGCAACCTGAACTAATCAAT
Source organism: Orobanche coerulescens (assembly GCA_033398695.1). NCBI lineage: Eukaryota > Viridiplantae > Streptophyta > Magnoliopsida > Lamiales > Orobanchaceae > Orobanche > Orobanche coerulescens. Next base: position 180,346,665 of record CM065809.1, read on the forward strand.
AAGGCATTCATCATATCTTTAAGGGTTCGATTCTTACGTTAAGAACGCCATTAGGCGTGGTGCATATGAGTCGTTGTTTGATGAATTATACCACTTTCGTTGCATAATTCCTCAAACGGGGCTACATATTCGCCACCTCTATCGCTTCGAACCATCTTAATACGACATTTAATTGATTCTCGGCTTCATTCTTGAAGTTCTTAAAAGCTTCAATAGCCTCATCTTTACTTCTCAAAAGATAAAGATAACAATATCTTGTGCAATCATCTATAAAAGTGATAAAGTACTTCTTACCACCTCTAGTTTGCACAAACTTTAAATCACACACATCTGTGTGAATTAATTCAATAGGTTGTGTGTTTCGTTTTACCGAATGAAACGGAAGTTTCGTCATTTTTGCTTCAACACAAATTTCACATTTGTTTTGAGTATTGACTTCATTTAATTTTAGTAAATCTAAGTTTACTAATCTTTTTATAGCATTTAGATTCACATGACCTAATCTACAATGCCATAAATCAGAACACTCAGTCAAGTAAGAAGAAGCAGTAGCATTTTCATTAGCATTACTGGACTTGGTTACATGGCGTTTAGCCAAAGCATTAAGTTTAAAGAGTCCCTCCGTGAGGTAACCCTTACCAAGAAACCTATCAAACTTTTTTATGATAATTCTATCCGACTCAAACACTAGTTTAAACCCCTTTTTCACTAGTATAGAGCCTGAGATCGATTCTTCCTCATATCCTAACATGAAGCACATTCTTCAAGGTGAGTGTCCTGTCCGGACGTAAGTTTGAGGTCCACTTCTCCAACTCCGATAATTTCGGATGAAGTGGATTCCCATGTTGAGCTTCCTTCCCTCAACAAACTTGATAGTTCTTAAACCGGCTCCTATCGGCACCAACGTGGGCGGTCGCACCGGTGTCGACGTACCAACCACCTTGGTTCTCAACGTGGTTGACTTCTTCGGTGACCACGGCGGCAAGGTCATCCTCTTTCCATCCGCCGTTAGACTCGGCGATGTTGGCAACATGTTTCTTCTTCTTGTTGGCCTTCGGCTTTCGACAGTCTTTCGCCGTATGCCCATGTTTGCCACAGTTGAAGCAATCACCATCAAACTTCTTGACCGGTTGCTTCCCTTTGCTCTTGTTTTGGACACTTGGACGAGCCCTTTTATTGGAGGGACCGCCATGCTCCAACAGATTGGCCTTAGCATCAATCAGGCCTTTTGGTTTGTGGTCATTTTTGCGCACGTCAGACTTGATGCGCAATTTCACAATCAAGTCTTCAAGAGTCATCTCCTTTCGCTTGTGCTTAAGGTAGCTCTTGAAGTCTTTCCAACTGGGGGCAACTTTTCGATCACGGTTACCCAGCGGTAAAGCGTCCGGTAGGGCCATTCCTTCGGCATTGACATCATGAACGATGAGTTGGAACTCTTGCACTTGTTCCATGATTGGTTTTGAGTCGACCATCTTGTAGTCCAAATATTTTGCGACTACAAACTTCTTTGTACCTGCATCATCACTACGGTACTTCTTTTCAAGTGCCTCCCACATCTCTTTTGATGTGTTTACAACAGAATAAACATTGTACAAACTATCTTCTAAAGAATTCAGAATAAAGTTTTTACAAAGATAGTCTCCATTGTGCCAATTGTCATAGGCAGCTCGGACTGTGAAACTAGTCTCTTGAGCACTTGGCGCCGGTGGCGCATCTTCCTTAAGGAAGTTCGCAAAGCCTAATGTTGTCAAATAAAACAACATTTTTTGTTGCCACCTTTTAAAGTCGGCCCCACCAAACTTTGGCGGCTTCTCGGCGGCAGGCATCATCCTTGGCCCCGAGGTTGTTCCAAAAAAGGAACCACTCGTGTTGAACCCGTAGGCTCCAACACTATATCCTAGCATGGATCCAACGGTACCACTAAAAGTGGAACCTACGGTGCCACTCGAGGTGGATCCACTGGTAGTCAGAAATGGGTTCGAAAACACCCATGGAGTTGTTGAGGAGGTAGTCGAGCTCATCATGCTGGACAAGGTTGTAGCAATTGTGTTTGCCACGGTCGAAGCTTCGGTCGCGGAGGCAAAGGCAGCGGTGGTGGCGGAGTCGGAGGCAGCAACGGTCGTCATCTCCAGTTGTAGGATTTAGCAAGTAATATTTGTCTTGCGCTTGTTGGATAAATCTGTGTTTTACAAACTTGCTGGGCGAAAAATAAAATACAACTGGAAAAAACAAATTACAACTCGAAAACCAGAAACTACAGGACTCAACGAAGAAGAAAATTACAGAAAACAGAATTGAAAATACAAGAAAATTAATAAAAAACCGTAAATGAAGTCGAGTCGAGGAGGCCTCTTCCCGCAAGACAAATATTGCCCCGGTAGTGCTCTCCGGTTTAGCAATTTGTCTCCAAAGGTAAAACGACTTTCGTCTCGACGGATGTAGCACCACAATTCCGACGAGCTCCGGCGAACAAGAACGAGTCGAGAACTGAACTGACTTATGAAATGCAGGTATGCAAAATATATTTTCGTGCTTTTACGTATTATGCAGTGCATATGAGATGCATGCCTATTTATAGGCCATCTCACCTGCAGGGGAGTTAATACAGCCACTAATGGCTATCATAATGCAATCATTTATGCTGCATTATGGTCAGGAGTTACGATTTTCAAACAAATGGCAGGGGTTACGAAATTCAAACCTGCCATTAACTCATCCCCATAACACCTGGGAGGTTACTTCCGGGTTGGACTGAATTTGAACAGTCAGGACGCACCTGGACTGTACGAGCCCAACTACGTTGTTGAGCTTGTCCAAAAAATTCTTTAAGCTAGCTCACGGCCTAGCTCACGAACAGGCCCAAAGACCAAGATCCAAGATCCAAGGCCAAGGCCAAGGCCAAGGTCCGCGGCACGCGGCACGCGGCCGGGGCGGGCGGGCGGCGGCGGCGGCGCGAGCGTGTGCGCGCGTGTGGGCTTTAAGCCCATACACATGTGCCATTAATTATTACATGCATAAAGGTAACTCCTTATATACTAGAATAATGATGGTTCATTATTCAATGTGGGATTCTATCCCTTATTAATTCACAATTAAGTGAAACTTTAATTCACTATTTCTCACTCACCGGGAATCGGTTTAGAGAAAGTGAATATACCACGATCATCTACTCGGAACGTAGATCGATCCTATGATATTTAATTTTAAAAAATAAAATTAAAATCATTAACGATTCCAACAAAATGTATTTTGATATTAGCATTTTTGATTTTCCCACATAAATTCCAAACTTGGACCAAAAATTTTATTTTTCTTAAATTAAAGTAAAATATCTTGATTTTTTGGGTTTGGTATTCGAGTTTTCTTTGATTTTTCGTTTTTTTTAACCCATAAGAGTCGTACCAGAATCGGACTGTAGTAACTAATGAACTGAAGAATATTGGGAAAAATATTTTTTTAGGCCGTAACTTTGGCCTAGTTGGGTTATAAGGACATTATCTTTTCGGGCCTGAAGAAGAAGGATATTAGTTTTAAAAAGTGGGAAAACAAGGACAATTAAGCCCGAAAGAGGTCCGATTGGGCTTAATTGTCCTTGTTTTCCCACTTTTTAAAATTAATTTCCTTCTTCTCCAGGCCCGAAAAGCTAATGTCCTTTTGACACTACCATTTATTTCTAAAGTTTCTAAATTACTTTTTATTTCTAAAGTTTATAAATTACTTTTTTATTTATTTTACCATTTATCTTTTCAATTATTATAATTTTATTAATATTTTTATTTCAATTATTTTGAAATATATTTTTAAAAATAAAAATATTTAAATTTTTAATAATTACATATCATTAAAATCTTAATAACCGAAATGTACTCAAATTTTAAGTTTTAAAATTTGAAAATCATCACAAAATTAAAACTATCAAATAATTTAAAATAAAAAATTATGTATAAAATTTAAAAATTAGTAAGCATCAACTAATTAACAGCAAAAAAATATATGTAAAAACATAAATATTTTAATATAGTTAAAAATAATATTGATATAGTTTTTTATCAATTTGAAAAATTCTTTAGATGGGGTAAAATAAATTAAACTAATCGAATTGATTAACTCGATTAAATTTTGATTTTATAATAAAAATTTATTGATTTGATTTAAAAAATTATAAATAATTGAAATATTTTTTTGATAAATTAATCAATAATATTGTTAAAATTACTTTTTTAGTTCATATATTACGATATAAATATAAAAATTAAGAGAATTATAAATATTTTTTTGGACGGAAAAGATATCAAAATGTTCTTTTATTTTATTTTTAAATAATTTTTTATTAAAAGATCTTGATGTTCACAGGAGCATTCGTTTGCTTCACACGACCGTTTTAAATAACTCTACAATACTCTTAACAAAAATACATAATTGATATTTTAACAAAAATATATTTTCCCCAACTCTTCTGAACAATATAAATAGATTTGAAGTGTTTTTAAACTTTCTAAAAAATAAAAAGGTATTTTAAAAAAAATTCTAACTTAGTGAGAAATATTTCTTTTGATTAGAAGTGAGCACGAATAGATTTAGTTCGGTTTGGTGTGTTCATTTTTATAAATAAAACAAAATTATTTAAATTCGGTGTGATTTTATTCGATTCTTATTTTTTGATTTGGTTTCAGTTTAAGCCATGATTTCTAAGAACTAATTAAATTCAAATTTTATTTTAAGTAATAATTATTTTTAAAAAAATTAACAAGAAATAAATTTTTTAAAATTTAATTAAATACTACATACACTAGAAAAAAATATTTCAAAACGATCGTGATACCCAACAAAAAATGAGTAAATTTAATTTTATTTTATTATAAGGGATAAATTAAAGATAAATATAAGATATTAAAATTATGTCTGTACTAATATTTAGCGGACTCACTAGCTAATTTTGTTAAACTATGCTATGAACTAGCCCTAAATACAGTTCGGTTAAAACTTAAAACATGTAATTCTTAATACTACATTCTTTAAGAATATATTTAATTTTCATGTTAGGTGAGTTATTCCGAACGGCTGAAATATTTTTTTAGGCCCGTAACTTTGGCCAAGTTGCGTTATAAGGACATTAACTTTTCGGGCCTGGAGAAGGACATTAATTTTAAAAAGTGGGAAAACAAGAACAATTAAGCCCTACACATATGGAATATGAGCTATTTATTGTTTGTAGAAGGCTCGCACGATCGGATAAGCCCCGTATACGACCAATACAAGCTTTCTACAAATAAATTTTCAGATTTAAATTGTTTAAACTTGCTCAATCGTACATGCTTGTGCATGAACGATCGCGCAAACCTTCATCAAATAAAAAGTTCGTAACTCATATTATTAAATTATTAGTAATACCGGGTAGAAATCTTTTTTTTATATATAAAAAAAATGAGCAGAGAATTATTTTACCACCAACTATAAGCATCACTATTGTATTTTCTTTGTTTATTTTTTATCCAAACCAAAAAAAAAAAACAGAATTTCGACACTCTATTTCCAAAATCCGGACCTGAAACCCGCAAATATTGATGAAACAACCCATAATTGTGGCAAGAAACTGAAGATAAATACAAAAAAGTAGATACATAAAATCTTAATCAGTTGGAACTTAGCAGAAAGAAAAACCAGAAAAAAATTACCTTGGGCTTGGGGAGGAGGATGGGGGTAAGCATATTTCGGTTGCTCACTCATATTAGGAGAAATTAAATTAATGAACAAGGGTATTATCGGGCTATAATATATATAATTGATCTGGGCTGTGATGAGAATATAGTGAATGAAATTCCTTCTCTTTCTTATAAGAAAATTTCTAGTGAGAGAATGTGAAAAAGAAAACTCTAGAACAAGTTGGTTTAGAGTGATTTATACTTCCTCTTGGGCTCTGGGTGCATATAAAAAGTTCGATTTGCTTGTTTTGTTCGATTTGAAAAATTCGGCTCTCGGTTCGGTTTGTACATGCAAACACGAACTCAGAGGGAAAAATCTATAGTTCGACAGATCGGACTGCACGGTTCGATTTAATCCGGTTCGCAACTATTAAAAGGCTTATGGACCATATATTTCCTACATAGAGTAATTGAGTTATAACTTACAGGGATTTATGTGTTTTAGAAACCTGCAAATTTAAATTATTTCGAATCGTTTGCAAATTCAGATCGAATCGAACCGAATGATTTTTGTGTAAAAACCCTGCGAGCCGAACTTCGAACCTTAAAATTTGAGGTTCGCACCAATCGAACCGAATAGAACGTACGTTCGAAAAATGATGGACCGAACTTCGAACGTACTATAATTCGGTATAGTTCGGTTCGCTTACAACCCTACTTCCTCTAATTTCTCCTAAATTTATTTCTACTTTTTTTCTGTTATACTGGTCAAAATTTATTTATGCAATTTATAAATATTAATTAACTTAATATTATATTATTATAAACATCTCCTGTACTCGCATTATATTGCACAACACGCTCAATAATTATTTTTATTAAAACACTTGGGGGAGATATTCTAGAAAAAGTTTAGAAGACAAATGAAGTATTAATTTTTAGAATCAGATACTCTTTTCGTCTCGACAGAAGTATACGTTTCACCAAAAATATATTTATTAGAAATATATTGTATTTTATTAGTAGCTGTTAAAATTTAGAGTGCCATCTCGAAATAAATTGGCAATGAGAGGAGCAGCACATAATCTTTATATATGAATTGCAAGGCTTATAATTACCTGAGGTGGGATTAATGCTTCAACATGCCCCCTCACGCGTAGTCTGAGTCAAAACTTACAGCGTGGATTTTTCAACTCGGGTAGCGCGGAGCTAGAATATCATGGGCCTTTGGGCTCGCACGTGTAAAGATCCTACTCCGATACCATGTTAAAAACCAATCGACAATAAGAGGAGCAGCACAACATCTTTATATATTAATTGCAAGGCTTATAATTATGCGAAGTGAGATTAATTCTTCAACAGTAGCTCTAATTATATGAGACCATGACACTTTTTATTTTAGTCTCCATTATATAATTATTATTATTAATATTTCCTACTTTCGCTACATATTTATCATCAAACATTATAAATTTTACATCTTCGTTACATTCAATTTTTTCTTTTTTCCAAATTATACTTCTTTTCTTCTAAAATATACTCTCTATGTCCTGCTCAAAGCTTGATAGAGGCGTATATTTAGCGTATTTTAAATAATGATTAAGATTATATATGCGTAGTGGAGATAAAAAATAAAAAGTATTAACGACTGTGTTGAGATTAGAAAGCAAAAAATAATTGTTTAATCTGACTGAGTACAAATGATAGATGAAAACTTTTAAAATAAAAATAAAAAATAAATATACCTATTTGTTGGGAGGGAATATGTTTTAGTTGGGATACACATCTTCGTCGAGACGTGTGGACGACGAATCGACGATCACCTCTTCATTCATATCATATACGTGTCAATACATGAGTGCAGCGTAACTGAGGTTTTAGAACTGCTAGAATGTTCTGGCCCCTACTCTAAAATATGCTTTCACACCACTCGCCAAAAATATGATCACAATATTGGAAGAGGTGTTGAAGGGAAAAATAACACAAGACAAGAAAGTAGGGCAAAGTGTTGTATTATTTCATCATTGAGTTCTCTTAAATAGGGTGAAGTACATACAAACAGGCCTCAGCCAAATCCTATCTAGGAAAGCCCATAAACTAACAGACTTGACACAACTTATTATTCCTTTAACACTCCCCCTTGTGCCTGCCTACAAGTCAAGCGTCATGTCAGCCGTTAAAACCTCGTCAAGCAAAAACCCAGTGGGAAAAATGTCTTTATCGTACGGAAAAGAGTACAACATCTAGACACATTGAGTTTAGACTTCGTCCTTTGAATCTATCCTCTCATATGATCGTTACATTTGATCATAGCGCTACTAAGGTGACCATTCCATCGATCCCTAAAATCGTACATCTTGTTACCTCATTAAAAACCTTTCCAAGTGATAAAACCCCGGGAAAAATGATCCTTGGAAGGAAAAGAGTATAACGTCGTTGTGGATGTAAGACTTCTCAAGTCTACATCTCCCCCTGATTTGTACATCAATCAAGGATACTTTGAAAAACTTGTGCATGTGTCGTTTGCCTCATTAAAAACTTTGTCAAGTAACAAAATCAAGTGGGAGAAAATAAACCTTGGTCAAAGAAAAGAGTACAACGTCGGTGAGTAAGTTTCTTTATGACTCACCCTTCTCCCTCTACCTTTACATCGATTTCGGGAGTTCGGAAATTCTCCGCATTCCGATACTTCTCACATGTTTTTCAAACACGGCCTTAGGCAGAGATTTGGTGAACAAATCGGCCACATTCTCCTCAGATCTGACTTGCTTTACTTGAATATTGAGGAGAGCCTGTTGTTGCTGATTATAGAAGAATTTCGGAGATATGTGTTTTGTGTTATCCCCCTTGATATACCCAAGCTTCATCTGTTCGATGCAAGCTGCATTATCTTCATATATGCATGTGGGTGCTCCAGTGACATTACTTAGTCCACTGTTACCTCGGATATGTGTAATGATAGCTCTTAACCAAATACACTCACGTACCGCCTCATGCAAAGCGATAATTTCGGCGTGATTAGATGAGGTAGCTACAAGGGTTTGCTTTGTGGATCTCCAAGATATAGCAGTGTTCCCAATAGCAAATACATAGCCAGTTTGGGAACGACCTTTGTGTGGGTCGGAGAGATACCCTGCATCAGCAAATCCTACCAATACGTTCGTCGGAGTAGGTTCTATGGCATTAGCATTTACTTTAGCATTTGCCTTTACGGAAGCAGCTTCCTTTGCCTGCTTGTAGGGAAAGAATAGTCCCAAGTCAATGGTTCCTTTTAGGTATCGGAATATATTCTTGATACCATTCCAATGACGTTGCGTCGGTGCTGAACTAAATCGAGCTAGTAAGTTTACTGAGAAGGCGATGTCCAGTCGCGTACATTGAGCTAAGTACAATAGAGCGCCTATTGCACTTAAGTAGGGAATTTCAGCTCCCAAAAGCTCTTCGTCATCTTCCTTTGAACGAAATGGATCTTTCTTCGCATCCAAGCTACGACCCATCATGGGAGTGCTAACCGGGTGTGCTTTGTCCATGTTAAAGCGTCTAAGCATCTTCTGGACATAAGCAGACTGGTGGATGAGAATTCCACAGACTCTATGTTCTATCTAAATACCAAGACAGAAACGAGTCTTCCCAAGATCTTTCATCTCAAACTCAGTTTTCAAGTATCCGGTGGTTTCTCTTATTTCATCAAGAGTGCCGATTATATTCATATCGTCGACATACACTGCGATGATTGCAAATCCGGAACTTGTTTTCTTTATAAAGACGCAAGGACACAGTTCATCGTTCTTGTATCCCTTTCCAATCAAGTATTCACTCATACGGTTATACCACATCCTTCCGGATTGTTTCAAGCCGTAAAGTGAGCGTTTCAAACGAACTGAATACGCACTCCGTGGTCTGGAGTTACTTGATTTGGGCAATGAAATGTCGTCGGGCACTTTCATGTAAATCTCCGTATCTAGATCCCCATAGAGATACGCAGTGACCACGTCCATTAGCTGCATTTCCAATCCTTCGGAAATAACTAGGCTGATTAGATAGCGGAACGTAATAACGTCCATTACGGGGGAGTACGTTTCCTCGTAATCTATACCAGGGCGTTGTGAGAAACCTTGTGCAACAAGGCGAGCCTTGTACCTCAGGACTTCGTGATTCTCATTACGCTTTCTGACAAGAACCCATTTGTGTCCAACAGGCTTTACACTTGGCGGAGTTAGCACTACTGGGCCAAGTACCTTGCGTTTTGTTAGAGAGTCAAGCTCTTCCTGGATAGCTTCTTTCCATTTAGGCCAATCGGCTCTTTGTTGACATTCTTCAACAGAGCGTGGTTCGACATCATCGTGCTCTATGATTTCTTGAGCAACTGTGTATGCAAACACATCATCAATATGAGTGGTCGATCGTTCCATCAAATCAGACGCACTTTCATAATTGATCGAGATCTCTTTGTTTTCTAATGTCAATCGATCTCAGGCGTCCCCATTAATGATTCGTGGACATAGCTATAGTCGAGATGATCTCGTGGGAAGGATTCCCAGTATTGATGATTAATGGGTTGGTTTGTGCCTCACCGCCTTTTCTTCCTTGGGCGGGTGTCAGCCGAAGGTGGCCTCCCCTTTTCCTTTTGGGAGCCACGGCCTCGATCGCATTTCCACCGGGTGCGATCGCATCACTCGTGCGTTGGTGATGTGCCCTTTATTCGGGACTTCTAACCTTGCGGGCACATTTGCAGTGGAATGTGTGATCTTGTCACTTTGGCGATATCGAACGCATCGGGCATCGAATGCGCTACGCTCAAGATCGAGGATTCGTTGTACTTCACGATCACATAGTGAGGTACGGGGATCATAATGAGACAGACTCGGGACGTACCAGACAATTCCCGCTGCGTTCCTTGAGAAACTTCTTTTTCTCCTCTCCCCCTAACGACGGGAATTCTGACTCATTGAAGTGACAATCCGCAAAACGTGCGGTAAAGAGATCTCCTGTCAAGGGTTCTAAGTAGCGGATAATTGTTGGGGATTCGTATCCAACGTAAATACCTAAGCGTCTCTGAGGACCCATTTTATTGCGTTGTGGAGGCGCAATCGGCACATATGTTGCACAACCAAATATGCGTAGGTGTGAAATATCCGGTTCATATCCAGTTACCAACTGGTACGCAGAAAATGGTTGGCCAACGGTGGGTCTGAAACGAATAAGTACGGCTGCATGTAGGACTGCATATCCCCAAGCAGAGATGGGCAGATTGGTGCGCAAAACCAATGCTCGTGCAACCATTTGGATTCTTTTAATGGTTGCCTCTGCGAGACCATTTTGTGTATGCACATGGGGAACGGGATGCTCTACATCGATTCCGATTGACATGCAGTAGTCATCAAATACTTTAGATGTAAATTCTCCTGCATTATCGAGTCGAATAGACTTGATAGGGTGATCAGGATGGTGAGTCCTTAGACGAATGATCTGAGCTAGGAGTTTTGCAAATGCAGCATTTCGAGTGGAAAGGAGTGCGACATGTGACAAGAGTGTCTAAGCATCCACCAATACCATAAAGTACTTAAATGGTCCGCATTCTGGGTGGATGTGTCCACAAATATCTCCTTGTATACGTTGTAAGAATGGGATGTTCGCTTTAGTATCTTTAGTGTAGGAAGGTCTCGCTCCTACTTTAGCTAAAGAGCAGGCTTTGCAGAATGAGCGATGTGCTTTTGACATAGTCAATTGCTTAGAAGGGGTATATGTCTCTATTTCTTTAGATGACATAGCATGATTAACATCAATACTGTTCTTCATGTTGAGTTGTTGCCCCTTTTTCGCTCGAAAGAAAGGATGTCCGTGCGAGTTCTTTAGGATACGGATCATCATATCTCGACCAGGATGACCTAGTCTATCATGCCAAAGCCTATATGAGTCTTTGTCCCAAATTTCATTTATGGTGACAGATAGGATTCGAATACCCTAATGGTTGTGGTGTACACCACTATTTTGACTCTTAAGTTTTTCTAATATGCGTTTACGTCCACATTCATTAGATGTAATATAAAGGAACTCGATTCCATTCTCACAGTGGGTTTCGACGTGGAAACCATTGCTACGTATATCTTTAAAACTTAGTAAGGTTCGAGGGGCCCTAGGTGCGTATAGAGCATCGGTAACTCGGATAAGAGTGCCGTTAGGCAATAAAAATCGGGCATTGCCTCGCCCTTGGATGAGTTGGGAGGACCCAGTCATCGTGGTTACCGAGGTTTGACATGCAATTAATTCCGTGAATAGAAGCCTATTCCTAAGAATGGTGTGGGTGGTCCCACTGTCAACCAAACATTCAAGTTCTCCCCGATTCATTCCTACGAAAAGGAGAGAAAAAAAATCGAACCATAAACATGCAAGCAATATTCATTTCTTCGAAATAAAGCTATGGATATAACGTAAGCAGTAATAATATCTTGTTCTAGAAAAACAAAGTTTCATCACACCATTATTGAAAATAAAACATCGAAAAAATCATTCCGAGTTAACAATGCCAAATGTAAACGAGAAAGTAAACATAATGAAAACATTCAGTCATAAAGGGGTGCCTCTAATGACTGTGACACGTATGGCTCATTGCGATTATCGGTGACTGTGAAATTGACGTCGGGGGACTTGTCGAGAGCATCTTCCTCCATATAGTGACCCTCCCGTTCTTTGGACTCTCTATATTTCTTGTAGTGTGCTGCGACTTGTTTACTTGCATGGCAGTTCTTGTACCAATGTCCAGCATCTCCACATCGATAGCACGGTTCATTGCCAACTCTGACTTTGGGAGCGACATGGGGGGTAGGTGCTTTGTTTCCTTGGCCGTAAGAGCCGGAGCACCAAGTCTACTCATTACATTGGAAGAACCCCCACGTCCTCGACCACGTCCTCGACCACTGTGCCCTCTTCCACGTTGTGGTTTGGGGTTGCCATGACCGATCCCTGTGCATTGGGTTTCTTTCCACCTTTCACTTTGCCATAGTTGGCCTCGGGAACTTTCTTTGTCCCGGCCCTGGCATTGTTGCTCACCAATACTTCATTGTGCCTCTCACCACTTGCGGTAGGTTGATAAGCTTATTGAAGGTAGTGATGCGTTTATTGTCATACTCCTATCTTCTTGGTTCGCTAGTATAAGGGCGGAAGTAGGAAAAGTGGAAAAAGTTTTCTGAATCATATCATCTTCTGTGAGGTCCTTTCCACAGAAATTAAGGCGTGCCTTCAGACGGAGCATATCTTTGTTGAAATCGTTGATCCGTTTATAATCAAGCAAGCGGATTTCATTCCACTGTACGGTCAACTCTGGGAGCAAAGTATTGTGGATGTTCCCAAAACGGCCCTTAAGGGCATCACACAGTTCTTTCGGGGATTTCAACTGCAGATATTCCCACCTTAGGCTCGGGTCGATATGTCGCCTAAGGAACATTAATGCACTAGCTTTGGTCTTGTCAGACGGTACTTCGCCTGCTTTTTCAAAGATCGTAGCATTATAGTCCTTAGCGATAAAAGTGGTCTCTACGTCAGAAACCCATCTATGGTACTCAAGCCCTTCTGAGTCCAAGATGTCAAATTCGGGACGAGTTGGATCAGCCATCTTGAGACAAGAAAAAAAAAAGGAAAATGAATTTTCACAGTATATCATGAGTACTTTCCATGATAAAATTTTCAATAATGTGGAGGGTTATTATTTTTCAGAACCAAGATATGGTCAAAATTACTTTCGATGCTATTGGGCTTTATACCGATGAAATTACTTTATCACGGTTCGAGTTGATATAAATAGTAGAAATAAGTCCTCTAGTTTCTACTAATGATGAACTTAATATACATGCCATAACTAATAATGCATGCAAAATATATATATAATTATAGATATAATCACATAGCCCTATGAGTATATCTATACACGTATATATGCAGTCAAAGAGGTATCTTATGCCGCAATTATTATTAATTCAACGTGAATTTATTTTAATTCAAGTTGCTTAAGCAATTTATTTTAATTTAATTAAAATTATGGATGCATCATGCTTTTGGTTAAATTAAGCATAAATAAATTCGAAGTACAATATGCAATTAATAGTAATTAATTAAAAAATGTAAATTCGCACGTTGCAGATAGTAAGGTTCGTATTTGTGTACTTTGTTTCGCGAATAGGAGCAGAAACGAACTGAAAACAAGACTGCGTGCGGTTCGGGTCAGCAACCGGATCTGATTTTGTCAGCAACCGGGTCAGTGTTCTCCTTCTGGGTCGCGGGGATGACGTCACGGTCTGGAGATTTGGAACAATGGAAGTCGGAGACGAGTTGCAGTGGACGGGTCGCGATCTGGAGAAGCCGGAGGAGGTCGCGATCTGGAGAAGCCGGAGGAGGTCGCGATCTGGAGAAGCCGGAGGAGGTCGCGTCAGGCGGATCTTCGCGCGCGGGATGAAGCAGGCGACGGAGGTCGGACGTCGGGGAGAAAAAGCGAGCAGGCGAGGTCGCACGTCGTGGTGAAGATGACTGGGGGAGGTCGCTCGTCGGCTAGGGTTTGCAGCGAGCGGGCGAATCTGAGCGGGGGTTCGATCTGGACTGGAGAAAACCGGAGGAGCAGGTCGCGTCGGGGAAGGTGATGACGGCGCGGCGGATTTAGGGTTTTTTGTCCGCGAATTTTTTTTTCGTTTTTTTTTTTTCCAGAATTTTCGGCCGGGATTTTTCTCAGTTGGTTAGACACGTGCTGATAACGTGTTGAAGGGAAAAATAACACAAGACAAGAAAGTAGGGCAAAGTGTTGTATTATTCCATCATTGAGTTCCCTTAAATAGGGTGAGTACATACAAACAGGCCTCAGCCAAATCCTATCTAGGAAAGCTCATAAACTAACAGACTTAGGCACACAACGGATATTATTACTTTAACAAGAGGATATTTTATTTGGTGCAATTATTAAAGGGTATGGGGTTTATTTGGTCCTGACTATTTAATTGTATTAGTTGATTTGGCTAATATTTTGTATTAATAATTTGGTAAATAATTAATAGCTGATAGCTATTTAATTATGTAGAATAATCAAAAAGGACGTTCACCCAATTTATTATTTGGACGATTTCTATATTCTCACTAATTAAAAAAAATATTTCGATAACTCATATTTTAATTTATATAACATAATAAAATAATTTAAAACTATTGTATGAATATAATTATGTATTTCAATAAAATAAAATCATTTCTTAAAATTGGGAACTCTAGTAGAATAGAAAAAATTCATTCAATTTGAACAAAATATAATTCAACAATTTTTTTTTAATATCACTTTATTTTTAAGTGACATAAGTTTTTTCCTAATATCTAATCTTTTATGTAGTAAAAATAAAGTATTTAATAATTTATCATAATCATACAATTCTATAAAATTGAGATAGAAAATGTACATCCACCACCTAATTATATTCCCGTTATATTAATTTTTTAATTAAAATTTTGGTTTGAAATTTATGATTAAGGAGATATGTAGGGATAAGTAAGTCTTTTCAACCCATTTATTGAATAAGGTAATTGAAAAAACTCCTAAAATGAGCTTCTTGAAAATTAAAGGATTGAGCTCAATCATCGAATTTAAAAAGCTCCCAACCAAACGAATTTTATTTTGTTTCAAACCTCTAATTTTGACTAAAAAAATGTTTACCAAATGGGGCCAATATCCTTTTTATTAAAATAGAAACGAGTAAAGGAATATTTGAATCACCCATACATATATGCATGCATACATGCATGCATACATACATACATACATATATATATATATATAAGTGTGTAGGGGTGGATTCAGGTGATAATGCAGTTTAAGTTAAGAAATAAGAATTAATTTCATCCATAGATCTTGATAAATGGATGATCTAGATTTATTCTCACAAAAATTTGATGCATATAAGGCAATATTTTAATGCATCAAAAATTTGATGCATATAATGCAAATTTTAATGTATTGCAGTTTTGATGCACGAAATACATATATTTCATATATAATTAATACAAAACTCATGCATATTCACAATTTGCAGGATAAAAATCATTCTCATTTAATGTCCAGTATCGTTTACGGTGTAAATTGAGTCGACGACCCAGCCAATTATTACATCTAAGCACAAGGTTCAGCACTAGTCTTTTACATCCCCAGTCGGTTATTTTTGTAGAATATTAACCATTATTCCACATCTTCACACAAATCTGCCCGCTAATAGCCGGACCACCCAATTTATTCTCCCTAAGGATGGTGGCAGTGGTGGGCGGTATGCTCAGCGGGATGGTCATACTGCCGGTGAACACCGCCGTCACCTCGGCGGTATGGCCAACGGCATGGCTCCAACGGCAATATATACTTCTGCGGTTTGACAGAAGTAACCAAAAAAAAAAAGCTGTTGGCCACAAGAAACCAAAAAAAAAAGGTGGGCCAAAACACTTTTTAAAAAAACGGTGGGCCAAAACAATGGCCAAAATATTATACCGTTGGTAGACCAACAAGGAAAAAAAAAAAAACTTCTATATATACAAACTATATCCATTTCAAAACACAAACACCTCTATTTTTATATTTTCCATTTCAACACAAACATTTTAATCATGGATCCAAGCAAATCAAAAGGTGTTTCATCACAAAAAGGTCGTGAACGTGGCAATCGTGGTCGTGTTCGTCCGCAAGTTCCACCACCGACGTATCCACAACCTCCACCACCGATGCATCAACAATACCCTCAATCGGGCTATTATCCCCAACCTCCACCACCGATGCATCAACAATACCCTCAATCCTTTAACTATCCCCAACCTCCACCACTGATGAATCCAACCCAATATAACATTTCAATGACGAGTGACTTCAACCCGTTTTGTGACTACCGTGAAGGTCCTTCGTGGCGTGAACCAAGTGTGGAACGCGAACTACCTCTATATGATGATCCCGATGATGATGTTGAGATTGTTCCCGAAACGCAACAACAAACTCAAATTGGTATACATTTTATTTTTATAAACGTTATATTTTTTTTATAAACGTTATATTTTTTTTATAAACATTATATATTTTTTTTATATACGTTATATATATATATTTTTTAGATGAAGGTGTTCAAGTCGTTAAAGGGAAAACTAAAGCGGATAAAAAGTCTTGGACGTCGATCGAAGAGGTTGCTTTGGCTAAATCGTGGATTCATATCTCGACATGTAGAAGAGTTGGGAATGAACAAGGTAGAGAGCGGTTTTGGGAAAGAATTTTGGAGCATTTCGCGGCCACCATTAAAGACACTAAGCGAACTCGTCATGGTTTGAACACAAAGTGGAAAAATATGAATCACGCAATGGCTATCTTTAACGGGCTATACATCCAACAAGTAATTTTTAAACTATATACTTGTGTTAATTTATATACTTGTGTTCCACTTTAATACTTGTGTTAATTTATATACTTGTGTTAATTTATAATTGTAGAATCGCATTCGTGAGAGTGGGTGTGACGATGTCAACGTCATGGGTAATGCCTTGTCCGATTATGATAAGAAACAGAAGGGCAGTTCTTTTACTCATATTGAAGCGTGGAAGGTTGTTAAGGATGAACCGAAATGGTTGGCACAACCATGATTTCAAAAATTATCTTCGACATCTCATTCCGACAAACGAAGAAAGTCGTCGGAATCTAGCTACTATCAGTCCGGAAGCAATGACAATGTTGAGACTTTTATTCCGGATCTAAATGACGACACAACTCCTGTATCAAAAATAAAAGGGAAAAAGCCCGCTAGCGAGTCGTCGACAAAGAATAGTGTTGCTGAGTTTATTGAGAACTATACGGCAAAGAAAGCACTAGCGTTGGATGAGGCGAGGGCAGAAAAACGTGCAAAGGATGAATTGTCCAAACAGTTGATGTCGCAACAACTCGAAAATGCTAATGAAAAAGCTATGATTCGGGCATACAAATTCTATAACGAGCCGCACGAACACATAACCAATCCGGTTATGCGGCAATTCGCTATTGACAAAAAACGTGCGTACGCGGAGAAGTATGGATGGCCTACCGATTTTAAGATATAATTATGCATTTTTTTTAAGAATAATGTAATTGTCTTTCTTTTTTTTATTTTTATTTTTTTAAGTATTATGTAATTTTCTTTTAGTTATTAATGAAATATTATGTTTTTATTAATTTATGAAAATAAAAAATTAAAAAAATAAAATTAGTTGGGAGGTATGAAAAAAGGCATGGTTGCCACTAAAAAGGGGTTGGGAGGTATGAAAAAGGTATGAATGATGTGGAATGAGGTGAAATGATATTATTGATGGATTTGGGAGGTATGGGATTTTTGGGAGGCATGACTGCCACCATCCTAAGATTGGGGCAGATTGGAAGAAAGGACAACCTAGAGGAGCATTGTCAACATCTAGAGCAGTGTGTACAGACACCAGATATCATTTCATGACCGTGTTGATCTCTGGTTAGCTTGCTACGAGAGAAATGAAAGGATAACATTAGCGTCAAGGCATTGTTTGCCCGAATGCTTCGACGGTCGAGCCACGCATGCTAATTTGGTTAGGGGAGGTTGCCGCTGGTCGAGAAATTGATTATGAAGAGGACCGCAGCGGATAGAACACCAATTGGGGGTGGCGAAACCAATTTCCATGCTTATGTAGTACAGACTAAGCGTGTGGAGCCTCGAGACGCTGTACGGACTTGAGAATTCTCATCCCGTAATCAATGGTATTAGATCCAAAACCTCATTCAATACGATGTGGTTCAATGTAGTCATGTTCTGTCGGTGTTGCTGTGTGGGGAGTGAATGCTGGTGCGAAGAGGACACGGTCAAGAAGCGACTCATGTTAACATTGTCAAAGATTTTAGGCCGTGAACATGGAACGATTAAAAAGAGGTGGTCCTAGGCTTGCGAGATTAGATAGTCGGAATGCAAACACACTTGCATTGTGCATTATCTGAAGGATGCTCCAAATGCATGGGATGGAAAAAGATCGGGGTAAGAGTATTGGATCATCGTGAGTCATTATGAAAAAATTGACATGTGGGTAATGCAGTGGTTGAGAAACTATCATCCGAACGATGTACTGATGCCAAGAAGCTTATAAGGTGAAGGTTGGTGTCGGTCGGTGATGTGATATGTGCGCGGGGCATTGTAGGTTAGCGCTAGAAATGAACATGAATTGCTATGACCATTTTGTGGGGCGTGAGTCCATACAGGGTACTAAAAAACTCGTTCTCCCTAACACATCCTCAAGACTACGTGATGTAATCTAAATGATGAACAATTGAATGGCATATCTTCTGATTAGTTAGCCACAAGAGGTGTAAGTGGGACGACATTAGCTTTAAGACGTTTTTTTGAATGCTTCGATCTGACCGAGTCAGGCATGCCGACCTTGTTAGGTGTGGAGAGCATGCGGATGGTCGATGACTGAACTATGAAAAGGATTGTAGTAAATTGGGCAAAATTGGTCAGGAGCTATTACCGCCTCCTTAATGATCTCCTCGCATCATTACAAGTTCATGTGGTTCCTGTTTGGTTCGCTTTATATTTTTATTGCCTCGTTTTTCCAACTTATTAGCTTTCCTATATGTGGGATCAGCTTGATACTTTCACTCTCTAGCACTTTTGTTTCTTAGTTTGTTCTTGCATTTCTGTCGTTGATGGGTGCCCGATCTCCTTTTTAATAAATTGACGAGTAGAAAAATAGCCAAAGTCCTTTCAATTTTGACATTTTGAATTATTACAACCTAACAAACAAAACAAACAAAGAATTATTTCCAAGAACGATAGGCGTAGTAGTATATTAGTGTCACGACCCCAGATACCGTTTAATGACCGTGTTGATCTCTGGTCAGCTTGCCACGAGAGAAATGAAAGAGCAACATTAGCGTCAAGGCATTGTTTGCCCGAATGCTTCGACGGCCGAGCCACGCATGCTAATTTGGTTAAGTTTGGGGAGCTTGTCGCTGGTCGAGAACTTGATTATGAAGAGGATCGTAGCGGATAGAACACCAATTGGGGGCGGCGAAACTAATTTCCATGCGTATGTAGTACGGACTGGTCCCGAAGCGTGTGGAGCCTCGAGACGCTGCACGGGCTTGAGAATCCCCATCCCGTAATCAATGGTATTGGATCCAAAACCTCATTCAATACGGTGTGGTTCAATGCAGTCATGTTCTGTCGGTGTCGCTGTGTAGGGAGTGAATGCTGGTGCAATGAGGACACGGTCAAGAAGCGACTCATGTTAACATTGTCAAAGATTTTAGGCAATGAACATGAAACGATTAAAGAGAGGTGGTCCAAGAAGCTTATAGGGTGTCGGTTGGTATCGGTCGGTGATGTGATATGTGTGTGGAACATTGTAGGCTAGCGTTGGGGGCACGAGGAGCTGTCCACCCGGGGATGGCGCCGCAAATAAACATGAATTGCTATGACCATTTTGTGGGGTGTGAGTCTATACAGGATACTAAAAAACTCGTTCTCCCTGACACATCCTCAAGAAGACGTGATGTAGTCTGAATGAGGGAGAATGCCACAACCCGAAATGTTGCCACTGCGATGAACAATTGAATGGCGCGTCTTCTGATTAGTTAGCCACAACAGGTGTAAATGGGGCGATATTAGCTTTAAGACGTTTTTTCGAATGATTTGATCTGATTGAGTCTGCCGACCTGGCTAGGTGTGGAGAGCATGTCGATGGTCGATGACTAAACTAGATTGTAGTAGATTGGGCAAAACTGGTCAGGAGGCCTCCTTAATGATCTCCTCGCATCATTACATGTTCCTGTGGTTCCTGTTTGGTTCGCTTTATATTTTTATTGGCTCGTTTTTCCAACTTATTAGCTTTCAGAGTTTATTTCCCCTCTGCCTATATGTGGGATCGCTTGATACTTTCACTCTCTCGCACTTTTGTTTCTTAGTTTGCTCTTGCATTTCTGCCGTTGATGGGTGCCCGATCTCTTTTTTAATAAATTGACGAGTAGAAAAATAGCCAGTCCTTTCGATTTTGACATTTTGAATTATTACAACCGAACAAACAAAAACAAACAGAGAATTATTTCCAAGTACGATATAGTGGTATAGTGGTGTTGCTCGGGGGCCAAAGAATACAGGTTCAAACTCTACCGACACTACTAGGTCAGTGTGAATAGAAAAAAAAGGATGATCCTTTCTCACATAACCCATAGTAAATCGCAACATGAATCCACCATGCAACAACAACACAAAGCTGCAAGACTGCACCATATATATATATATATAATCACGTTAACAATACAATACGGAATCCAAATAAACAAGGAAAAAAAATATAAAATTAGATACCAAGTCTCGAAGAATCCGGGGTTCCTTCTTGGAGGAGGAGCAGCATACTGAGGCGGTACCATTACAAACGGCCCTCCATACGAAGAACCTACTTGAACAAATTCCCAATCAAACTAAAACTTAAAGCTTTCGTCTCTCGAAATAAATTAAGTTAGACCGTCTTATATGAACTTTTGCCACTTAATTTTTACACGACTAGAAAAAAACACTTCTCAAATCGGATAAAAAAACTTAAATTGATTATTTAACCGTTATAGATCCATCCCGTCGACGTAGAAAGTTTGAGCTTTATCCGTTGTTTTGGAATCGATCTAGAATCGATTGTTCAACCGATCTAGCAAACCTATCTGAACGAGTCTATTTTTCCTATTTTTTAATATAACATAGAAACTATCTTAAAAATTGAAGAAAATGTTCATGTGTTGATCTTTCTTACCAGGAGCGGGATATGGGTAGGCATACTTGGGAGCGTCGACCATGATTACAGTATACTGTATATCCACTAAACTCACAGTCAGGAGAGTGAAGGATAGTGAAGATACATAGTAAGAAGAAGGTGGGGTTTCAATACATTTTAGTTTTTTATATTTTGATGTCTCTCAATAAAGATAAGTAGAACCGACTGCAAGAAATGTTGATACGTGGTGTTGGTGACACAAGATATATTCGGAGTGCACGTGGCGGATCAATAGGTAGGGCTTTCATATTTGTCGATTCCAATTTGTATATTCTTCTTATTAGAGTTGAGCTGTGCGGATTGGAATCAACAAATATGAAAAAAAAAATATAATTTTAGTACAATTTGTCTGAGGCCAAGAGTTTTCCGCGCTGACGATAAGAAAATACATCTTAATTACACTACATATTTTTTCATATTTGTCGATTGAGTTGTATATTCTTCTTAGGATTGAATTGTACGGATTGGAATCGACAAATATAAAAAAATATGTAATTTTAACACCGACCTAACGTCAGGTCAAGTTTTCATGGCCTGACGGTAGAAAAGCCCCAATAGGTATGTGATTACAGTTTTTCATGTGACGTATTCATCCGTTCTCTTATCACGATAATATCTGGACTTTAACGTTTGTAAATGCATAATTTTTTTATTAATATTTTTAATTTTTTATTTTTAAAAAATATAAAAAGTTGATATTTTGAAAATATATTTCGAGATGAATCTAACAAAATCTCACATGACTACATTTTTTTTATATGTATAAATCATAAAAAATGATCAAAAAATAGTATGTGAATTGTGTAATAATCAACACGTTACAATAATAATAGAACGGATGAAGTATATATTTATACGGGATGGATCCTCTATCCAACTTTTCATGTTTCACTTTTCGTATCCCATTAATAGTTTCGTTATTTTAAAAATATTGATTTAAAAATAGAATTTTAGTAATAAATAATAAATATTTATTAACATTTATCATAAAAATTTAGAATTTAAAAAAATTATATAACATAATTTTGAAATAATTTTGATTATAAATGGAACATGATAGAGGACCTCATCCCTATTTATACTACCTACGCACTCTCTCTCTCTCTCTCTCTACGATAGCTGGGTTTTTGAAATCATATTAAGACTTAAGAGAGAGAAAATTGAAAGAGATCCCTCCTCTTTATTTTAGAATTGCCAAAGTTTTTAAACTATTCTATGAATATTTTTTCCGCCTAAAATGAAATATGAGGTTTACAAAATTATCAATTTATGTATTGTTGGTTGAAGGGAAAAATTATGAATTTTACCGTGTGGTTTGTATATGCTATTTTTAGTTACTACTAAATCTTGAGTAGATCTTTTATATATTTTGTGTTCGGGTTATCAAGGTAGAATTTAATTGTGATTCGATATTTATCGTCGATGAGAAATTTAATAAAATGATACATTACACATAAAAACGATGATGCCACTGATATTGTAAATCTATTTTTTAGAAAGTTGTTTTTTTGTATGGATACCTAAGCGCATATTGTCCAATCGAGATACTGAGTTTCTTAATCATTTTCTATTCGACAATTTGGCATTCCAACTAATAGTCATACTGAATTAGTTAATCGAGCGCTTCAATTGTCATGAGGGGTTAATTTTTGAATTTGTGTTTTGTGAAAGACATTGCAATGATAATTCAATTGATACATATAAAAAGCAAATGATGATTCAATTTGAAAAGAAAATTCATGAAATACAATAGAAACTCTATAAATTAATACTGTTGGGACAACCAAAATTTATTAATTAAAAGAGTTATTAATTAATTGACAAATTAATAATTATTAATTTATATATTAATTAATATTTTATTAATTTATAATGAAATACTTAATTTATAAAAAACTTTCAAACTTTCACTTAATTATTGTACAATGCATGTACATATCAAATGAAGAGTCCAATTTAAAATAACCCTTCAATCTCTCATCTGATTATGCGTCCTGTGTTGAATATACCAGTGTATATTTTTTCTATAAATATAAAATCAAAATATGCGAACATTAAAGCGGCCATCATATTGAATAATTTATTGCTGAGCCTATATGAGAATACAACACTAGAAGTTCTTACGGTGATAAAGAAAATTAGAGATGCGATTTAAGATGAAATTGATTCCAACAAAAAAGAAATACAATTGAGTAATTTTTTAAGAAACCTTCATAAATTATTCCTACAATATGTACAATATATAAGAAATTAGTAATTTATACTATATGGGACCTATTGAAATTATCGAAAATGTATTATCTTATAATTTTAGCGAATTATTAATTTAGCACCCTATCCCTGAGTCGGGACCGGCCAAAACTATTATCTTAGAGAGTTTATTAAATAATCAAGTATTAAATTATCGAATTTCTACTGTGTATATATATATATATATATATATATATATATATATATATATATATATATATATATATATCAAATTGCAAAGGAGATATAGTATTTATATTTTTATAAGTTGAATGAGTGAAAATAGAATATGCAGTGGATGGATAAAATAAGGGATTGTAAAGCTATATTTAAAATACTAATCTAAAATATAAGTATGTCTTTATCAGCTTATAAACAAGTTGTATTTATATTAAGTTGGGAAAATATATGGTAGAAAATTGTATTTTTATAAATTAGGGGAAATAAAAATAAAAAATGTAATGAATGAACAAAAAAAAAAAAAAAATCTTCTTTTGCCCGCTTGAAAAAGAAGAAAAGCTAAAATGGGGGGATTATCAAAACCCAGACTTGCGACAAGACCGCTTTCTAATTAGAATGGGAAATTTGTCCTATTTTTTATTGGATATTTAAATTGTATTTGGATATTAAAATTCTAATATTGTATACACTAAAATTTTCTCTAGTTCTCTCTCTCTCTATGTATTATATATTTTTTCTACTAAAATCCTATCTTTCTCTTTTTTTTCTTTAATTTTAAATAGATATAATTGTGTTAGGATAAGTATGAGACACAAATGACGAAAATTACTCAAATTTTAAGAGTTGGTTGGTTGAGTAAAAAGGGTTGTTAACGAAGACTCATAATCTAAAGTTTTTGAGGCGAAATTAGGAGTTTGAAGCAAATTAAAAGTTTGACTTTATAAATTTTTAATTTCGATATTTGGTTGAGAGCTTTTTGAATTAGATGATTGGACTTAATTCTCTAATTTAAAAAAAAAACTCATTTTAGGAGTTTTTTCAACTAGTTTATTCAATAAATGTGTTGAAAAGATATATTTATCCCAACATGTTTATAATATTATAATATTTTCTTTAACCATAAATTTCAAACCAAAATTTTATTTAACAAACTATTACAACAAGAATATGGTTAAATCGTGGGGCTACATTTTCATGTCAATTTTATAGAGTTGTCCTATTATAATAAATTATTGATGTGCTATTATTACTACATATAAAATCATATTAGTAAACAAATTATCACTAAAAAATAAAGTAAAATTTCGAATTTCTTAGTTTCATTATATTTTGTTGAAATTGAATTTTTTTTTCTGTTCCATTGAAGTTTCTAATATTAAGAAATAATCTTATTTTAATGAAATTTTAAATTTATAATTAAATTTATACAATAAATTTCAATTATTGTCTTAAAAAGTTGAGAAGATAGAAATCATCAAAATAATAAACTGTGTGAATATCCTTATTTATCATTTACCAAATAGCTATCAGATATTAGTTATTTACCAAATATTTTTATACAAATAACTAATACAACACGCTATTCAAACCAACTAGTTAAAACAGTTAATCTCCGATTGTCAACCAGGAGATAACCGTGGTCCGTGTCTCACAGGATACCTCCTCTAATAGAAATCATATATATAATGAAAGATTAGGTGCTAAAAATAATTGGGGAGTATTAATGACAATAATTTTAAAACATTTATTAGGGTTTTGCAATTTAGTCCTCATATTTTCCTGCAACTTTCAATTTAACCCCAGAAATTCTGTATACTTCAATTTAAACCCTTTTTGATTTATGATTCTTCGATTTTAACCCAATCAGCTTCTCAACTCTTACGATTTGATCCCACTCAACTTTAAAACCTCCAATTCAGTCCCATTTGACCAAGACATTAAAATGTTGACCTTTCAATTAATATTAATAATCAGTCTGATTTTATGCATATATATTTTAATTTCCGTCATTATATCGTAATATTTTATAATGATTAAAATATTATTACATGTAGACTTTATCGAGGATTTACGGGCTTAGGACTGTGAGTCGAGCATCTCCATATTCAAGTCAGACAGCATCATTTATTCGTGGGAATTTTCACTATCACTTTAATTGCTTTAATTGGATTGTATATGTGATATTCAATTCAATATGTGATATTCAATTCATGTTAAAAAATTGACGATACATGTTGTGAATCAGACTCACATGTATACGTGTAAAGAGGTTATCTTAAGATATACTCCCTCCATTTTTCTTTAGATGTCGTTTGACTTTTTGACACACATTTTTAGGTGTTTTGACCGTATAGTTAAAATTATTATCTTTAAATATATTTTTTTGTGAATTAAAATTTAGATTGTATATTTTATTCAAAAAAATAAAATTTAAAAAATGATAAATTTAACTACCCGTTCAAAGCACCTAAAAATGTGTGTAAAAATCAACGCATCTAAGAAAAATGGAGAATATGTTGTTATGACACCCGCGCAACCTCAATATTCACATGCGTGCTCGATTCATGTTATATGTAGTATTTTTGTATGTTTCATGTTGTTGTGGGGACACTGCGCAACCTCAATATTCGTGTTATGCGTCTTTAGATTCATGTTATACGTAATATTGTGTGTATGTATTCATGTTGAGGAAAAGATATGATAGATTATTCATTTTATACTTTCCATGAGATTATATATTACTGTGATAAGTGAGATTTCCACGAGCTGAAGGAAGCTCACCCCCACCTTCATTGATCCCGCAAGTTAAACCGAGTCGGATGAACGAAAGAGCAAGCCGAGAGGGCATATGAATGAAATTTACTAAATGATATTTTTCTTATGTCAAATGTTTCGAAATTCTTTTGGGGAAACTTTTGTTAGAAATTAACAATTTATAATTATTCTTCCGACGCAAATTTTATTTCGTATCTATGACGTGTTATTGCCTTAATTAAAGGTATTTAATTTATGCCAGTGTAGCTACTCGACTTTGTAGGCGTTATTCTTCGTCAAATTTACCTTTTATTAATTTTCTCCAATAATTATCCCTAGAAAGTCGGGGCATTACATAGTGATATAACTTATATTACACACATTAACGCAACCTTGATACAAAGTATATAAACATCTGCACAAATATTACGTACAAAACACGTAGATATTCAACCAAAAGCACAGCCGGTGCATCGCACGGGTTCGTAACGCCTCGTTATACCTTAGTTGTCGCTTCTATTTTATTATCATTATAGATGATATCTTTTCTGTAGTAGAAATAATACTTTATAGTCGTAGACAATTTTAAAACTTATAAAGGTTTTATAATACCATATATTTTTTATATATTGGTCAAAATTTTAAATTTTAACCAACAAAAGTAAAGAAATAGAATATATTTTTATGGACGGACAGAATATATTTTTACCCGGAAAGTTAATATTTCTAAAATATTGACGTGATTGCAATGTATGGTACAATCAAACGGTCCGAAAGTGCATCCCCAAAATATTTGGAACTTAAAACATACGTTTAAAACCTAGTGAAAATTGTTGTATAATACACACAATATATTTGACACTTAATATTAATATTCCCTCGTTTCCAATTTCAGTGGGAAGTTTTTTTTTTTTTTTTTTTCTAAAATAAATTTTCCACTTGGATAGTACTATCATTTAATACAGTAGATCACAGGAGAGGAAAGGCTGAAAGCGTACGCCCTTTCTTTTTGTCGGGAGGGGATCTGGTGCAGTACAGCACCATGCTGTGCTGCACCCCACCATTGGATCACACACACCCGCATGGGTGTGTGTGTGTACGTGTGTAATCCGACGGCGGATTTGGTGCACAGCATGGTACTGTACTGCACCAGATCCGAACCCCTTTTGTCCACAATGAGTGGGTGATCTCAATATTGAGCTATATCAAGTAAAAATTTATTGCAACATATGGGGACCTGCTTACTCTAAGCCCCAGTGCATGTCAAACACTATTTACACTCCAGAGTCTGAATTCTTCTCAAGGAGTCCTTGATCTTCTTTTTGGCTCGTTTTACCATCGAGACACCTATCTTATGCTCCTCAATACAAGTACGAAATGAACGTTCGTAAAAAATTCGCGAAAAAAATCGATTAACACTCAATTCGTGTTCCAGTTTGATCGAACCGAACAATTAGCGAACAGTTCATTATATACTCGAATCGAACACGCACATATACATTACCGTTTGGTGTTATATTTTTTTATTTTGTTACACCTACCACCTCCACTACCTCCCACCACCACCTCCGTGTCCATCGGCGTCCGGCACACATCAGGAGTGAATAGGTTTAGAAATCTCCTATTCGTCGTTATGACATTTTGTACTTGAATTGTTTTAATTTTAGTTTTGTTATTGCAATCTTCTTTGAATCTTTGCCTTATGGAATGATTTTTACACTTTAACTAGATTTTTTTTTTTTTTTTGTATTATTATTGCTTGAATTTGTATGAATTTTAGTTTTTCCTTGTATTTTCGAACACAAATGAACAAACGAACGCCAGAACAGAATTGTTAGAACGCAATCGAACCAAACAACCAAACACTTACCAACGAACGGGGAATTTCTGAAATTTTAACGAAGCGAACACGAGCAAGTGGTTGGAATATGCGTCGAACACGAACACAAACCGAATTATAACATACCATATATTGAACGAACGAACGTTAAGGTCACCGTTCGATTCGTTCGGTTCGAAATACACCCTACTCCTTGGTCTCCATGCACTCACACCTTGGAGGCCAGTAGAATGCATAACGTCCTGCGCGCATCAGTTGATAATAATCTCGGAAAACACCGCATTTGTGGTTCCAATGAATTTCTTTTCCTATCAAGGCAGTTTACGAAATCGAGCACATATATCATATATGGCTATATACTACTATAAGTTGTCCTAAATATGCTTGGTTTAACTAATTCAATTGCACTCACTATACAAAACAAGGTAAGAATTACATCATATAAAATAGTCCACATAAAGCATTCAAATTCAATATAAGCAACACGCTAATTCGGCATAATCACATAACCACATGGAAGTTTTAATTAACTTTTGCAACACCCTTACCCCCTGCTTCTGAATTCATGGCTCCTGCTTGTCTCATTTCCGCTTTCACGCCACCAGCCATGCCTTGATACTGAGCCGCTGGCGCCCCCATTACATGTACACTCCCTGGAGAAGCGTACATCACCTGCCTCCCCACACCGGTATCGTACTGCGGATAACTCGCTTCTGTCCCGCCTGTATTCGCTTGTCTTGCCATCCCGAAGCCCTCGGAATATCCCGCAGTCATCTGTGGAGGCACCGCTGCCTGTGGAACCATATTGTACATCTGCTGTTGCTGCTGATCTCGGTAGACCTCCTGCGGGATTCTCTGAGCAGTGTAGTATCCCTGAGTCGGTGCTCCGATCACTTGTCTCAACATGGGCGCATGGTAAGCACTCGGCGGATGTTGAATCATGTAAACTGGCTGCTCGTTGTTGGGGGTGCTAGCCGGGTAAAATCCGCCAGGAGCCTGCTTATCAATCCAGTAGGGAACTCCGCCCTGAACCCCCACTTGAGTGATTTTCTCCGGCACCTTGTAATATTCGCCACCTGTGAATCCGCCGGCGAGATTATCGTCGCTTTTCCCTCGATAGTTTCCTTGTTGCTCCTCAAGCCTTAGTCTCTGCAGATCCTGAAGGTGCTTCTGGATCGGATCCAAACCCGTAAACCTCTCATCCAGACCGGGAACAACAACCGGATCTTCCACCTCCGGACCTCTCCCCATCATCGTCTGCTGTAAAGGAGGCTGCGCCGCCGTTGCATTTACTTTCTCCAAACCAAACAAGAAATCCACGTTATTCGCCGGGGGCTGTGTCTGTGGAGCAGCGGGAGACACCGACTGTGGCGGCGCAGTCATAATTGGCGCAGAATTTAACGCCTCAACAAACCTCTCCTTCTCCGACTTCACCTCATCCGAGCCGAAGCCCCGTGTCGATGAATTCAGGGTCTGGAAAATGAAAATCCTCAGCCTTGCCGGCTTTGGAGAAGCTCTGTACAACCGTTCGTACTCATGCATCATGTGCTCCAAGTCGTCATCGTTCGTCACCGAAATCAAAGCATCCAGATCTTCACCAGGCAACTGATACTTAAACGAGATATTCTCGCTATCACACAGAGCGATCAGCTTCGAGAACAGAGAACCGAACTTAATGTTGCGATCGACGGCGAGGATTTTCGTCTCGCCTCCGATGTACGACAACTGGTTGTCGTTCGGCCGCGGATGAATTTTCCCACCGTAACTGCACATAAACTTGACTTTATAATTCGGCGGAGGCTGATTGCTCTGCGAATCCTCCCACGGCGGCGGGTTATCGAACTCGATCTCACGAGAGCGCGGCGAGGAGTCGCCGGACTCGGGGTATGAAGAGTTGTAGGAGTAGTTCTCCATCAGATCGCAGAGGATAGAGAAAAGTGGTTCTCGTTAGAGTGAGAATGGGGTTTGGGGGAATTTAGGGAGGGGAGGTATTTTTTGCTTCTGTTGGGCCATCTTGGATTGGGATTTGGGAGTCCCCAAAGGGAGAGGCTGATTACTAATTACGGTGTTTTATTTCGCTGGGACTCTGGGATATGATGAACGACATGTGCGTGTACCCTATTTTCTGTGGCAATCTTATCTTGGAAATTTATACGGTGATGTATCGTGCATGATGTATTATTTGTAATTATATATTTCTTTTATTATTTTATTATTGTAACGTGTTGTTTATTATACTGTTCACATACTCTCTTTTGATCATCTTTTGTGATTTATATATATGAAAAAATATAGTCATGCGAGATCTTGTTAGATTCATCTCGAAATATACTTTCAAAATATCAACGTCTTATAATTTTTAGAAATAAAGAATTGAAGATATTAATAATCACAGTTGTGCATTGTCAAGCGTGAAAGTCCAGATGTTGCAGTTATAAAAAAACGGAGGTAGTATATACAAATCGATGTGTCATGTTTTTACAATAAATATATTATAATTGTAATTATGCTATAAATCGGTTTTGATTATGCTAATAATCTCAATTGTTATGTATCTTGTACCGTGCATCATGTTGTGGAATATATCAATTCTGTATTTTCAATGACGTTGTCTGCTAAGGACAAACGTTATATTCCAGCCGTCAGGCCTCAAATGTTACATTTCATTAAAAAAACTCTCTAAAAGTGCTACATTTTAAATATCAACAATGCTACATGCACAACTAATTTACACAACCAAATTTTACAACACATCATCTCACCATATATTTATCACTAAATTCATTATTTATTTCATCACATACCCACCACCCACATCATCAATGGTTCAAAACAAACACAACTGTTACAACGGTTGTGATTGTATCATTTTTCTTTAAATATCTCTAATCGCATCAAATCACCGCACTTTCTCATTTAGTCTTCACCACATATCCACTATCAAAATACTTTATTTGATAATTTACACCATACAATCAATAATTACAAAATTTACACATCTGTCATATTAATTCGTTTATCAAATTATCAATTTTCTTCCAAATATTATAATTGGACCGGAACTGAGGGAATATCATGGACTAGAGTCTACAAAAGAGTGCTTTTTAGCATTGTGTTATTTTCAGCAAATACATTATGTACATCAATTGTAGGCGGACCTATATAAGGACAAGTGGTGCAAGTAACACCACCAAAATTTCGTAGAAAATACCCTCTTTGCCTATATCAATGTCTATTAAATCTCCACTTTTAACACTTTGTATAGATGTGTATAATTGTATTTATATGTGTTTATTATTTTTATATTTTTTATCTATTCAGTATTTGAAGTGATTTAGAAATTGAATTATTTGTATTATTTTTTTTATCAAAATATATAGAATACTTACATTATATTTTAGTATAGAGTACACCCTCTTGTAATTCTTCGGCAATGCCAGTTTTGAGTTACTGGAGGCGCTATGTGAAATATTAAATGTGTCCGTATACAAAATTCTTAATTATACTTTAATATATTTATCAAATAGTAATAGATATATAAATAAATAACGCATATATTATAAATAAGGGAGCATATAACAATCATAAACAAAATATAAAGAAAAAGTTCAATAAATAACTCTAATCAGCTAAGTTAATATTTTAAGTTTGTTAATGTCCTATGGGATTCAAACTTTGGTCTATTAATAAACTTGATATTTAAACATATTTTTCGATCTAACCACAATAAAAAAAATTCATCTAATATTTTTTATGTTTTTTAGAAAAAAAATATTTGTAACCCTAAAAAATTGGGGATCCTATGTGGGCACAAGTCGCACCTCCTCAATACCTCACCCCCAGAGTCGATGCACCAGTAGAAATTTGGTGTTGGATCCGTCTATGATATTAATTATTCACACTATCTATGTTACTACATATATTATACATATTTTTATTGTTATTAATATACGTTACTTTTGCACAATACGAGGCATGGCGAACCCGTGTGTTGCACGAATTGTATCTTATTGTTGATTGCGTAATGTTTGAGTAAATTTTTGAGTTGTTAACGTGATGGTGAGGCTAAAATATACAACAATGTATAACTTATAAATTCAAAAGCAATTTACTTCGAGTAAATAACATGTTTCGATAACATTGCAATTGATGTGATATCTATGATTTTATTTCAACAACAATTTCAATCGTGATTGAAGTAATCAACTTGTAAATATGGAATCTGTTATAGTCTCAATTGTATAAAGAGATGTCTATTCTCGACACTTTTGTGTTTGAGTGTGAGGAGATGGGATTGTGGTTTGTTGTAAATACATTTCTTGTTTATAGTATTGGTTTTTGCGGATTTATGTATTTTTGCTTTCAAAAAATTTTCAACTCTATAATTATCATTGATTCATCCATCGTATTCGACACTTACTTATCAATATTATTAATTAGTATAAGTGAATCGAAAATAAATTTTAAATATGAAATTTTCATATATCCCGACACCACCGTAATCATATAAAATTTCCACCACGTGAATAATCCTCCGAGCTATCCATCTTTGACTGATTTAGGGAAAAAAACTTTCGATCGAAACTAATTGATATATATTATTATGAATATTCATTTTAATAATAATTCCTCTTCCTATAAATATCGTCAGCTGCTCATGTATTCTCCATAACTGTTTTCTTTTCTCTGCTTGCTTATATATATATATATATATGTATATATGTATATATATATATATACATATATATACACATATATATATAGGGGCACGTTCTATGCAGTACCAATATTAGATGCAGTACTTTACAGTACTAATTTATGCATGAATTTTGTACTAATTATGCATGAAATATATGCATTTCGTGCAAAAAAATTTCAATGCATTAAAATATGCAATATATTTGATGCATATAATCTAATATTTTAATGCATCGATATTTTGATGCATATATTGCATATTCTAATGCATTGAAATTTTGATGCACGAAATGCATATATTTTATGCATAGTTAGTACAAGACTCATGCATAAATTAATACTGTAAAGTACTGCATCTAATATTGGTACTGCATAGAACGCGCCACTATATATATATTCCAAGATCCTTGTTGGGGAAGAAAAATGGGTGTGCACAGTTTCGTTCATGATGTGAAACTGAAGGTGTCTGAAAGCAGATTGTTCAAGGCTTTGATCATCGAATCCCACTAGGTTATTCCGAAGCTCTCCACCGGCATCAAGAGCACCGAGTTCGTCGAGGGTAACACTATGGCCTTGGATGTGTCTACAACATGAACTTTTGTTGAAGGTATGTGTATACCTAGCTACTCTCGATTGTAATATCCGCAATTTTCGATTTTCGGTTAATTTCTTTTTTTTTTCGGCCGGAGTCCGTTTTGACGACTCTCTCATGACCGTTTCGTCATTATGAGAATGATTAATTCTACGCTTTTTGTCATCCGAGTTCGTTTCGGTATCGTTTTACTGAGTTCCGAGCTTTTTAGCGACTTTTCCGCACTTGAGTTCGATTCTTGCGAATCTCGTTCAAAACTGCTGTTTCGAGTTTCCCGTAAGTCCGTTTAACGTTTTTATACGTGTTGTGAGCTTCGGTTTGATTATTCGTTGTCGTATGGTGATTTTCGGGCATTTGGGCCATTTTCGTAATTTCCCAAAGTTTGGGGTAATTACCTTCCGTTGTCGAATGTCGAGCCTTCGGGTGGTCGGAATCGTGTGTTCTACTAGCTCTTAGATTCGTCTTTGTGAGTACTTCGTAACCGTATCTTCGGTTCGTATTCAGGTTCGGATTTCGGTGTCGTTTTGTTGAATTCAGGATTACTAAACGACTTTTCTAAGTATGAGTTCGACTTTGTTAGATCACCATTAATTTTTGGTAACTCCAAAAATTCTGAATCTTTGCAATATTATAGAGCATCGAGTTAGCTTTCCAATGGTTCAAACGGTGAGTCAATCGGAGCCTGGGCGAGAGAGTTATGGTCGTTTTAACTCACCCGCTCGTTATTGGCGATCACGCCCGGCCGAACTCGGCCGTGTCGTCCGACACGGCCGTGCCGTACTCGTCCGGAAATGCCGAAGTTTCGTCTCGGGACCCGGCCGTGTCGTCCGCGGCCCGTGCCGTGCTCGTCGGAAATCCGGAGCCATCGCTGACACGCCCGACCGTGTTCCAGACACGGTCGAGTCGTCTTGAGTCAGCCGTCGGACGGGTCACTATCGGGCGACGCGGCCGTGTCTAGCGGGACACGGTCGAGTCCCTGCCGGCAGTCGGCTATTTAAGGGCACTGACCGAGTCATCCGGCCATTTTCACCCTTTTTCTTCGTTTCTTCGCGTTTCTTCGTCAATAATGGATGGATTTGGATGGATATGACATAGAGCAACATGTTTTGGAAGTTCTAATCATTGATTAACATCATCTTCCACCCGGATCGAAGGTAAGAACACCTAAACTTTTGGTTTTTGGATGTTCTTGAGGTTTCTTGGTGTTTTGGCCGATTTGCTTCGTTTTGATTCATATTATTGTTAGAACTTGATTGTAAACTCGTAATCATTCAATACCCTTGAAGTTTTGTGGAACGGATTTGAGTATTTCTTTGAATAATTGATTAAATTGGACTACGCCTTCAAAGTGTCCGATAAAATGCTTCAATGGGTAGAACTTGGGAAGTTCCATACGTTTTCGTAGAATTGTGATTGAATTGATATCGTTGTGACTTAGGAACGAATTCTTGTGAAGAACTCGAGTCGGAACCCTTCCGTTCGTTGCCTTCTTTGGGGTCCGAGCTTCCCGGTCGAACCGTGTTCTTCGGAGCGTTCGGTAGCGGTTATTAAGGCAAGTATCTTACTATACGACTTGTATCTTGCGACTAGTAATCACGTATGAGATTTATGATGATTTTGCGTGCCTTCGTAAATATGTTCCGTTTGAGTTGGTTGTGTTTTCCGAAATTTGAAGGCTTTGTGATAATAGCGTTATATTGGTATACGTGTTAGGCGTTGTGCCATTTGTGCAGGATTGCGATGTACATATGAGATGGTTGTACACGTGGTTGTGCAATGTATTGTGTACCGAATGTGTGTTATGTTGGTTAAATTTCGTTGATTGATGATAGTTGTTGCGAGTGTTGAGGTTGTGTTATGTGCGTGCAATATATGATTTTGTGGTGATCAAGGTGATTGATTAATTGTGCTCATTGTTGTATGTAATGCGAATGTGATGTGCTGGAACGCTAGGTTCACTCGTGCGGGTTCGACGGGGCCTACGAGGATTCATGGCACAGGTCCATGGGATCGGAACTTAGTGTGTGGTCATGAGGTCCAATCGTGCGGGTGCAGCGAGGCCTCCGAAGAGTCATGGCACAGGTCCATTGAATCAGGACACAGTACGTCCAACCGTGCGGGTTCGACGGAACCTACGGTGACACGTGACACAGGTTCACGGGGTCGGGACTGTTTGTTGTGATTGTTGTGTTTGCTCAATCCGTGTGGGTTGTTGAACCTACGGAGACTCGTGGCAAGCGATCACGGAGTCATGAGCATGATTGTTTGTTGTGATTGTTGTGTTTGCTCAATCCGTGTGGGTTGTTGAACCTACGGAGACTCGTGGCAAGCGATCACGGAGTCATGAGCATGATTGATTGTTGTGATTGGTTAAGTCCGTGCGGGTTGTTGAACCTACGGAGACACGTGACAGGGGATCACGGTGTCACGAACTATGTTTTGTAAATCAAACTTTTTTGTAAGAAAGTTTTAAGAAAAGAATGTTGGGCCGAGCCCCATGAGATTTATGGAAATGTTTTCGTACTGTAAATTGTCGTAACACAATTTTGAGATTTGGGTTAAGACCCTAAGATTTTCGAAAGGTTTTGAAATTCTAAAATTTCCGAGGTGATAATCTTATTTTCGAATGCTTCATAGCTTATCTTTCCTTGTGAAAACCTCCCGGGGATATTTTGATACTTGATTGTCATATTTGATTCACGATTATTACTTGCTTGTTATATTTCGTATGATTTGATACTTGCACTAGTAAAACAGTGGAGTTTTACTAACCCCAGTGTCGGGGTGGATGTCTGTTTTGCGTCCAGGTACATGCAGATTCAGGGGAGCAGTCACAGGATTGGCACAAGAGGATGACGAGCTGCGATACTAATCATGAGTCGAGAGTTATTTTGATTTTTGTTGTGTTGTCAGAGTTGATTTCAGTCTTCCGCTGTATTGTATTTCGACCCCTGTGTGGGTAATGTTATTTAAGTCAGTTTTATCGATTGGGTTGTGTGACCTCATCGGTCTGTGTATTCACGTGTAAGTGACCATATCGGTCTGTATCATTTTATTGTTTGACCCTGGTCGGGCAAGCACTTGGTTGTTTATGGATGTTTAGCCTGGTAGATCCTTGTGGAAAGGGTCTACGGCGTGTAATATTCCCATACGGTTTTGGGGATGTTACATTTATGGTATCAGAGCTTAGGTTGCGGAAACCTAGGCTGTCGGGTCGAGTCAAGTCGTGATTTGTCGAGTAATGTGTTGTCATGTCGTTTGAGTCATCAGGTGACAAGTTGAGTTGTGCGTAGCCACAACGTGTCGGTTATGTTGTCGGACGAGATTAGTATCGTGGGCGACCGTCACCTCCGTGCGACCTGTGGATGTAAGTCTCCTCTTTTATGCGAAGTACCTGTATCTCGATTTTATCTTAGTGAGTTAATTGCGGTGCATGATTTTCTTTACACAGTATTGTGTAATATAATTGTGTTTAGTACTTGTGGCATATAGTATGTGTATAGAACTGGGCACATTATTGTATTATCTTTGAACCACCGGGTGGTGTGGTATGGTGTGGAAGTTGTAAACCTTGATGGATTTCGAAAAGGTATCGGCGACTGAGTTTTATTTTGAAAATCGATTCCCTTAACCGAGTTTTGACATTATGGCCTTGATCGTTTTGGCGAAATTCTTATGACGGTATTTAGTAATTTTGTAAATGGCTTTTGTGAGTTTTTGAAATATTACCGTCATCGGCCCTTTTGGCGTTTTTGTAAATAGTTTTTATCCTGGTGGGTTCCAGCGCGGGACCCACAACGCTATAATGTTCCGTGTAATTACCTGAGATTTTTGGGCATTCTAGCCCATTGAATTATCTTTGAAAATCTTGAGTATCCTAGAAATAAACTTCGAGACGTACGTTTAAAAAGAATTGTTTTCTCATGGTACTTCCAAGGTGCCACGATATGTTTCCGAATCCTTCTACCTCGAGGACCAAAATGTTTTGAGA
Organism: Orobanche coerulescens; assembly: GCA_033398695.1. Lineage (NCBI taxonomy): Eukaryota > Viridiplantae > Streptophyta > Magnoliopsida > Lamiales > Orobanchaceae > Orobanche > Orobanche coerulescens. The sequence goes on from CM065809.1 coordinate 180,384,200, forward strand.
TATTTTTCAATGTTTTATAAACACTTTTACTTAGACCCGAGGGTCGAATATTTCCGAAAGTTTTTCACGAAAAGAAAGTGTCCTCATTTTTATCGAATGCGAAATAGTTTTCCAAAGTCTCGATAACGATGTTTCACGATTGTACTTTTTTTTTAAAGAGTGATACTCAAGATCAATCGGTGTTTCCAAAATTATTTTCAAAAGGAGGTTTTCGTTTTTAAAAACCTATCCATTCCCGTTTGAGGGCTGGGTATGTATGTGTGATGTTCACGTTGTCGTTATGATGTTTGCTCCCGAGTATGATCGAATTGGTGCCATGAACGTCGAGGCGTTGCCACGCATTTGCTGTACTAGCCCTCTGTGAGAGGTGTGAACCGGTGTTTACTGTTTATCGCCTCGTGGCGATTTGCGTGTTGTCGCACGATGTTGAAGCTTGGGTTTGTACGTTTGTGTACATGTGTGATTGTTTCATAATGTTTGTAATTTTGTGCTGATTATCGTTCGGGCCGTTGATGTCGCCGAACGATACTGTCGTTGTTGTAGTGTTTGTGTGTGTATTACTTTACGATGGTAATCGTTGTATATGATATGTGTTATGATTCTTTATTATGCTGAGTTGGCATCTCCGGTATGTTGTTTTGCGGTGTTATGTTCCATTGTATCTAGCATCTGTATTTTCGATATGCCGAGCCGAGGCATTTCGAACGTATTTTGCCGGGGGCATGTATGTGCCAATTGTCCTTCTCGTCAGTAACGCTTTTCAAGTGTGGACCCGAGAGACACATGATCCAGTTTTGCGAGTTGGGTTCCGAGTCTTTCGGGGCGCGAACTTCAGTATAGATATGAGGATCGGATCTGAGAGGCCCATGGGAGATATTTCTGTCGTTTGCTTTTTGTGTTGTCACCTTACTCCAGTTGTTGTGAGTTGCGGGAACGACATTTCTTTTATAAGAGGTCGAATGTAATGCCTGTATCGTTTTGACTTCTGCATTTCCTCTTTCTCAGGTCTATCGACTCGTTTATGTTCGTTGACATTTTCTGAGCTTGTCCTGCCCCTTGCTTTGGTTGATCGAACGAGCGTGGTATTGTTTCGGAATAACTCGTTTGTTGTTTTGACTTTTCAATTTCTACTTCCTTTCCTGTGGATCTTATGTGAAGGCACATGTTGTTTTCACCAGATCATATATTGTCTCGAGTCGAGATGTGAACCTTGGAGTTGTTGTTTGAATTTTATTGTCCTTCGTGATTCGAACGTGATTGTTCGATTTTTGTTGTCTCGATCGTTGTGGTTCGATCGTTTGATTGATCGGTTTTTGTTGATCTCGTTTCGTGATTGTTGAACGTTCAGACTCCTTCGTAATTCCCTTAAGTTTGAGAAATTAGTCTCGTTTCGATCTTCCAACCCTTGGGCGGTGGAATTCCGTATTTGTTCAGCATTTGGCTCGCGTTTTGATTGATGAACCGTTGGGTTGGTCAATCGTATTGATTTTTATTATGTCTCTACCGGTGGCGTCGTGTTGGTCGTCGTGGGGCGTGTTTTCACGCCGTATATTCCGTTGCGTTGCTTGTAACGTTTCTCCGTTGGGCATGAGTTACGTGCTTCTTGTGTATCTCGTTGAGTTTTTCCGGTGGGATATTTCTTCTCCCTACTTGTTTTAAGTTTCGGGACGAAACTTCTTTTAAGGAGGGTAGAATGTAATATCACATTTTCGATTTTCGGTTAATTTCTTTTTTTTTAGAGTCCGTTTTGACGACTCTCTCATGACCGTTTCGTCATTATGAGAATGATTAATTCTACGCTTTTTGTCATCCGAGTTCGTTTCGGTATCGTTTTACTGAGTTCCGAGCTTTTTAGCGACTTTTCCGCACTTGAGTTCGATTCTTGCGAATCTCGTTCAAAACTGCTGTTTCGAGTTTCCGTAAGTCCGTTTAACGTTTTTATACGTGTTGTGAGCTTCGGTTTGATTATTCGTTGTCGTATGGTGATTTTCGGGCATTTGGGCCATTTTCGTAATTTCCCAAAGTTTGGGGTAATTACCTTCCGTTGTCGAATGTCGAGCCTTGGGTGGTCGGAATCGTGTGTTCTACTAGCTCTTAGATTCGTCTTTGTGAGTACTTCGTAACCGTATCTTGGTTCGTATTCGTGTTCGGATTTCGGTGTCGTTTTGTTGAATTCAGATTACTAAACGACTTTTCTAAGTATGAGTTCGACTTTGTTAGATCACCATTAATTTTTGGTAACTCCAAAAATTCTGAATCTTGCAATATTATAGAGCATCGAGTTAGCTTTCCAATGGTTCAAAGCGGTGAGTCAATCGAACTGGGCGAGAGAGTTATGGTCGTTTAACTCACCCGCTCGTTATTGGCGATCATCGCCGGCGAACTTCGGCGTGTCGTCCGACACGGCCCGTGCCGTACTCGTCGGAAATGCGAAGTTTGTCTCGGACCCGGCCGTGTCGTCAGACGCGGCCGTCTGCCGTACTCGTCGGAAATCTGCGGGCCGATCGCCGACACGCCGACCGTGTTCCAGGACACGGTCGAGTCGTCTTAGTCATTGTCGGACGGGTCACTATCGGGCGGCGGCCAGTGTCTAGCGGGACACGGTCGAGTCCTGCCGCCGTGGTCGGCTATTTAAGGGCCAGGCCGAGTCATCCGCCATTTTCACCCTTTTTCTTCGTTTCTTCGCGTTTCTTCGTCAATAATGGATGGATTTGGATGGATATGACATAGAGCAACATGTTTTGGAAGTTCTAATCATTGATTAACATCATCTTCCACCGGATCGAAGGTAAGAACACCTAAACTTTTGGTTTTGGATGTTCTTGAGGTTTCTTGGTGTTTTGGCCGATTTGCTTCGTTTTGATTCATATTATTGTTAGAACTTGATTGTAAACTCGTAATCATTCAATACCCTTGAAGTTTTGTGGAACGGATTTGAGTATTTCTTTGAATAATTGATTAAATTGGACTACGCCTTCAAAGTGTCCGATAAAATGCTTTAATGGGTAGAACTTGGGAAGTTCCATACGTTTTCGTAGAATTGTGATTGAATTGATATCGTTGTGACTTAGGAACGAATTCTTGTGAAGAACTCGAGTCGGAACCCTTCCGTTCGTTGCCTTCTTTGGGGTCCGAGCTTCCCGGTCGAACCGTGTTCTTCGGAGCGTTCGGTAGCGGTTATTAAGGCAAGTATCTTACTATACGACTTGTATCTTGCGACTAGTAATCACGTATGAGATTTATGATGATTTTGCGTGCCTTCGTAAATATGTTCCGTTTGAGTTGGTTGTGTTTTACGAAATTTGAAGGCTTTGTGATAATAGCGTTATATTGGTATACGTGTTAGGCGTTGTGCCATTTGTGCAGGATTGCGATGTACATATGAGATGGTTGTACACGTGGTTGTGCAATGTATTGTGTACCGAATGTGTGTTATGTTGGTTAAATGTCGTTGATTGATGATAGTTGTTGCGAGTGTTGAGGTTGTGTTATGTGCGTGCAATATATGATTTTGTGGTGATCAAGGTGATTGATTAATTGTGCTCATTGTTGTATGTAATGCGAATGTGATGTGCTGGAACGCTAGGTTCACTCGTGCGGGTTCGACGGGGCCTACGAGGATTCATGGCACAGGTCCATGGGATCGGAACTTAGTGTGTGGTGCTGAGGTCCAATCGTGCGGGTCTGACGAGGCCTACGATGATTCATGGCACAGGTCCATTGAATCGAGACACGACGTCCAACCGTGCGGGTTCGACGGAACCTACGGTGACACGTGACACAGGTTCACGGGGTCGGGACTGTTTGTTGTGATTGTTGTGTTTGCTCAATCCGTGTGGGTTGTTGAACCAGCGGAGACTCTTGGCAAGCGATCACGGAGTCATGAGCATGATTGTTTGTTGTGATTGTTGTGTTTGCTCAATCCGTGTGGGTTGTTGAACCTACGGAGACTCGTGGCAAGCGATCACGGAGTCATGAGCATGATTGATTGTTGTGATTGTTGTGATTGGTTAAGTCCGTGCGGGTTGTTGAACCTACGGAGACACGTGACAGGGGATCACGGTGTCACGAACTATGTTTTGTAAATCAAACTTTTTTGTAAGAAAGTTTTAAGAAAAGAATGTTGGGCCGAGCCCCATGAGATTTATGGAAATGTTTTCGTACTGTAAATTGTCGTAACACAATTTTGAGATTTGGGTTAAGACCCTAAGATTTTCGAAAGGTTTTGAAATTCTAAAATTTCCGAGGTGATAATCTTATTTTCGAATGCTTCATAGCTTATCTTTTCTTGTGAAAACCTCCCGGGGATATTTTGATACTTGATTGTCATATTTGATTCACGATTATTACTTGCTTGTTATATTTCGTATGATTTGATACTTGCACTAGTAAAACAGTGGAGTTTTACTAACCCCCGAGTAATCGGGGGGTGGATGTCTGTTTTGCGTCCAGGTACATGCAGATTCAGGGGAGCAGTCACAGGATTGGCACAAGAGGATGACGAGCTGCGATACTAATCATGAGTCGAGAGTTATTTTGATTTTGTTGTGTTGTCAGAGTTGATTTCAGTCTTCCGCTGTATTGTATTTCGACCCCTGTGTGGGTAATGTTATTTAAGTCAGTTTTATCGATTGGGTTGTGTGACCTCATCGGTCTGTGTATTCACGTGTAAGTGACCATATCGGTCTGTATCATTTTATTGTTTGACCCTGGTCGGGCAAGCACTTGGTTGTTTATGGATGTTTAGCCTGGTAGATCCTTGTGGAAAGGGTCTACGGCGTGTAATATTCCCATACGGTTTTGGGGATGTTACATCGATGAGAGCTGGGGAGTGATGGGTTTCGGTTTCGACCGATGATGTGTAAGCCGAGGTTTATGTGGTTGTCATTTATAGGCTCTTGGTGGAAGGCGGAAGGCCTAAAGTCTTCATTAAGACGATTTATGGTTGTTGTAACCACCATATGGTTTAACTCCTGACGCCTATTGATCTTCCGTAACACCATCCTTCACAACATTCAATTGTACGAATTGAATGATTTCAACCCACGAATGTAGTTTACACAATTGAGAGTATGCTTTTGTGCACAAATCCTCTTCCACATTCAATTAAGCCACTCAAGCTTTAAGTAGTATAGATGTACGACACATAAGATACGAATATACATCACGAATACGCATTTTACATTACTATGTACACCACTATGACTAGGGGTGTTCAAAACCGGATATCCGGAGTTTCGGATATCCAAAATTTCGGATATTCGAAAATTCTGATAGTAGATTTTGATATCTTATATCCGTATCCGAAATTTCAGATACGGATATCGAATATCTGAATATCCGGAAAAAAATATGAATTATATTTGGATATCATTATATTCGAAAAAAATATTCAGATTCGGATATCGGATATACGAATATCCGAAAGAAATTCGGATATGGATATCGGATATCCGAATACCTTCTATTATTTAAAATATAAAAACATAAATTTTTTAGGAGTTTTCGGATATTTCGGATATTCGAATATCCGATTTTTTTGAAAAGTACTATCCGATATCCGAATCCGAAGTTCCGGATATCCGAACTTTGGATATCCGAATTTTTGGATATCCAGAACTTCGAATTTTTGGATATTTCAGATCGGATATTGGAAATCGGATAATTTTAAATACCCCTAACTATGACCATGAAAAATAACATCTATATAAACAATTATAAATATATACAGATCATAAACACTATGTACATCGCCATGACGATTAATATATCTTACTTATGAGAAATACACAACGTACAATACTTTCACACACTATATACATCAATTTCAATGCAATATGCACATCACTGCTACTTATTACGTACATCAGTTTGATTGTAAATATATGCAACAGTTACACATACTATTTACATCATCGTGATTGGTATATATATCACCTACAGACACTAGGAATATTAATGCGACAAACAATACACTGTATACAAGTTACGAGATATTATCCAACCTGTGCGATGTACGGTCTTTGGTTGAATATCTATGTGTTTTGTACGTAATGTTGGGGCAGACGGTTGAATGAGCAGATGACAGAATTTAAATGCCTTTTAGAGAAGTTTATATGTTTTTTTATTGTTATTGTCCTTTTATTTTAATCTATGTAATTAGTTATATGAAATGAAGCTTTACTAACTTGTATGTTGATCCGGGGTTATTTTTGGTTTATTCAACCCGTGCGATGCACCGATTGTATCTAAGATTTCATAGCTAAAATTTAACCATCTTGTAATTTATACTATCATTTAAAAGTTCATTTTAATCATCTTGTGTATTAGAAGGTGCATTTACATTGTGGTGTTTATCGAAACTTTTGTATTTAAATTAGTTTATTTACATTAAAAGTTACAATTAAAGTAGTCTCTTCATATGTAATTCCACCCCAATAATTGATGCCGTTTACAAACTGATGTTTATCTCCCCAAAATACCCTTCTGCAATCTCTTTGCTAAAACCAAAAATTAATAAATGAAAATATGAAATTATGATAATAAAAATTAATAAATGAGACAGCTGTTTCGTCTTATAGAACCTCCAAATACGGTCCGCCCATCTTTCGAAGTTAGGTATAATTATAATTTTTTAAATCTTTTTTATGTATTTTGTTAGATTCTTTTATATTATATATTTAAATAAGTGACATAAATCCCCCTTTCACATTAAATTAAGGGGAATAAATTTACATAGTATGGATAGATATCCCCCTATATACTAATGCAGAATATGATGAGCCTACATGGCAGCTTCCCATGCTTCGACTGCCACATGTCATCTTCTGATGCTTCGGTTGCTCATGTGTCATATTCTCATGCTTTGGTTAACACATCATCATTTCCTAACATATTTATTAATTACCTAAATTAATTACCTCAATTAATAAGTAGTAAATAATATTACCTAAATTATTGGCTGCTGCTTAAAAAAAAATATGCACAAGAAGCAAGCATATCTTTTCCTGTCGCTTAAAAAATAGGTCTGCACAGGAAAGTTAGAAATTATGAAATTATGAAAATTGAAAAGTTAGAAAAACACAATAAAAGTGATATTCAATTAATTTTACATATGTAAAATAAAAGCAAGAAAGCAGAGGAAAAAACACACTCGGACAATTTAATTTCTTATATATTTAAAATATCTCTTTGAAAATTCATAAAATCAGTAATTATATAATTTCGTAAATATAAGTTTTTTCATTTATTTTGTTATTTTTTATTAATTAAATAAGATTAAAACTAAAATAGACTAATTGATTTATTCCATAAGTTCTTTGATTTATTTATAAATAATGATTAAAACCATTGTTTCTACTTTCAGTAATATTTTTAATAAGAGTATTTTGATTTATTTAATTGATCAGGACTTCAAGTACCTTATTAGTTATATATATTCAATACTTCTTTTACAATACTCCCAAACATCTTTCATTTCAATTGATATTTATTTTATTGATATATCTAATTATAGTGACCAACTAATATAAACTAACTAATTAGTGGAATATATAATATTTTCGTGAGATTTTAGGTTTAAGTTTTTAATATATATTACAAACTGATATATTAAATTTGTCTTTGATTGGGATTATGTTGTTAATTAGTGAAAATATGAAATATTTCTATAAATATAATCAATTCATCCGGTAAAATAAAAGCAAGAAAAACAGAGAAAAAATACACTCGGATAAATTTTGTTCTTTGTTAAGTCTTTTCCTTTGAAAACACATAATCGATTTTGTCTCTTCGCCTTCAGATTTCTTAATATTTACTTTTTAGATAATTCTTAATATTTTCTTTTGTAAATTTTACTTAATCCCTTCAAGTTAAATTCATTTCCGAGTACGCTCAAATAACAGTATGTTACAAAATTTACATATTTCTTGAGATTTCTCAACAAGTATAGTTTATAAATTTCCCCTAAATACTAATGCTGAATACGTTGAGCCTAAATGGCAGCTTCTCATGCTTCGACTGCCACATGTCTTCTGTTGGTGCTTCGTGTGCTTATGTGTCACCCTTTCATGCTTCAGCTGACACATAATCAATTACTCGCCTAATCATCATTGCATTAATTACATTATAATTATACCTCAAATAACTCCTACATACTTTATTAATTGCTACGAATTAAGGAATATGAATTATGAATAAATAGGAATTGATTATACTACAGAAATATTTTACGGTTTCATTATTTAAAAATATAAATTCTAAATAAAGAGAATTTAATATAGTGGTGTGCATCATATATTAAAAAATTAAACCTAAAATCTCGTGAAAATATTATATATTTCTATTAATTAATTAGTTTGTATTAGTTAGTCAATGTAATTATGTATATCAATAAAAGAAATATCAACTGAAATGAATGATGCTTGAGAGTATTGTAAAAGAAGTGTTGAATATATATATATATATATATATATATATATATATATATATATATATATATATATATATATATATGGGCGATTTACATCTGACTACCTTTTTAGATGGTCTAATTACAGTTTGGTCCCTATTGTTTCAGATATTACAATGAAGGACAAACTTTGCACTGTCCAGAAACTATATTTACAACAAAGGACAAAAGTCAAATTTTCAGATGATGTCACTCGAAAGAGAGTACTAATATTCCGAATTTGCCCTTTTATTTTTTCTTTTCTTATTTATACATTTATTTTTCGCCTCACGTGGGTGGCACATGCTGGACCTCATTGTAATATATATAACACTTTTGGACTTCAGTGTAATAAATTTTCAAGCTTTCTAGAAAAAAATATTTTTTTCCAAAAAAGAAAGTATTTTCTGGAAAAAAAAATTATTTTTCGAAAAAATAAAAAAAAATATTTTCTGGGAAAAAAATTATCTTTTCGAAAAAAATATTATTTTATGGAATTTTTATTTTTTTCGAAAAATTAAAAAATATTTTTTGGAGAAAAAATTATTTTTGGGCAAAATAATATTTTTTCGAAATAAAGTTATTTTCTGAAAAAAAATATTATTTTCTGGAAAAAATATTATTTTTTCGAAAAAATAAAACTATTTTCTGGAAAAAAAATAAAAAAAAATATTTTTTCGAAAAAATTAAAATAATATTTTCTGGAGAAAATGGTATTTTTTGAAAAAATAATATTTTTTCGAAATTAAATTATTTTCTGGAAAAAATATTATTTTTTCGAAAAAATAAAATTATTTTCTGGAAAAAATAAAAAAATTATTTTTTCGAAAAAAATAAAAAAATATTTTTTGGAGGAAAAAATATTTTTTGGCAAAATAATATTTTTTAGAAATAAAATTATTTTCTTGAAAAAAATATTAATTTTCGAAAAAAAAATTATTTTCTAGAAAAAAAATAAAATAAAATATTTTTTGCGAAAATAAAAATATATTTTCTGGAAAAAAATTATATTTCGAAAAAAAATTATTTTTTGAAAAAAGAATATTTTTTAAAAGAAATGTATTAGCCAAACACTTTAATGATTTATAAGCTATTTGTTTAATATGAAATGTATTTTAAAAGAAATATTTTATTCAAGTAAATAGAGGGGTATTTTCGTCTTTTTAATACAAGTCAACACCAATTCAAATTTTTGTCCTTCGCTGTAATTTATGAAACAATAGGGACTAAAGTGTAAAGAGGCCATCTAATAGGGTAGTTGGCTGTAATTTCCCCATATATATATATATATATATATATATATATATATAATTAAAAAGGTACTCGAAGTCTTAATCAATTAAATAAATCAAAATTTTCTTATTAAAAACTTTTATTGAAAGTATAGAAACAATGATATTAATAATTATTTATAAATAAATCCAAAAAACTATGGAATAAATCAATTAGTCTATTTTAGTTTTAAATCTTATTTGATTAATATAAAAATAACAAAATAAATAAATAGAACTCATACTTACTAAATTATAACTGATTTTATGAATTTCCAAAGAGATATTGCTAAATATATAAGAAGTTAAATTTAATAATAATATATTAATTTGTAGATTCATCTTTGCATAAAGAGAATTCCAGAAAGTATGACTATTTTAAAATGAATATACATATAGCTTCACTTCAACCAAATGTTTTCGAGATTTTTTGTAATGTTGGTTTTAGAAATTACTAAAAGTACTTCAACTCTTTTTCTATTTTCTTAATTTAAAATGGGTAGACTTTAGTACTCTTAAATATGAAGCTGAATGTTTGAAAAATTATCATATAAGCATAAATATGTCGTTTCACTTCAATCAAATCAACTGAGTTTTTCTTTCGTAATTTTCTAAAATTTTAAGGACGTTTGTAATTAGGATAAAATTCTGATGTATATTTTTTAACTTATCCAAGCTGTTCTTATATTACAATCTAAATTGTTAAATTTCTTAATAATTTAAGGCTAGAACTTGGATGTAGTTTCCTAAATTAACAGGTATATTTATAATAGGTCATTCAAGTAATTAAATTATATATACTACTTATATTTTTTTATTGCAATTTGAGAAGTGATTTATTTTAAGATATAAGTCAATATCTATTATGTATTTTCAAAAGTCTTTTAAATTCCAAACATTACTAAAACTAGCCACAATTATTTACCATAATTTTACATATGGAGTTGTATTAATACATATATCGTTTATTCGAGTATAAATTCTTCCTCACTTTGGTATAATTGCAAACTCATAAGACTGACCAATAATATGAGATTAATCATTGGACAGACAGTGTCATTTCACCATCTATAAGAAATTAAGGACTTTTCCGAATGAATCCTCAAAATTGTAGATGGTGAGCTGGGTGAAGAAATCGATAGAGAAATCTTGATTAATATTCTTGATATTTACTAATGTGGAATGCCGAAGATCATATTGCAACCATTGCTGAAAGCACTATCATTCACTTATAAGTAACTTTCCATAAAGTAATTTTCTGAAGAAAGAGCAACCGTGACGCCAACAAACGGTATTGTGGAGATAGTAAACGATTACGTGATGTCTGTAATTTCAAAAGACAAACGGATATATGTCAGTTCTGATGGTATATGCAAAATCTGTGCGACCTCTAAAAGTCAAAATCAAGTATATCCAATGGATTTTTTTGAATAGCATCAAGTATTCTAGAATTCCAAATCACGTCTTGAAATCGTAAGCTAGAGTCTCAATTATGCTAATTCAAAATCATCAGGATTACGAAATATCACATCATTAATAATTATCCAAATCCATAACCATATTATTGAACAAAAAAATCCGGGGAACAATATTGAGAGTAAAGTACTTATTCCACAATTGATATTAAGCCCGTTAGATAGCAGATTACCATTTAAATTTCAAATACGCCAGTTCCCACTTATTATGAGCTTTACCATGACTATATTTAAGAGTCAAGGCCACACGCTCTCTCATGTCGGTATGTATCTTCCAAGACCGTATTCGGTCATGGTTAGCTTTATGTAGCCATATTAAGCGTGAAGATCAAGAAAGACTAGAAATCTTTTGTTGCGATGAGAATGGTGTAATCATAAACCGACAAATAGTGTAGCTTATAAATAAGTATTATGAAATTTATAATGAACGGTTAAATATTATATATTTACATAAGAGTTCCTTTTTGTGTTCACGTGTAATTACACGGGTGTTATACTAGTGCACTATATACTTTGATTGTTAATACACATTAAACACGCTATATACATCATTGGGCGCTATTATATTGGATCACTAATCATGTATCTAAATTCGTAGATCACAATTAATTACAGAATATGATGAAATATTGTGTAAAATATACTTTCTCCATCCTACTTGAAGGGAACAATTTGGTTAAAATAAAACTTTCTGTTATAAAACTGAAATATTATAAAGAGAATTTAAAGAGAAAATAGAGAGAATGATTCTGAAGTCTATATTTCATTAATAACTGAAGTTCTATTTATAGGAAAACTTCAGATGGCACAATCGTAATTACATAATTACATCAGGGGCATAATAGTCATTCACATATTATAATACATTATCTTGTTACGCATTACGAGAAGTGATATACTTCAACAATTCTTAACACTCCCCCTTGAATGACTATTTACATAAATATCTGCCGAACTAGTTTGAAGAAAAACCCAATGGGAGAAAAACTCTCAAACTTTTTGTATCGAAGCGTGTGACAATCATATCACGTTGCATCATAACGTTGGTAGGAAACCTCTGTTAGATAAAACTTCAGCAATCTGTAATCTCGTAAATTTGCTCCCCCTTATCTTGATAGTTCTTGTATGAGTATTCTTGTGCCGTCTCAGTAAAACCTCGTGGAACAAAAACTGAGTGAATCTGTCATGTATATCATTCGTTGTTGGAGTATCCACGTGTTGCCTCATTAAAACCTTGTCAAGAAAACCCAGTGGGAAAAACTTGATCGAAGGAAAAAGAGTACAACCACTCCTTCTGTTTTCAAATCTTTAAGGAATAATCTTGATCTTTATAATTTTCCTCATTATGCTATGAATATGCCTCGTTAAAACCTTATTAGGAAAAACCCAATGGAAAAATCCTAACGAAGGAAAAAGAGTACATTATTCATACTAATACGTCATTCGTGTTGCCTCATTAAAAACCTTGCTAGGAAAACCCAATGGGACAAAACCTAAGTCAAGGGAAAAAGAGTGCAACGCATATTTTATAAATATGCCCCAGACATTTCAATAATCCTCCAAGGATTAGTACGAGTATCATATTCAGTGTAATTTGTAATCCTGCACTCATATTCTTTGCAGTACGTTTCAAATCTCTTTGGAGATTCCATATTAGCTGTGATTAAGCTGTCTCGTTAAAAACCTTGCTAGGAAAACCCAGTGGGATAAAACCTCAGTCAAGGAAAAGAGTACAGTATATAATTTCCTTTCACAACGCCTTATTTTGGGTGATTGCATGCACTGATAATACTTTCAAAATCTCTTCAGGAGTCACTTTCAGTAAGCCCATATGTTTCATTTTGTTATACGGGCATATATTTCAATTTTGATGAATTTCAATATCCTCATTCCAATATCATATTTCACAATCATGGATTGCAATATCCTCATTTCATTCATATCGCTGTACTGTGTCGACAATTTCAACATTTATTCCCTGCAGCAACATAACTTACCGAGATATCTCATTATCTTCCTTTATAGTTATGTCTATATACTTCAAAAGTATATGCCTCCTTTTATTATTTACTTTGATTTATATTCGGGAAATTATTATGTGTTTATCAAAGCAGTTGTAGTTGGTACCAAAGATTAATAATTTATCATGCATCTTTGAACTTCAAGTTTATATAGTTGTGAGGATATAGTGTGATGCATTTCACATATTTCCAACTACTAATACTCCCCCTCATGCTAAGATTTCTCGAGCAGCAAACTCATATGCCAGTACCTCAGTATTCATCTTCAGTCATGGGGGTTTGTATATTATGTTCTCGTTATTGGCAGGAGGACTTTGAATAGTATGCCAATTAATATCCCACTTGTATGCGCATATCTTGATCCTTTCTGGGATCTATTCAAGTTTATTTGGGATATATTACTAGCTTAATCTGATATGGAATATATGCTCCAACCATGAGCAGATCATCTCGTAAGTTTCCGATTACGAGTCATATACACATGTGACTATCTAGTGGATCCATAATATCTAGTAGTCCACATTGATCGGCCAAAAACTTATCCTAAAAATAGGAGTTCTTGAGTCGCTCGCAAATATATACGAGGTAGAAGTAGTTTGTGGTAAGTTCTACCAAGGTCTTTTCTCTCGAGGATTGTCCAACAGGGCTTCGTATAATTTTTTGTTACAAATTGCGAGAAATAAATACTAAAATAGATTATTGGGTTTTTAAATATTAATTAAATTAAAATGAACTATTTTTAATTTAAACTATTTTTTAATAAGACTAGTTTTATAAGACTATTTTTATACTAGACTATTTTTATTAAGACTATTTATACTAGACTATTTATATTAAGACTATTTATACTAGACTATTTATATTAGACTATTTATACTAGACTATTTTTAACTAGTGAAAATAAATAGAATTAAAATGAGTTGGAAATTTATAAAATCTAGGGGATTACGGGTTCATTAAATTAGGTATTTAATTAAGCATAGGAATTGATTTATATGGATATAAAAGAAAAAATGAATGTTTATCGAGTAATCAACTTTTCACCTCCGTACTTTCGTAATCAAAGATGTCTTAATCGCTGTCACTTTTTTAAGATGTTGATAACAAGATTAACACTTGATAGATTGAAAAGATGTGTTTCCAATACACTTAACAATCAATCAAGTAGGTTTCACTAGTAGAAATAGGATATGATCAATCTCTATTTAAACCAATTAGTCCTTTCATTTCTCTAACTTGACTATTTTTAGGATAAACGATCGTTCATCGAGTAATCAACTTTTCACCTCCGTACTTTCGTAATCAAAGATGTCTTAACCACTTTCGCAATCTTAAGATGTTGATAACAAGATTAACATTTGATAGATTGAAAAGATATGTTTCCAATTCACTCAACAATCAATCAAGAAGGTTTCATTAGTAAAAATAGGATATGATCAATCTCTATTTAAACCAATTAGTCCTAAAAATAGTTTAAATCAATCAAATACTCAATATATAACCTAATAGAAATCCCCCTTCCCCTAGGAAGAAAGATTAGCTACTCATCGGTTTATACATACTAAAATTATAATAGAAATAATTGATATATATAATATATATATATATATATATAGAAACTTTTAATTACTAGAACTTAATGACAATAGATAAAACTTACTTGAATATGATGAATCAAAGTGCAAGAAACAAACTTCAAAATATAACTTCAAACTTGTTTAAAGGTTACAAGCTTACAAAATTTGAAAGTAAAACACTAAGTAAAATACTAAGTGCTTATTGATCAAGCACTTTTCAATTACAAACTAAATGAAAGAAAAACTTCAAACCAAAATAAAATACAAACTAAAATTGAAAGTTCTAAGGAAAATATATTGCTAAAGGAAAGGAGTATTTCTTAGCAAGAAGTTGAGGATTTCTTGGTAAGAATGTGGGTTGGTTTTGCAATGGGTGAAGATGCCCTTTTATAGGTGATTTTCAAGAATACAATTGATTATTTAATTCAAAATATCTATTGTAATATCATTTTTTTTATTCTTTGTTCACACTTCACCCATGTCTTTGAATTTTCAGTTTTTGACCAAAAATATCTTGTGGTTGATTTCACAAGTTGGTCAAAAGTGGACTAATTTTGCATGGCATCTCTTTGAAACACGGCGATGAAAAACGACCCAGTTTGCCCCGTGTTGTGCGCCGTTTTGTGGTGACTCGGTCTCTTCCGGAATACGCGCGAGGACACGGCGCTAAATGCCGGCCGTGTGTGAAACGGCCCAAGACACGGCCCTTGTTGCGCCGTATGTGAAACGGCCGACAGAACACGGTCCATTTTGCGCCGTTTTGTATGGTCGTTTGTCCTGGAAAAATTCCCGTCGTTGGATTTGATCTTGTTTTCCGTTCTTTTTGATGCTTCATGTCAGCAATCTGTAAAATAACCATTTTTAGCTCATGTTTGGACATATCTGTAAAATATATATTTTTAATCACAAATCAGTACAATTATGCCCGGAAAAATGAATATTTTGTATATGAATTTTAGATCAATTATGCACTAATCAAATACCCCACACTTAAATTCTTGCTAGTCCCGAGCAAGACTCTTTATTAATCACACACAAAATAAAAATTAAAATAAGACATAAAATAAAAAATAAAAAATAATACACACAAATTTAAGAAAAATAATTATATATAAAGATAAAAAGAGATCAAAATGCCATTAATACACAATAACCAACTTTATACAGTAGATAGAAATGAATCAAGATTCAAAATAAATCTACTAACGATTTTGAAGTTAAAACACGGTTTTTATTTTTGTAATTCCAAAATACAAGGTTTTCCACCCAAAAGGTTGATTATTTCTTTCCCACTCGTGACTTCACACGACTCCCTTTAATGGTTGCTCTCGATCACTCGTTTATTTTTCGACTCAATATGAAGAAGAATTTCATCGGCGTCATCAAATATTGTGATTTTCACAAAATTGAGTGTATTGTAATTTAGATGCTAATTAATTCTAATCTTCTCAAAAACTTCATACCTTTTAGTGATAGCTTTCACACCGTTATTTGCTAACGAGTAGCTCTTTTCACTAACACAATTTCTATCTCATTATATTTATATCTTAAAAAGGTGATAGCTTTCACACCGTTATTTGCTAACGTGTAGCTCTTTTCACCAATTTTTCGAGACGGCATTACGCACCAACAATGGTTAGTCCTTTATTTTTCGCAAAATTTAAGACTTCCAAAATTAGCATTTATTCTTTCAACACTTCTCCTTTTTGTCATTTATTTTTTAGGTGATAGCTTTCACACCGTTATTTGCTAACGTGTAGCTCTTTTCACCAATGACTCCCTTTTTTTTTAGGGAATAGAATTTTTGCAGAAAATCATTTTTTAGTTAAGCATGAAAAATCAAAAACTCCACAAATTAAGTAAATTTCAGTTTTATTTTTCATCAACCAATTGATTCTTCTTTTCTCAAGGTAACGAATGACTCAATTTTATATGATAATTACAAGGCTTGGAAAGAGAGATTAAGGCTCAAAAAAAAATTTTTGGAATATACAATTTTTTTACCGGTTAAAACAATTTTAGAAGCTTGTATATAGTTAATTTATTGGTGTTTATGGCCAGATCTAGAAATCTCACAAATCAAAATACTATATATATATATATATATACTAAAAAAAAAATTTAAGGCAAATAAAAACACACCAAAATACTAACACACTAAAACATACTACAACAAACCACACCAAAATTTACTACCCCCAAACTTGAAAAAGAAACCGTCCTCGGTTTAAAAATAAAATAAAAAATAAAAATCAATGCAGAAAAGCAGAATACTCCCTGTTAAGAAAGTTGATGTCTGAGCCTAACGCCTTTTAGAATCTGCAAGAGAATAAATATACGAGGCACACACAAAAGAAAATAAAATATACTCGTAAGTATAACATAATATTTTAGATGCGCATCAAGAAAGTCCGAAGAGTCGCCTTACGCTGCCATCAAAGTTTTTAAAAAAAAGCAAAACACGAAATAAAAATTACAGCAATACATAAATCGCGAATAGATGCGCATCAAGAGATCAAGAAGAAACTCCTTAAGCTGCCATCATTTAGCACGATTATTACACACGACAGAAAGTAAAAATACAAGAGGTCCGTCATGGGTTATCAAAGGGAGAGGAATGAATCCACTTTTCGTTTTCTCATGTAAAATCTTCTACCTGCACAATTTTAGCTAGAGCTGGATCTGGTTGAGGAACAAATTCATTGAGTTTTTTGATTAGTTCTTCTGGTGTTGTTGCAACGACTATGATTCGTTTTGCACGCTCGGAAATAAAGCCCTTTTCGGCAGAGTAGTCGATGAAAGACAAGAAACCATCAAAGAAACCATTGACATTAAGCACTCTATTGGTTTTGATGAACATTTAGTAGCTCTGTAACCACATGAAAAAGTTCCTCAAGGGTGCCAAAACCACCGGGAAGGGCGATAAAGGCGCCAGAATTATTTATCATGTGAGTTATGCGATCTTGCATATTCACATATCTAAACTCATCTCCAATAGTTGACCATGTGATTTTACTTTCAGCCAGAGGTTTTGTGATTAATCACAACAATCTTACTCCTTCAATATAGGCGGATGCAGCACTCGTCCCATTAATCCTAGACTTCCTCCTCCGTAAACTACATGAATGCATTTTTCTCTAAGGTACGACCCAAGTCGTGGTACATGATGAAGCATGCCTCTTTTCCATAACTAGATCCACCAAAAATGCAGACTGTGTAAAATTTTTTTGTGGAAGATGATGACTCCATTTTTGAAAAGAATTTTATTTAGAGAGAAAAAGAGAAAAGTACAAGTTTGAGGGATGAATAAAAGAAACAAGCACAAAGGTCATTTATAGAAGAAAAGATGAGGAAAAATTGCTTAACAAGTTTGTGATTGCGTTGATTGCGCTTCAACTACTCAATAGAATAATGAATGCATTTATCGCGTATCACATTTTTATTCGTAAAATCTCACCACACGACAAAAATAAAAGATACTTACGCGTATGTACGGTAGTTGTGATTGTGGCTCACATCTTCCTCGATTTTACGTTCGAAACGGCCTAAACGCCTTCTATGAGTCGGGAGAAGCTTCCCATCCAATTTTCTTACAAATTGGCAAGCGAGGTCTTTTAACGCCGATTCCCAAGACGTTGTTCATATTCTGGTTTGAATTTATTCCACAAACATTGAATTAGTAATACACAAGTCCACTAGGATGCGTGTCAAGAGAAATTTCGATATTATCTAAATTCTCCTTATTCAGACCATCATTAATGAACTGAATTTTATCTTCTCTGTTTGTAGATGGAATTCCTAAAGATCGACATTTTGCATTACAGTTCCATCTAGCACATTTATAGCAAACGGCTAGAATCTTTGCTCGTCGTTTCTTGGCATATGAACTTTTTCCAAGCCCTGGTAAGAATCTAGTTGGTGTTTCTGTGAATTCACCTTCTATTCTTACTTTGGCTTCGATAATGAATCTTATGTCAAAAGGTATGCTTTTATTCGTAAGCAACCTTATCCTTTCAAGCCTTGTCTTGTAAATTTTTAAAATTGCATTTTTGCTTAGAAAGGGAAATCTTTTTTCAATTTTAAACAATGTTTCATCCATGACCAAAAAAAAAATTAAAATGAAAAACGATAAAATATCTACAAATATCAGTTGTTGTGGGAAACTGAAAAATCCGACTTTAATAGTCACGGAGTACCGTTATTCGCCACTTGACCGGACAGGAAAATTATATTTGGCCTAAAACAATCCCCGGCAACGGCGCCAAAATTTGATCGGCCAAAAACTTATCCTAAAAATAGGAGTTCTTGAGTCGCTCGCAAATATATACGAGGTAGAAGTAGTTTGTGGTAAGTTCTACCAAGGTCTTTTCTCTCGAGGATTGTCCAACAGGGCTTCGTATAATTTTTTGTTACAAATTGCGAGAAATAAATACTAAAATAGATTATTGGGTTTTTAAATATTAATTAAATTAAAATGAACTATTTTTAATTTAAACTATTTTTTAATAAGACTAGTTTTATAAGACTATTTTTATACTAGACTATTTTTATTAAGACTATTTATACTAGACTATTTATATTAAGACTATTTATACTAGACTATTTATATTAGACTATTTATATTAGACTATTTTTAACTAGTGAAAATAAATAGAATTAAAATGAGTTGGGAATTTATAAAATCTAGGGGTTACGGGTTCATTAAATTAGGTATTTAATTAAGTATAGGAATTGATTTATATGGATATAAAAGAAAAAATGAATGTTTATCGAGTAATCAACTTTTCACCTCCGTACTTTCGTAATCAAAGATGTCTTAATGTTGTCACTTTTTTAAGATGTTGATAACAAGATTAACACTTGATAGATTGAAAAGATGTGTTTCCAATACACTTAACAATCAATCAAGGAGGTTTCACTAGTAGAAATAGGATATGATCAATCTCTATTTAAACCAATTAGTCCTTTCATTTCTCTAACTTGACTATTTTTAGGATAAACGATCGTTCATCGAGTAATCAACTTTTCACCTCCGTACTTTCGTAATCAAAGATGTCTTAACCACTTTCGCAATCTTAAGATGTTGATAACAAGATTAACATTTGATAGATTGAAAAGATATGTTTCCAATTCACTCAACAATCAATCAAGAAGGTTTCATTAGTAAAAATAGGATATGATCAATCTCTATTTAAACCAATTAGTCCTAAAAATAGTTTAAATCAATCAAATACTCAATATATAACCTAATAGAAATCCCCCTTCCCCTAGGAAGAAAGATTAGCTACTCATCGGTTTATACATACTAAAATTATAATAGAAATAATTGATATATATTGTAACACCCCCAAACCACTCGGGAATATTACAGCGCCGCAGACCCTCTACGTGAGGACCTACCAAGCTAAATACAAAACAATGCATCACTTCACATCGCCGACATGGCTACATAAAGGACCATTAGACCGATATGGTCTTATATCACAACACACAGAACAATACATACAAGATCCTTGCTCAGAACACATACCCACGCAGGGGCTAGAATACAATATCACTTCCATAACTCGATAAAATAACACATCGGAGGAAAATCAACACGACTCTATCAAATACTCTATAATTGGTCTTCACGTGATTAGTATCTTCGTTTCCCATCATCCTTCGTATCGATCCTGTGATTCGCTCCCCAGCTACCTGCAAGTACCTGGACGCAATACAGACATCCACCCCCCGAATACTCGGGGGTTAGCAAAACTCCACTGTTTTGCTAGTGCAAGTATAAAACCAAAAGTACAAGCCATACACAACGTGCTTCAAGAATATAAAATCTTGAATATATTTCCCGAGATAAATCACTTAATCAAAACAGTTTGATTTAAAAAGGTAGGAAAAGAACCATGTGTCTCATACAAAATATTTTACGGTCTCGGGGGTTTGAAAACATTTGGAAATAAGGAATTCTCAAGTCTTTCGAAAACACTTGGGGACACGGCCCAAAATCATCTTTCCAAAATACGATTCCAATAATAAAACGCGGTTTCACAACCCAATTCACAACACGGGGTCCAAGACCCAAATCATAAGCCACAGGTCCACGACCCGAATCACATAACACATGTTCCTAAGGATTATTCGCGTCCCGTGCTAACAAGCCACGAACCTCAGATGCTCCCGTAGAACATACCCGAGTGAATAACCCAATAGGAAACCATACCAAATCACATGTCCTCGTGACAACAGTCACGGAACCATTCCATACCACAACCACAAGTTATCCCGGCATCGGGCTAACAAGCCACGAACCTCGGAGTCCCCGCAAGACATACCCGATGATAACCCCACAAGTTATCTCGGCATCGGGCTAGCAAGCCCCGAACCTCGGAGTCCCCGCAAGACATACCCGGATTGGATAACCCTACGGTCACGCCCGACCCATACTAGCAAGTATGGATCCCGGAGATTCAACAATCCTTCGCGGTGGCACATCTCTTTCTGCTATCACTTCACATTGAGCATAACATCAAGCCAAGCAACACTTAAACATCACAACCTCCTTTCAAAGGAGTAACAACTAATATCCCACGTAATACATTCTTAACGAACAAGTACACATAACGTTACGTAATCCCCGGCAAAGGATTACGGTCTAATAAACTCATTCAAAGTGGTCATATCATCTTTTCAACATACAAATCAAACACTCATATTCCGAGAACACATATATTCACGAAGTACATAAATTATCGTTGAAAGACAACATTTATCGAGAATATACCGATCCCTTTTACGTTCATTAAACATTGGGTTTATCGCACGAATTCCTTTACCATTAATTACGCCTACGAAACATGAAACGTATGGACAAGATACTTGCCTCGATATCACGGCGGCGAAGCAGCGAGCGGGCACGATCGAGAAACCTTCGAACCTCCAAAACGATCAAGACTTGACGACCCACGAATACTACGAAAATAGCATCACCACAAATCAATAACACTAATCGAAATCAAACGATCCTAAAAGCGACAAGGATCTAAGTATTCTCAAAGAAATCAAGAATCGTTGATCCTAGGCGATAAAAATCGATGAACGGTTAACAAAATCAAGATTACGGTCAAGACAAACAAGAACAAATAACCGATCGGATGAGATCGGTCAAGAATCACAAATCGAACAAAAACCCCAAATTTAAGAAAATAGGGTTCTAACAAGAGATTACCTTGATTTGGACCAAGAAGACGATTAGATGTTGTTAAACATCTACAAATCCGCTCAAAGATGAAGCTAGAAGAAAAGATCGGTCCTACTCGCCTCTGGATCTCACTCCGTCGGAAGGGATGAAGAAAAGTGGGAAATGACGACTTAATCTTTGTTGTCCAAGATATTTATCTTTGGGCGATTATTAGCGTGCGCTAATCACCCTTCATTAGCGTGCGCTAACGGGTCAACGCTCCGGAGAAACCGCATATAACATAGTTAGCGTGCGCTAGCCAGCGTGGCGCTAACGGGTCACAAAACCGATCCGGTAGCCCCTGACGAATCGCACCTATCGAGTAGCGTGCGCTAGAAAGAAGAGGAGCGTCGCTAGCGACCGATAGCGTCGCTAGCTATCGGCCTTAGCGTGCGCTAACAAAGCTCGATCCCGATCCGGTAGCTCTTTGCCTCTGGCTTGCCGATTTAGCGTGCGCTACACATTGATGGCGTGCGCTAAACACCATGCAGTAGCGTGCGCTATGCTTCAAGCATTAGCGTGCGCTACACCACAAAATCTCAAAAACTCACAAAGTGATCCGAAATGCCTCCAAAAACATGTCCCAACAAGTCGCAACCAAACATGGCACGAAATTCCTACGATGAGGACCATGACAATCCGATAAAACCCAGAAAACCCAACGAATCCGGAATAAAGATCTCGGGTATTACATTTTACCCCTCTTAAAAGAAGTTTCGTCCTCGAAACTTGAAACATGGAACGAACGACGCAAAACAAACTCAGATAACACACGATATGCCGAAATAACAAAACACGACGAACGAAAATCAATACGGTTGAACAATTCAACAAGATACAATGATCAAACACGAGCTATTCGCGAACCAATACGAAATTCCACAGCCCCAAGGGTTGAAAGATCGAACACAAAACTAATTTCCGAACTTAAGGAAATTACTAAGGAGTCCTAACTCTCTATAATTACGAAACGAGATCAACAAAATCAACCATCAAACGATTGAGTTACAACGATCGAGACAACAACAGTCGATCAATCATGTTCGAATCACGACGAACAATAATACTCAAACAACAACCCCAAAGTTCACATCTCAACTAGAGATAATATACGATCCGGTGACGGCAACAAGATGTGCATTCACATAAGATCCACAGGAAAGGGAATAGCAATTTGGAGAGTCATAACGACAAACGGGTCATTCAAACAATACCACAACTCGTTCGATCAATAAAAGCACAGGACAGACAAGATCGTAAAATATCTACTAATATAAACGTTTCGTCAGAGTCGAGAGTAGTGTGTTCAAACTCCGATCAACTTGAAATAAAAGAAGTCAATCTACGAATTTCAAACAACAAAGCAAGGGAAATAATTCAACATGCAATCGACAGACCACGCCCCTCACGGATCGCTGAGCCGATCCTGATATCAAAGTTCAATTCCCTGCCTCGGAATGCTCGGTAACCATCTCGCAAAACTGAACCCGGTGTCCCTCGAGTCCGCACCTGTAACACGTTACTGGCGGAGAAGGACAATGTGCACGAACATGTCCCGCCACATTACAGTTAAAACATCTCCTGTCTTTACCAGGAGTCAGAACAGAAGACTTGGAAATCTCAGTTCCACGCATCGAGCGATGGAGCTTCACAGCGGAAAGGCTACGACATTGAAAACTAGAAATACCAACTCCTGTACCGTCCACACGGTCGTCGGACTTCCTCTGCTTCTTCGACTCGGGCACACGCTCCGACAATAACGAAGCTAGTTCACGGGCTAATGCTCGATCTTGATAGTCCCTCAACGAGGTGCAATTGAATCCCGACATATACACGCGAATATCCAGCTTCATCCGTCTGTCAAAGTGGAGGATTCTCTCTTCCTCGGTTCTCACCCGGTCTCGCACATAACTGAGTTGTTTGCTATAATTAATGATAGCTTGCGACACCGATATATCTTGCGGTTCTGCCAAGTAGAATTCGCGAATCCTCTGCTCTCTAATCGGTTTCGACGTAACTCGGCTTCCATAAATGCTTGGAACTCCGCCCACGTGACATCACGATCACGAGGTTTAACGCCTTCCCACCAATTAGCGGCATCCTTGTCGAGAAGGTGCGAGCGATAGGTACCTTCCGCTCTTCGTGACATCCGACCTCGAAAATCTTTCCCAGTGGAAAATCCAACCATCCTGCCCAACGCATCCGGCACCGGCGAATCGAGGGGGATTCATACGAACTACCTCGCGAAGCCATTGATTTACACCAACGTTCTGACTCGCGTCAAGGCTACGTTGAACCACCTAGGTCAACTGAGTCATCTGAGTCGCTACTTGTTGCAATATAGTAGCAACACCCAAACCAAAATCATTCCCAGCGGCATTCTCTCGATTCCGCATCTGATCCCCGTGGCCATCAGCGCCACGATTACGACCACGACCTCTGCCCCTCGGCATACTAACAAACAACAACCTAAGGTAAAGAAAGATCATAACACATAGCAAGATATTCAAGTCTCTGTCTTTAATCCAACATCATTAAATCATATACACATTACCATTTAATTCCAGCTAGAACACAATATACAAACTATTATACCAACAATCTTCATTTATAATACCGTTGTTATGCGATTTATAAATGTAATGAAATTGAAATCATCTATTATATCAAAAATCACTTTCTGTACGGTTTCCGCGCCGGAACTCACCAAGTTGAAAACCATTTTCGAAAACGTTCCAAAATGCCAGAAAGGCCGATGACGGTAATACTTTCCAAATACTCCCCAAAAGTCATTTTCCAAATACCAAATACCGTCACCAAATACCGTTTGAAATTACAAGGCGTAGACGCGAAAACTCAATAGTTTCAAAATATATGTTAAATCGCCCGACAAAAGAGTTGGGAAAAAAAGGGTCAACGAAATAATTCAAATTTACAAATACGAAAGGTCATTTTGAAACACACACTATTTGGTAAAAGTACCCAAAAAGTCACTTTGAATTTTACACACGCAACGGACAAGAACACAGTTCAAATTACACATAACCACACCCAACAGTTGTTATTCATGAACAACACACATGGAGTACCGTCTCAAACGGTCAGCCTAACAATCGCAAAAGTTAGACTTACGGCCAGAATGTAGTTTAGAGCTTCGCTCGGACCGGTTAGGGTATGATTCAACAGAGACTTAGCATGCGCTAGCCATGCCACGTTAGTGCGCGCTAGTTATACTAATTCAAGAACACATTCATGAGCATATATCAAATAATGCCAAACGCCAAAGGTTACATATAAACAACAACATACGAATCCAAACGCCAACAATTTACATTCTCACTACATATCGTTTAATCGAAAAAGTTGAAGGCGAAAGTCACGTCTCAAGTAAACTATTAGTAGACCTCGTTTAAGCATTTAAAATCAAATTTTGAAAATTTTCAATGCAAGATGAAAATATAATATGTGTAGTTTGAATTCTCAAAATCTTTGGTCTCGAGGTCATCATACGAAAATCAAATTATTTTTCCTTCTCGAAGGATATTTTTAAATAAATTTACGTGACTTCCCCAAAACATTTGAAATTGAAATATCACATTGATAAACTTTTATTGAGTAACCAATCCAAAACATCACTCCTGTAAAAACGATTTCACACAAGGATGTATACATATATACATGCATACCGGTACTACTCTTTATTCCAACACAATACGAGAATCAAACAAGTATGGAATAAATATTCACGAGGCACAATTAAACTCCACAAAATAACACCGAATTACATAAAGTCGTATAGCACGAGACACAACAAAGTAGGGAGACTTACATCCACAGATCGCACGAAGATGATGGTTGCACCTCGATACTAATCACGACCGACAACTCAGACGACGCGTCGCGACACCACTCAGTTAGACCAAACCTGACAAGACAAGATCCGACAACACACAACTCAACCCGACAGTCTAGGTTTCCTCAACCTAAAGCTCCGATACCATATTCTGTAACACCCCCAAACCACTCGGGAATATTACAGCGCCGCAGACCCTCTACGCGAGGACCTACCAGGCTAAATACAAAACAATGCATCACTTCACATCGCCGACATGGCTACATAAAGGACCATTAGACCGATATGGTCTTATATCACAACACACAGAACAATACATACAATATCCTTGCCCATAACACATACCCCCGCTGGGGATATAATAAAATATCACTTCCATAACTCTATAAAATAACACATCGGAGTAAAATCAACACGACTCTACCAAATACTCTATAATTGGTCTTCACGTGATTAGTATCTTCGTTTCCCATCATCCTTCGTATCGATCCTGTGATTCGCTCCCGCCTACCCGCAAGTACCGGACGCAATACAGACATCCACCCCCGAATACTCGGGGTTAGCAAACTCCACCGTTTTGCTAGTGCAAGTATAAAACCAAAAGTACAAGCCATACACAACGTGCTTCAAGAATATAAAATCTTGAATATATTTCCCGAGATAAATCACTTAATCAAAACAGTTTGATTTAAAAGGTAGGAAAAGAACCATGTGTCTCATACAAAATATTTTACGGTCTCGGGGTTTGAAAACATTTGGAAATAAGGAATTCTCAAGTCTTTCAAAACACTTGGGGACACGGCCCAAAATCATCTTTCCAAAATACGATTCCAATAATAAAACGCGGTTTCACAACCCAATTCACAACACACGGGTCCAAGACCCAAATCATAAGCCACGGGGTCCACGACCCGAATCACATAACACATGTTCCTAAGGATTATTCGCCCCGTGCTAACAAGCCACGAACCTCGATGCTCCCGTAGAACATACCCGAGTGAATAACCCAATAGGAAACCATACCAAATCACATGTCCTCGTGACAACACTAACCATTCCATACCACAACCACAAGTTATCCCAGATCGGCTAACAAGCCACGAACCTCGGAGTCCCCGCAAGACATACCCGATGATAACCCCACAAGTTATCTCGGCATCGGGCTAGCAAGCCCCGAACCTCGGAGTCCCCGCAAGACATACCCGGATTGGATAACCCTACGGTCACGACCTACCCATACTAGCAAGTATTGATCCATGAGATTCAACAATACTACACCGAGGCACATCACTTTCAGCCATAACATCACAATGAGCAGAACATCAAGCCAAGCAACACTTAAACATCACAACCTCCTTTCAAAGGAGTAACAACTAATATCCCACGTAATACATTCTTAACGAACAAGTACACATAACGTTACGTAATCCCCGGCAAAGGATTACGGTCTAATAAACTCATTCAAAGTGGTCATATCATCTTTTCAACATACAAATCAAACACTCATATTCCGAGAACACATATATTCACGAAGTACATAAATTATCGTTGAAAGACAACATTTATCGAGAATATACCGATCCCTTTACGTTCATTAAACATCGGGTTTCGCACGAATTCCTTTACCATTAATTACGCCTACGAAACATGAAACGATGGACAAGATACTTGCCTCGATATCACGAGCGATTTAAACGACGAACGGGCACTATCGGTAAACCTTCGAACCTTAAAAAACTATCAAGACTTCTAAAGCCAAATAATACTACTAAAATATCATAACAACAAATCAACAAAACTAATCGAATTCTTAAACGATCATAAAAACGACAAGGATCTAAGTATTCTCAAAGAAATCAAGAATCGTTGATCCGGCGATAAAAATCGATGAACAGCTTAACAAAATCAAGATTACGGTCAAGACAAACAAGAACAAATAACCGATCGGATGAGATCGGTCAAGAATCACAAATCCAAACAAAAACCCCAAATTTAAGAAAATAGGGTTCTAACAAGAGATTACCTTGATTTGGACTAAGAAGACGATTAGATGTTGTTAAACATCTACAAATCCGCTCAAAGATGAAGCTATAAGAAAAAGATCGGTCCTACTCGCCTCTGGATCTCACTCCCGTCGGAAGGGATGAAGAAAAGTGGGAAATGACGACTTAATGTCCGCCCAAGATTTATATCGATGCTTATTAGCGTGCGCTAATCACCCTTCATTAGCGTGCGCTAACGGTCAACGCTCCAGAGAAACCGCATATAACATAGTTAGCGTGCGCTAGCCAACAGCCGTAGCGCGCGCTAACGGGTCACAAAAACCACCCAAAGAGCTCTGGACGTAATCGCACCTATCGAGTACCGTGCGCTAGAAAGAAGAGGGAGCGTCGCTAAGCGCCGATAGCGTGCGCTAGCTATCGGCCTTAGCGTGCGCTAACAAAGTTTCAGCCCCGATCCAAGAGCTACCGGATCGCCTCAATCGCCAGCTTAGCGTGCGCTACACATTGATGGCGTGCGCTAAACACCATGCAGTAGCGTGCGCTATGCTTCAAGCATTAGCGTGCGCTACACCACAAAATCTCAAAAACTCACAAAGTGATCCGAAATGCCTCCAAAAACATGTCCCAACAAGTCGCAACCAAACATGGCACGAAATTCCTACGATGAGGACCATGACAATCCGATAAAACCCAGAAAACCCAACGAATCCGGAATAAAGATCTCGGGTATTACATATATAATATATATAGAAACTTTTAATTACTAGAACTTAATGACAATAGATAAAACTTACTTGAATATGATGAATCAAAGTGCAAGAAACAAACTTCAAAATATAACTTCAAACTTGTTTAAAGGTTACAAGCTTACAAAATTTGAAAGTAAAACACTAAGTAAAATACTAAGTGCTTATTGATCAAGCATTTTTCAATTACAAACTAAATGAAAGAAAAACTTCAAACCAAAAATAAAATACAAACTAAAATTGAAAGTTCTAAGGAAAATATATTGCTAAAGGAAAGGAGTATTTCTTAGCAAGAAGTTGAGGATTTCTTGGTAAGAATGTGGGTTGGTTTTGCAATGGGTGAAGATGCCCTTTTATAGGTGATTTTCAAGAATACAATTGATTATTTAATTCAAAATATCTATTGTAATATCATTTTTTTAATTCTTTGTTCACACTTCACCCATGTCTTTGAATTTTCAGATTTTTGACCAAAAAAATATCTTGTGGTTGATTTCACAAGTTGGTCAAAAGTGGACTAATTTTGCATGGCATCTGCTGAAACACGGCGATGAAAAACGACCCAGTTTGCCCCGTGTTGTGCGCCGTTTTGTGGTGACTCGGTCTCTTCCGGAATACGCGCGAGGACACGGCGCTAAATGCCGGCCGTGTGTGAAACGGCCCAAGACACGGCCCTTGTTGCGCCGTATGTGAAACGGCCGACAGAACACGATCCATTTTGCACCGTTTTGTATGGTCGTTTGTCCTGGAAAAATTCCCGTCGTTGGATTTGATCTTGTTTTCCGTCCTTTTTGATGCTTCATGTCAGTAATCTGTAAAATAACCATTTTTAGCTCATGTTTGGACATATCTGTAAAATATATATATTTTTTAACACAAATCAGTACAATTATGCCCGGAAAAATGAATATTTTGTATATGAATTTTAGATCAATTATGCAATAATCAAATACCCCACACTTAAATTCTTGCTAGTCCCGAGCAAGACTCTTTATTAATCACACACAAAATAAAAATTAAAATAAGACATAAAATAAAAAATAAAAAATAATACACACAAATTTAAGAAAAATAATTATATATAAAGATAAAAAGAGATCAAAATGCCATTAATACACAATAACCAACTTTATACAGTAGATAGAAATGAATCAAGATTCAAAATAAATCTACTAACGATTTTGAAGTTAAAACACGGTTTTTATTTTTGTAATTCCAAAATACAAGGTTTTCCACCCAAAAGGTTGATTATTTCTTTCCCACTCGTGACTTCACATGACTCCCTTTAATGGTTGCTCTCGATCACTCGTTTATTTTTCGACTCAATATGAAGAAGAATTTCATCGGCGTCATCAAATATTGTGATTTTCACAAAATTGAGTGTATTGAAATTCAGCTGCTAATTAATTCAAATCTGCTCATAAACTACATCCCTTTTAGTGATAGCTTTCACACCGTTATTTGCTAACGTGTAGCTCTTTTCACAAACTAATTTTCTATCTCATTTTTTTTCTTTCGTAAATATGTGATAGCTTTCACAACTTTATTTGCTAACGTGTAGCTCTTTTCACCAATTTTTCTCGAGACGGCAGCCTACGCACCAACAATGGTTAGTCCTTTATTTTTCGCAAAATTTAAGACTTCCAAAATTAGCAAATTCTGCCGCTCAACACTTCTCCTTTTGTCATTTATTTTTTAGGTGATAGCTTTCACACCGTTATTTGCTAACGTAGCTCTTTTCACCAATGACTCCTTTTTTTTTTTTTTAGGGAATAGAATTTTTGCGAAAATCATTTTTAGTTAAGCATGAAAAATCAAAAACTCCACAAATTAAGTAAATTTCGCTTTATTTTTCATCAACCAATTGATTCTTCATTTATCAAGGTAACGTATGTCTCGATTTTATATGATTTCTACAATGCATGGTAAGTGAGATTAAGGCTCAAAAAAAATTTTTTTGGAATATACAATTTTTTTACCTGTTAAAACAATTTTAGAAGCTTGTATATAGTTAATTTATTGGTGTTTATGGCCAGATCTAGAAATCTCACAAATCAAAATAATATATATATATATATATATATATATATATATATACTAAAAAAAAATTTAAGGCAAATAAAAACACACCAAAATACTAACACACTAAAACATACTACAACAAACCACACCAAAATTTACTACCCCCAACCTTGAAAAAGAAACCGTCCTCGGTTTAAAAATAAAATAAAAATAAAAATCAATGCGAAAAGCGTAATACTCCTCGTTAAGAAAGTTGATGTCTGAGCCTAACGCCTTTTAGAATCTGCAAGAGAATAAATATACGAGGCACACACAAAAGAAAATAAAATATACTCGTAAGTATAACATAATTTTTTAGATGCGCATCAAGAAAGTCCGAAGAGTCGCCTTACGCTGCCATCAAAGTTTTTAAAAAAAGCAAAACACGAAATAAAAATTACAGCAATACATAAATCGCGAATAGATGCGCGTCAAGAGATCAAGAAGAAACTCCTTAAGCCGCCATCATTTAGCACGATTATTACACACGACGTAAAGTAAAAATACAAGAGGTCCGTCATGGGTTATCAAAGGGAGAGGAATGAATCCACTTTTCGCTTTCTCACCGTAAAATCTTCTACCTGCATAATTTTAGCTAGAGCCGGATCTGGTTGAGGAACAAATTCATTGAGTTTTTGATTAGTTCTTCTCGTGTTGTTGCAACGACTATGATTCGCTTTGCACGCTCGGAAATAAAGCCCTTTTCGGCAGAGTAGTCGATGAAAGACAAGAAACCATCAAAGAAACCATTGACATTAAGCACTCCTATTGGTTTTGATGAACATTTAGTCGGCCTCAGTAACCACATGAAAAAGTTCCTCAAGGGTGCCAAAACCACCGGGAAGGGCGATAAAGGCGCCATAATTATTTATCATGTGAGTTATGCGATCTTGCATATTCACAGATCTAAACTCATCTCCAATAGTTGACCCGGTGATTTTACTTTCAGCCAGAGGTTTTGGGATTACTCCCAATACTCTTACTCCTTCCATATAGGCAGAAGCAGCAGCTCGTCCCATTAATCCTAGACTTCCTCCTCCGTAAACTACATGAATGCATTTTTCTCCTAATGTACGACCCAAGTCGTGGGCTGCTTCAGTGAAGCATGCCTCTTTTCCAGAACTAGATCCACCAAAAATGCAGACTGTGTAAAATTTTTTTGTGGAAGATGATGACTCCATTTTTGAAAAGAATTTTATTTAGAGAGAAAAAGAGAAAAGTACAAGTTTGAGGGATGAATAAAAGAAACAAGCACAAAGGTCATTTATAGAAGAAAAGATGAGGAAAAATTGCTTAACAAGTTTGTGATTGCGTTGATTGCGCTTCAACTACTCAATAGAATAATGAATGCATTTATCGCGTATCACATTTTTTATTCAGAAAATCTCACCACACGACAAAAATAAAAGATACTTACGCGTATGTACAGTAGTTGTGATTGTGGCTCACATCTTCCTCTGATTTTACGTTCAGAAACGGCCTAAACGCCTTCTATGAGTGGGGGAGAAGCTTCCCATCCAATTTTCTTACAAATTGACAAACAGGGTCTTTTAACGTCAGATTCCCAAGACGTTGTTCATATTCTGGTTTGAATTTATTCCACAAACATTGAATTAGTAATACACAAGTCCACTAGGATGCGTGTCAAGAGAAATTTCGATATTATCTAAATTCTCCTTATTCGGACCATCATTAATGAACCGAATTTTATCTTCTCTGTTTGTAGATGGAATTCCTAAAGATCGACATTTTGCATTACGCCCATCTAGCACATTTATAGCAAACGGCTAGAATCTTTGCTCGTCGTTTCTTGGCATATGAACTTTTTCCAAGCCCTGGTAAGAATCTAGTTGGTGTTTCTGTGAATTCACCTTCTATTCTTACTTTGGCTTCGATAATGAATCTTATGTCAAAAGGTATGCTTTTATTCGTAAGCAACCTCATCCTTTCAAGCCTTGTCTTGTAAATTTTTAAAATTGCATTTTTGCTTAGAAAGGGAAATCTTTTTTCAATTTTAAACAATCTTTTTTAAAATTTTCTTTAATTTGATCGATTATAACTTCTGGTATCGCTTGCTCAACTTTCTCCATCTTATTATTTCTATCAACTGCTTCTTCTTCAGAGCAGGATTTGAATCATTGATCAACTACTTCTTCAGAGTAGGATTTATTTCTTTCAACTGCTTCTTCAAGAGCAGGATTTAAATAATCGATCAACTACTTTAGAGTATGATTTATTTTTATCAACTGCTTCTTCGAGAGCAGGATTTACATAATCGAT
This sequence comes from Orobanche coerulescens, assembly GCA_033398695.1. NCBI lineage: Eukaryota > Viridiplantae > Streptophyta > Magnoliopsida > Lamiales > Orobanchaceae > Orobanche > Orobanche coerulescens. Next base: position 180,417,170 of record CM065809.1, read on the forward strand.
CAACTACTTCTCCAGAGTAGGATTTATATTTATCAACCGCTTCTTCGAGAGCGGGATTTAGATAATCGATCAACTACTTCTCCAGAGTAGGATTTATATTTATCAACTGCTTCTTCGAGAGCAGTATTTAGATAATCGATCAACTACTTCTCCAGAGTAGGATTTATATTTATCAACTGCTTCTTCAAGAGCATGATAATCGATCAACTACTTCTTCAGGAGCAGTATTTATGAACCATTCATATGGTATAACCATCCACGATGGTAATATATAATATATAAATTACGTACATGTAAAACCATCCGTCTTGTGATAATTTAACTCATCACATAGGAGGTACAGTAAATATATAAAACCGTCCGTCTTGTGATAATTGAACTCATCACATAGGAGGTATAATAAATATGTAAAACCGTCCGTCTTGTGACAATTACATTTATCATATAGGAGGCATCGCCATCCATCTTGTGATAATTAAACTTGTCACGTAGGAGGTATAGTGAATATATAAAACCATCCGTCTTGTGACAATTACATTTATCATATAGGAGGCATCGCCATCCATCTTGTGATAATTAAATTTGTCACATATGAGGTATAGTAATATTTACATAATGTAAGCTCAACAAATAGATGGTTTCAACCATCACTTGGAGATAATTATAATAAAGTCAGGAATTAGATTAGTAAATATTTAACTGCTTTTTCTGGAGCAGGTTCGTCCAACCATTTTCTCAAAGTATAATCATGTGTTATTAGGTTGGATCATTAAAAGTCATCATTGACCCAAGTTGTCGGCATTAGTGCCGCTTGGTCGTCCCGTAATATGACATATACCACTTTATAAATTTTCACAGTACAAGAACATATATCCACAAATCCTTTCAATATTTTGGAGGGAATCAATATACTAATTTGTACATTTTAATAAATTTTGATAATGATAGATATTAAAAGGGTTATAATCAATATATCAATATTAAATACAAATCGCTCCGTGAAATGGGCCACGGTGGTATCAAGAAAATCACTTGACATCATATGTATCTTATATGTAAGAAAAATCAAATTAATAATTTAATGAATTAAAAGAATATTATATTTTTATATTTTATTTATTTCCCTCCTTTCCCAGCACCTCACCTTTCACCACTGAGCCTGAGCCGCCAATTCAGATTGGAAGTGATAGAGATATACTTTGACTCTTCCATACCAAGCAGAAATCGCAGAAGCTGAGATGCGTTTTCGGATGGACGGCTTGGAATTAGGAGCTCGATGACGGTGAGGCTTTATCACCGCCGCCGCCTCTGCTGATGTCGTCAGAAACCGACTGAAGCTGTTCAGACGAGATTGAATTTTCCGGTGGTTTGATTTGGGCTGGTGTTTATGATTTAGATGAACAGTGACTGAGGCCGATTTGGGTTTAACGATGAACCGAGGTCTGGGACTGATATTTTGGTCGAATTTTTCTTTTCCATTATGATGATGGAAATTGTTGTCTGGATTAAATTTTGGAACCAGGGGAGCAATAAATTGAGGGAGATGATAAGATTAGAATTTGGGATTTTATGAAAAAAGATGGATAGAAAAAGGCTGCATAAAATCAGAGCAAGGCAGCGGCCGAATAGAAATAAGAAAGAGTATAACTCTTCATGTTACTCAAAATGCTTAAAAGCATCGTGCTGATAATGTGTTATAAAACTGAAATATTATAAAGAGAATTTAAAGAGAAAATAGAGACAATGATTCTGAAGTCTATATTTCATTAATAACTGAAGTTCTATTTATAGGAAACTTGGATTAAGACAATCGTAATTACATAATTACATCAGGGGCATAATAGTCATTCACATATTATAATACATTATCTTGTTACGCATTACGCGAAGTGATATACTTCAACAATTCTTAACTTTCCAATTTTAGTCATTTTAGTGTAGGTATAATTCATTTCAGATAATCTATTTTCACTCATTTTTTACTTTTTTTTTTTCAATCAATTAATATTATAATTTATACAACTAGAAAACTTTATTATAAAGAATATTATAAATTTTAAATGAATATTTAGATTTTAATTTGAAAGTTTAGTGAATAAAATCACGTTGTAAAATTATCTACTTCAAAGAAACGAATAAAGTAACTAGTTATGTTACAACTAGATGTCAATTTAATTATTGGGGCGATGCTAACCAACTGTCTTAGCGCAATTGAAGGCCAGGGGTTCAATTCCTAGTGACAACTAGGGGTGTTCAAAATATCCGATATCCGATCTGAAATATCCGAAAATCCGAAGTTCCGGATATCCGAAAATTCGGATATACGAAGTTCGGATATCCGGAACTTCGGATTCGGATATCAGATAGTACTTTTCAGAAAAATCGGATATTCGGATATCCGAAATATCCGAAAAATCTTAAAATTTTTATTTTTTTATATTTTAAATAATATAAGGTATTCGGATATTCGGATATCCGATATCCATATTCGAAGTTTTTTTCGGATATTCGGATATCCGATATCCAAATCCGAATATTTTTTTCGAATATATGGATATCCGAACATAATTCATATTTTTTTCCGGATATACGGATATCTGTTCCGCTCAAAATGTACTTGTAAAAATAGCGACTCGCAAGTATACGAGGCGTTTGTAGTATTGATGAGTTTACCAAGGTCGTTTCACTTGAGGATCGTTTTTATTTGTTAAAATTACAATAATTATGAATTCTCAAAATAACAATCCCTAAACATTCTGAATAATGGGTTCGGATGATTTTAGCTAATTTGCAGAAATACAAATACAGGAAATAAATCTATTTAAAAACTTTGATTACAACAATTTAAATAAGATAAAGCAGTAAGAATAAAAATTACTTTAATGTAGAATTGTGCTGTTTTTGATAATAAAGATTCTAGGGATTCGGATTATTAAATAAATAACTCGAGCGTATATCAATTTGTTAAATGTGAGATTTAATAATTAGATAAATATTATATCTTCAGAAAAAATGATTTGATAACTTTCGTATTCACAAATTATTTTAACAGAAGTTTAAATAATCTAATTAATTCATCCAACTAAATAATACCTTTCGGATTCATATTTAATTCCTTGGAATAAAATAGTACCTTTCGGATTAATAATTAACCTTTTTTTTAATTAAATTAAGATTTACAAAAATATTTCCTTCCGGTCTCTATTTTTTTTTTGTAAATTATATCAATTTAAATTAAAGAAGGCACATTAATAAATTTAATATAAGCTCGAGTATTTAATTTAAGTCATCCTAACCCTAGAATATAAAATTTAGCTTATATTCATATTGACATGTAAAATTACGAGACGGATAAATATTGACATATTCAGAATAAATATAGCAGAAATTAAAAGCACTTACTTGATGTAGATAAATTAAGTGAAAGGAAAATGCTGAAACTGATAGAGACTTATCCCAATACGCCAATTGATCCAAGCAGCTTGAATGTAATGTACGAACTTAAATTACAAAATTTTAATAATTAAAAAAAATATAAAGGTGAATTTTATCTGATAAAAATAATATTAACTAAGATTTATTTGAAATATAATTTGAGATGCAGTATTTATTTATGTGTATTACAATATAATTATATAAAGCATAAATACAGAAAATAAATACAAAAATTAAATTATAAAAACTAAAATGTATTCTGTATTACATTGTGCTACGCACTATTTCTCCTCTCTCTACTCTCTCTACTACCTTACTGCTTATTTTCTGAGTTGAGAGAGTACTGCTATTTATAGCAGTATATCACCCTTGAAATGTGAAAGCTATCTTATTTTTACAATAATTTTGCATGGTTCAAAATCAATCAACAATGTAAAGGGATGGGAGAGCAAAGTTATCAATCTGATCTGCCACGTCATCTCTGACGTGGCAAAAATCCCACCCGCGCGTGAGATGCACGCGCAAATCGGACGGTTCCGGAAAGACGCGTGTGTCTCACGCGCTACATGTGAATATGGTCTTTTTCTGCCACGGTGGAGGGGCGTGTGTCCGGCGTGCGCTTGGCTGACGAAGCGTGAAACGTGGCGTTGTCCTATTGGCTGTTGAGTGACAGGTGTGTGCCAGGCGTGTGGTCTGCTGACGCGGATTGACACGTGTCAGTTTCTAATTGGATCATCCGTACACGTGTGCAGCGATGTGGACTCAGTTGGCATGTGCTGTGATGTCATGCTGACGTCATTCGGCGAATCTGGTTGCACCACTTGTCTTGATATTACTGGTCCACGAATTTTAAGTTTTCCTCCAAAACTTTGAACGGCCATAACTTCTTCATAAGAACTCGGATTAGAATAAACTTTTCATCAAAATGATCGTCTCGATGATACGAATAAAACAAGACCACTCATGAATATATTTGGAATTTTAAAAATATCGCTCCTAAAATGACAGATATGTCTTCTCCCGGTGTGCTAATCTGCAGATAAAATTTAATTTCCATTAATATAATAAAAATTACAAATAATCACTAAAAATTATACTAGAAGTAAAATAATACAAACACACGAAAAATAATATAAATTATCACAAAAATAAAGAAATATATATATAATATTCTAATAAAAATACGAACAAAAGTATAACAAACAATTCCCCCACACTTATCATTTGCACGTCCTCGGGCAAATATATAGTAAGAGTAACAAGAAAATTAACTTACTAAACGTTATTAATTCAATTAAAAGTCCGAAGTAATCTCGTTTCACTTCAAAATAAACAAATATGCAAGAAATTTCAATAGGTTTTAAGAAATGAATTAAACCAAATTCTAAAATTCGTCAAGTTATTCAGAATCATGATTAATACTTTAAATTCACAAAACTCATGGGAAAAGTGTATATCTCTCTCACAAGTGTATAAGGGATGTATTTGCGCTCAGATCCATTCAATGAAGTAAAAACTTCCATAAGTTTGCAAATTATCTACTATCTCTACCACTTGTTGTGCTGCAAATTTATGAAAAATTTCTTTTCTTTTGGTTGCAATGTCGGCTCTTTAGTTGGGGTAGGAAAATATGGATAAAGTGACTTGAACTGAACAATTAGAAATTAAATGAATCAATGTTTATCAACAGGTAAGCACTGAGAAGCTAATTAATGAAGCTTTTATCGATCCCCTTACTTATCTTTCGAATTATCCGAGCTCTTTTTCTTTGCTTTCCAGCCAACCAATTTTTTTTATCATACTTGAGTTGTTATTATCTGTTTTACGCGAATGTAAACGATGGGTCACATGAATACACCCGGTTACTAAGATAAAACATACTCAAGCTGCTTCTATGCACACTCATGTCTAAGGTAACTGTTTTACGCGAATATAAACATGGGGCTCATGAATATATCCGGTTACTAAGTTCCCAAAAACAACGGAGTAATTGATTGCTCCATTATTTTCAACAACATCCACAATATATACCACCCAATTTCACCACACAATATCTTCATCCTTGTCAAAAATAATTTCTAACCGTTCAAGTATGGGCCAAAAGATTATAGCGACGGAAAGCTGAGTATGTGGTTAACAATAAAATAGACAATAAGCTCAATTGGGGTAACGAGGGAATTAAATATCATTAGGTAGGTAAAGAAGCTAGAAGGGCTTTTGAACAAAATTTGATTTAGATAATTTTCACAAATTGCACACACATGTGGTCTTAACACAGATACCCAATGCAAGTTCTGGAGTATTATAACATGAAAAGTACACTCAAAAATAAAAGACTTGCATATATGATAAAGCAGTCAAGGCTCAAAATCTCACAAGTACATGTTTTGATTTTTATGAATTTGAGGTATTAAATCATTCAACCGAATAACTGTTGGTCATCTTAGAATAATTCGTTAGTAATTCATTCTCAAATTCTATGTCAAAATTAGCATAAACGTTTTCTTTGAAATGTGAAATGAGAGTACATCGACAAAATTTTTAGCAACACGTTTTTTAAGTTTTTGTCTTTTCAAGTTATTCTTGTACATAAATGCCCTTTTTCTAATTTTAGGATCCGTAAATAAGAATTTATAGTTTTTACCCCCCCACACTTATCTTGTGCAATATGATTATAAAGCATAATATAACGAGGGTTGAAGAAATCTCCCTGTGAAGATAGTGATGCCTTGAATGCGCCATTTTCTTATTGATATGGAGAAATCTGCAAATAAATCAGTGGGGCGAAACACACAAAATAAAACATATAAATATATATATATACCCTTAGGTATAACACAAACAACCTAGATGCGTTTCAAGAGCGTCCTGAGAGTCTCCTTATTCTGCCATCAAAACCCTATTTTATAGAAAAAGAAAATTACAGTAATAGAAATAACAATACATATATCATGAATAGATACGCGTCAAGAGATCGAAAAGAAACTCCTTAAGCTGCCATCATTTTCACGATTTTTACACCCGCTAAAAAGTAAAAACAACAAGCGGAATAAAGAGGGGATATCAAAGGGAAAGGAATGCATCAATTTTTCATTTTCGCACAGTGAAATCTTCCATCCAAACAATATTAGCTAGAGCTGGATCTGGCTCAGGAACAAATGCAATCAGTTTTTTGATCAACTCTTCTGGTGTTAATGCAACGACTATGATTCGTTTAGCACGCTCAGAAATAAAACCTTTTTCAGAAGAGTAGTTGATGAAAGATAGTAAACCATCAAAGAAACCATTGACATTTAGCAGACCGATTGGTTTTCTATGAATATTTAGTTGGGCTCTGGTAACCACATGAAAAAGTTCTTCAAGAGTGCCAAAACCACCTGGAAGGGTGATAAAGGCGTCGGCATTCTTTATCATGTGAGTTATGCGGTCTTGCATATTCATCGCTCTAAACTCATCTCCAATGGTTGCCCCGGTGATTTTACTTTCAGCCAGAGGTTTTGGGATGATTCCCATCACTTTTACTCCTTCCATATAGGCAGAAACAGCAGCGCGTCCCATTAATCCTAGACTTCCTCCTCCGTAAACTACATGAATGCATTTTTCTCCTAGTGTACGACCCAAGTTGTGGGCTGCTTCAGTAAAGCAAGCCTCATTCCCATGACTAGCTCCACCAAAAATGCAGATGGGGTTAAATCTTTTTGCGGAAGATGATGATGACGACTCCATTATTTTATTTTTGAAAAGAAAATTATTTTAGAGAGAAAAGGAGAGAATTGCAAGTTTGGGAGATGCAGAAAAGAAACAAATGCAGTGTTTATTTATAGCTGCAAAATAAAGCGAAAAGATTTATCAAATCTGTGACTGCGTTAATTACGCTTCAACTACTCAACAGAATAATGATTGCATTTATTGCGTATCACTTTTTATTAAGAAAATCTGACAAAACGACAAAAATAAAAATACTCACGCATGCATGTACAGTAGTTGTGATTGTGGCTCACATCTTCCTCTGGTTTTACGTCCAGAAACGACTTAAACGCCTTCTATGAGTCGGGGATATGCTTCCCATCCAATTTTACAAATTGGCAAACAGGGTCTTTTACCGTCAGATTCCCAAGACGTTGTTCATACTCGGATTTGAATTTCTTCCACAGACATAGTGTAACACCCCAAGTTATTCAAGGTATATTACAGCGCCGTGAGCCCCGCCGTGGGACCCACAAGGCTAAACATACGCGGAACTATAAACTTGACCGATAAGGTCTACATACAATAGAAAGAAAGACGATACAAATGGTATTCGAAACCATAAACAATGAAACCATATACATCACTGCACAAATCAATACCTCGGCAACACAGGCCGGAACATCAAGGAAACTGAAATACAATACTCGAGTATTTAAAAATCCATTCCAGTACAACAAAACTGAATGGAGGAAACCAAAAGAGATAACCGGAGACAAGACACAGTATCACACTTGCCCATCATCTTCATGCCGACCTGGTACCCGCCTGTCCGCTCTCCTGGAACCTTAAATACATGAAACGTATTTCCCCCATAAAGGGGTTAGCCGTCGAATAGCTAGTGCAAGTATAACAATATGAAACATAATACTTCTCGACAATAAAGTAAATGTAATTCGTCAATTCATCAATATCCGTCAATTCATCAATTTAAGACTAGTATTCCGGAATAACTAAATCTCATAGCATCGCAACAATACATATATGAATACCGTGGAACCGCACCAGAGGCTACGGAACCCTCAGAGGACCCGTCGGTCCGTCCCGGAGTGGTTAATTCATATTATCCATGGAATCGCACCAGAGGCTACGAAACCCTCAGAGGACCCGTCGGTCCGTCCCGGAGTGGATATAAATAAGCATGCCATTAATATTTCATACTTTCAAAGTCGAGAACGCACATTCATAAATATATACTTGCCTTAATAAACGCATCAAGATCCTCAAGAACACGGTTCGACCGAAGCTTGAACCACGAAGAAGACAACGAACGGAAGGGTTTCACTGAGTTCTTCACAAGAATTCGACCCTAACAACATAAATTCAATAAATCATCGATCATACGAGGAAGAATAATCGTAACGCCCGAAAACCCCTCTATGACATTTTACCGGACACCTTCAAGGCGTCGGTCAAGAACTCGACCAAAACAACGAATCGATACGATCCAACCATGGGATAACAAGGGAAATGATACAATACATCTAAATAATCGTCAATCCATCACAATCCTAAGTTAAATCGGATTAAACGGACGAAATCGAACAAAATACCCAAAATCCCCAAAATTAGATTTACGGAAAATCAATGATTCGCTCGATCAAAGGATGTTATAGGATGGATGATTGATGATATGAGCTCCAAGACTCCATGGATATGTTGTTAAACAACATGGCTTCAAGCTTAGAACACGCCCAGCTGTGGAAGAGGAGAAGAAGAAGGTGAAAAATGGCAAGAAAAACGTCTGCAGGGCCTTTTATAGGGGTTGACTGTCTTGCCGGACACGGCCCGTGCCGATCGGCACGGTCGTGTCACACAGCTGGCCGACAGGGACTCGACCGTGTCCTGCTTGACACGGTCGCGGCGCGGAGGGCCTTCCGACAGATGACCCGTCAAGCGGCGACTTCGGCATGACTCGACCGTGCTGCACGACACGGTCGGGCGTGGCCGGGCGACGATTCTCGCTTATCCTAAGGGGTTCGGCACGGGCCGTGTCGGACGACACGGTCGGGTCCTGAGGCAGAGACTCCGGCATTTCCGGACGAGTACGGCACGGGCCGTGTCGGACGACACGGCCGGGTTCGGCCGGCAGTGATCGGCCAATAACGAGCGGGTGAGCTAAAACGACCATAACTCTCTCGTCCGGACTCCGATTGACTCACCGTTTGAACCATTGGAAATCTAACTCGATGCTCTATAATATTGCAAAGATTTAGAATTTTTTGGAGCCTCCAATAATTTATGGTGATTTAACAAAGTCGAACTCATACGTGGAAAAGTCGCTAAAGAACACGGAATTCAACAGAACGATACCGAAACGAACTCGGATGACAAAAAGTGTAGAATTAATCATTCTCAGGATGACGAAACGGTCCCAAGCAAGTCGTCAAAATAGACTTCCGCCAAAATAGAAAATTTCCGGGGAACAAAAATTACGGGTATTACATTCTACCCTCCTTAAAAGAAGTTTCGTCCCGAAACTTAAAACAGGTAGGGGGAAGAAATATTTCGCCAGGAAAACTCAACGAGATGCACAAGAACCTAAACATACGCCCAAACGGCGAATCATCAATATAGAACATAACAATACATTACCCGAAGGTAAACCAAACCAATGCCGAAAAAGATACGAATTCACAATGCCCGAAGGCTCCAACGGAAATACCGATACATCACAATGGCCTGAAAGCCGAATGTACCCAAAGTCAGAATCATCACAATACATATCTCAAAGAAGCAAACTCGATCGGACATACCCTCGGCGTATGAACAACCGGGCCGCAAATCGTCGGACATATCCAATACAACATGGACTACGAGCGATCAATCAATAAAGCTCAAGAGGGACATCACAAGACGCCCGATCCGGAAATGTGTTCGTGCACATGTCCACCCCGTATACGGAATCCGAATATACGTGTGACAATGTACCTAATTAGCCTCAAGAACTACGTCTCGTGTGCACACCCAATGCGGAAATATCCACGCATGACCATCGGTGCCCGGCTAAAAATCTTACACATAACCAATCGGCACGCAGACATGATTCCGATATGCCACGATACAACATGACAACGAAACTCAAGGGATAAAACATCCAATACGGATCATACGACTCACCAAGTGAACGATGACACACGAATAATGAAAGATCGACACGACCAACGATATTCAAAACAACCATCCTGGGATCGAATTCCCTAAGGACCGATTAACACGAACAACGATCACAACACAACAATTCGAAAATCCTCAACCCTCAACGATCACAAAATTACCGAGTTCACAAGAATAATAATGTGTCCTTGAATCGGTCAACACGACAATAATAATTCAACGGATGGGAATTATCATTGATAATCCCAATTCAATACTTCGATTACCGTAGAATGGCCAATCGATAACAATGATACAACGGATGAGAGTATCTTCGACAACGGATGGGAATTATCTTCGATAATCCCGATTCAATACCTCGATTACCCTAGAGCGGTCAATCGATAATCAATGATACGATAGAATAGATGTCCTTGTCTTAAACCGACCACCGAAACGGAGATGACAAAAGGATATATCAAATGTCCCCAATCGGTTAACGCAACATCATAGCAAGATCCAATTCGATGACAAAGATTCAACGATGTCTCGTAACGACATTAATCGCGAATAATAATAATCGATACATCGATACCGCGAACCGGCTATCGATAGCAACTTTACCAACAAGTATCGTAATGCCTTGAACCGGCCATTTACAAACAACAGTAACATTTGGCATAATTTTCCGACGGCGTCGTCTCAACCAATCCCTTGACATCAATACAATCATAAAGAGGCCAAGTCCCAAAATGATACACACAATCGTACGCCTACACGATAACATTAGTCTCATTGATTAGTACGAGTATAAAACTTGTCTCGACCAAGTTAATCGACGAACCCTTCAACCTTAACCGCAACACAACAGTCATAATTCACGATCAAACATCATACCTTATTGTAAAACGAAGGATTGATAATCAACCGGTTCGATGACGACCAATATCAATACCACCAAACCACGAACTCAATCATTTTACCATATCTCGACTAATCACAGTCTGAACAATCCAACTCAGACACTTACAAATCCTGTCCACAATACGAGTCGAAATATGATGATCATATCAGCAACCAATTCGGACCAATAATAAGGGTCTAAATGTTCCAATCTCAAATTTTAACTACGAAGTGACATGGTTCACTTCTCGTTAATCCTTCTTTAAATTTTACTTATAACCGTCGTCAATTCGAATCATCCGATCAGTTCAAAACAATAGATAATCATATTAAAAAAGTTATCAAACAATCCAATCATTCGATTTGAATATTTGCTCCATACGTATGGGCTTCCAAATTCGAGAGATGAATAATAGTATCATCAAACTCATAATCACATTCGTATTCCTATACGAATATTATTTCCAACACATAGTTTAGCTCTAGATATGAATATTCCATATTCATTTTCAAAACATCAACACTTCTAAAAAAATTTTCATCACCTCGTATAATTCAAGAGTTCTTCAAGAACATGAAATATCCGAAATCACGTTCGAACAACATCTCCGAGGTATATATCTCCATGTTACCATTTTCTTCATCATGTCATTCATACAATCTCAAGAATCGCAACAAAACCCTTATCACCATATGAAGAAGATCTCAATGATCATATCAACATCCGAAATCTCTTATTACAATTCCAACAAATCTCGTATAACATTATCACATGATACCATAATTGTAACACCCGGATCCTCACAGAATATTACACGCCGTAAACCCTTCTCACAAGGATTTACCGTGCTAAGCACAATTTTCCACGTCATTCCAAAATGCCAAAAAGACCGATGACGGTAATATTTTTCAAATACTAAAAAAATCATTTTCCAAATACCGTCAAAGCGATCAAGGTTAAAATGCCAAAAACTCGATTTAGGGAATCGGTTTTACAAAATAAAATTTCATTGGCAAAATACCAAAATCCATTTCAAAAATACTCACGCAATGGATAAAAGTATCCAATTTATGCATTTTCATTAAAATAAGACGAACATCAAAATACACGATTCCCAACATACTCCCTCCCAAGTAGTAATCCAAAAAGAGAAAAAAATGAGCCACTATCAAAGGGATATGAGGATTACCTTGTATGGACGAACCACGAAGAAAGAATAATTGAACTCCATTCCAAGAATCATTAAATCATCATAGTCATCATATGGCCTCAAGAACATCAATATCTCTATGATTCCATAATCATAATCAACATATTCAAAGCATATCATTATCTTCCTTCAACATAAACCTCATAGAATATGGATAACACAAGGAATCACTTCAAGAATCAACAATAGTTCCATAACTAAGCTCTAATTCCATGATTCCAAGCTCACAATCATGTTAAAAGTGCTTAGAACACTCTTAAAAGTGAAGAGGGACGAGTTTTGGAGAGAAATATCTCAAAGGATCGTGAGAGAAATGAAAGGAAACACTTGATATATAAATTGCACTCTCATTACGTACGTAGGTGTCCTTTCTTAACGTCGTAACAACTTTAACGTCGTAATCCAAAATCCATAACGTCGTAACCATCTCACTGTCTCATTCGTGCGATCCATTACGTCGTAACCCATACCATATAACGTCGTAATATACCGATTGACTTGCTACGGTACAATGGTTGTGTTACGTCGTAACACGTCTGTATAACGTCGTAACACGTCGTTGACTCACTGTCAACATCCTCGCCGAAAGTTGCGAAAGCAGATCCCACGCCTCACAGACTCGGTTACGTCCGATGCCTTCGTTACGTCGTAATACCTTAGCCTTGACGTCGTAACCATGCCAATCTTACGTACGTAATCTCACCTTATTAACGTACGTAATAATTCCATACTTAGCCAATTTCAACAATTCCTGTCCAAAGTCATGACATACCAAATACGAGCATACGGCAAAATCAATACATATACTCAATTCAATAACATTTTCAAACGTTCACAACGTCCTCGAGCATAATTAACCATCCACGATATCCAATATATAAACGAAAAAAAAAAAAATATATCCGAAAAATCGGGGTATTACACTCTACCCCCCTTAAAAATAAGTTTCGTCCTCGAAACTTGCAATCACTCGCACAAACATTTCAACGGAAAATCCAAAATCACCAAGATAACCAAGAATTTTCGAATAATCCGAACAACATACTTACAGGTCTGTGAAGACGAAGATCTCCCGTGATACTAGCATGCGACTCCTAAACAAAGTCTCAACATAATACCGTTACACACCAATATCGCAATTAGCAATTTTAACAAAATCTCAAGGAAGGGTTCACGTCCGTGATCACAGCCACGATTCTTCCTACTTTCAACCAACATTCTGAAGGGCACACACGTGCGTAAGTATAAGCCGAATCGCACATTCTCGAAGTGACCAATTCCCAAGAATACCAAGCTATAAACGAAACGATTAAGAAAAAATACGAGAAGAGTGAGAGGACTTACAAGTACCGGTCGCACGGTGATGATGGCAGAGTAGTGATACTGTGGGCAAATGCCGACTCAATCGACCCAAAAGACCGACAGCCTAGGTATCCATAAACCTAAGCTCTGATACCATATTCTGTAACACCCCAAGTTATTCAAGGTATATTACAGCGCCGTGAGCCCCGCCGTGGGACCCACAAGGCTAAACATACGCGGAACTATAAACTTGACCGATAAGGTCTACATACAATAGAAAGAAAGACGATACAAATGGTATTCGAAACCATAAACAATGAAACCATATACATCACTGCACAAATCAATACCTCGGCAACACAGGCCGGAACATCAAGGAAACTGAAATACAATACTCGAGTATTTAAAAATCCATTCCAGTACAACAACACTGAATGGAGGAAACCAAAAGAGATAACCGGAGACAAGACACAGTATCACACTTGCCCATCATCTTCATGCCGACCTGGTACCCGCCTGTCCGCTCTCCTGGAACCTGAAATACATGAAACGTATTTCCCCCATAAAGGGGTTAGCCGTCGAATAGCTAGTGCAAGTATAACAATATGAAACATAATACTTCTCGACAATAAAGTAAATGTAATCCGTCAATTCATCAATATCCGTCAATTCATCAATTTAAGACTAGTATTCCGGAATAACTAAATCTCATAGCATCGCAACAATACATATATGAATACCGTGGAACCGCACCAGAGGCTACGGAACCCTCAGAGGACCCGTCGGTCCGTCCCGGAGTGGTTAATTCATATTATCCATGGAATCGCACTGGAGGCTACGAAACCCTCGAGAGGACCGTCGGTCCGTCCCGAGTGGATATAAATAAGCATGCCATTAATATTTCATACTTTCAAAGTCGAACGCACATTCATAAATATATACTTGCCTTAATAAACGTTACCGAAGATCCCGAAGAACACGGTTCGACCAGGAAGCTTGAACCACGAAGAAGACAACGAACGGAAGGGTTTCGACTCGAGTTCTTCACAAGAATTCGACCCTAACAACATAAATTCAATAAATCATCGATCATACGAGGAAGAATAATCGCAGTACGCCCGAAAACCCTCTATGACATTTCTGGACACCTTCAAGGCGTCGGTCAAGAACTCGACCAAAACAACGAATCGATACGATCCAACCATGGGATAACAAGGGAAATGATACAATACATCTAAATAATCATCAATCCATCACAATCCTAAGTTAAATCGGATTAAACGGACGAAATCGAACAAAATACCCAAAATCCCCAAAATTAGATTTGGAAAATCGGCTGATTCGCTCGATCAAAGGATGTTATAGGATGGATGATTGATGATATGAGCTCCAAGACTCCATGGATATGTTGTTAAACAACATGGCTTCAAGCTTAGAACACGCCCAGTGCGGAAGAGGAGAAGAAGAAGGTGAAAAATGGCAAGAAAAGCGTCTGCGGGGCCTTTTATAGGGGTTGGTATCTGCCGGACACGGCCGTGCCGATCGGCGCGGTCGTGTCGCTGGTAACCGCCGACAGGACTCGACCGTGTCTGACACGGTCGCGGCGCGGAGGGCCTTCCGACGATGACCCGTCAAGCGGCGACTTCGACATGACTCGGCCGTGCGAGGCGACACGGTCGGGCGTCTTTGGCGACAGTCGACTTATCCGGAAGGGTTCGGCACGGCCCGTGTCGGACGACGGTCGGGTCCTGAGGCGAGACTCCGGCATTTCCGGACGAAGTGCAGCCGCAGCCGTGTTGGACGACACGGCCGGGTTCGGCCGGCAGTGATCGGCCAATAACGAGCGGGTGAGCTAAAACGACCATAACTCTCTCGTCCGGACTCCGATTGACTCACCGTTCGAACCATTGGAAATCTAACTAGATGCTCTATAATATTGCAAAGATTTAGAATTTTTTGGAGCTTCCAAGAATTTATGGTGATTTAACAAAGTCGAACTCATACGTGGAAAAGTCGCTAAAGAACACGGAATTCAACAGAACGATACCGAAACGAACTCGGATGACAAAAAGTGTAGAATTAATCATTCTCAGGATGACGAAACGGTCCCAAGCAAGTCGTCAAAATAGACTTCCGCCAAAAATAGAAAATTTCCGGGGAACAAAAATTACGGGTATTACACATAGAATCTCATGATACACTAGTCCACTAGGATGCGTGTCAAGAGATAATTGAATATCATTCAATTTCTCCTTACTCAGCCCATCCTTTATGAATTCAATTTTATCTTGTCTGTTTGTGGAAGGAATTCCAAGAGAACGACATTTTTGATCACAAGTCCATCTGGCACATTTATAACAAACATACATTTTCTTGGCTCGTCGTTTCTTGGCATATGAACTTTTACCAAGCCCTGGTAAGAATCTAGTGGGTGGTTCGAATGATTCCCCAGCTATTCTTACTTTGGCTTCAATAGTAAAGCGAATGTCATGTGGGATGTCATACAACATGAATAATCGCATTCGCTCAGCTCGAGCTCTGTAAATTCTTAAGATTGCATTTTTGCTGAGAAAAGGAAATTGTTTTTCAATATTTTTTAAGGCTCTTTCCATTTTTTATTTTTTTGGGATTTTTAAAAGAAATATAAAATTCACACACGCAAGGGGTAATTTAAAAGTAGCAAATTCAATTCTTCCTAAATAAGTTTCTTTCTTGAAAATGACATAATAGGATCTTATCTTATCTGGTTGACAATGATGTTCACGTATCCTGATTGTCTTGTTTCCTTGTCATGCCATGTAAAAAGAAGCTTACAAAGTATTCTATTTAAATTACGCAAAAAGAAAATCACACAACAAAATAAAATAAAGCTTGGGTTGCCTCCCAAGAAGCGCTTGTTTAACGTCGTTAGCTTGACGTTAGTATGATTTTGATTTAAAGTTTTTCAACGAAAGTTATACTTTCAATTACTTGTTCTTGATGTGCTCCTTCATAATATGGTTTAACACGGTGACTGTAACACCCCCAGAATACGTCCGAAAATGTTACACGCCGTAGGCCCTTCTCACAAGGATCTACCAGGCTAAACTCCACTAGACTACACAATGATTGACCGACCGGGGTCAATCTAAATACAACGCAGACCGACAAGGTCATTAAACAATTTAGAAACTAATAAATTTTACATCTCAATGACAAAAATAAACTTTCACACAAAAGGGGATGACGACTCCATTCAATAAATGAAAACTACACCCGTGCAAGGGTGAATACTTAACCAAATGGGAAAAATACCGACCAAGATGAAACAAAAGAAAAGACTCGACTGGTGTGATTAGCATCGTTGTCCTCCATCTCCTTCCAAGCCAATCCTGTGACTGCTCCCGAGTTGCCAAAACCTGAGCGCATAACAGGCACCCACCCCCCGAAAACTCGGGGGTTAGCAAACTGGAATTTTGCTAGTGCAAGTACATAATGTTCAAGATATACGAATAATAACAACACAAAACTCAACAGCCGCGAAGCCTTAACACAAACCATACATTCCCATAGTCAACACAGTATAGCACTCGCATACACAAGGTGAGAAATAATCACATAGTCATATTCTCTTTATGGAACATAACACCAATTAAACTTCAAACGAGCCCAAGGAGTCAAAAGATTTAGTTGAAAATCCATTTTAATAAAGGGGAAAGTATTTTGATAAGATAGTTTGAAAACATTATTAATGACTCGGGCCGTCTTGGGGTTTATAAAATTGAATGGGAATACTTTAAGAAATTAATTTCAAAAGCTCTCGGGTCCTTGACCCAATGACACGCTTTTTGTGTAACTATCGCAAGTGCACGATATCGTATCAAGTAGTAAAGTGGACTTTTTGAGTCCGGTTTATCGATCGCACAAGGAAGTTATGTTATAATTTGAATTATACACTATTAGTCTATTTTTATAGATACTTAAGATGAGTGAAACACACAATTAAAAAGTTTGGTTTAATAATTGCAAAGAAATTGCAATAATAGTTCTAATATTATAAGGAAATAAAAAGATAGCAATAATAATAGATTGATTATCGATAAAATGAAATAGTTGGGATTACAAACTTAGTTCGTCATTAGTTATAAAAGATGTATTGGAGATCATAAGATGAATTTACTTATTATGTTGTGTAGATTCGATTTTCCTTAAAAAGACGGTTTCTCTTCGAACTATAAAACGCCCCTTACATATTGAATCAATCCACTATATTTCTATGTTGATTGGCTTCAATACATAGCATTAGGATTTGTGAAAATAACTCAATGAATCATCTAAGGACTAGGGTATATTTCTATCCCCTAGAACAACTTAGAGTGAAGATCATTTGATCTAATCAAACATATTTTCTTTCAAACATATGAAGATCATAAATATCTTCATTAATTGGCCAAATAAATAAAGATTGTTAAAACAATGAAAATCACACACAATAATAAGTAATTCATAATATATCTTTATACAAACATAAATAACATGACTAACCTTGTTTATAATCCCAACTTAAGAAACTTAGCCCATAAAGGGTTTATTACACATATTACAAGCTTTGGTGGTCATTCTTAGTTGAATCAAGAGAAACAATTGATCCTAACTCCCTTAGTAGATAAAGGAGATAGAAGCAATAAACTCTCTGAACAACATGTACTACACCACACTTACAAAGATCACTCAAGAACACAAGTGTGTTCTTCACACAAAAAGAAAAGTTTACAAGAAAATGGAAAATTATATGATGAATGGTGAATGATGAAGGATCTAAGGGTCTATTTATACACCTAAAGTCATCTAATAGCTCCAAAACTACAGCATTATTACATTATTTCGGATCAATGCCACCATCCCCTCAATAATACACAAAAAGTATAAAAATTAGACAAATCATAGCAATCTGTCAAGAGTTACTAGTAACATTCAGAGTTACGGCCGTAACTAGGGTGACTTACTGGTCGTAACCCCCCGAATGTTACGGCCGTAACGTGGCTTCGTAAATTTGCTCATTTGAAGCTTTGATAGTTCGTTTTAGCCCGAGAATTCCTCAGACTTTGCGTTTTTGCCCCAGATCTTCTTCGGATGATAACTTTTGATATATAACTCTGATTTTGAATCCGGAAACACTGCCGAATTCGTCTCGGAAAGCCCTACAACATGAATATATCAAAATTCAATAAAGAGAATATTTATTAAACATGTTGTTTCTTGAGTAATTCAGTTATTTAATCCGATCATCATCCGATAAAAATAAGATTATTAAAACTAATAAATTAAAAGCAAAAAATGAGTAAACTAGCTCAATTATGGGTAAATTTTATCGATACAAACCATGGATAAGTGTACAAAATGACACTTATCACACCCCCAAACTTGAATTCTTGCTAGTCCCGAGCAAGACTCTTTATTATTCACACTCCAAAAAAAAAAATAAAAAAAAAAAAAATAAGAAAATTAATACACACATAAATTAAAATATAAAAAGAGAAAAGGAGATCAAAATGCCATTAATAAACAACAACCAGCTTTATACAGTAGATAGAAATGAATCAAGATTCAAAATAAATCTACTAATATTTTTGAAGTTAAAACACGGTTTTTATTTTGTAATTCCAAAATGTAAGGTTTTCCACCCAAAAGGTTGATTATTTCTTTCCCACTCGTGATACACACGACTCCCTTTAATGGTTGCTCTCGATCACTCGTTTATTTTTCGACTTAATATGAAGAAGAATTTCATTGGCGTCATCAAATATTGTGATTTTTACAAAATTGAGTGTATTGAAATTCAGCTGCTAATTAATTCAAATCTGCTCATAAATTACATCCCTTTTAGTGATAGCTTTCACACCGTTATTTGCTAACGTGTAGCTCTTTTCACTAACACAATTTCTATCTCATTTTTTTTTTCGTAAAAAGGTGATAGCTTTCACACCGTTATTTGCTAACGTGTAGCTCTTTTCACCAATTTTTCACGAGACGGCTACGCACCAACAATGGTTAGTCCTTTATTTTTCGCAAAATTTAAGACTTCCAAAATTAGGCAAATTTCTGCTCTACACTTCTACTTTTCGTCTTTTTTTTTTTTTAGGTGATTGCTTTCACACCGTTTTTTGCTAACGTGTATCTATTTTCACCTATTACTCCGTTTTTTTTTTTTTAGGGAATAGAATTTTTGCGAGAAAATCATTTTTAGTTAAGCATGAGAAATCAAAAACTCCACAAATTAAGTAAATTTCGGTTTATTTTTCATCAACCAATTGATTCTTCTTTTCTCAAGGTAACGAATGACTCGATTTTATATGATAATTACAAGGCTTGGAAAGAGAGATTAAGGCTCAAAAAAAAATTTTGGAATATACAATTTTTTACGGTTAAAACGATTTTAGAAGTTTGTATATAGCTAATTTATGGTGTTATGGCGGATCTAAAATCTCAAAAATCAAAATACTATAGATATATATATAAATATATATATATATATATAAAAAAATTAAGGCAAATAACCAAATCAATCAAAACACACCAAAATTATTAAACAAACCACACCAAAATTACAACACACCAAAATACTAAAACAAACCACCCCCAAACTTGAAAATAAAACTGTCCTCAGTTTAAAAATAAAATAAAAATCAATGCAGAAAAGCAGAATACTCCCTGTTAAGAAAGTTGATGTCTGAGCCTAACGCCTTTTAGAATCTGCAAGAGAATAAATATACGAGGCACACACAAAAGAAAATAAAATATACTCGTAAGTATAACATAATTTTTTAGATGCGCATCAAGAAAGTCCGAAGAGTCGCCTTACGCTGCCATCAAAGTTTTTATAAAAGCAAAACACGAAATAAACATTATAGTAATGAAATAAAAATACATAAATCGTGAATAGATGCGCGTCAAGAGATCAAGAAGAAACTCCTTAAGCTGCCATCATTTAGCACGATTATTACACACGACAAAAAGTAAAAATACAAGGGGTCCGACATGGGTTATCAAAGGGAGAGGAATGAATCTACTTTTCGTTTTCTCACGGTAAAATCTTCTACCTGCACAATTTTAGCTAGAGTGGATCTGGTTGAGGAACAAATTCATTGAGTTTTTCGATTAGTTCTTCCGTGTTGTTGCAACGACTATGATTCGTTTTGCACGCTCGGAAATAAATCCCTTTTCACAGAGTAGTCGATGAAAGACAGAAACCATCAAAGAAACCATTGACATTAAGCATTCTATTGGTTTTTATGAACATTTAGTAGGCTCTGGTAACCACATGAAAAAGTTCCTCAAGTGTGCCAAAACCAGGAAGGGCGATAAAGGCGCCAATTATTTATCATGTGAGTTATGCGATCTTGCATATTCACGAGATCTAAACTCATCTCCAATAGTTGACCCGGTGATTTTACTTTCACCGGAGGTTTTGGGATTACTCCCAACACTCTTACTCCTTCCATATAGGCGAAACGACGGCTCGCCCCATTAATCCTAGACTTCCTCCTCCGTAAACTACATGGATGCATTTTTCTCCTAAGGTACGACCCAAGTTGTGGGTCAGGTGAAGCATGCCTCTTTCCGTAACTAGATCCACCAAAAATGCGGATCTGTAAAATTTTTTTGTTGAAGATGATGACTCCATTTTTGAAAAGAAAAAAATTTTAGAGAGAAGCAGAGAAAAGTGCAAGTCTCGAGGGATGAATGAAAGAAACCAAGAGAAAGTTTATTTATAGAAGAAAAAGAAGGAAAAATTGTTTAACAAGTTTGTGATTGCGTTTGATTGTGCTTCAACTACTCAATAGAATAATGAAAGCTTTTATCGCGTATCACATTTTTATTCGTAAAATCTCACCACACGACAAAAATAAAAGATACTTACGCGTATGTACAGTAGTTGTGATTGTGGCTCACATCTTCCTCTCGATTTTACGTTCGAAACGGCCTAAACGCCTTCTATGAGTGGGAGAAGCTTCCTATCCAATTTTCTTACAAATTGGCAAACAGGTCTTTTAACGTCGATTCCCAAGACGTTGTTCATATTCTCGGTTTGAATTTATTCCACAAACATTGAATTCGTAATACACAAGTCCACTAGGATGCGTGTCAAGAGAAATTTCGATATTATCTAAATTCTCCTTATTCGGACCATCATTAATGATCGAATTTTATCTTCTCTGTTTGTAGATGGAATTCCTAAAGATCGACATTTTGCATTCTTGTTCCATCTAGCACATTTATAGCAAACGGCTAGAATCTTTGCTCGTCGTTTCTTTGCATATGATCTTTTCCAAGCCCTGGTAAAAATCTAGTTGGTGTTTCTGTGAATTCACCTTCTATTCTTACTTTGGCTTCGATAATGAATCTTATGTCAAAAGGTATGCTTTTATTCGTAAGCAACCTCATCCTTTCAAGCCTTGTCTTGTAAATTTTTAAAATTGCATTTTTGCTTAGAAAGGGAAATCTTTTTTCAATTTTAAACAATGTTTCATCCATGATAAAAAAACAAAAATAAAAAGACAATGAAAATAAAAAAAAATATATACAAATATCAGTTGTTGTGGGAAACTGAAAAATCCGACTTTAATAGTCACGGAGTACCGTTATCCGCCACTTGACCGGACAAACACAATTTAGTACTAAGTTACAACGTCGAGAAATTTGTACCTACACAAATAGTTTATAATGTAAGAGTTCAAATATAACTTATACTTCCGCGGCAACGGCGCCAAAAACTTGACACGCTTTTTGTGTAACTATCGCAAGTGCACGATATCGTATCAAGTAGTAAAGTGGACTTTTTGAGTCCGGTTTATCGATCCCACAAGGAAGTTATGTTATAATTTGAATTATACACTATTAGTCTATTTTTATAGATACTTAAGATGAGTGAAACACACAATTAAAAGTTTGGTTTAATAATTGCAAAGAAATTGCAATAATAGTTCTAATATTATAAGGAAATAAAAAGATAGCAATAATAATAGATTGATTATCGATAAAATGAAATAGTTGGGATTACAAACTTAGTTCGTCATTAGTTATAAAAGATGTATTGGATATCATAAGATGAATTTACTTATTATGTTGTGTAGATTCGATTTTCCTTAAAAAGACGGTTTCTCTTTCGAACTATAAAACGCCCCTTACATATTGAATCAATCCACTATATTTCTATGTTGATTGGCTTCAATACATAGCATTAGGATTTGTGAAAATAACTCAATGAATCATCTAAGGACTAGGGGTATATTTCTATCCCCTAGAACAACTTAGAGTGAAGATCATTTGATCTAATCAAACATATTTTCTTTGAAACATATGAAGATCATAAATATCTTCATTAATTGGCCAAATAAATAAAGATTGTTAAAACAATGAAAATCACACACAATAATAAGTAATTCATAATATATCTTTATACAAACATAAATAACATGACTAACCTTGTTTATAATCCCAACTTAAGAAACTTAGCCCATAAAGGGTTTATTACACATATTACAAGCTTTGGTGGTCATTCTTAGTTGAATCAAGAGAAAGAATTGATCCTAACTCCCTTAGTAGATAAAGGAGATAGAAGCAATAAACTCTCTGAACAACATGTACTACACCACACTTACAAAGATCACTCAAGAACACAAGTGTGTTCTTCACACAAAAAGAAAAGTTTACAAGAAAATGAAAAATTATATGATGAATGGTGAATGATGAAGGATCTAAGGGGTCTATTTATACACCTAAAGTCATCTAGTAGCTCCAAAACTACGGATTATTACATTATATCGGATCAATGCCACCATCCCCTCAATAATACACAAAAGTATAAAAATTAGACAAATCATAGCAATCTGTCAAGAGTTACTACGTAACATTCGGGAGTTACGGCCGTAACTAGGGTGACTTACGACCGTAACCCCTGAATGTTACGGCCGTAACGTGGCTTCGTAAATTTGCTCATTTGAAGCTTTGATAGTTACGTTTTTAGCCCAGAATTCCTCAGACTTTGCGTTTTTGCCCCAGATCTTATTCGGATGAGAACTTTTGATATATAACTCTGATTTTGAATCCGGAAACACTGCCGAATTCGTCTCGGAAAGCCCTACAACATGAATATATCAAAATTCAATAAAGAGAATATTTATTAAACATGTTGTTTCTTGAGTAATTCAGTTATTTAATCCGATCATCATCCGATAAAAATAAGATTATTAAAACTAATAAATTAAAAGCAAAAAATGAGTAAACTAGCTCAATTATGGGTAAATTTTATCGATACAAACCATGGATAAGTGTACAAAAATGACACTTATCACCCAACATAAGGAAAACAATTACACGAAAACCATGTCAATGTTACTTGGGATCCTTGACCCAATTTATAGAACACTGTCACAAACGAAATCATTACTGTAATATCCGCAATTTTCGATTTCCGGTAATTTCTTTTTTTTCGGCGGAAGTCTGTTTTGACGACTCGCTCATGTCCGTTTCGTCATTCTGAGAATGATTAATTCTACACTTTTTGACATCCGAGTTCGTTTCGTTGTCGTTTCGTTGAGTTCTGTGCTTTTTAGCGACTTTTCCGCACTTGAGTTCGATTCTTGCGAATCTCGACCGAAACTGCTGTTTCGAGTTTCCCGCAAGTCCGTTTAACTTTGTTAGACGTGTTGTGAACTTCGGTTTGGTTATTCGATCACGTATCGTGATTTTCGGGCATTTGGGCCATTTTCGTAATTTCCCAAAGTTTGGGGTAATTACCTTCCGTTGTCGAATTTCGAGCCTTCGGGTGGTCGGAATTGTGTGTCCTACTAGCTCTTAGATTCGTCTTTGTGAGTACTTCGTAACCGTATCTTCGGTTCGTATTCAGGTTCGGGTTTCGGTGTCGTTTTGTTGAATTCAGGATTTCTAAACGACTTTTCTAAGTATGAGTTCGTCTTTGTTAGATCACCATTAATTTTTGGTAACTCCAAAAATTATAAATCTTTGCAATATTATAGAACATCGAGTTAGCTTTCCAATGGTTCAAACGGTGAGTCAATCGGAGTCCGGACGAGAGAGTTATGGTCGTTTCAGTTTTTGGCCGAGCACTCCCAGGAGCCTTTCGGCCGATAGGGGGGGCCGATAGACTCTACTGCCGGCATTCTGTATGGATATCGGTTGGGCCTATCGGCCGATAGGCCGGCCGATATGTAAATTTCTTCACCTTCGAACTTCCAGTAGCCTTTCGGCCGATAGGGGGGGCCGATAGACTCTACTGCCGGCATCCCGTATGGGTATCGGTTGGGCCTATCGGCCGATAGGTCGGCCGATAGGTTCTGCTGCGTTGCACTATAAATGTGGTTTTGAGCGTGAACAGCTCATTCTTTCCCTTTTTTTCCACCGAGTCGCGAGAGAGAAGTATAGAGGGGGAGAGTTCTTCATCCGGGGGTCGATTTTCATCATTTCTTTTCGGTTGTGAGGCTCGGATAATCAATCTAACGCGTGTTCTACGGATCTTAACACTTGAATCACTCAAGGTAATCTTCTAAGAACCCATTTTTGGGAGATTTTGGGGATTTTGGGTATTTTGTTCGATTTTCCGTTTAATCCTATTTTACTTAGGATTTTGATGGATTGATGATTATTTAGATGTATTATATCATTTCCCTTGTTATTCCATGGTTGGATCGTATCGATTCGTTGTTTGAGTTGAGTCCTTGACCGACGCCTTGAAGGTGTCCGGTAAAATGTCTTAGAGGGGTTTTCGGGCGTTCTACGATTATTCTTCCTCGTATGGTCGATGATTTATTGATTGTATGATGTTAGGGTCGTGTTTCTTGCGAAGAAACCGTGTTGAACCCTTTCGTTCGTAAATGCGTCTTCCGTTTCGATAGCATTGGGCGTTTCGAAGCTTTCCGGTTGAGCCGTGTTCGTCGGAATACTTGCGTGCCGGTTTCGAGGCAAGTACCTTGTCCATATAATTCTTGTTTTATGGATATGATAATTGGTGATCGTATTTATATGTTTGTTTGATTGTTTGAAACGAGCTTTCAAAAGAATCGGTTTAGCCTTGTTAAAGGCTTGCTTTCAAAACGCGTGTGTTTTGTGAATGTTGTGTCTTGTATATGACTATGTGAATCCTATGGATATATTTTGTGTTGATGATGCACTTGGTATTTGCGTGTGGACGTATATTATTTCATTTCGGTGCGTTGTGGTTTGACGTGGTGTTTTGCTAAGTGTTTGATGCCTCTGAGTGAATTGTTTGGATATCTTTGCTGCATTGTGTTATTTGTGTGAATGTGTGGATATGGTTGAAGGTCTACGGTGGCACATGGCATGTGATCATGTGGCCAGGATGCAACAAGTGATTGATCCAACCGTGAGAGCCTGAGATAATCTACGGTGGCACATGGCATGTGATCATGTGGCCAGGATGCAACAAGTGATTGATCCAACCGTGAGAGCCTGAGATAATCTACGGTGGCACATGGCATGTGATCATGTGGCCAGGATGCAACAAGCGATTGATCCAACCGTGAGAGCCTGAGATAATCTACGGTGGCACATGGCATGTGATCATGTGGCCAGGATGCAACAAGTGATTGATCCAACCGTGAGAGCCTGAGATAATCTACGGTGGCACATGGCATGTGATCATGTGGCCAGGATGCAACAAGCGATTGATCCAACCGTGAGATGTGTGTGATTTGTTTCGCTAGCCAGCTCGGGAGGGTCCTTCGAGGCCTCGAGTGGGATGTCGGTGGTATCGTCCCGGTCCTAGGCGATGCGCGTGCGTGATTATGTTTCGTTGATTTTACGTCCGTTGAGGACACGTGATGTTGGGCTCTGACCCTGTAAATTGTTGGTGATTTCCTATTTGCGAAAACAAAACCTTTGGTGTGACCACTATTGATTTTGGAAAAAGAAGGATTTTATAATCCTAAATTGTTTTCTATTAAAACTCTCGATGGCATTTTAAAGCTGTTTTGTAAATTGTTTCCCTTATTTGCGATCTTTCGGTTTTGGAAATGTTTACCCAAACTCTTGCCTCGGGAAGTACTTTTCTTTACGTTTGGATCTTTGAGGATTCCGATTATCATTGTTCTTGGAACTTGTATTGTATGGCTCGTATTTTTGCACTTGTACTTGCACTAGCAAAGCGGTGGAGTTTTCCTAACCCCAGAGTATTCGGGGGTGGATGTCTATTTTGCATTCGGGTTTTGGAGCATAACACGGGTCGGCACGAAGGATGATGAAAGATGAACGATACTAATCACACGAGGATCCGTTGACGCGTCGTTTTGGTCTAGTTGTATTTTCTTTTCCAGCAAGATCTTTTCCCGTTGTACGGGAGTTTATTGTATTTTGACCCCTGCGTGGGTATGTGTTTGGAATTGAGTTGTATGTATTTGTTGAAAGACCAAATCGGTCTACTGAGTCATTTTAGCCTTAAAGGCGAGGTTTAGATGTTTGATTTTAGTTATCAGCCTGGTAGATCCTCGAGGAGAGGGTCTACGGCGTGTAATATCCCTGAGCGGATTTGGGGGTGTTACAATTACAACATCTCACAAGGTTCTCAACCCAATCCAAATAACATCATCACGAGAACCAACATCTCAACATTTCACAGGGTCCTCGACCCAATACACAGAATAGCACCACAATACAATCAACGGCACAATCTCTCATTCGACATATCCTGCTCAAGACCCCCGATTAATTAACCCTCGGAGATTTCGTCAAACCTCCTTGGTTAATTAACCCTGATACCAACACTTTAAAAACAGGTTGAAACAAACTTTCAAAAACACGAATCGCGGTCTATATCAAGACAAACATTTAAAAGTGAGTTGAAAGAATTTGAGATAAGAACATCGTTCGGTAACGGGGTCTTAGCTATCACTCAAATACCCGCAACCAATAAGCACGCCAGCGCCTCCGTTGCGCACTGTACCGGCGTTCACTCCACTATGTTGGACGCTCCTTGATCATGTCACAGCGCCGCGATCACTCCCGCAAGAGCCGCCTTGCGCGCGCATTAGGTAACACCGGCGTTCACCACCCATATGGAGCCGCACATTGCAAGATACACCGTGCCGGAGTGCACGCCCGCCCTCGAGGTTCCCGGATACGACGTTTCTCACAACAAGTATCCACATTATTTCGTACATCAAGCACACGGACAAACGTCACAACAATTATCAACTCGACATCAAATCACACAATTTCTCCCCCAATCCATAACCATACAAATAAACAATAACACGCACGTTGTCAATCAAAACTCAATCACAATAAGCCTTCCAGCATAACCAACCAACACCGCACATATATCGCTATATTGCGACTCAACCGAATATATATATATATATAAATAAGTATAGTTCATCCATCAATCCAAGTTGAGTACGTCAACTATCATCGATATTAATCACACGACATAGGTATGTGTATATCTATATACATACATACTTACATATATATATATATATATATATATATATATATATATAGATATAGATATATATATATATATACACACACGTATAACTTTATACATACATATATTTAGTATATAAATATATATAATTCACACACTTCGGCAACAATGATTTCACATAGTTATAATTCGTATATAAAGGTACTTGCCTCAAATCCAAAGCACGCGAAGCGGCAGAAAAGCTTGGCAACCCTCGAATCTTCCAACTAGGTCGAAATCACAAGAACAATATAATTACTACGAAGTCAATCACAAGAGGGATGGAAAACATACGAAATTCCCAACAAGAATTTGTAGAAACAAAAGATCGAACACTTGGGGTTCAATATTTCCCCAAGAACAACAAGAACATAATCCGGACCCGAATACGGTAAGAAATACGAATCAAATCATAGGAAGAGAATCGATATAATCGATTGATGATATACAACAACAAGAATCAAGAAGAACAACCCGAAACTCGAAGATTCCAGAAATATAGAGGAAGGGTTTACAAGATGTTTACCTCGAATCGAAGTTGAAGAACACGGATTAAGGATGTTAAACAACACCAAGAACTCAAGCAAGATGTAAACTTGGAGTTACAAGACCCCCAAATCACCTTCCAATCACCTACGAGTCGCCCAGCCACGGAAAGACGAAGTGTAGGTGAAGAAATGACGAATTCGGTCAACTCCTGGGTATATAAACCCAAGCCGTGTTACGACGTTAGCCATAGGCAAATAACGTCGTTAGCTTGTTAACGTCGTAAGACTCCCATGCTTACGTACGTAAAATCGCAGAATTCTCTGTACTATTTTACAAAGGCCGTTACGTCGTAATCGAGACATGCATTACGTGCGTAAGGTGCCTATTTGGGAGTACAGGCGGCTAGCACAAGAAGGCAAGAAAGGCAGAAAAAATCAATATGCAATGGTGAACAACTCCCGATGGTACGAACGTAAAGGATTCGAGGCGACGAACTTAAGTGTTGAAGGAAAACCTATTCCCGACTACCCGAAGGTTCGAATACGATAATGTAGTGATCACCCCCAAACTTTGGGAAATTACGAAACGGCCCAAAACGTCCGTAAATCACAATATGACATCAAGCAACCGAACCGAAACTCACAACACGTATAACAAAGCTCAACGGACTTATAGAAAACATGAAACCGTAGTTTCGAACCATTATCACATGAAATGAATCAAATAGCGGGAAAAGTCGCTCAAGACACGGATTCGGGTAAAACAGCCCCGGAACAACTCGGATGACCAAACACGCAGAACGAAACATTATCAAAATGTCAAAACGCTCGCAAGTGAGCTTCTGGAAACCAGAAAGATGCCAGAAATGAAAAAGTACCGAAAGAGAAAATCACGGGTATTACATTCTACCCTCCTTAAAAGAAGTTTCATCCCGAAACTTAAAATAGAGAGCGATGGAACAACAGTTTCAAACAAAATTTGCAAGAATCAAATTCGGATGAGAAAAGGCCACAGTAATCCACGAGATTTAGCAAAACAGCCCCGAAATTCGTTCGGAGGACGGTAGGCTAAGTAAAACAAGGTGGTTTAAAATCGTCGAGGGGATCACAATTGAATTACCAACAATGAAAGGTCACACAATACTGAAAATATCAAGAAAAGTACGGGTAATACATTCCCACATACTAAAAAGATATTACGACCCCGAAACTTAGAACAATAAGAGTTGGAAACGTAAAGCAATGAAACGAAATACGATCGAAGTCACGATTGTTTGAAACAACAACGATTAAGACATAGTACAAAATCTTCATTCTCCCATGCTAGGATCTTCTGAAGGAAACATAGGGTTTCGGGACACTTCCCGATCACTAGCTCTGCTCTCTCTCAGGGCGGCATTCTTTGCCAATTCGGTCTGTCTCACTGTGTTTCTCCCGATGACCTTCACTCCCACACCGGTAACAAGTCAAGAGTGGAGAGGGACAATTTGCACGAACATGTCCACAGCGATTCTGATTGAAACATCTTCTCTTCTTACCGCGAGTCACCGATGCTGGTTTGGGATTTCCAGCGTTCACTCCCGACCGCGAAGATGACGCTTTCGAACAACGTGAGGGCTTGGGAGCCTTAGTCTATTCACCGCCCAGAAATTTTCCCGATATCCTCGGTCTCTTTGCTTCGCTCGTGGGCTCGATCACTGAGGAGATTTCATAGGATATCGTTTGATCTTGATACTCCTTCTGTAATACCCGAGATTTCTGTTATGTAATTGGAACTTGTGAGATTGTAATGATTGTACTTTTGCCTGAGTATTTTTCTCCGTATTTCATAATCCGATGTCGTCGAGCATATAATTTCGTGTATGTGATTTAAAAGGATGAAATTCTGTGCATGTAGCGCACGCTACAGGCTAAGGGTAGCGTACGCTAACATGGTTTTATAGCGCACGCTACCGAGTGTAAGTAGCGCACGCTATGCGTGGTCAGACTGATTGAGACGTGCGGTAGGTGAGATCTGCCGGGACCCCTGCCGGATCGTGTCGGATGTACACAGACGGCTTTCGGGAAAAGCCGGGTCAACGCCTTAGCGCATGCTACAGAATATGCGTAGCGTACGCTAAGTGCCGAGTACTGATTTAGATCGTGAGCCGTTAGCGCACGCTACGAACAGGTGTAGCGCGCGCTAATAACCATTTATTATAAATAGAATGACATCCTATTCGTGATTTCAGTCCTTTCTTCCCCCATAACCCGAACTCTTGCACTTGAAACATAACTCCATTCGTCCTAAACACTCCATATCAACCTCCTAGTTCGAGATTGAAGATCATATACCATTGGAGATTGGTGTTCAAGCCATGGGTGTTGGATTGCTTCATTTTCATCCGTGTTCTTCACTACTTTGAGGTAGGTAATTCTTCACCAATGATTAGTAAGGTTCCTAAGGAAGTTTTAATCATGTTTGGATAGCAAGTATCTCGTTTTTATCGGTCATCACATGTTAGAAGGATACTTTTGACGTATCGGTACTAGATGTCGAATGAACCTTTGAACCATCTTATTATAAGGACTCCTAAGCATGTTTAAATCGATTTATGATCGAGTAATCGGATATTACCCAGTTGATACGTGGTATACGTTGGAATCATGTGTTTTGGAACGTAAGATGATGGAACTTAGATTATTTCTTGAAGATCGTAGAGGAATTGTGATATCGAGATAACTATCCGTATATTGGTATTTCATAATCAAATCTTCCAGAAACCTTATTAGCATGATATGCCCGAGGATAACTTGTAATACCACCATAGGATTCATGAGTTCTTCATCATTCAACCCAGTTTTCGGTTTGCAGTATTCTGCCATGCAAGAGTAGCGCACGCTAACATGTGTGAGTTAACGTGCGCTATCGAGGTTCGGTTTTCGCACAAAACGTACGTAACGTACGTTATGAGGCAATGTCAGGCCGATTCGTGGCTAGCGACGCTAGTCTTATACGATAGCGTCGCTACGATTCGGCTTAAGCGCCGCGTTACGTATAAGTACGTAGCGCCACGCTAAGCAATCCAGCACTTGTTTAAGTTTGAACTTTTCGGCCGTAGGTCGAATTGTTAAACCATTGTTCGACTCGAGATGATTTGTATATCGTTCCTTTTGTTAAGGTTCAAGCTTGTTACGTTGATCGGAGGCGGCCTTCGAGTGTGTCGAGAGCATTGAAGTATATCGTTCTTGCCATCTACGAGGCAAGTATCGTGATATGTTAATATCGGTATTTTTGGAGTATGCGTACGATTATGCATGTTGTTGAACATGACATTTACTTCATTGATTTGTCATGATATCCGTTATATAGTGTTTATATGTTTATGTTGATGAACATAATGATTTGGCATATGTGTATGCATGAGTTGTGTTGTATACGTTGAACGATCTATCTTGAGGGCGCTGGATCGGATGTCCACCTCGTGTTGGTCGACGGATCATCTTGGGATCTATCGAGGGCGCCGGATCATTGGGGGTTATTTCCACCTCGTGTTGGTCCGCGGGATCATCTTGGGATCTATCTTGAGGGCGCTGGATCATTGGAATACCCATCTTTGTATAATGAAATCTTGTGGATTTGCATTGTCGGATTCCGGTAGCGGAAGTCGTGTGGCGTATCTTGTTATGTATTGCGATGCATATTCGAATTGTTTAACATGATACTTGTACTAGCATCGTTTTGCTAACCCCTTCGGGGTGGACATTGTTTTGATGTTCGGGTAGCCGAGGAGCGGGGAAGCGGCCACGCGATGCAAACGGGGACGATGAGATGGCTCAGTGATGTGATTGTTGTTATTGTTGTCGAGAGTTGTTTTTCTTGTTTCGTTCAGTACTCGAGTACGTCTGTTTTGATAATGTCCTTTCGATATGGTTGTATTAATTACCTGTTGAACCAGTTGTACGTTTTCATAAACTTGAATTTTCGCAGTGTTGATGTCTTATATTTACTTCCCTTTTTAATTAGCCTTGTAAATCCTTACTTAAAGGGTTTACGGCGCTGTAATTATTCCGAATATCTCGGGGTGTTACAGAATATGGTATCGGAGCTAAGATTTATGGATATCTTGGCAGTCGGGTTAGTTGGGTCTGTTTACGTTATTGATTATTGGTCGTTCGTAACATCAACTGCCGAGCCAAGATCGCCAATCGATTGTGGTTGTAAGTTTCCTAATCTCGAATACTATTGTTCTATTTAATTCTTGTCTTGTAAACATTGATGGATGTACTTTTAGAACGTTGCCATGGATATTGAGTATTTATGTTTACAGTATGTTGAGGGGAGGTCGTGGACGCGGACGCGGTCGTGGACGCGGACGTGGAAATGCGAGGCAAGAAGAATCGGTATCTACTCCTGAGATAGCCGTTAGCCAAACGGATTCCCATTCTGGAGGACAGCAAGGATCAGCGAATGATGACGCAAATCCTAACATGCCAGGAGTGCTTCAACAGGTGGTGGCGCAGATATACCCGATTCGCCCAGTCGTTGATCGCATGCAGGCAATGATGGGGCAGCACCACGAGGATAACCGGGGTGACAGATGGCTTGCTGAGGTGGTTAAATTGCACCCGCCAAAATTTGACGGATCTGCTGAGGCACTTGTTTGGGATCACTGGCTCAAGGAGTTGGAGAAAATATTCGCGGGTCTTAACTGTCCCGAGGACCGGAAGGTTCCCATCGCCCAGTATTTTCTGACTGGGGAGGCCTTTGATTTGTGGGAAGCTGTTCGACCCGAGGATCATAATGCGGATTGGACGGAATTCAAACAAATGATGGAAGCACGATTGTCCCGTCCGAGTAAGAGGCGAAGATCCGAGAGTTTTTCTCACCACAGAGTTCGGAGGCATCCGTGATGGATGTAATTAAAGCTTTTAATCATCACCGACTTGTGTGCGACACTTGGTCGTAACGGAGGCGTAAAAGATTTTTCATTTTGATATGCGGATGAAGCCGAGATTCAGCAGTACATGTCCGGATTCGAGTGTACTACGTTGCGGCAAAGATCAAGACAAAGCGCGGCCTACGACATGAAAGAGGCAATGGTAGAGAAATCGACGGAAGCAAAGAAACAGAAGGTGTCGGGAAACTTCACGGAGAATAAGAATAGCGGACCCCGCCGGTCAGTCCTCTTTCACTCATCCAGAGACCTCCGCATCCTAGTCGAGGAGGAAAGAAGTTCCGGACAGCATCAGCAGTTTCGGACGCATCAAAGAAATGTTACAATTGTGGTCGAGCAGGGCATGTTCGACGTGATTGCCCCGCATCTTCTGTGACTTGCTACGACTGTGGGCAAGAAGGGCACCGTGCGGCCTTCTGTGGAGCCGCTACTAGATCTTTTGGTACCCGCACTCCAACACCAGTTCCTAAGGACATAAGTGTGAACCAGACACAGCAGAGTGGATTCCAGCAGCAGAACGCTGGGAAGAGAGAGACATCCAGTGCTGGGTCCGTCCCTCCGCGCCTGTACGAAATGAGGAGATCGGCGGCGAACACTGCGGTTGCATCAGGTACGATTCAGATCCTTTTGCAACCAGTTAGTGTCTTGTTCGATTCAGGAGCTACGCATTCTTTTATATCTTTGAACTGTGCTAAACGTTTGAACATCTCGTGCTTGTATAATTGTGAACCTTTTGTTGTGGGATTACCGAGCGGAGAGAAAATTGTGGGAACATTAGAAGCTAGGGATTTCCCAGTATCTATAGAGGGGAGAGATTGGCCATCGAATCTTATTGTAGTCGACATCTGCGGTGATGATTTAATTCTCGGAGATGATTGGCTCAACCGTTATGGAGCTGTGTTGAATTACCGAGAGAGAGTCATTTCCATCATTGCTGATGACGGATCTGAACACTTATTCCGAGGATGGAGACCGGGAAGCTCGGGGAAATTGATCAAGGCAATGAAAGTGTGAAATTATCAAACAGGGATGTCATGGACTTTGGTGTTATGCCATGAGGAAAGAGGAAGGAGTAGAGCTCTCGTCTATTCCAGTTGTGAATGAGTTCTCAGATGTATTTCCTGACGAGCTACCAGGGTTACCTCCGCTAAGAGAAGTGGAATTTACCATCGAATTAGAGCCTGGAGCAACCCCTATTTCCAGGGCACCATACCGCATGGCGCCAACCGAGATGTATGAACTCAAGAAGCAACTGGAGGAATTGTTACAGAAGGGCTATATTCAACCGAGCGTTTCCCCTTGGGGAGCGCCCGTTCTCTTTGTCCGGAAGAAAGACGGATCCCTCCGACTGTGTATTGATTACAGGGAGCTTAACAAGATGACGATCAAGAATAAGTATCATATACCTCGGATCGACGACTTGTTTGATCAACTGCAGGGGGCGAGGGTATTCTCGAAGATCGACTTGCGATCAGGATACCACCAACTGAGAATTAAGGAATCGGACATACCAAATGCGCTGGATCCGATGCAGGCATTATGAATTTGTAGTGATGCCATTTGGACTTACAAATGCTCCTGCGGTATTCATGCAATTGATGAATCGGGTATTCTTAGAGTACTTGGATAAATTTGTGGTGGTCTTCATTGACGACATCTTGATTTATTCGAGGGACGCAGAGGAACATGCTGAACATTTACGTATGGTTTTGAGCATCTTGAGAAAGGAACAGCTGTATGCTAAGCTTTCTAAATGTGAGTTCTGGCTTAAGGAAGTAACTTTCCTTGGGCATGTGATATCATCCGACGGAGTTCATGTGGACCCGAAGAAAGTCAAGCAATCTTGGAATGGGAAGCCCCTAAAAACGTGAAAGAAGTCCGAAGCTTCTTAGGACTAGCCGGATATTATCGCCGCTTTGTAGAGGGATTTTCCAAAATTACTCGTCCGCTCACCCAAATTACAGAAAACTCAAAAGTTCACGTGGAATGAGAAGTGCCAGCCGGGTTTGTGAACTTAAGAAGAGACCGACGACACCTATATTAGCGCCCGGAAGGAACCGACGGATTTTTGGTATCTGCCGACGCTTGAATCGGGGTTTGGGTTGTGTGTTGATGCAAAAGGATAAAGTAATTGCTTATGCTTCTCGGCAATTGAAACCGTACGAAGTTAATTATCCGACTCATGATCTGGAGCTAGCAGCTGTAGTCTTTGCCTTGAAAATCTGGCGACATTATTTGTACGGCACTCATTGTCAGATATTTACAGACCATAAGAGCCTCAAGTACATTTTCAGTCAGAAAGAGTTAAACATGAGACAGAGAAGGTGGCTGGAATTGATCAAGGATTTCGACTTGGAGATTCTCTATCATCCGGGGAAAGCAAATGTAGTAGCCGATGCTTTGAGTCGTAAACCTGTTTCTCTTCGAGTGTTGGAAGCTCTTACGCCCCAGACCAGCATTCAACGAGAACTGATCCGCGAAGGGATTGAAGTATGGGCACCAGGAATCCAAGGGCGACTTTATGTGATGGAGCTGACTTCATCACTAGTCGAGAAGATCAAGTCCAAGCAGTTGGACGATTCTCTGATCCTTCGATTATGTGATGAAGTAAAGAAAGGAAAAGCCCCAGGATTCGTGATACAAGATGATGGAGTTCTGAGATTTCAAAGTCGACTTTGCGTTCCCGATGATGATGATTTGAGACGGACTATTCTGAAAGAAGCTCATAGCGCGCCCTATTCTATTCACCCGGGCAGCAGTAAGATGTATAAGGATCTAAAACAAAACTTCTGGTGGGGGAATATGAAGAAGGACGTAGCAGCACGTTTGAAGTGTTTGACTTGTCGTGAGTCAAGATTGAGCATCGGCGACCAGGATGTTAAAGCCGCTTAGATCCCTGAATGGAAGTGGGAGGATATCTCGATGGATTTCATCACCAGTATGCCAAGGACTAGAACGGGAATGAACATGATTTGGGTTATAGTTGATCGACTAACCAAGTCAGCTCATTTCCTAGGGATCAAAGATACTTGGGGACCCGAAAGATTGGCGCGAGTATTTATTGCGGAGATAGTCAGATTGCATGGGACGCCAAAGACCATTATTTCGGATCGAGATGGTCGTTTCGTGTCGCACTTCTGGAAAGCAGTTCACAAGGCTTTGGGGACTGAGCTCAATTTTAGCACAGCTTATCATCCCCAAACAGACGGTCAGTCCGAAAGGACTATCCAAACTGTGGAAGACATGCTTAGAGCCTGTGCGTTGGATTGGTCAACTGATTGGGAAGTTCACTTGCCCTTGATCGAATTCACTTACAATAACAGTTGGCATGCTTCTATTAAGATGGCCCCATTTGAAGCTTTATACGGAAGAAGATGCCGATCGCCCCTGTGCTGGGATGATTCGTCGGATTTGATCGGGACGGAACCGGAATTGATTATTCAGACTCAAGAGAAGATAGCCTTGATTCGAGAGAGACTGTTGACTGCCCAGAGTCGACAGAAGTCTTATGCAGATGTACGTCGTCGCCCTCTAGAGTTCGACGTTGGGGACCACGTACTATTGAAGGTGTCTCCTACACGAGGGATTTTCCGTTTTGGGAGAAGAGGCAAGCTTAGTCCAAGATATATCGGACCATTTGAGATCCTAGAGAGAGTTGGGGATTTAGCATACGAGTTGGCCTTACCGCCATCGCCGAGTCATGTTCACGATGTATTTCACGTATCCCAATCTGAAGTATATCTAGGACCCGATCACGTTATTGATTTCGACGAGATCGAGATAGCTAATGATGGCACCTTCGAAGAGAGACCAATCAAGATACTTGAGAGCCGGATCAAACAATTGAGGAATAAACCAATACATTTGGTTAAAGTACAATGGTCACGACATGGAGTCGAAGAGGCCACTTGGGAAACGGAGGACGGTATGAAGGCTAAATATCCGGAGTTGTTTTCATCCTAAGTTTCGGGACGAAACTTCTTTTTAGGGAGGAAGGATGTAATACCCGAGATTTCTGTTATGTAATTGGAACTTGTGAGATTGTAATGATTGTACTTTTGCCTGAGTATTTTTCTCCGTATTTCATAATCCGATGTCGTCGAGCATATAATTTCGTGTATGTGATTTAAAAGGATGAAATTCTGTGCATGTAGCGCACGCTACAGGCTAAGGGTAGCGTACGCTAACATGGTTTTATAGCGCACGCTACCGAGTGTAAGTAGCGCACGCTATGCGTGGTCAGACTGATTGAGACGTGCGGTAGGTGAGATCTGGCCGGGGGACCCCTGTCGGATCGTGTCGGATGTACCTGGACGGCTTTCGGGAAAAGCCGGGTCAACGCCTTAGCGCACGCTACAGGAATATGCGTAGCGTACGCTAAGTGCCGAGTACTGCTTAGATCGTGAGCCGTTAGCGCACGCTACGAACAGGTGTAGCGCGCGCTAATAACCATTTATTATAAATAGGACAGATCCTATTCGTGATTTCAG
Organism: Orobanche coerulescens; assembly: GCA_033398695.1. Classification (NCBI taxonomy): domain Eukaryota; kingdom Viridiplantae; phylum Streptophyta; class Magnoliopsida; order Lamiales; family Orobanchaceae; genus Orobanche; species Orobanche coerulescens. The sequence continues at coordinate 180,455,261 of CM065809.1, forward strand.
TCCTTTCTTCCCCCATAACCCGAACTCTTGCACTTGAAACATAACTCCATTCGTCCTAAACACTCCATATCAACCTCCTAGTTCGAGATTGAAGATCATATACCATTGGAGATTGGTGTTCAAGCCATGGGTGTTGGATTGCTTCATTTTCATCCGTGTTCTTCACTACTTTGAGGTAGGTAATTCTTCACCAATGATTAGTAAGGTTCCTAAGGAAGTTTTAATCATGTTTGGATAGCAAGTATCTCGTTTTTATCGGTCATCACATGTTAGAAGGATACTTTTGACGTATCGGTACTAGATGTCGAATGAACCTTTGAACCATCTTATTATAAGGACTCCTAAGCATGTTTAAATCGATTTATGATCGAGTAATCGGATATTACCCAGTTGATACGTGGTATACGTTGGAATCATGTGTTTTGGAACGTAAGATGATGGAACTTAGATTATTTCTTGAAGATCGTAGAGGAATTGTGATATCGAGATAACTATCCGTATATTGGTATTTCATAATCAAATCTTCCAGAAACCTTATTAGCATGATATGCCCGAGGATAACTTGTAATACCACCATAGGATTCATGAGTTCTTCATCATTCAACCCAGTTTTCGGTTTGCAGTATTCTGCCATGCAAGAGTAGCGCACGCAAACATGTGTGTGTTAAAGTGCGATAACGAGGTTCGGTTTTCGCACAAAACGTCGTAACGTGCGTTATGAGGCAATGAGTCGATGCCGATTAAGTGGCTAGCGCACGCTAGTCTTATACGATAGCGTGCGCTAACAGTTCAGCTTAGCGCACGTTACGTATAGTACGTAGCGCACGCTAAGCAATCCAGGCAGCTTGTTTAAGTTTGAACTTTTCGGCCGTAGGTCGAATTGTTAGGCCATTGTTCGACTCGAGATGATTTGTATATCGTTCCTTTTGTTAAGGTTCAAGCTTGTTACGTTGATCGGAGGGGGCGGCCTTCGAGTGCGTCGAGAGCATTGAAGTATATCGTTCTTGCCATCTACGAGGCAAGTATCGTGATATGTTAATATCGGTATTTTTGGAGTATGCGTACGATTATGCATGTTGTTGAACATGACATTTACTTCATTGATTTGTCATGATATCCGTTATATAGTGTTTATATGTTTATGTTGATGAACATAATGATTTGGCATATGTGTATGCATGAGTTGTGTTGTATACGTTGAACGATCTATGCTGAGGGCGCTGGATCGGATGTCCACCTCGTGTTGGTCCGACGGGATCATCTTGGGATCTATGCTGAGGGCGCTGGATCATTGGACGGGTTATTTCCACCTCGTGTTGGTCCGACGGGATCATCTTGGGATCTATGCTGAGGGCGCTGGATCATTGGAATACCCATGCTGTATAATGAAATCTTGTGGATTTGCATTGTCGGATTCCGGTAGCGGAAGTCCGTGTGGCGTATCTTGTTATGTATTACTGATGCATATTCGAATTGTTTAACATGATACTTGTACTAGCATCGTTTTGCTAACCCCTTCGGGGGTGGACATTGTTTTGATGTTCAGGTAGCCGAGGAGCGGGGAGGCGACCACGATCACAAACGGAGACGATGAGATGGCTCGGTGATGTGATTGTTGTTATTGTTGTCGAGAGTTGTTTTTCTTGTTTCGTTCAGTACTCGAGTACGTCTGTTTTGATAATGTCCTTTCGATATGGTTGTATTAATTACCTGTTGAACCAGTTGTACGTTTTCATAAACTTGAATTTTCGCAGTGTTGATGTCTTATATTTACTTCCCTTTTTAATTAGCCTTGTAAATCCTTACTTAAAGGGTTTACGGCGCTGTAATTATTCCGAATATCTCGGGGTGTTACACCTTCACTGTAGCATGGATAGTTGTCGTTCGAACCACCTTTTCGTTTCCACTTCCGTCATCACACTTACGTCCGCCAAGGCTCGACATACTAATACAGATAGTACCATTCAGCATTATCAAATAATCGATCGTAAGATAAAGATACCACACTTATCAACACAAGGTTTAGTTAACATCTATAGAATAACGGTAATATCGTAAAGCACAAAGTTTTATGAAGTTAACTCCGGTCCTTCGACTAGGATGATCATTATATATATGTGCTTAATGAAAACAAATTTTTGAAAAAAAGAGCGAGTCACGTTACGCCCAAAGCTTGTAAATACTGTCCTTTATTTGGAAGAGGGAGTTTATACAACGACTTTAAAAATTATTTTCGAGCAATGCATAAAAGAAAATTGAAAGTTGAATCGTAACTAATTTGAAATATTTCAAGTGTTGAGTTCCAAGTACCACAATTTGAAAATCTTTCCTCTTCTACCAAAATGTCTAATCGAAAGGATTTTTCGCCGAAATACGTGACCATTTGACATGACTACATTAAATCACGGGTTTTCACAATATTATAAAATTTAGTAGCACCGCTTTAAAATGTTCGTGCCATTACAACACCGTGGGCCCCACACCGGAACACACCAGGCTGAAAACTATTTTTAAAACGTTTAAAATGTCAAAAGGCCGATGACGGTAGTATTTTCAAGTAATCACAAAAGTCATTTATAAAATATCAAATACCGTTATAAGAATACCGTCAAAACATGCAAGACAAAATGCCAAAACTCGGTTTAGGGAATCGGTTTTACGAAATAAAATTCAGTTGCAAGATACCAATAGCCATTTCAAAATACTCACGCAGCGGATAAAATTAACACTCAAAGATTTATTGTAATAAAATGTAGACATTGGTAAGTACACTCGACTTCCTAAGCATACTACATAACCATTCTCAATCGGACCGAATACGCATGTTACATCCTAAATCAATAATATCACCAACAAGTTACAATCTCTAGTTCACATTAAACACATTATCACAATATAATCAAATACATATATAAAGGGACTTACGATCCTAAGACTTACCATAACGTATTGCCTGAAGATGATGTCGGAACCACGATACTAATCACAACTCTGACGCGCGCGACTTACACAGGACATGGACTTGACCCAACGGCCTAGGTTTTTCGCAAACCTAAGCTCTGATACCATAATTGTAACACCCCCAGAATACGTCCGAAAATGTTACACGCCGTAGCCCTTCTCACAAGGATCTACCAAAGCTAAACTCCACTAGACTACACAATGATTGACCGACCGGGGTCAATCTAAATACAACGCAGACCGACAAGGTCATTAAACAATTCAGAAACTAATGAATTTTACATCTCAATGACAAAAATAAACTTTCACACAAAAGGGGATGACGACTCCATTCAATAAATGAAAACTACACCCGTGCAAGGGTGAATACTTAACCAAATGGGAAAAATACCGACCAAGATGAAACAAAAGAAAAGACTCTGACTCTGGTGTGATTAGCATCGTTGTCCTCCATCTCCTTCCAAGCCAATCCTGTGACTGCTCCCGAGTTGCCAAAACCTGAGCGCATAACAGGCACCCACCCCCCGAAAACTCGGGGGTTAGCAAACTGGAATTTTGCTAGTGCAAGTACATAATGTTCAAGATATACGAATAATAACAACACAAAACTCAACAGCCGCGAAGCCTTAACACAAACCATACATTCCCATAGTCAACACAATATAGCACTCGCATACACAAGGTGAGAAATAATCACATAGTCATATTCTCTTTATGGAACATAACACCAATTAAACTTTAAACGAGCCCAAGGAGTCAAAAGATTTAGTTGAAAATCCATTTTAATAAAGGGGAAAGTATTTTGATAAGATAGTTTGAAAACATTATTAATGACTCGGGCCGTCTTGGGGTTTATAAAATTGAATGGGAATACTTTAAGAAATTAATTTCAAAAGCTCTCGGGTCCTTGACCCAACATAAGGAAAACAATTACACGAAAACCATGTCAATGTTACTTGGGATCCTTGACCCAATTTATAGAACACTCACACAAACGACATCATTACCAAATCTCACAAGGTTCTCAACCCAATCCAAATAACATCATCACGAGAACCAACATCTCAACATTTCACAGGTCCTCGACCCAATACGAGAATAGCACCACAATACAATCAACGGCACAATCTCTCATTCGACATATCTGCTCAAGACCCCGATTAATTAACCCTGAGATTTCGTCAAACCTCCTTGGTTAATTAACCCCGATACCAACACTTTAAAAACAAAGTTGAAACAAACTTTCAAAAACACGAATCGCGGTCTATATCAAGACAAACATTTAAAAGTGTGTTGAAATAATTTGAGATATGAACATCGTTCGATAGCAGGGTCTTAGCTATCACTCAAATACCCGCAACCAATAAGTCTCGGGCGCCTCCCTTGCGCACTGTGTACCGCGTTCACTCCACTATGTTGGCCGCTCCTTGAACATGTCATCGCGCCGCGATCACTCCCGCAAGAGCCGCCCCTTGCGCGCGCATTAGGTAACACCGGCGTTCACCACCCATATGGAGCCGCACATTGCAAGATACACCAGCCGAGTGCACACCCCGCCCTCGAGGTTCCGGATACGACGTTTCTCACAACAAGTATCCACATTATTTCAGACATCAAGCACACAGACAAACGTCACAACAATTATCAACTCAGTACATCAAATCACACAATTTCTCCCCCAGTCCATAACCATACAAATAAACAATAACACGCACGTTGTCAATCAAAACTCAATCACAATAAGCCTTCAAGCATAACCAACCAACACCGCACATATATCGCTATATTGCGACTCAACCGAATATATATATATATATATATATATATATATATATATATAAAAATAAGTATAGTTCATCCATCAATCCAAGTTGAGTACGTCAACTATCATCGATATTAATCACACGACATAGGTATGTGTATATCTATATACATACATACTTATATATATATATATATACACACGTATAACTTTATACATACATATATTTAGTATATAAATATATATAATTCACACACTTCGGCAACAATGATTTCACATAGTTATAATTCGTATATAAAGGTACTTGCCTCAAATCCAAAGCACGCGAAGCGCTTGAAAAGCTTGACCTAAGAACCCTCGAATCTTCCAACTAGGTCGAAATCACAAGAACAATATAATTACTACGAAGTCAATCACAAGAGGGATGGAAAACATACGAAATTCCCAACAAGAATTCGTAGAAACAAAAGATCGAACACTTGGGGTTCAATATTTCCCCAAGAACAACAAGAACATAATCCGGACCGAATACGGTAAGAAATACGAATCAAATCATAGGAAGAGAATCGATATAATCGATTGATGATATACAACAACAAGAATCAAGAAGAACAACCCGAAACTCAAGATTCCGTAAATATAGAGGAAGGGTTTACAAGATGTTTACCTCGAATCGAAGGTGAAGAACACGGATTAAGGATGTTAAACAACACCAAGAACTCAAGCAAGATGTAAACTTGGAGTTACAAGACCCCCAAATCACCTTCCAATCACCTACGAGTCGCCCACCACGGAAAGACGAAGTGTAGGTGAAGAAATGACGAATTCGGTCAACTCCTGGGTATATAAACCCAAGCCGTGTTACGTCGTTAGCCATAGGCGACTAACGACGTTAGCTTGTTACGTAAGACTCCCATGCTTACGTGCGTAACGAAAATCGCGAATTATCTGTACTATTTTACAAAGGCCGTTACGTGCGTAATCGAGACATGCATTACGTACGTAAGGTGCCTATTTGGGGAGTACAGCACTAGCACAAGAAGGCAAGAAAGGAACCGAAAAAATTAATATGCAATGGTGAACAACTCCCGATGGTACGAACGTAAAGGATTCGAGGCGACGAACTTAAGTGTTGAAGGAAAACCTATTCCCGACTACCCGAAGGTTCGAATACGATAATGTAGTGATCACCCCCAAACTTTGGGAAATTACGAAACGGCCCAAAACGTCCGTAAATCACAATATGACATCAAGCAACCGAACCGAAACTCACAACACGTATAACAAAGCTCAACGGACTTATAGAAAACATGAAACCGTAGTTTCGAACCATTATCACATGAAATGAATCAAATAGCGGGAAAAGTCGCTCAAGACACGGATTCGGGTAAAAGCGGCCGGAACAACTCGGATGACCAAACACGCAGAACGAAACATTATCAAAATGTCAAAACGCTCGCAAGTGAGCTTCTGGAAACCAGAAAGATGCCAGAAACGAAAAAGTACCGAAAGAGAAAATCACGGGTATTACAGTGACCGTTTACCTGAAATGATTCATTCGTTCTGGGATTTAACAGCTTTACAACCCCATAAGGATATGTTTCTAGGATTGTGAATGGACCGCTCCAACGAGATCTAAATTTTCCCGGAAATAATCGTAAGCGAGAATTAAATAATAGAACTTCCATTCCAGCCTTCAAATTTTTATTGATGATCTTTCTATCATGTAGTCGTTTGACTTTTTCTTTATATATTTTTGCATTTTCATATGCCTCATTTCGGATCTCATCGAGTTCGGAGAGGTGAAGCTTTCTTTCTTCTCCTGCTTTTATTAAGTCAAAATTGACGCTTTTTATCGCCAGAGGCTTTATGTTCTATTTCGACAGGTAAGTGACATGATTTACCATAAACAATACGGAAAGGACTCATTCCTAAGACCGTTTTATAAGCAGTACGATAAGCCCATAGTGCGTCATTCAACTTAACAGACCAATCTTTCCTTGAAGGTTGTACAATTTTTTCGAGGATTCCTTTAATCTGCTTGTTACTCGTTTCCACTTGTCCTGATGTTTGGGGATGGTAAGGAGTAGCTATTTTATGATTAATATGGTACTTTTTCATCAGCTTTTCAAAAAGCTTGTTACAAAAATGGGATCCTCCATCACTAATGATTGCTCTCGGAAAGCCAAAGCGACTTAAAATGTTTTCTTGCACAAATTTTAGAACTGTTTGAGCATCATTAGTTCGTGTTGCAATAGCTTCTACCCATTTTGACACATAGTCAACTGCAACCAGGATGTACTCAAAATTAAATGACTTAGGAAATGGCCCCATGAAGTCGATTCCCCATACGTCAAAAATTTCGATAACTAAATTATTTGTCAAAGGCATTTCATTTCTTTTTCCAATATTTCCTGATCGTTGACATCGGTCACATGAAATATAAAATTGATGTGCATCTTTGAAAAGTGAAGGCCAATACAGTCCTGATTGGAGAATTTTAAAAGCAGTTTTACGACCTCCAAAATGTCCTCCACAATTATACTCATGACAAAATGTCAAAATATTTTTTTGTTCACTTTCGGGAATACAACGTCTTATAATATCATCTTTACCGATTCTAAATAAGAAGGGATCATCCCAAAAATAACTTCGACAAGTGAAGAGAAATCTTTTTCTTTCTTGAAAAGATAGGCTAGTTTTTAACGTTCCACATGCAAGATAATTCACAATATCAGCATACCAAGGAGTTGTATTAATTTGAAAAAGTTGTTCATGAGGAAGTGATTCAGGGATAGTATCGTACTTTTGCAAAGCAATAGTGTCGTCGTTAATTATGAGTCGTGACAAATGGTCAGCGACCACATTTTCGCTCCCTTTTCTATCATTGATTTCTACGTCAAATTCTTGCAGCATTAAAATCCATCTAATTAGTCTTGGTTTAGCTTGTGGCTTTTTTAGTAAATATTTTAATGCTGCATGATCACTCTGCACTATTACTTTTGACCCTACGATATAAGATCGGAATTTGTCGAGGGCAAAAACTATAGCTAACAACTCTTTTTCCGTGGTCGTGTAATTTACTTGTGCTTCATTGAGGGTAAAACTAGCATAGTAGAGTACACGATATACTTTATCAACTTTTTGACCGAGAACTGCCCCCACCGCATAGTTTGAAGCATCACACATTAGTTCAAATGGTAAGTTCCAGTCTGGTGAAATAACTACAGGAGCTGAAATTAACTTTTCTTTCAGGGTATTAAAAGCGGTTAAACATTTTTCATCAAAGATAAAAGGGGCATCCTTAGAAAGTAATTTACACAAAGGTTGGCTTATTTTTGAAAAAATCTTTTATAAACCTTCTGTAAAAACCGGCATGCCCAAGAAAACTTCTAATACCTTTTATATTGGTTGGAGGAGGTAATTTTTCTATTACATCAATTTTAGCTTTATCAACCTTAATTCCTTCACTAGAGACTATATGTCCTAAGACAATTCCACTAACCACCATGAAATGGCTTTTCTCCCAGCTTAAGGTTAAATTACTATCTATACATCTTTGTAGGACTTTAGATAATTTATTGAGGCAATCAGAAAATGATGATCCAAAAACTGAAAAATCATCCATAAATACCTCAATAAAATCTTCTACCATGTCGGAAAAAATAGAAAGCATGCACCTTTGGAAAGTTCCAGGTGCATTGCAAAGCCCGAAAGGCATTCTCCTAAAAGCAAATGTTCCGAATCGACAAGTAAAGGTTGTTTTTGATTGATCCCAAGGTGCAATTGCTACTTGATAGTATCCTGTAGTAACTCTGGTAGGGATAATTTCTCCTTTGTCATTTTCAACTACAGTAATTCCACTCTTTTTTGGTACAACATGTACTGGACTCACCCATTCGCTATCTGCAATAGGATAGATTATATCCTCGGCGATAAGTTTTAAAATTTCTTTCTTTACTACGTCCATCATGTTAGGATTCAGACGTCTTTGTGCTTCTCTCGTTGGTTTTACTTCTTCTTCTAAGATAATTTTATGCATACACGTTGAAGGACTAATTCCTTTTATATCACTTAATCCCCATCCAATGGCATTTTTAAATTGTTTCAGAACTTTGATTAACTCATCTTCTTCGTCTTTCGAAAGTTCAGCATAGATGATGACTGGCTTTTTGTTTCCGTCTTCTAGAAATACATATTTTAGATGTTTAGGAAGTTTTTTTAATTCTAAAATTTTTTGGGGTTCAGTTTTTTCTAAGATGGGTTCAAAATTTTCTAAGCTTCCTTCAGTAAGTGCAAATAACTCCACTCCCCCCTCTATTTCGAGACCGTCTTCCACGTCGTCAAGATAATTAATATCCGATTCTTCTCTAAAAATATCCTCGACGGCAAGATCAATAACATCGATAAAAGAGCAATTTTCAGAAAAAGAGGTGGTAGGGATTGGATTAATATCTTTTATAGAAAAAGTAATTGTTTCTCCTAAAACTGTCATAGTAACTCTTCCATTTCTCACATCTATTAATGTGTTTGTGGTAGCCATAAATGGTCTTCCTAATAAAATTGTGTGTTCATTGTCATTATTATTAGATACTTCACCAACTTCGAGTACAACAAAATCAACAGGTACTATTAGACCACCTACTTTTACTAGAATATCTTCAATGATACCTTTAGGATATCGGATAGATCTATCTGCGAGTTGTAAGCACATTCTAGTTGGTTTTAAGTCTCCAAGTTCTAGTTGTTTAAAAATTGAATATGGCATTAAATTTATCCCGGCTCCGAGATCAAGTAATCCAAAAGTTTCTTTACCATTTCCTAAAGTAATTTTTGCTATAAAACTGCCTGGATCATCTTCTTTATGAGGAAGGTGAGTTTGAAAGAATCTACTTGCTATTTCTGAGACAATCACCTTTTCATTTTCTAAATAGTTTCGTTTTTTAGATGATAACTCTTTAAAGAATTTTATAAAGGCAGGAACATTTTGTATAACATCAATTAGAGGTAAATTGACATTTACTTTTGAAAGCATTTGGTAAAGAGCCTCGAATTGTTTATCTTGTTTTTCATTTCTTAACCTGCTAGGAAAGGGAATAGGTGGTTTATAAGGATTGGAAGATTTATGAAAAGAGTTTATTATTTTAGGATCGTATTTTTCTTTATCCTCTACCACCGGTTTGGCCTTATCATCCAGCATCTTTGGAGGTTCTATCTTGTTATCGACTTCTCTTCCACTTCTGAGTATTGTGATGGCTTGAGCTTGTTCCGGCTGGCTAGGAAGTTTCTCTTTTTCGATTTTTCTGGCCAAATCTCCCACTTGGGTTGCCAATTGTCCAATCGTAGTGTCTAATCGTTTTACTGTTATATCTAATTTAATTGAGTTCGATTCTATCATTTCAAAACGCCGTGATGTAGATTGTATGAAATTGTTTAAAGTTTCTTCAAGAGATGGTTGATGTGGTAGGTGTGAAGGTTGATTCATTTGATAAGTTGGTGGATTCATTGGGTACATAATTTGGTTTAGTGGTTGATTTGAAGGGTAATTTGGCTTTGATAAAAACTGAGAATTTGATTTTGGTGGAGGGGCGTTAGTGCTAGCCCATCCAAAGTTTGGATGATTTTTCCATCCAGGATTATAAGTGTTTGAATAAGGATCATTTCGGGGAGGTTGGCGAGGTTGGTAGTTTTGAATAACATTTACCTGCTCATCAGGTTGTGTTAATTCAAGAACTGCATTACACATATTAGCTCCATGTCCGTACACTCCACACACACCACAAGTTTCAGCAGATTGTTTGGTCGGAGAATTATTTCTAAGAAGTTGAATTTCCCTGGTCAATTCTTCTAATCTTTGTGAAAATTCGCTATTAGGGATAATTTCATTGTCTCGAGTCTTTTTAGCTCGTGCACTTTTCTGTTGTGAATTATTCCCTATCATTTCAAATAGATCAAACACTTCTTGTGCAGTAAGTGTACCAACATCTCCACCTGCAGCATTGTCTATCATGTATTGGAAAGTTTGTCCCAATCCATCATAGAAAAACTGGTTTAAAAGTTCAGGTGAATAATGGTGATGAGGGCATTGTGTAAGAAGACCTTTGAATCTTTCCCAAGCTTCATAGAAAGGTTCTCCGTCTATTTGATTAAACGATGCGATTTTAGTTCGAAAATCTTTAGTTTTCTCATTAGAATAATATTTTCCCATAAATTTATTGTATACGGCCTCCCAGGTTGATAATGAGTTAGGTGCCAATGACATCAACCAAGTTTTATCTCGATCTTTTAGAGTATAGGAGAAACATCGCATTCTCAAATGATCCTCATTTAGATTTTGTAAAGGAAAAGTTTGAATTACGGAATAAAATTCCCGAATGAAGTTCAAAGGATCTTCATTTGACATTCCATAAAATGAGGGCAATTGATTAAAGTGAAGATGTTTTAATTCATAGTTTCTAGCAGCTTCCCCTAATACAATACAAGATGTAGATGTACCTATAACAAGCCGTGCAAAATCACGCATATAAGTTATTCTTGGTGGTGGTTCGTTCGCCATATCAAGTTCTTCAGGTATTATTTCGAGAGGTATTTTTTTATTTTCTTCTATTTTTGGTTCCTCTCTCGGTTCCCGTTGAATTTGATTAATATATTTAATATATGGCTGGAGATCTTCTTTAAGAGATCTACGCCCTTGCATTCAAAGAAAATAACAGAAGTACGAAAAAGAAAAAAAATAATAAAAAAAAAATAAGGAACATAGAAAATGTCACAAAAATAGTAATTTCGATCCCCGGTAACGGCGCCGAAAACTTGTTCCGCTCAAAATGTACTTGTAAAAATAGCGACTCGCAAGTATACGAGGCGTTTGTAGTATTGATGAGTTTACCAAGGTCGTTTCACTTGAGGATCGTATTTATTTGTTAAAATTACAATAATTATGAATTCTCAAAATAATAATCCCTAAACATTCTGAATAATGGGTTCTGATGATTTTAGCTAATTTGCAGAAATACAAATACAGGAAATAAATCTATTTAAAAACTTTGATTACAACAATTTAAATAAGATAAAGCAGTAAGAATAAAAATTACTTTAATGTAGAATTGTGCTGTTTTTGATAATAAAGATTCTAGGGATTCAGATTATTAAATAAATAACTCGAGCGTATATCAATTTGTTAAATGTGAGATTTAATAATTAGATAAATATTATATCTTCAGAAAAAATGATTTGATAACTTTCGTATTCACAAATTATTTTAACAGAAGTTTAAATAATCTAATTAATTCATCCAACTAAATAATACCTTTCGCATTCATATTTAATTCCTTGGGTTAAATAGTACCTTTCGGATTAATAATTAACCTTTTTTTAATTAAATTAAGATTTACAAAAATATTTCCTTCCGGTCTCTATTTTTGTATTTGTGAATTATATCAATTTAAATTAAAGAAGGCACATTAATAAATTTAATATAAGCTCGAGTATTTAATTTAAGTCATCCTAACCCTAGAATATATAATTTAGCTCATATTCATATTGACAGGTAAAATTACGAGACAGATAAATATTGACATATTCAGAATAAATATAGCAGAAATTAAAAGCACTTACTTGATGTAGATAAATTAAGTGAAAGAAAAATGCTGAAACTGATAGAGACTTATCCCAATACGCCAATTGATCCAAGCAATTGAACGTATTTAACTTAAATTACAAAATTTTAATAATTAAAAAAAATATAAAGGTGAATTTTATCTGATAAAAATAATATTAACTAAGATTTATTTGAAATATAATTTGAGATGCAGTATTTATTTATGTGTATTACAATATAATTATATAAAGCATAAATACAGAAAATAAATACAAAAATTAAATTATAAAAACTAAAATGTATTCTGTATTACATTGTGCCACGCACTATTTCTCCTCTCTCTACTCTCTACTACCTTAGTGCTTATTTTCTGAGTTGAGAGAGTACTGCTATTTATAGCAGTATATCACCCTTGAAATGTGAAAGCATCTTATCTTTACAATAATTTTGCATCGTTCAAAATCAGTGTAAAGGATGGGAGAGGAAATGGCCAGAAAGTTATAGGCAAAGTTATCAATCTGATCTGCCACGTCATCTCTGACGTGGCAAAAATCCCACCCGCGCGTGAGATGCACGCGCAAATCGGACGGTTCCGGAGAGACGCGTGTGTCTCACGCGCTACATGTGAATATGGTCTTTTTCTGCCACGGTGGAGGGGCGTGTGTCCGGCATGCGCTTGGCTGACGAAGCGTGAAACGTGGCGTTGTCCTATTGGCTGATGAGTGACAGGTGTGTGCCAGGCGTGTGGTCCGCTGACGCGGATTGACACGTGTCAGTTTCTAATTGGATCATCCGTACACGTGTGCAGCGACGTGGACTCAGTTGGCATGTGCTGTGATGTCATGCTGACGTCATTCGGCGAATCTGGTTGCACCACTTGTCTTGATATTACTGGTCCACGAATTTTAAGTTTTCCTCCAAAACTTTGAACGGCCATAACTTCTTCATACGAACTCGGATTCGAATAAACTTTTTATCAAAATGATCGTCTCGACGATACGAATAAAACAAGACCACTCATGAATATATTCGGAATTTTAAAAATATCGCTCCTAAAATGACAGATATGTCTTCTCCCGGTGTGCTAATCTGCAGATAAAATTTAATTCCCATTAATATAATAAAAATTACAAATAATCACTAAAAATTATACTAGAAGTAAAATAATACAAACACACGAAAAATAATATAAATTATCACAAAAATAAAGAAATATATATATAATATTCTAATAAAAATACGAACAAAAGTATAACAAACAATATCGGATATCAAAATCTAATATCCGAAAATTTTCGGATATTCGAAATTTCAGATATCCGAAAGTTCGGATATCCGGTTTTGAACACCCCTAGTGACAATACTTTGGAATTGAATTTCTCAAGACCCAATGATCCCTTAGTTCTTGACTAAGGGGTAGGTCTTAATCTTCCTAGAATGCGGTGGAACAATTAAATATTGAGGGCAGCGGCAAGCAGTGTGGAAGATCTCAGTGGGACCTGCGGTTGGATTTGATGGTGTCACGTGGAAGCTTGGCAGGGGCGACTCGTATGCACTTCGCGATCTGTGAAAAAAAATATTGGGGCGATGTTTTGGTGCATCGCTTTGTACCCTACTTTTTAGGGCGACAAATTTCAAACCTAGACCTAATAATCTAGTGAGAGAAAATAATTATTGCATGTCATATTATTCCAAATTCTTAATTAGTTAAAAACTATAATCAATAAATTTTAACCATATTACTAATCGGTGCATAACATAATGATTAATTGTTGTGGTTGGAAACTAGGATTGAGTTGGTTAACAGAGAACATGGTAATCGATCGAAAATTCTCGTATCAATTTTAGTTGGCAACCATCGTATGTGGTAACCACAAAATTGGCACGATTGTACCGTATATTTCACTAAGTTCGGTACGGTAATAGTATTGTATTTTTTAAAATTTGGTCACCATATCGTACCAGTATATTTAATTGTATTATTTTTTATTTACCATTTTCATATTAATATGAACCATTCGTTAGTAAGCACACATTCCAACCGTCCATTTCAACTCAAAGTTTATTTCTCATTATTTATTTGTTTATTATTTATTTTTTATAATTTAATATATGAGATTGAGACGGTTGATAGTAACAACCCAAATGTTGGGTAATCATACCGAACCCACCCCTAGTTGAAACACTCATGGACCCTAAAAATCCATAAAAAAAAAAAAAAAATGTTGATTGGCATGGAGTATTGCTTTATGGATTTTTTGAATAAATAAAGATGTGAAGCAAATGACAAATTGGGCATAATACCCAAGTTGGATAATGAAAGCCAAAGCCCATTGTCACTTTCTTTAGACGTTAAACCCAAACCAAACTCTGTCAGGCCTGGCCTTCCTCTGCTTTAAGCAACGACGCCGCGTGCGCAACGAACCAACCGTTTCTCCATCACACCATTTAATATTATAAAAAAATAATAATTGTAAAACGCACATTACAACTCTGCAAAACACAAAGTATGTTGGGGTGTGATTAGGGGTGTTAGACCTATTATTTTTCTTTAACAATAATAGATAGGTTTAGACTTTAGTCTCTTATGGGAGCGGTCCTCAATAAGATTGATTTGCCATGTGAGATCTATCCACCCATCCAAGTCAACGGCCGAGATTTGATATGCCCATGCTCCGACCAGCAGCCCGGACAATCGACCCAACTTAGGGAATACGATCTCGCTGCAAGTCCAACCCGATATCCCCATCCAATTACCAATTTTATTCAAAAATCTAACAAGTCCAAAAATCATAGCCCGGTAAATATTTTTTCTGACTCGTTCCTGTTCAGCCCAACCTGGCACTAAGACGCCACAAACTTAGTGGTGCTATCGTAATGGGTGTCATTGTATCCACTATCTTGTCCGTTAGATAGTTTCTCAGAGACTGACGCACAGTTTATGGTTAAATCTTATCTTAGCGTGAAACTAAGTTAAGTGAAGAACATAGACTTATGGTGGATCAGACCCAAATCAAGAAGTTCTTTAGCACAAAGCGCGTTGATAAAATGATTGTCAAGATGCACACTTACTGTGTATTTGATTAAGATGGGATATTGAGCTTTTGCATGTAAAATTAAGGATGTTAGTGATGGACTCTTGAAATTAAGAGATTTCACTAATACAAATTTAAGAATGAAATGATCTTTGGAATTCTTGATGATGCGTATTCTAACACCTCTAAGCCTAACCGCTAATTTCGACGTTCCTTTTGTCGGCTATCCACTTATCGTAGTAATTAATAAAGATCAATATGTTTAAACAAGGGACAGTTTCCCTAAGGAACGATAAAGTATTGCCTATATAAATTTGATGATTAGTCGAAGTCATGACCAGACTTGGTTTGTCTAAGTAATGACGTAGTCCTGAGATAAATTCTCCCTATCAAAATATGATAGTATGTACTCATGTATGACTTAACAATTCATTCGTAATAATACAGTAAATCCATTGTGATATTAGTAGAATGCGCTCACGTGATGATAGGCTTGATATTTTCCTCTTAAGTCATTGGCGACTCATTCATAATGCACTTCTAGACCAAGATATGTTTTCCCCATGTATTTTATCCTGATGAAGTTTTTACGAGGCATCTTATGAGAACATATATAGAATTATACATTGTACTTCTGTTCAACTTAGACCAAGCGGTATTCCCACTGGATTTTTCCATTGCATAGTCGTGAGGACAACCAACATTTGACTCATATGATTGAAATTACTCAGCAAGGGGAGTCGTGTATATAAATGAAGGGGAGTATACATAACATATTTTGTTGGTGCATTGCAATCTACTTTCCCATCACCAAAAGTATTTTGTTTTGCCCACATGATTTTTGTTTGACTTAACCGAACTTGTATTTGTGCGCGAGACAAGTAAGGATTCCAAAAAATTAGGGTCATTTCCTAAATGTGTCTTACACTGGTACTGATTATATTAGGTATCATAATAAATAATTTTTATCTTCTAGAAGTTATTATATCGTACTATATAAGGAATCCTAAATTAAGAAAAACTCTATTTGTAATATCTATATAAATATCCTCTGCCAACATCATCAAACATTTATCTACCGTTTTCCTCTTATTTAATACTTTTTTCTTAAACGGGTATTTTTTAAGAAAATATCATTTTTTATATACTAATAAGTGTTATTTTTATATAAAAAATATAAATATCTGACACGACTGTGACACATGATCGTTGGGAGGGAGTAATATTAACTCCCCGCCTACTTTGAGCGCAATTAATTGGGCGCGTTTTATTCACCTAATTCACCTTCCCCGGACGGAGCTTTCGAAAGTTAACATCATTTGTGCTTATAATAGAGGTCAAACAAATACCGACGGAATTATTCCGACCGATTTACCGGAAGTGATCATGTGAGTGTTAACATATAGCATTTTGATTTTGACTTCTGAAGTATATATTAGTTGTTATTTTTCTCTTTGTTTGTAGATAGAGAATTTTTTTTTTCTTGAGAAGATGGGGAAGAAGAAGGTGATGGTGCGGTCGGATGAAGTTGACTTGTCGACGGTGAAGTATCAGTATGAAAAAATCGAAGGTGTGACCATCACTTAACTTGCTGTCTTCTTCTTTTCCTTAGCGATTCTCCATAATTGATTTTGAAAATACACTTTAATCGACAATTTTTTGCGCTTGCAGCGCCGCATTTGACTGGATTTTGGCTCAAGTTCTTTGTGAAATTGCTGGAGGCGCCGATGATTGGTTCGTTGATTATATCTCATTTGAAAAAAGAGAATAAAATGATCGAGGTTCTTTTTTTTTTTTTTTTTTTTTTATCAAATTCTGAGGATAGGATTGAAGTTATATTTGACTTGAGGCAACATATATCTCTGAGAGTCCTAATTGTTGTTATGATGCTTATTGTTAACAGATGCTGAGAAATACCGTGATACCGGAGGCTCCAATGTTTAAACCTGAATTTCCTCCTCAAGGTGTAGCTTCATAATTCTATATGTATCTCCACTGATCTCCACTTGTCAAAAGAGCGAAACTATGACAACATAAGCTTTAGGTTTAGGCTGTTCCTAGTTGGCCCTTCCAGTTGGGTAGGTATTATTATGAGAAGAAATATAGTATCAAGAAACGTAAGCAGGAGTCAAATCGGTCGTTTGAACCTGCATTTAGTAATAGTTCAGTATAACAAATTGATAAATTATATTCTTTAACTTGTACTGACTATTATCCCCAAGCACTATTGATTAAATTGGTTATAAAATTCAATTCAGAACCAGAAACTGAAGTTGTTCTGTTGGATGAGGAAGGAAAGCCGGAAGAAAGAGTTGAATTAGCATTGAGTACTCTTCCAGACTATGACCCCGCCAAGAGTTGGAGTGCTGATTCTTCACATTTCCACTATTGGAAGATTAGAGACTATGCATATGCATACAGCTCTAAACTTACGACACCCTCTATAGTAAGCAGAGATTAAGCAACGTCAGTACTTTTTAATAGGAATAAGGGTAAATTTATTGACAGAAATTTTATTTACAAAGGTTGCAGAGCGATTCATCTCAATCATGGATGAGTTCAACAGTACGAAGTCTTCAACTCCGTTGTTGATTTCCTATGATCCTGAGCTAATAAGAAAGCAAGCTGCAGCTTCCACCCGAAGGTTTGAGGAAGGTAAAGAATTTTGTGGTTGTACTGCATCATGTTTACTTAATCAAGATTAATTCTTATTATGAGCAACGCCATGCAGGGAACGCATTATCAGTCCTTGATGGGATATTTATGGCAATTAAGGATGATATAGATTGCTGTCCTCATCCCACAAAAGGTATTTAGCTGCATTTACAAGATGGACACTTTTAGACCAAGCAAAAATATTGATGAGTGCTTTATGACAAACAGGTGGAACGACGTTCTTCCACGAAGTTCGTCATGTAGAAGAGGATGCAGCGACTGTTTCAAGGTTACGTAGCTGTGGTGTGATATTGGTTGGAAAGGCAAATATGCATGAACTGGGTCTGGGAACAACAGGAAATAATCCAAATCACGGGTATGTTGCACACATCCTCCAAACTGGGATAGGACTGCTTTGCTTAAATGATCCATTTATATGCAAACAATTACTATGTTAATGTATTTCAATCTTCTCAAACAATTTTGATGGTCCAATTCCCAGTGTGCTAAAATATCTCATTTGGAAGATATCTCTTCTTAGGTTCATGATTCCTAAGTTTTGAGTTGAATGCAAACAAGTGATCTTTATTTGCTGCATACATAGATGGAGCTCCCTCCCTCCCTCCCTCCCCTCCTTCCCACCTCCCTCCCTCCCTCCCTGCCGCTATATGTTTTTTTCCAGCACTCGCGGAAGATGGGCCGGGGTCCTCAAGGAAATTCCCGTAGCGGCGAAGCCTGAGAGCGTTTGTTTACCGCCCTCATATGGAGCAGCGTGGTTAACCGAGGAGATACGATTTCGATCTAAATGTTGCTATATTATGAGTGTTCCAACGATTTAGAATTATATGAAAAACTCATGCAGATTTGCACATGCTTTCAGTGATTTGGAATATATGAAAAATTATGCATATAGTGTTGAATGTGGATGTTCGTATTAAAAAAACTTTATTTTAAGTCACAAACATGATGCTGGCTAAAACTTCCTCAATGTTTTGACAACCAATACATGGTAACGGGATCTTTATGAGCTTTACATGCTATTCTGAAAGAGCTATTGTGAAGTTCTAGTGCATAGAGTTTAGAATCTCATTTCTAAACCTGTCTTAGAAGCGAATTTCAAATTTGTTCTAGGTATCTCATCCATTTATGCCTTTGTAAGCGAAGGCATGTCAACTTAGATGAGTTTATTTCGAGTTTGTTTTAATGAAATATCTAAATTTATTACTTCGCAAATTTCATCAAATTTCTCCGTATGTATCTGCATATTTATGAGGGGGGGGGGGGGGGGGGGGAACAGAGAATGATACAAGCATAGATGAGTTTCATTATAGAAATACCTCCTGGCTTCTTCATTCTTGGTCAAGTCTGAGGAGGCCATTGGCCATTAATGCCTAAAATAAGAAATGATTTTTCTGCATGCAGAACGACAAGAAATCCACATGCTCCTGAAAGATATACCGGTGGGTCATCTTCAGGCCCAGCAGCAATTGTTGCTTCTGGATTGTGTTCAGCTGCATTAGGAACAGATGGTGGAGGTTGTTGATCTGTTACACAATATACATGTATATTGTTTTTAGCTGCCATGATCTTTGTTGATGCCTTAATTATTCTTAATAAAAACGCAGGTTCTGTACGTATTCCATCCTCCCTGTGTGGGATAGTAGGACTGAAATCAACATACGGAAGGACTGACATGAGAGGGTAAGCTCATGAATTTTTTTACTACTTGGTTTACTTTTTTGCTGAAAGAACCAAGTGCATTTGGTATTATTATCATATCTGGTTCAATAAACATGTTAAAAGTATGAAGTTACATATATGATAATACTTCACATTATAACTAGATGATTGTCTTTGCCATTGAACATCCTTTATCCCTTTGAGGATAAAGCGCAAACTGATGGATATATAGCTCAAGCTTGAACCCACTATTTTTATATCATAGGCGATTATTTCAGGAGGGTAATGAAGCCCAGACATCTTGCACACCGGTATTTGTCTTAGATTAAAGAAATCACTGCAGCCATTGTAAACAATTGGAGCTCTTTTAAATTAGGGCTTTAAACTTGCAGTTTCAGATGGCACTTAAAACCACAGTAGATAATTTTGATAGTTATTAAACATGAAGACAGTCTACGAGCATTGCCATTCTCTTATCGTAACTTATAAGGGAACAGCGTGACGTGAAACTTATTCATGAACCTGGAGTTTGTTTCATTTGCTAAATTTCTCTTACAATCTCTTATCCAATTTCAGGCTTGATGAATCCATTTATCACTAGTTCTTATTGATAGTCGACCTTGTCAGTCTACCCGATACCTTCTCATATATTCACTGATATTCTTAATATGATGTTCTCTGGGTTTTTTATTGCATCACATGATTTATCTGAAAATAGTTTGAAGTCAAAACTTCTTCACACTGCTGGGCAATTTACCTTTGAGTAGTGTAAATTTCTTTTTGGTAGTTCAATATGTGATTCAGGGACAGTGGAGATCATCGGTCCTATTACATCAAGTGTTGAGGATGCAATACTTGTGTAAGTAATCATGTTTTAGATATCATGTATTATATTTTTTTGTCCCATCTTCATTTGTATAAATCTTTGTGGAACGCTTCCAGTACAAGTTTAAAAGTATTTACTACTTGTAGCCGTTACCTTCCACTTTTATGTTTTTATGCTTGTTACTGATTAGCCATAATAAAAATCATTATGCATGAAGTTACTTGTTTTTATTTATTTATTTATATATATATATATATTATGTATATATATACTTTTTTGTTCTGCCAATTATTTCTGTCACTGTAAGACCAGATCCTGCATTAGATATTTTCTGATCCGAGCCTGTTTGCTTCTGCATATTTTCATTCTGGAATTTTTGTCTAAAGGTTCACAAAGTAAACAAGAGGACTGTGAACTCTCTATATGAGAGCAACTCCACTGATAAGCCTTTCCAAAGGTTTATCACTATGACACATCATCAGTTTTACCTTTTCTCCATTATACGTAAAACCTATTAAAAGCTTTATAGCATGGACCAACTAATACATTCAAAACTCTACCTCACAAACCATAAACGGGTTGATGGTATCAACCTTTTTCAATTTCTAGTTCCTAATCATTATCCCTCCAATGGGCATAAAGCCTTACAACTCTATAAACCTTTTCAAATCTCCATTGGAGATGCTCTGAGTTAGTCCTAAATGCACACCACCTGAACACCCGATTTCCCATTGTCAGCGGATAGGAGTCGAACTGGATAGTTTTCATGATCACTTCAAAATTGAACACCTCCCTCTCTCTGTGTGTGTGTTTGTGTGTGTGACGCTGAATCCGCTCCCTTCACTAGCTAAATCTCTGACATAATGAATGGAATGAGAATGAAATTGATAGAAGCAACCCAGCAGTCAACCAAGCTCCAACTCCTACAATCATACGATGTTTTCTTTCTTTTTTTTTTTCCTTTTTCCCTTTTTTTTTTGGAATCACCAACTTTGTTTGCTCAATTCAAAAACCTTTTGAACTTAATGTTTGTATTACAGTATTACTGCGAAGTTAACATCATCAATATATCTATGACCATGTTTCCAGGTATGCCGCAATTTTGGGATCCTCAACTACTGAAAGAATCGCCATGAAACCCGTAAGTACTTGAAATATAGTTTTTTTTTTTTTTTTTTTTTTTTTTTTTTTGAATTTCAAGACCCACTTCTCATTTTATAGCTCTAGTAGTACTACTTTCTAGTGCATGATGATGGCGTAAAATCGCAAATATAGTTTATTCAAACATATTGTTATTGCCAATCATGTATCTCAAGATGGTGGTAGTATAAACCTATGTCTTAAAAGTCACTGATCCCTAAATAATAAGAAGTAAACTTGACCTTTCGTCTCTTTGCAGTCTCTCCCTTGCTTGCCTAACTTAAATTCACATAAGAATCGAGATGTCCTTGGGTCACTAAGACTGGGGAAGTATACAGAGGTGACCACTTGCTCCTTCAATTGAGGACTGTTTCAGTTCCCAACTCTTGAATATCATTTAGCGAGTATGATGTCTGGCTTGCAGTGGTTTAATGATGTATTCTCAACTGACATCTCTGTTAAGTGTGACGATGTTCTCAATCGTTTATCAGAAACACATAGATGCAAGGTATGTTTTTCCGTGAGTCCACATATATTCAGGAGGTGGATAAGTGATTGTGCCTGTAATTTTAAAATATAGCTGTTTTGAGTTCCTTTCTCTTGATGCAAAAGACAGTGGAGATTGTTGTACCAGAGCTTCATGAGATGCGAACTGCTCACATTGTTTCAATTGGCTCTGAATCAGCATGTGGGTTGAATCCTGATTTTGAAGATGGGTCTGGTTACTTGCTATCTTTTTGGTTTTTATGCTACCCAACTCGAGTTGACTAGTATATCTTAACATTATGTTATTGAGTAGCATATCTTCACTTTAAAATTAATATGCTTAATCTGAATGAATCTCTACCTTTGTCTAGAAAAAGGGTGAAGTTTACCTATGACACTCGGACAAACCTAGCACTTTTCCAGTCATTTTCTGCATCAGACTATGTCGCTGCTCAATGTCTAAGGTAAGACGAAATCATGCATTAAGGGTCACGTGCATTAAGAGTGTCGATCTATTTTTTGTTGGAGATTCTATTTGTGTAATAAAGTTGCATAGCTTAGCTCCATATATGGAACTGCAAAAGTTTGGTCTGAATTTCTTATTGAATTTGCAATTATGTTTGGACATAGTTTGTGTGTTAGACAAGTCGAGCTTTGAAGTTTTAGATAGAGCCAACACGGTCAAGCTCAAGTAGCTTAATTTTCTCAACACATTTTAGTTTATTTATTTTTATCTAATTGAGTTGAGCTTGAACCGGAGTCATGTTCCATGATGTATGTGTTGATTTTACAATATCAATCACGTATTGTGACATGACAATAGCAATTATCTCAAACTCATCGCCGTCTCATGATATTTTCCATATAAATGGAAAAACCTATGATGTTGACGGTTTTGGAATTTCGTTCTATTTCTCCTTCATATGAAGGTTGCGACAGGAAGGGCATCCGGCGTAAAACTTTGCCACTTTGTTATTTGCATGAGTTATGGTGTTAACTAATTTTAGACAATTAAACGACACTATAATCTTCATGCCACCGACCCCAACATAGTTGGGATTAAGGTGCTGTTGATGATGATGATGAGTTGAGCTTGAACCGAACTTCAAATATGATTGAACAAAAAGAATTTGACTTTGGTTTGTTATAATTAACTCATACTAACATTTTTAGTTTCATCTGTTCTGTATTGTAGGAGAAGGCTCATGTACTACCATACGGAAATTTTCAAAAAGGTGGATGTCATTGTCACTCCAACCACCGGGTATGATGAACTAGTAAGCTAGGCCATTTGCTTTCAACCGGTATGAAAAGAAATAAAAAAAAAATACCGATTTTGGACCGATTTCGCAGGTCGTTGATCGGTTCGACTGGTCGTTGACCGGTTCTTTTAGCAGCCGGTGTTTTGAGGAGAACCGGCCTGTTGAGCTGACCAGTTGTCAGTACAACCGGTTGGTCCGGTCGGTCGGGTTCTCAGAACTATGGTCGTGGACGATATTCTTACATCAGCATGCTAAATATGGATATGTGTGTGCGGCTCCCTGTACTATGTTTGCTTTCAGTGGAACAACCATATAGTGCTGCAGTATGATATTGTAGAATGCCAATTGAATGTTGATAAGAAGTCATAGTTCCACTGCTTCATTACCTAGGAAGCACCGACAGAAATACTCGCACGGGTGCGGCAAACGGCATTTCTCAAATATATGAGACGCGGGCACGGCGGAGACACCCCAAATATATATAAACCATAAATACATTCATAAGTTATTATTCTATGTTGGGGTCAATGGCATGAAGATTAGAATGTCAATTAATTGTCTAAAATTAGTTAATACTATAATTCATGCAAAAAAAATAAAGTGGCAAAGTTTTACGCTGAATGCTCTTCCTGTCCCAACCTTCATACGAAAGGGACACTCGTGAGTTATTATAAATAATACATAACATCTATAATAACTAATAAGTCATTAACTCATCAAAAGAAACACTTAATACTAAAGTATTTAAATTACCAACTCAGCCTATCCTAAGATATTTAATAAACATTTTATATTAGGATTTTATTTTAGTTTTTGTATATCAACCACTTTTGTAAAATTAGTAAAAAAACTCATTTTAAAAATATACAAAAAAAAATTGGAAGCAGTGTCCCCGAAGTGTCTGCGTTTTGCTATATTTAAAAAAAAAGGAAAAAAGGGCACCTTTTTTGGGAGTGTCCTGTACGGGTCTTCGCGTGTCCCTGCCGTCTCCCCGTGGAGTGTCCAACACGCATACATTAACCTCCTAGAAGTGTGCTTCATAATTTATTACTAAGCTAAGGGTATTCGCATTTGCATTTGTGGCACTGTAAGGATTAAGATCACTCTCTAAAGCGATTTCAATTTACCTAAATGATTTACTGATCTGAGTGCTTTCTCCAGGATGACAGCACCTGTCATACCTCCAGCGGCACTTCGTTCTGGGGAGACAGATTTGCAAGTTTCGGGTAAGTTTCTTTTTTCCATGTGCCATTTGCGCAGAGGGAGAGGGGAGAGGGAGAGGGAGAGGGAGAGGGTATACCCACCATAATTCTAACGATTATATGCCTTCAGTTGAATAAGTGCTCCTTCACTTTAAGCCGAAAAAATGTACTCAAGTTTCCACCTAAAGCGAAGAACGACCTTTTTATTCTGCGGAGTTTTTGCAAACACTCCCTATGTTTTGGCGAGTAGAGTACAAGGGTACGACTGATCTCAAGCCGGGTTCCATTCGAATTTAATGCCAATAAAAAATGACTACAGTTTCAGGTATCCTGGGAGCATTTGATGGATCCACAACCAAGGTGGAGGGGGAGGGGTGCCCTACTCGATTTTTTTACCCTATCTCTTTGCAACATAAAAAAAAAAGAGATTATTATATATGTTAATTAGATATGTGCCCCCACTCGCCTGAGGTTTTAGATCGGCCACTACCCGTGTAGCCAAGATTAATTTGAAATAGTTACTCTCAATTTAAGAAAGTATAGTATTGACCTTATATTAAGATTTTCAAGATTCTATTGATAATTCAGTTTATCATTCTCAGGAAATCTAATGCGCTTTGTCATAACAGCGAATCTCCTTGGGTTTCCCGCAATCTCTGTTCCAGTAAGTAGACTTGTTACCAAAAGATACACAGATCAGAGTGACATCAAACTATACGTCACGTGTAGCACACAACCCCACATCCTCAACGATATCAGTACCTCTAGAATCAACTAGTTCCGTGACGCCATTGCATCATTTTCCAGGTTGGATATGATAAGCAGGGGCTTCCAATTGGCCTACAAATCATTGGCCAGCCATGGTGTGAAGCTACAGTTTTACGGTTGGCTGCTGCTGTAGAGGTATTGGTAACTTTTTCACTTGAAGTGAAAACTTCTATTTTCTGGATAATCACTTCCACGCACTAAAAAGAATGCAGAAGCGGGTTGCGCGAAGTTCACAATCAGTTCAACAATGAAAATGATTATTTATTAAATAAATATTTCTACTTGAAAAATAACTGGATACTTGACCTCAAGGGGAGTTTCTATAATTATCCTCAAATATAGAGTTTTCTAATTATATATGCAGCACGAGCAGCGGCAACTAATAGAAATACTGTCCCTATTTCAGGAACTTTGTGGAACACCGGATAAAAAACCATTGCAGTTTTACGACATCTTGAAAGGGAACTGAAACGAAGAGTCTGCATCAGCCATCAGTGGATTGTTTATTTTATTTTTCACTAGGGAGATATAGTCTCATCACAAAAACTAATAAACCTACAATTAATTTGTTCATTTTCTACTTTATTTTATTTTCTGCTCCGAACTTTTGATAAATGGCCGGAATCTAAAATAAGACTTCATTTTGTTTATGTCCAATACAAATAAGTAAAAAGAACAGCACAGCTGAACTCTGATATAATCCATGGCACAAAAGAAGGCAGTTTTACTGTGGCAGTGAAGATTAAAGAAGACGATTTCAAAAGCATGAGGACTAGTCATTACTTTGGCTCACCTCATCTGCCACTTGGATTATTCTATTTTATTTTTTTTAATAACCAAGGTTCGTAAATCTGACTAGCGCCGTGAGTTCTTTTACTTGCACAAGGAGTTGGGTGTATCTATTTCCTGATTACGATCATCAGCAGCGTCACTAGGCAGATCGGGGCCATATGGTATCTTTCCAGGATAATTAGTAGATGAAGAATCTGACCCGATCATGCTACCAAATGCAGAAAATCATTTCAATAATCGGAATGCTCTGACAAAATTCGTAATTCAAAAGTCATGAGGTTTACCTTCTGTCCACGATGACCATAGAACGAAGCTCACAATTGGCGAAGCTACAAATACATGTTGCCGAAGAGTTAATAAGGGCAAATTGGAAACCACATTTGATAAAGCAAATTAGGAACTTGTGGAATTCTGAATCTTTCAATTCTTTTTCCTCAATAAATGTGTACAAAGTTCTTTACAGAGGATTAACTGATTAACTGGAATCAACGGTAAGAAGATATATTTTTCATGTCCTAAGACGCTAATAAATTTGAACTAAGGCAATCAAACTACATCCAAAGAACTCAAGTAGAAAGGTAAGATGGATGTTGTGTACAGGAATATATGGATGTGCAATTAACACAATGATGAACGTAAAGCTTATACCGTAACAGTTAAGACTCTGAAGCTACACTATTGTTAGAGCAATTGTTGTTTAAGAACTTACTGGCTAGAAATTTTTTTCTTTACAAGAGGGTGGCAGTCATTGCCCAATGCAGCAAGTGTGTGAAACAAGAATCCACTGTGTGTAACTATTGCTATCTCCTTCTCTTTCCGCGCGAGTAACCTGCACAAATCAAGAAGATGACATATGCAGCTCCAAATGCTTATGGATGAAGCTTCTTTCGTCGAAAATATAACTATCATCACAAAACAGCAATAAACAGGGGGGTTAACGTTGGTTCATAACACTAAATTGTTCAGTGCTTGTTTTTTTTTTTTTAAATAGAACAGCCCTTGAATTCCACCCATCTAACCCCTAGCCAAATCACACCATTGAAAGAAAGTGAGGAGAAACACGATATATAAAATATGGGATCAGCAAGACCATATTGAGGCACCAGATACTTGAGAAAGATGCCTCAACATGCTGCATGTTCGTTGATGCATACATAGGTCGTATAAATATAAGTAAAGCATCTCCTTCGTACGAAGATTGTGACAAGGGCCTCCAGTTTAGAACTCTTCTTGTATGAATTTATAGTGTTGGCTAATTTTAGACCATTAACAGACATTGTAATCTTCATGCCGCCGACCCTAACATAGTTGGGATGAAAGTGCAATGTATGATAATGATTATTGATAATAGAGCAATTTGCATATCAAATTTCATCTAGAAAAAAGTCAAATGATAAAACTCCTACTATCACTTAAAAACTTACTAACGCAACTGCCTCTCTACTTCTGATACCAAGATGATTAAAAAACAAACACAACACCACTCACCTTTGTGGTACTCGCTTAGAATGGCTAGTGAAAGAAATTCATTGAACTAAATTTCATATCTGAAGAAATTGGCATCAAGATGTCCGACTATCATAGAAACGTCTCTTATCTTTCTTTTGCCTTTATATTTTTCTCTCTCGGACTGTTCATCTTCCCAAACCGTTTGAGAAAGGATAACGCGATCAATAATCAGAGATCGATAAAATTCGAAATCACTTTCATAATTTTTAGTCATCTTAAACCTAGACTGAAGAAATGGGTAAGCAAAAGATAGAATTATACGAGAATATGAAGAGATCTAGCACTTGTTAAAACTGTTTGTGCCTGTTAATGAAACCAGATGGAATTCATAAGGAGTTGGTCACCAGTTGATGAAAGTCAGTCCCCTAGTTGCAACTTCCTCATTGGTCTCTCTAACATCAGCCTTCCACAAACTATCATCATCACTCTCTATCTGAATGAAAACCAAGATAGTGAATACGAGGCACAATGCCATAATTCTTCATCAATTAAAGCAGTGCATGGATCACACGCATGATAGCACTGCTAAAAATATAGTAGCAGTAGTTACACCGACTCACCAGTGAAAAATCAACTGCAGGAAAAAGAGATTGATATTCGCTAATGCTTCTCCTCTTATCACAAGGATGAACTCCCTGCAAACCAGAATTTTGTTACTGGAAGCAAAAATCATATTACAATATTGCCAGTCTAGCTCATCATTTTATTAAACTTGCTAGCCTACTGTGCCATAAAGCATTCGTAATTTATCATCCTCTCCGCATCCAGAATGGACGTCCTAGATTGGACTGGACCAGATTTCTAGATGAAAAGTAACAAGTTTTTGGGTGTCCCCGTAGAACTGCCCTTTGAGGCTAGTGGTTGGAATGATGACAGTCACAATATAATTCGCATGACTTTAACGTTAATAGTAAATTGACCATATTGACCGTGGACATTCATACATGAAAAAAATACTTCAATTTGGGATGAAAATGTTACTATTTTTATTGCAAGAATGCTTTGTAAAATGTTATACACCGACATAAGTATCACCCAACCTAGCATAAAAAGAGACTAGTTTGTCTAAAAGTTAACACCTCTATCCCCCATATCAGTAAAAGCACATTGAAAAAAGGAGAAGATAAAGAAAACAGTATGCAAACGAAATTGGGACATAACCCATATACAACCGTTACTTTCCTGAAACCTTAGATAAACCCTCACCTGAAGGACAATCCAATGATAAGAAGCAACTTACAGCATAGTCGAGACTCGAGATACATTCAAGGCATTGCCTGATCTTATCTATTCTTTCTGAATTATGCCTACTCACTCGTAACATATTCTATTATACCTAGTCATAACAACGGGAAACTTATTGGCACAATTGTGATCCAGGTTCCTTTTATTATTTCACCACTATGAAATGTATATCTCCACAGGTTTGCACCATATTCAACTTTATGCAAGTACTTAAAGAAGACAAACATAAAATCTATCGAGAACATTAATATAGGTACATCATCAGGTAAAAAAAAAAATCAAAAAGAATATACAAATGTGCCTGAAAATAGAGCCCAAAGTTATGATAAAAGGAGCTACAGGCAATCTCATTGCATCACTGGACATACCAAATGTTCTCGACACTGTTCAACTGCCATAACTGGTGGAGAATTTAGGCTTGAAATTGCAGTACGGCCACTGTTTCCGGCATTTGCAACCATTAGTGGTAAAAGATCCATCCCATCAGTATACCCCTCACCGCCAAATACCCCAACAGCGGTTTGAATGGTCCTATGAACTCAAATCATTATCAAAGGCACAACAGAATGAGCAAATATGCAAAAGGTACGAAAATATAGACAAATATTAATCTTCTCAACTTCTGAAGAAACCTACTCATGAATCAGATCAATATAGATGACTTGCAACAAAAAGCTATTATCCAAAAAAATAAGGAAACAAAAACCCCAAAAGGTTTCTGAATGTAGCATATAGAGATTTGAGATGGTTTGACAAACTCATCTAGAAGTCAATATGTGCTACAAGTAGAACTGGTGATACATGTCCTTACTGGATTCCCAAGTAAAGCAGTTGCACAAAATCACCTAAACCAAACTGATTAGAAAGGATTTTATTTCATGTTAGTTTCAATGTGAACATGAGACTTAGTTGACTGCATGGGAAAAGATAATCCATGTACTTGCAGATGCAAGTACCACGCCATCCAGCCCAATGCAAATTTCTACATAGTAAAACAATTTTCATAGTTCTGAAATCACTTTAATGAAGAAAAAAAAAAGACACTTCCTGGCATTTTTTGAAATTAATGGCTTTCTTTGGCAGAACAATATGATAACTAATTTACGATACCAATAGGATTGTTTATACCAGATATACTACCTTAGCAATGGAGATGTAATAACCACGTCAATTTTCTTGATAAGTCCAGTTGAATGAACATGTTTACGCAAATTGTCGACCTGATACAACAGCTAAAGGTCACACTCCTATGAATTAAGGGTTTCACAAAATTAAAAGGCGGGACAACTAGAGGTCATAAAGCTAGCAGTTGCTTTACAACCTGTTGCCAGCCCAGCTGAGTAAGGTGCGCATCGAAATATTCCGGAGACATGTATGCTTTGTGGTTCTTATCTCCAGCTACATTGTGGATTCCTTGAGCATGCCTCACCTAAATATATGTTTTAATGTGACCATAAACCCATCTAAATTGTGAGCAAAATCTAAGAAAGAAGACAATCTCGCATATCCATCAAACCAAAGATGCAGCATATTCAAATTCTCTATGCATGCAATCAGAAATTTTAAGTAGAAAAATCCAATACCAACCAGGTGAACTGTTTTGCAGTAGTGGAGTGGAAACAAACTCGGACTGCCACCATTATCCATGTCTGCCATAGGCCAAATAAGGAAGAAGCAAATAATCAAGCTTCAGCACAAATTTAGTTGTAAAATAAATAAAGAAACATTGTGTCCACATCATCATGTCCTATACGTTTACTATGTCAAAATGCTTCATGAAGGTCAGCTGATTTTTTTGTTAATAAATAGACATTTCACAAGAACAGATGCAATTGAAATTCAAATGAAGCACATACAGAGAAAGAAGAAACTCTTGATGAAAAATAATACTAAGAAATATACAAAAAAAAAGATTACTAGCTTCAACAGTTCCAGATAATATAATGCACTCGCTATTTCTGCATCCTTGCAGCAAAATCGGTCAACAGATGAGATTCATTAGTACATGGCCAAACTAATTGAAATTTCCAGGAATCTGACTATAACTTTCACCACTTCCTAATTTTGTCAACTGCAATCTTGCTGGATCCTCCGGTATTTCTGTTATTATATTCTCAGATTTTTGAAACTATTTTTTGTGCAATTGCTTTGCATTTTTTCCTGTTCAACTCACTTATGTCGCCAAGTTGGGTAACTTTGACAAAATTCTTCATATGTTTTTCGTGATTAACAGCGTAAGGCCTCTCCATCGGACAATATTCAGTCTGTATGTCAGCCATAAAGGTTTCATCAAATATTTTCCCATATTTCCACGTTCCCCTGAAATTTTGAGGGTCTTTGCTGGTGAGGATCTTCCATGAGGCGATCAGACAATTAGTTTCCTTTCTGTACTCATTGACGTTTAAACCTGTAAGAGGACTCCAGTGCAGTTCAAATGCTTACACAGATTAAGAAAGAAGTCATCCAAATGCATTCCGGTATTTGCAAGACGTATTTAAAACGGAAATCGTCTGAATCCATAGTAATTGTTATTTGCATTGCTAACATAGAGGATTCTATAGAGAGTTTGCTTCTCACAAGGCTCAATAGAGAACCATTTTGCCAGGCTCCACATGGCTTGGGCATTCGGAGTTGAAAATTGAAGCTGATAGTGTCCCCATACAATTTGGCATACCCATTCTGCATGTGGTTCCAGGCTTTGACATATTTTCTGCGCTTTTTGTGAACAGCCTCATCATTGTTGTCACGGGGTAGGAATAGACTGCGGCTTCAAGTACCTCATTATCACCTCCATCAAGGTTTATTTTTTCAACCAGCAATGCAATATTATTTAAAAATGCAAGAGCAAAAAGAAAATGCAAAAGTACGAGAAACTGACAAATCTCAAGCTGATCCCACAGGCAGGTAGTCGAGAGGGAAAAAAAACTCAGAAAAGCTAACGAGCTGAAAATATGAAGAAGACAACAAAAAAACAGACGACGAAAGAACAAGCAGTCTTGCCAACCAGCCCTCACCGGCCCTCATACAAGATTTATGAGGTTGCAGCCGCAGGCCACGTTAAAACCTTACCGGAATAGAACCCAATTGAAAAAAAATCTACAATGCGGAAAAACAAAGGGGCAAGGTCAGGGTCGGTTAAAGCTAAAATGAAAAAATCCTAGCTCAAGCCACATGTCGGCAGACGGCAAGTAGAAAGGAACTCTAAGGAAGCCTCAGATTAAATGAAATCGATACATTTGGTGGGTGGATTTCTAGTCCTCCCTCCACGTCCAGTCCTCCATCCACGCCCAGTATTTTGATACTCTTAAAGAAGTGAGAACTAGTCTACCCTTGGATCTCGTTTTTCCTTGCTTTCAACGGGAGCCCAAGCAACATCTTCTTCAACCTGTTGATTGACTTTGTCGGGCCAGCATTTACTTGCTGCCACCTCAACAGATTGTGGAGCATATGGGCTGAAAATCAATGCTTCCTGGAGTGTGATAATGGAGCCGCTTGATGGTTTTGGGGTTCGAAACTTGTATGAGACATCCATTTACGAGGAACAAGCCTTGACCACTTGTACGAAGCAACTAGATCACCTCCATCAAGGGGTTAGTGGGTTCCACCATTGCTCTTGTTGAAAAATCATTGTACAACTTGTCTCCAATAGACTCCACGGACTCAAATTCTGCAATTTCTCCAAATAATTTCTCAGCATATTTACCAATAGACAAGGCATGGGTGGACGAATTGTGTGAGGTATTTATGTCAGTTAATCAATTATCTCTTACATAGTCATCATGATTCCATTGTGCATCATGGGTCCGGGATAAATTGCCTTGTTTTCAGGGATTGCTCTCTTGAAAACTGCAACCTGGTCTTTGGCTATACAGCATAATCTACCGGGCAATAATTAGTGACGAAACCACTACATCTGACAAAGAAGTAACAACAACTTCGAGTATACACAACATAAACATATCCAGCACAATCGAACTCCAATTTTACGAAACAGTAAATAAATTTATATAACCACACACACACACACACACAAAAAAAAAAAAAAAAAAAAAAGCAAGTGCTAGCGGAATGACGGAACAACTGATAATGTACTCAAATGAAGATCCACGAGCATACACAAACAAATAATCCGCAAAGTAACCGCACAATAATATACCTCAAAAAGCAAAAAAAACGCTGAAACAGATTCTATGTTCCGTAATGTTTAAACAAAGCAGTTACTGCTTGGATTTTGCTACTTACTGGATAGCGAAGAGGAACAACGCAGTGAATGTGACGCTCCTCGAAATTTGGATGCGCAGAGGGAGAACGAAAATCGGAATGTCGGAATCTGAGAAGAAAAA
The DNA here is from genome assembly GCA_033398695.1 of Orobanche coerulescens. Lineage (NCBI taxonomy): Eukaryota > Viridiplantae > Streptophyta > Magnoliopsida > Lamiales > Orobanchaceae > Orobanche > Orobanche coerulescens. The sequence continues at coordinate 180,488,524 of CM065809.1, forward strand.
TTGATTAAGTAATGGGGTAAGGTGGAATTTATGCAAGTGGTGGTGGTGGTGTGTGAGTGGGTTGGGGGGGGGGGGGGGGCTCACGTCATTTTCGTGTTTTGCTCTCAAAGTAAAATTTTTGTAGAACGGCTCCTACTTGTAGGGGCCTTTGGTTGGGTAATCGAGAGAAATGATAAACATCTATACTTCTATTAAAAGAATTATACTTCTATTGAAACAATAGAATGGTGTCATTCTCTAAAAATTTTCGATTTTTCAAAAAGTATAGTATATATAAAGAGATGTATTCTGAATTTATAGAAAATTAAGGAGAAAAAGAATAGTTTAAATATGTGTTGTTAGAGTTTTATTCCACGACTTACGCTTATCTATCAATAGAAAAATACTTTCTTCATTTTTTTCAACTTAAAATTCTAATGTTTATAATTTTCTTTATATCAAGTTATTTTTAATGAAAAATATATCAAATCAATTCCTATTTCACGATTTTCAATTAGACATCTATATTGAATATAGTAAATCGGATGGATTTACATTAGTGACCGATTGCACAAAAGACGTTTATATTAGAAAAAATATGAGTATTAATTTTTAATAAATTAGTTGATGTAAAATAAAACTAAATTAACTCACTTTTATGAAATTAGATTTAAGACTTTATTGTTTACATAAAAAACAAATTATGGTATTTATTTAATAATAATAATTAAAAATAGTAAAATATACAGTGCACAAACATATATATTGAGACTTAATCATATAGTCGTTCCCAAAATTTATTCCTACCTTTTCTCGGTATGTCTCCAAAATTTGTTCACGTAATTGATATTAACTGATTAACACTATGCTAATGTGACTCTTTCTGCAATTATATTAAATTCTATAATATGCTCAACAAGTTTTTTTATTGAAAGTTATGTCGAAGATCCTAAAGAATAAATTTGGGGATCGAAAAATATATATTTTAATAATAAAATATTTTGTCTGGTGCATCGCATGGGAGAACATCTAGTGCCTGCAAAAAAACCTACAAAACAACCTACACATCAAACATCGACAAGTGTCATTTTTTTGTCTTCCTATTTTTTTCTGTATTTTGTTCATTTCGTAATATGGCCCCTCTTCTTTATTCCAGGTCATACACCATTTTTTTAGTCATCTGTTCAACTTTTTTTTTTTAAATATTTTATTTTTTTATTTATCTTTTTTATAATATTTTTGAATTCTTGTTACTCCTTTTTTTAACCACCTTTTTTGTGATTTTTTCAACCATCTTTTTTCGTGTTTTTATACACTTTGTTTTTGTTTATTTTCTTAATCACTTTATTTTAATAATAAATTTGATTTTTTTTTCAATCATTTTATTTTGATAACAAATGTGGTTTTTTTCAATAACTTTTTTTATTGTTGATATTAATTATCAAGAATATATATATATATATATATATCAAGAATAATTATTGTTGTATATATAGTTATATAATATTAATTATTATTAATATTAATATTATCAACAATACTATATACAAATTTTTATTATTAATCTCATTATTTTAATTTATCGGTAGTAGTAGTATTGTTTGTATTGTTTTTGGTTGTTGTTGCAATCTAATAATTATCATCTAATAGTAAGCTAATAATTTATCAGTCGTAGTATTATTATTGATAATCGAAATTATAACTTTTATTGTTATCATTGTTGTATATATATTATTATCTAATATTATTAACATTATAATGAGAACAGAGTCAACCATTATAAATATAGCATGTAATAAAATATTTATACAAGTACATTACGAACTTTTTTAAAAATAATTATTTAATACTATTATAATTTATTTTTCTTGCATTTCATCAGATCCCAAATTTTGTAATGCAATACTTTGCCGCACGACGAACAATTTATTATTTTTTTATGATAATTTCTATTATTAGTTATTTTAATTAAGAATTATTATTTATTATTATTATTATTATTATTAAATGAAGATAGACTAAAAATATTATACATAATTATTATTATAATTTTTCTAAAGGAATTAAATTAAAAAATATTATACATAATTATTATTATTATTTTAAATGAATTAAAATTAAAAATATTATACATAATTATTATTATTGTTATTTTTTTAATGAATTAAATTTAAAAATATTATACATATAATTAAATTTTTGTGATATAATAATTTCGATTCGAATTTCAAATTTCGATTCAACACAATTTAGTTCGATTCGATTGCTCAACAAATTTCAAGACAAGATAATTCGATTCGATTCAAAATAACAAGCCTTATAACTACTCTCAAATCTTATAATAACCGTTGTTCTCATATCTAATCATCTTACGAGACAAAATCAATAGATATGATTGAAGTACAGTATAAATAATATAAGTATCAAAATATCTAAAATTAAAGGTATACATCCTTTCAAAATATGTTGATAAAGGTATACATCCTTTCAAATTAAAGGTATACATCCTTCCAATTTCACGTTTCAAATTCTTTCCTACTATCAAATAACTAAATAGCCACTTGGTAATCCAGCTTCTTCAAATTTCTTTCTTTCATTACAAATAAAAAACAGAACATTAAATATATATATATATAATTTATATATTTAAAAAATATTAAAATTTCACTAATCACTTACAATATTTTAGTGATTGAGATCAAAACTTTGATCATTTGATGAAGAAACCAGAAGTAGCATCATACATTAAAACCAGCAGTAGTAAAACATAAATAATTCATTCAATTTATTGTTAAATAACTAAACTAAAACCTGAACAGGACTGGAACTATATGTAGGTTGTGTGCTAGAACCATTTACACCATTTGCCTCTTTCAAATTATCTACACTGTGAGTAACCTGTGATGCATATAAATTGGTATTAGTATCATACAATATTATACAGGCATATATTATAAGAACTTATTTACCTTCTTCTTCATTGTTGTCTTCATTATTTTCTCTACTTTAGACTCATTCCTCTTGGATGGTGGGCGACCTTTGCTACGGTGGAAACAATTCTACAGTTGGCTTTGGTGCATGACCACTGGCAAAGGAAACTTGACTACTATCAGGGCCGGTCCAATAGTTTCGGATGCCCTGGGCGAAGGGCGAAAAATATGCCCCTTAATTTAAGAAATTAATAACACAATTTTTTGAAGGGGTTTGAAACCTAGTCAAGTTAGACGGTTCATCCCCACGCCGATTATTATTAAAAAGAAAAGTTACAATGTCATAAACCAAAATCCAGAAAAACAAAACAAACATAATATCACCTAAAACGATGTAAAGATTGAGCAATTTCTTGTTGTTTTTTCTTTCTTTTTCGATTTTGAGCTCCGGATGGTTGTGATCTAGGAAACATTTTTCAACAAGTAATCAAACAACTAAGCAAAAATACCAAGTAATACCAAGCAAATAAGTAAATAATACCAAGTAATGCCAAGTAAATTAGCAAATAATACCAAGAAGTAAAATAAAAAATTTACTTCAAAGGAAAAAAAAATGGAAAGATGACACCTGGATCCTGGGGATTGGCCTGGCAGTGGTGAGTGGTCGATTGGGGAATATGAAACCTAGGGCGAGCGACCGACACAAGCCCTAAAATTAAAAAAAAAAAAAAAGATTTGGGAGAGTGGAGAGGACGGAGCGACCGAGAGAGAGAGCAGGAGATGAGCGGAGGGTTTTACTGGTGTGGTGATGGTGTGTGAGAGTGGGAGAGAGTCAGAGAGAGAGGAGCGACCGAGTGAAAAAAAAAAAGATTGGGGGCTGGTGGTGTGGTGTGTGTGAGAGTGAGAGAGAGTCAGAGAGATAGAGAGAGGAGCGAGCAACCGAGTGAAAAAAAATAAAAAATAAACCTAAGTACTACTAGGTGGGCCGGCCCTGGATGCCCCTTGGGCTGTTGCTGCCCTAGGCGGAGGCCCATTTGGCCCAGCACAAGGGCCGACCCTGACTACTATCATCCCAACTAAAAGTATCTTTGAGTTTTTCCTTTGCCTCATCTACCCAATGCATCAAAAAGTCGTACTTTGTTTTCGAAATGACCATATAAGCAGTCTCAAAGAAGTTAGCACACAACTTATCAATTTGAATTGCTTGCTTAGTAGTCTCCCAATCATCATAATAATTTTGTAAATGAAAGTGATTGTGCCTAATGTCCTTTCTCCACCGAGTTAGAATGTAACGAGAGGGGATCTATTTCACATCATTTTCAATCAAAATCTTTGTTATATGCCTGCAAAGTATTCCTCTGAACTCAGAATAATGACACGAACACTTAACATTATATTGTACTATGTACACAATTTTTTTTCCTATGATGTCCATCTTTCCCCTCCACAATATCATTAGCATTGAATATGGATATTGGACCATCTACTTTAAGCAATGAGAAATTGCAATAAAGCATACCACGCAACTCATCTTGAAACAATTTAAAAATTGCATTGGTATAGGATTGTTGGGGTTGTTTTTCAAAAGAACAGACTCATAATTAATTGGTGAGATGAATTGAAAGAGTCAAAATCAGCCTTGTTCTCCTTCATGTCAAACATGTCAAACAGTGTCGTGCTGAGGTAAAATAACACATGGTAACGAAATGATCATTTATTTATTGTGTTACGAAATGATCATTTCTTTAGACATTATATATGATCAATTCTTAGCTGGGATGCTCTTGTATGTGATGGTAACTCTGTACGAAATTATGACTTATTAGTTGGGTTACCCTTCTATGTGATGGTAACTATGTAATAAATGATCAATTATTAACCGGGTTACCTTCCTACATGCTAGTAACTCGTTACGAAATGATTATTTCTTTATTGTGTTACTTTATTGTGTGCTGGTAACTCGTTAAGAAATGATCATTTCTTTATTGGGCTACCCCATTGTGTGCTGGTAACCCTTGAAAGAAATAACCATTTCGTATTCTGATTACCCTTTTGTGTTACCATAATGTCGTACTGGTCGAATGTTATACGCATAGGCGGAATAGTAATGTACTCTTTTCTGCCTCCATCGTATATATTTTCGTTCCATTCTCCTCCATGCACAACAATTAAACAAGATGAGCTCGTATGCATGAAATAAGTAACGAATGATCAGCTTTGTATGTAATGGTAACAAACGTAACAAAAAAAGCAAATATCGTATCCGCTTACTGGCACCTCGTGTACAATATTCCAACACGGTAAATAAGATATGAAATTGTGAACTCATAATGTGTTACCACATGACAAACAATGTCGTGCTTAGGTAAAATAACACATGGTAACGAAATGATCGTTTCTTTATTGTGTTACGAAATGATCATTTCTTAAGGCATTATATATGATCAATTATTAGCTGGGATGCTCTTGTATGTGATGGTAACTCTGTACGAAATTATGACGTATTAGTTGGGTTACCCTTCTATGTGATGGTAATTATGTAATAAACGATCAATTATTAACCGGATTACATTCCTACATACTAGTAACTCGTTACAAAATGATTATTTCTTTATTGTGTTACTCTATTGTGTGCTGGTAACTCGTTAAGAAATGATCATTTCTTTATTGGACTACCCCATTGTGTGCTGGTAACTCTTGAACGAAATAACCATTTCCTATTCTGATTACCCTTTTGTGTTACCATAATGTCGTACTGGTCGAATGTTATATGCATAGACGGAATAGGAATGTACTCTTTTATGCCTCAATCGTATATATTTTTGTTCCATTATCTTCCATGCGCAACAATTAAACAAAATGAGCTCATCGGCATGAAATAACACATGGTAATGGAGTTACGAAACATTAACACAAAAGGTAAACAAAATACATCCCTAAAAACCCTAAACATCGCTGCGACTCTCTACGTGCGATTCTCACACACTAAACGTGCGATTCTTCCATGGCCGACGGCTGTTGCCTTCTCCAGCCGACGGTCAACCACTTATTTACTTTTTGCTCTTCTTTTCTTTCTATATTCACGTTTGATGTTTCGAATTTCAACTTGATTCCTCCCGGTTCAGGTTTTGGGGATCTCATCCTTGCAAGTTTCAGTCTCCTTTCGCATCCCCTGTCGTCAAGGGGATCTCTTCCTTTGCATTCTGGTGGTCTTCTCGACGATCTGCTTTGTAGGTAGACGTGCTGTCGGGCCGGAACCGCCGGTTTCGGGCCTCGAACCGGCGGTCCTCGGTCCCCAAAACAAGGGACCGAGCCCGGCCCAGAACTTGCTCCGGCCTCCGTCTGGGCTAGAAACCCGCGGTCCAGAGTCGGGCTAAAACCGGGCGGCCGGCCGCCTTTTTTTTTTTTTTTTAAACTTTTATTATTATTTTTTTTATTTTATTCTTGTATATTTATTACTTTTATGAATAGAAAATGATAATTCTTAATGTTTTGATTTTTTTTTTTAAATATTTAAAAACTCATTAAATTGTTGAAAAATGAATAAGGAAAATTATAACAAATAAGTTTGCATTAAGAAAGAGGAAAATTACAAATTAATAAGGACACAATAATTTTGCAAATAAATAAGGACAATAATTTTGCATTAAAAATGAGGAAAAGTACAACAAATAAGTGAAGCACAATTTAAGAAGTTTTACACTTGAATTCTTGAAATGAAAAAATAATAATAATAAAGGACTTGAGCTCTCTACTCCACATCCGATCGATCCGTCTCGGTGAAGGCTTCATCTTCGCTCTCATTTGCATCGTCCCATTCCGGTTCTTGAGCTCTAAGGTCGGCCCTACACCAATCGTCGAGCAACATGGTAGCTTCAATGTTCGCCGCTTCATCCTTGATCTTCTTTGATCTAGCATAAGTCCTCCGATGCTAAAGGCTTGTTCTACGGACACGGTGGATGCCGGACGGCAAATAACTCCTTTGCAATGATGGAGAGTATTGGGTACTCCTCTCTCTTCGACCACCACTTTAACACATCGATCGACGGACCACTATCTTCAACACCAAATACAAAACGAGTTTGCAAGAACATATCTAATTCACTATTACCTTGCCCTATTGGAAGTTCATTGCTCCTATTTTGCATCATTCCATGCATTTGTTGAACTAAAGGATCACTTTCATTCATCTCAAAAGGAAAATCACATGAAGGCATCATAGATGAAGGCATTGTAGAAGAAGGAAACTCACTACCATGTTTTAATCTATATTCTTGAAAAATAGATCTCAAACTCCTATCAAGATCTATCTTGATTTGTGGCACGGAAGGAAGATCAAAGAAGACCCCTTCACCATCAATTACAACATCACTCAAGTCCATTTGAGCAAAAGCATCATAATAAATACCAAGCATTTGACAAACACCATCATACTTCCATTTAGGATCTAAGCACTTAGCAAGTAAGAAAACCATAGGAATCTCCCTAAAATACTTGAGCCATTTTTGAACCATAAAATAAATCACACCTTGCATGTTTGGCCTACTAAAACAACTCTTAAAAGACAAGGCAATATACATGCAATGTTCCAACACTTTAACGGAAGTACAATAATAAACACCCGATAATTGTTTAGTAGCATTATGAAAAACTTTTAACAAACGATACAAATCCATACATGAATCCCAATGACTCTCATTAAGAACTAATTGCATGTTTGAGAACTCTTTCCTAAAAAATCGCATAAATAACTCTTATACTCTAGTGTACTATTAATCATCTCATAAGTAGAGTTCCAACGATGAGATACATCTAATTTGAAACAAGTATAAACAATACCCTTTGCACGACAATATTTTTGCCATTTTTTCCCCAATGTTTTTGATTTGTGCAAATACTTAACGGCATTTTTAATAGGAACAACGGAATCTTGAAAATACTAAGCGCATCTTGAACACATAAATTTAAAATATGACAAATGCATCTAGAATGAAAATATTTTCCTTCAAATGATGGTGCAAATGCTTCAACAAGTTCGAATACTAGCGGTGTTCGCCGATGCATTATCAAAACCAACGGAAAATACCTTGTTAACCAAACAATACTCATTTAAAACCGTAATAATAATTAAAGCAATATTTTGAGCCGTGTGAGGCTCTTCAAACTCCCTAAAGGCAATCAAAGCGTTTTTGCATAATCCATTTTGCATCAATCCAATGACAAGTAATTCCCATGTAACTATTTTTATTATAAGCATCGGTCCAAACATCGGCACAAATAGAAACTTTTGAGACAAACGAACTAAATATTTCATTAAATCTTGTTTTTGTCAAAGCATTGTCTCCTAATTCTCTTAAGCATTTGAGTTCTAGCTACCTTGCTAACATTAGGCCCCAAACCATCTTTATAAGAAGCTTCATACGTTATTCTATCCGCATAATTAAAAGGTTGTTTTTCCATGGCACAATATCTAGCACAAGCATCTTCATATCGATTTTTTCAAATTTAAATAAAGCGGAAGAAGACATACCCGTCGCCGAATTTGAACTAGTAGTACCTCGAATTTGCGTTTGAGTAGTAGATATTCCATACTCGAATGGATGAAACCCCTCCATGTGCCTTTGTAGTGTTCCGTAGCCTCCCTTCTCGATCCATTTGTAGTGCTTTGTGCAATAGTTGCAATAAGCAATGAATCTCTTTCGACCATCGGATAAAGGAGGTTCTCCTTCGTTGATAGGAGCCAATTCTCTTTTAAAATGTTTAACGAAGATTTCGGACTTGAGAGGCTTAGGCTTACTTGTTGGCGGAGGAGGAGGTTGGTTTTGTTCGTCTTCTTCGTGCTCTTCGTCCTCTTCATGTTCATCATCATTTGTTGAGCCACGAAATTCGTATCCCGTGCTCTCCATCGTATGAACCATTTCTTCAAATCGGGCATCTTCTTCGGCTTGAATTCGTTCGGCGACTTGTCTAGAAATTTCCTCCGCCAAATCGGCCCTTCTAGGCCTTTGAGTTTGAGGTTGAAAATTTCCTCCTCCACTCGTTGGCCAAGTTCAATGGCCTTGCCCTTGCCCTTGTTAGTGTTATTCTTTGAGGTAGACATAGAGATAGTAAATAGAGAGTATAGTAGAGAGAGTAGAGATTGAATTTTTAGAGAGAATTAGAGTGTGATTATTGGTGAATTTTGAGTTAGGAAGATGTAGTATTTATAGTGGGGATGGGTAGGGAAAATGGGGGATTAATGGGGAAGTTTGGGGGTGGGGAAGGGGTCGCCAACGGCTAAAAAAGGACATAGCCGTTGGCAATTGGCCGTGATCACTCAGATCTTTGCCATTTTTACGAATTAGCCGTTAGGCGTCAGTCGGCCCGGCCACGATGCAAACCGACGGGCCTTTTAGGCGGGCCTGAACTGCCGATCCGCGGTTCCAATTCCCCAAACCCTAGCCGGCCCTAGCTTTTCGGTCGGTCGGTTGGGCAGATTGGCCGGCGGTCCCGGGCTAAAACCGTTGACTTAGGGCCGGTTTAGGGCCAAAACCGACGGGCCTGAAAGCCCAGGTACGTCTATTTGTAGGACATTGGTCCGGAAATGTCCTTCTGAATTGCAACATCACCTTGGTGGTGCCCCGCTCAGTTGACCACTTCGCTGTCTTCTATGGCGGGTATTATAGGCATCACGGCGGACAAGAGGACCATTCTCGGAGGTGCTGCTTCTTCCGCCCTATCAGAATATTTTTCAATCGGGTCTTTCCAATTAAGCTGCTGCCGCTTTTCATTCTACGGGTCTCTGAGCTTTCTGGGTTCTAGATTTGTCGTTGGGTCTCACTACTGTTTTTATAGCTCCGAGCTAATGCACTGAAATTCTACGGAGAGGGGTTTCGTGACATAGGGCAAGGATGCTCGTCTTTTGTAGTAGGTTCGGCGATAGTTCTGAACTGATGAGTGATGACACTCGGCGGATTTTGCTTCACAGATATCGGCTTTGATAAGTTCTCTGGCAGTTTCGAGTGCGAGTGTGCTGCGATAGGGTCCCGACTTTTCCGGCTGAATTTAGTCTTGAGTCTTACGGAGGCACTCCCTTCGTTGATTGACGGCATTCCCGTATTCTGATCGACGGCAGCACCGTCTTTTTTGGCTTGGCAGTAGACCTGGCAAACGGGCGGGCCCGGCCCAAACGGGCCGGGCATAAAACGGGCGGGCCTTTTTTGGGCTGGGCCAAAAAGGCCCGTTTTTTCCTGGGCCAAAATTATTAGGCCCGTGGCCCGCCCAAGGCTTCGCCGGCCGCGAGCCTCGACTTTTTTTTTTTTTTGAAATATTAATTCAAATAAATATACAAATATTTTTCGATCCTTAATTATTATATTATTCACTATACTATCACAATCAGATAAATAAATATACAATTATTTTTATTTGATAATTACATTATTTACTACACTACCATAATCAAAAGACAAATATACAAATATTTTTATTTGATCATCATATCATTTATCACTACTAATTTCTTATAAAATCATAAAATAATATTATTATTGATATGAGATACTACAAATAATCACAAAGTTCCAAAAAATAAAATTACATCAATAATTAACATACGATGTATTATAATCTAACAAACAAGGAAAAAAATTAAATATTATAATTACACATAACATAAATTAAAAAAAAAAAAAAAAAAGCTGGGCGGGCGGGCCGCCATGGCCGGCCTCTACGGGCCAAATCTGGCCGGGCCAAAAGGCCCGGGTTTTTTGGGCTAATAATATGCAGCCCAATGCCCGCCCAAAAATTTTTGGGCGGGCTGGCCCGGCCCGCGGGCCTGGGCCTATTTTGCCGGGTCTACTTGGCAGTCCCGAGTCACAGGGAGGCAGTCCCTTTGGCCGACGGCAGCACCGTCCCTCATTGCTTGGCATTCTCGGGCATTCTCTGACTCATCCGAAGATAGCCCTGTCTTGCTGTGCCCCATTTGCAGTTGCACTCGTACTTCCTCACTGTCTAGATTTATTTGTGTCCGTATTCTGTTTTGATCTACTACCGGCTTGTGGTACATTTTTTCTGTTTTAATGCTCTGCGTAGCATTCTTTGTCGCCTGTGGCCTTTACAGTTTTCAAGTTCGCCTTTTCCTTTGATTGCAAGACTTTTTTACAAATTTTTATTAAATCGGTACGAAATACATACGTCGTAACGACTGTAAATAGTAACCAATAACTAATGAGAAAGAAACTAAATTTAATGGTAACGAACAATGTAATGGTAACGAACGTAACGAAAATAAAATCGTGCTAAAAAACGCCCAAAATATAGAGAAAATGAGAGAGAAAAAAAAGGCAAGAGAAAAGATGGAGAGAGAGAAAGTATTGGAGCTGGAAAGAGAAAAAATGATCTCAAAAGTGAATGAGAGAAAAAAAGGAGGAAAGAGAAAAGGGAAGGAGAGAGATAAAGTGAATGAATTTATTGAAAAGTCAGGGTATATTGGTCCGAAATGGTCCTTTTTTGCTAGAATCTATACAAACTAAATTTCTTGACAAATATTATCATTGACTAGGGCAGAGTGGCTAAATATATATGACCTATTCAAATTTTAAAATATAAAATTATTTTTATCTACCAAAAGTAATAGTATTTGCTAGTGTTTGATATGATTGAAATTATTCATAATTAAATTAATAATAAAAATTATTATTTTAAATTTAATATTAATAAATATACACATAAAAAATAGGTACCCACGGACCACGGTTAGGAAGTAGGCAAAAGAACCCAAATCATTTTCTTTTCCCGTCCGATGTGGGGAAGTCAGCAGTCCTTTGAAGATCCATCGAACCTCCACATTTGCAGACACTCCTTCTCAATTTCCATTTCTGCGTGTGACAGCTTGTCGAAGAGGATAGCAAATACAAAATGATGTCTACTTCTCTGCGTACGCAATTTCAAAAACCATAATACATCAATTTTAATGGCATTTAAGCTAACCCCCAAACTCATCACATGTTTAATCCTCCCCTCCTCCTTACTCATCTTCTTCTACTCCTCAGTCCTCCCTTTCTACACCACAACTCGAACCCCACAACCCCCCATTTCCGAAATCCATGATTTACCTTCTTCCCCGTGTAACCTTTTCAGAGGGCGTTGGGCTTTTGATCCCACTCGCAAGCCCACGTACGATTCCACCTGCCCATTTCACAGAAACGCGTGGAACTGCATCAGGAATCAAAGGGAAAACATGGGCCGGATCAATTCTTGGAAATGGGTGCCAGATGGGTGTGATTTGAACCGGGTCGACCCGAACGGGTTCTTGAACCTGATGAGGAATAAGAACATTGGGTTTGTTGGGGACTCTTTGAACGAGAATTTCCTGGTGTCGTTCTTGTGTGTATTGAGAGTGGCTGATGGTGGTGCTAATAAGTGGAAGAGAAAGGGTGCTTGGAGAGGGGCTTATTTTCCCAAGTTTAATGTGACCGTGGCGTACCATCGTGCGGTTTTGCTGGCGAAATATGAGTAAGTGGCATTTGCTTTAAGCTATGAAAAATGTAAATCGGTTTCCAATATGTGTGGATTTAGTATTGCCTATGATTTGGTGAAGGGAGATGTTTCGCATTTGCTGGATTTGGTGATGTTATATATACGAGAATTATTTTCCATGATTTCGTATCAAGTAATTTCCCTCATGTTACACAATGTACATCGTGATTTTATAATATCAATCATGTAATAAATGAGACATGATTGTAGCATTTATCTCAACCCGTCATCATATCATGATATTTGTCATGCAGGTGGAAAAATTTATTATGATGGCAAATTTTGGAATTTCACCTTATTTCTTATTCATATGAAGGTTGTCAGCGACATGAAGGTTGCCTTTTTTTATGCGAAATTTATAGTGTCAACTAATTTTTAGACAATTACCCGACACTATAATCTACATACCATCGACTCTAACATTTGCAGTTGATGATGATATTGATGATGATTTCATATTAAATAACAAGTTACATTAATTACTAGTCATGATTATATTTGAGGGATTGTTAGCCAAGATATGTTTCTTTTACCGTTTGGAGTTCGATGCAGCTCACGGAAAAAGTTAGTGGTGTTTAATATGAAATCCTATTTGTTTGTTATGTTAAGATGTTTTAATGCGTATCTTGTTTGGAGAAGGCTGCCTCACTAGCTCATTACTGATGTAATTAAGGTGGCAGACTAAACAGCCCGAATCATCTGGCCAAGATGGAGTCAAGGGAATATATCGAGTGGATGTTGATATTCCAGCAAATGACTGGGCTAATATTGCTGGTTTCTACGACGTGTTGGTCTTCAACACTGGTCACTGGTGACTCTCCCTTAGTTTCTTTTCTTCGCTTCATTGTTAATGAAAAAAAAAACTAGTTTTTCGTTTATTAGAAGGCGGATTTTTGGTCATTTCACCATAAGAAAAATGTCTTCTAGCCATCTTCGTTTTTTAGCCATTTCATGGGTTGAATTGTCCATTTCACCGTCGCTTTCATTTCTTGTTTGTGGTACATTTATAGGATCCAAGAAATCTGTTTCTCGACCGAACATGTTTTCCCTTCCAAGAATAGAAATGATCCCATAAATGATTTCTGGGACCAGAAAATCGTAAATCATTCTCGGATCCTAGAAATGTACCACCTCCTTTTCTCAAGGGGGAGGGATATGATATCAAAAAGGCTAAAAAAAAATCCATTTTTCAAAAAGTTGCTAAAACGTATTTTATGGAAAGATGAATGACGATTATGCTATATCGACACTATATATCAGTTATTTAGTGATTGTTATTTGAGTATAACATCATCCAAGAGGATCGTGTAGATTACCCGGATGTAAAAACTGAATTATGAGTTCTCTTTCTTAGGTGGGGCTATGATAAATTTCCAAAAGAGACTCCTCTTGTATTCTTCAAGGGCGGGCAACCAATGCATCCTTCTCTCGAGCTGTCGGATGGCCTCAAAGTTGTTCTCGAGAAAATGGTAGCCCACATTGAAGAAGTATTCCCTAAAAGGGTACTCAAGTTCTGGCGTCTCCAGTCCCCGAGGCACTTCCATGGTGGTGATTGGAATCAGAATGGAAGTTGCTTGTTTGATGATCCTCTCGAGGATTTTCAGGTAAAGCCCGAATTTTTGGTCCCTCACTTTCCTATCTTGATCTTCTAGAGCGCAACTAGTTTCCCATCCGTTCGTTGGCTTGACCTTTTTCTGCACGTTAAAACCAATCTATCGTTTCAATAATGAGTTTTCGTAAAATAAAGTTGATGCGCGCGCGCACACGTACGCACGCACACACACACACACACATGTGTGTGTGTGTGTGTTACAAAGGCTATCCTTGATGTTTAGGTTACAAAGGCCAACCGTAATAGTAAATATCTAAACTATGTTTGTGTTTCCTATGGGAATAATGCCAACACAGCTTGATCTATGGTTCGGTCCCAATAATAATGGAGTGAACAAAGAAGCTAGAGAAGTGAATCGTCTCATAGAGGAGACACTAAAAGGAACGAGTATCAGACCACTGGACGTGACTCATTTAAGCGAGTATAGAGCAGATGCTCATCCAGCCATTTGGTTAGGCAAGAAAGATGCAGTGTCCGTATGGGGTCAAGACTGCATGCATTGGTGCCTCCCTGGCGTTCCTGATACTTGGGTCGATATTTTATCGCAATTGATAAGTTATAACATGGATATCGCATGATTGACACGAAAAAAAAAAGGAACGTTATTACATAGAAAAGTTCTTCGGATATCTAATTTTCTTTCCATTTTTTTTATTTTTATTTTTTGATTCAGTCTCGGAAATAAAGCAAAATGAATATGTTTCGTTACATCTAAAAAATGTAGGACACAAATATCTGTATATCAAATTCATGATCCTTGCGAACTTAAAATGAAATTGAATTCGAGTAATTGATCCTTACAACTCTTCCATATAAAATGTCTCTCCCTGGCGTTCCAGTATGACTCCGGGTGCCAATTTCAAACCGAAAGCCGGGAAAGGTCCAAACTGCCAACCTTGGGGAATGTTTGAGCTAGAGTTTGTTGAGGTTTAGAATTCTGGTATTCAAAATATAAAGTATCGGAAAGTGTTGTGCATGATAAAAATATTTGCTTATCGTAGGATTGAGAATCCTTACTTTATACCGTAGACGTCAAATTACATGTGAAGAAGTGGATGATGTTGTATTATTCTTGCACATCGATCTGGTCTGACTAGGCTTACACGCGTGTCGCTGGCGTGGCCAAAATCGACGCGCATGTGCATCTCAACCGCCGATCCGTGGCTACGAACAAAAAAATTACCTTTTTACTGAAGAATATAACAACTAATATAAAAGATGTCTTCTCGTCATTTAATAAATTTTGTCGGTATATAATCACTTTGAATTAATAAGTAAAGCACAATTTCAGCAAGTACGACAGCTAATTTTATCAAATAATTTTAAATATATAAATCTAAATTATTATATTTCAACTAAATAACTAGATTTTAGCTAGATTCTTCGGCTAGATTATCATCCACAATTAGATTATCAGTTGGCACATTGTTAAATTGGGTGAACTTGAATCTGGATTTATTTATCTGAACCGGTGGTTTAGAACCATAACCTTGAACCATCATCGGTGGTTTGCTTCCAGTTCAGCCATTTTTCTAAATCGTGAACTGACTACTTAATACTCGACTCGAGCTTGATCAGTAAAAACTAAATCAAACTTTGTTCATTGATATAATGGACCAAGCCTGAACATAAGATATACAGCTCGATCTCGACTCGACGAGAATAAAAACCACAAATACATAAAAAAAAGTAGTATATTGCTCGAGCTCGATGTGTTCAAATCAATCAAAGTCCAACTCAATTATTAATCAAATAAAGCTAAAACACAGTTTTCAATCTCGATACAATTTTAAACAAACATATCTTCGGCTTGTTTGAAATAATTTACACCCATAATTAGGGCCGTCTAAGGCCATGTTCAAGGTGCCTGATTACAAAGGGTCTCTGGATTTCAAGGGTTATATATTACATTAATACTCCAGTCTGTTGATTCGATTGGTAATTAAATGGCATGCGTTTAATTTTAGATCAATCCACTTTTGTTTTTAAAAGCTGAATGTCGATCCGCTATATTATAGCGAATAGCTTATAGCGTATGAATTATTGATAAGTATTTAACAATTAGTTTATAGTATTTTTCAGTAGCTTATAGCGTTTTCTTGAAACGCTATTTGAAGTAGCGTTTGAACTTAGCTTATAGCGTTTCATTTTTCTCACACTTTTACCCTTATTAAATTCCTCATCTGTCCTCCATTAAATAAATTTCTCTCATTTTTAATCATTAATCACAAATATCTATTTACATAATTTTATTTTATAAGTTACTTCAACCGCCAGTTTCACCAAGCAATTTAAATTAAATCAGTCAGCTTATCCGCTATCGCTACTCCATCCGCTATAAGCTAGTTTCCGCTATAAGCTAGTTTATCTGCTATCTACTACTTTTTGCCAAACAGAGTCTTGGTATAATACCATCATATTGTGCTATTCGTTTCTCGGAAGAAATACATTGTCTTATACTAGCAGGGTGGGGGCGCCCGCTATTTTGACATATATACTCCATATTGGGGCCTACTTTTATTGCAGAATATACGAGAACCCCCAGCCCCACCATGCACGAGCGTGCGCACACAACTTCAATCCGAAGGAGCTCGCACCCACCTAGAAAATGGAGATTCTCGGACGCATAATCTGTTCGAATACAAGCACAGCGTTCTTTATTAGACAGTTTACACAACATTATGAGATTCAGACAGAACCTTCATACGATTATTATGCAGCCAATGCATACTTTGCATATTAAATGTGCTCGAATACATGAGCTCCTTTCAAGACGCGTAAAATTCAACTCAAAAGTAGAAAAGCGCTCGTCTGTTATTAGGCAATCAACACAACATTACTACCAGGTTCAGACACGAACCGAAACTACGTTTTTCACAGCGACGAATCAGAATGAGCCGGAGTGAACTTCAGGGATATACTGTTTACACAATGGCGCTCGTCTGTGGGCGTACCGAATTCTTCCCCTTTAAAGACATGGCCAAGGTGTCCTCCGCAAGCTGCACATGTTATTTCTATCCTCCTTCCATCCGGATCAGGCTATATATATAAACACACAAATACGCAGCACAATACGTGAGGGAAGAAAAAAAAACTGCAAGTGGAGAAGGAAGAGGTAGGTTAGAAGGAAAACAAACTGTTCGATTAATCGCCCCAGGTAGACCCTCGTAGAAAGCCGGCCAACCACAACCAGAGTCAAATTTGGTAGTCGACTTGTATAGTGGAGTTGCACATCCTGCACATTTGTAAACACCCTCCTCATATAGCTTGTTGTATTCCCCAGTACCTGGATACCTAAAAAGTATGCGGGTGCATAAAGCAAATCTCGTGATAAAAAGACGTTTCAAATAAACCAACTTATTTACTTTATACTTTATACTTTGTAAACTTGTTCCTAGATGTTTGATAGGAAAATATATATATACACACACACACACACACACACACACACACACACACACACTACACATATATATGAGTATTGAAATTCACAGCCACTGACACAGTGCGAAGTGATTGTGCCTCTAATGAGACCGTCTGACAGAAGAACAGGCAAAGGGTAAAACCACGGAAAGAGGGTGTTTCCACGAATCGAACTCTATAAAAGTTCAATCTGAAAGTCCGTACTTAACTAAAAAAATAATTAAGAGACTTCATAACCGACTGTTAAAATTCAATTGCATATTCGATAATTGGAAAGTTGAAAATTCAGAAGCCACAGAAAAGGAGAGACGATATACAAATAAATGATGGAAAAAATTTAAATATGTAATAAAAATGACTAGAACAAAAAAAAGGGGAAAGTAACAATATGAAACGAAACAGTCGAGCCAAGAATTAAAACGTTTGTCTATAACATGAGATTCCCCAGCTTAGAGGGCTGACGGAAAACGACAATCGTCTCCCACAACGCAACGACTAAACGACTAACTTCTTACGATAGAAGTAGCACTACAAAGATCAAGAAACGGCGAACTTTATAGTGCTTTGGGCTCTTAACAACATAATTGTTATGATAATCGATTCAACATGAAATTGTGGATGGATAAATAAAGGAGAGTCAACCTTTTACCTTTCACCATGGTTTTGGGTTAGGTTAGGGCTCCCTAGCTCATATGAATAACAATT
The DNA here is from genome assembly GCA_033398695.1 of Orobanche coerulescens. Lineage (NCBI taxonomy): Eukaryota > Viridiplantae > Streptophyta > Magnoliopsida > Lamiales > Orobanchaceae > Orobanche > Orobanche coerulescens. The sequence goes on from CM065809.1 coordinate 180,506,692, forward strand.
TGGTCCGACCTGCCGGATTCGGACGAGTTCTGGAAAGGGCCGATGGTGGGCCCACGGGTGTTGCCACCCACGAAGTGGGATTTCGTATGGGTTGCGACCCGGAGTATGCCGAAAGTCGACCCTTGACCATAGTTTTGAATTAAGTTAGAGTTCCCTAGCTTATATGCCTAACAACTATGCATAAACGAAGAATATAGTGTAAATTTGAATGCATCAAAACCAACTACAGGGTCCTTTATGTAGAATTTCGGGTGCCCCCTTCTGATCAGCTGCATACACTCTTAGCCTGGATGGATCTGGACCATACACTCTTACCCTTTGATTATTAGTCTTGATTTGGTGATCCAGATCATACCTAATGAGAAGGAAGATGGTTGTGGCTCGGCACTGGTGCGGTGTCAGACGCCAACACGGGTAGACATCCAATGAGTGTCACCTATTCGCCATACAGGGGCCACCTGACCGAACCAAATGCGACTATGCACTCGGGCTCGAATGGTGATACGCACCATCCTTAAAAGCTGGTCAAAAATTCACTTGGAATAGTAAGGTTGTGATAAGCAGTATCACTTGATTGCTCCTTACATAAGGAGCAAGTTTTATGTAAGTAGGAAGATATGTCTGAACTCGGTTTAATAAACCATTTTCAACAACAAAATCCAAAGGTCAAAACCCTTCGAATCTGAAGAATCCAATTCATCTCAGATCAAGCAAGCAAACAAAAGAAATGGAGAGAGAGAGAGAGAGAGAGAGAGAGAGAGAGAGAGAGAGAGAGAGAGAGAGAGAGAGAGAGAGAGAGAGAGAGAGAGAGAGAGAGAAATCAAACTTACTCGGTGCCCTTTTGCCTAAGAATACGAAACTGCTCAGGGGACAGAATAGCCCGCCACTCTTCCTCAGTCTTCTGGAACGACTCAGGTCCGGCCATGGCTACAATCCCACTTCTGAAGCTCTTTTTGCCCTGATTGAGGATCAATCCACGAAACCCACTTGATAATGTGCTGCTAAATCTAATGGGTTTGATAAGTGCACAACGGCGGGGTATTCGTACAGGGTTGATCGGACCTGGCAAGATTCTTGAGAGCTTTGAGGGGTTGATAATGGAAGTTCTAGAAGCTGCAAGTGGCGAGAGTTTCAGGATTTGCGAGCCCATTCGATGAAAAGCAGACCATTTTTTCTAGTTTAATTTAGTTTATCATTTTATTTTGTAGGTGTCATCCCAAAGTGGTAACGCGTGGCGCTGTAATACCCACCAAATTCGAGCTCCGTGGAAACTTTCAAGGAGATCCAATATCGCTCCATTGTGCATATATAGCACTAACAAAACAATACATCTACATGTATTTTAGGACATGCACGTCTTGAGTAGGGATGACAACTGGTCGGATTCGGATCGAATCTTATTGATCTCAGATTTAGACTCATTTTTTTTGTTGAGATTCGGACCCGATCTAGATCTGTCGGATTCGAAAATTTGAGATCCAAATTCAAATCTGCAGGTTTACAGATTTTTGGTCCACATATCTCTCTTTTAAGCTAAAATAGTACTTAAAATGACGCAATATAAATACAACACAACTATAAAAAAACATCAAAATTGATGTAACCGAGCTGATCGGCCACCAAGAACCGGGTTAATCTTAGAAGTTTAGCTAAGAAAACCCAAAATATATGATGTACTCTCTTTTCTCTCTCTCTAAGAAATGCTGTATTCTCCGAGTGTGTATCCCTTTTTTGAGGAACCCCCTCTCTCCCTTTTATAGGAGGGAGGATGCCTTGTTATCTGAGATGATTCCTGATTCCTAGAGAGAATCCCGGATATCCAGGGATTCAAGCTGCGATTTCCCATCCCTGGATTTCCGGGATTGCGAGGTATGGGCTCTCAATCCCTGGATCTCCGGGATTGGCAAGGTATGGGTTCTCAACCCCTGGATCTTAGGGATTACATCGGGTGAGTCGGGATCTTCTTTCCCAAGAGTTCGACCTTCCGAGTTCGGTGGTTTTAGGTCGGCTCATCCCTATTCAAATCGGTAGTTTGAGAGACCTTTGAGGTCGGCGACACATTATCGGATATCATAGGTCACGGGGGCCTCCGAGGTCGGCGCCCTTCTAACAGATGTCACAGCTAAATGGGGCCTCCAAGGTCGGCGCCCTTGTAACAGATGTCACAGCTAAATGGGGCCTCCGAGGTCGGCGCCCTTTTTCTAACAGATATCACAATAAATGGGGCCTCCGAGGTGGCGACCTTCTAAAGGACCTTGGGGTTGTAATCTCCTTATCTAAGAACCTAGGTCGGACCTTTATTGGTCCATATTTTAAACCGGGTTTTCGGTGAGCGTACATTCGACGTCCTATCAACCGGTCCCCTACTCTAGTCGAGCCGTAAGACCGAGTAGAGTAAGATTTGTTTACAACCGGACGACCTTGACGCAATTATCCTCGGGACTCCCATTCCCGGATAACGAGGCTCTTCGTACTTTGTGCGCTATAATTAACTGTCTTTTCGTTTCCCGCCTCCAAGACGTCGCATAGGCGTCGCGCCGATGGCGAAGCAGTGTCGACCTGTCATAGTCGGCTAAGACGGTGCCAAATCCCGTTCCTTCGGATAGGGCATCGACGCTCAGATCGTCCCTATCATCCTCGGTTTTTGCCTCCCTCCCTCCTATAAAAGGTCTTCTTCTTCCCCTTTACCACTTCCGCGATTTTATACCCTCAATCTCTCGTGCAAAATTCCTGCGACCACTAGCAATCGCATTATCTGTCTCCCCGCGACAAGTTTGCTCTACCTTTCTCCGTGAACTTCCACCCAATCCTACGGGTATGTTCATCTAAACATCTCTTTAGCTTTTGATTTGTTTCTGAGATATTTTCTTTTCTTCTTCCTCCCCTTTTCCTCCTTAAGTTATGTCGTCTGCTTGGATTCCCAAAATATTTCCTGCGAATCGGCCGTGAACTCTTTTTGGAGGGTCTTTCCTCTTCGATGGGGATTCGGGGTAGGTCGGGCGAGCCTCTGGTTCCTCCCTCCGCCTTAGGGATGAACCTTTAGGTGACGTGATCGTCCGAGCTAGGTGACATCCCTCCCTCTCGCATCCCCTAATCATTGTAGATCCTCCTTCCCCTCCCCCACGGACGAGGTAATCGTGGCCGGCCTTTTAGCCGACCCTATCGACGGTTGTAGGGGCGACTCGAGTTCTCCCTCCCCATCCTCTATCGAGACTAGCCCGGCCATGGCCCGCTAGTTTTATAAGATTTCTTAGGCTTCCCAGGTGGGAATTTGTCACACCTCGGCTAGCGATACCCCCGATCATCCTCCGGTCATATTACGGTTTGTGGACCTGTGTGAGCAAGTGGTCTTCGCTTCCCACCCCATCCCTTCCTTGTCTCTCTCTCCACTAAATACAATCTTCCCTCAACCAGCCTCTCCTAACTCTTTTCGCTACATGGTGGGTTTTCTCGTCGTGTCATTACGGACATGAGGAACCCGACCAGGCTTTTTCTATTTTGCTTTGGGCTAAAGAGTTTTAAAGGCTCTTTTACTTGACCTCCGAAACGACGCCCATTTCTTCACCCACCTCCCTTCCAATGTGAAGGACTGGAGGTCGCTTCTTTTCCTTCGGCTCCCCACATCCGATTCTTGGGGCTTTCTACGCAATGGACGCAGCTACTCCGAGCCGTGATCCTATTCCTAGCGTAGTTCCATCCGGCCGCGTGGGTCGAGAAAGTTCGGGAATGAAATGCCATTCCCTATAATGCTTTCCAGTGACGCAATTCCATGATCTTCTGCTCCGTTGTGGTGAGCTCGAATCCCTACCCGGCTATCCCCGACATCGGTAGGCTTTATCTATATATATTTTTTTAGATCTTTGTTATTTCGCTTTTTGGCTATTTCCTTGACCGTTTGTCTTGTTTTTGTAGATCGATTCATGCGAACTCACGGTCGGATGCCTCCAAGCCACGAACCAAACAAAGCGAAGGTTCCTAAGTCGACGAATCCTCCCAAGGAGAGGCGGAGGGCTCGTCCAAAGCCAAACGGAAGGCTCCTGCCGCCCCAAGTCCAGGGTAACTCTCCCATCCGATCGGCTCCTACCTTGACCACCGGACGAGGCTCTGCGAGCTCGTCTCGGCAACTTCCAGTCACTCGCAGGGCCTCTTCTCCTAGCTCCCCCTTCCCAAACGGCCCAAGACCGCGGGTCCTCCAGTCCGGCTATGGAGACTCTTCTCCGTTGCAGGAGTTTGAGAAATTTCTCCTTATTTTAGCTCCATGGTCCCGGCTAAGGATAAGTCAAGGGTTACGAGACGCCGAGGAGGGCCCTAAATTTGATGCTATGATGATGTACTTTGGGAAGGTATTCCCTTTTCGCCTTCATACCCCTTTTGATTATTTTTATGTTTATTATTACCTCTGCCGACTGATATAACTTCTTGTGCAGTTCTTCGCCACCTTCGTGACCTTCGCCGAGGATCATAAGCTCGGCGCTACTTCTTCTTCGCACTCACCCAGATGCAAGCCGACTGGAGGCCGCCACGCGGCTAATTCGATCTTTCGGCCGGCTTGGGAGAGGGAGTATCGCTTAGATGCCGCCCTTAAGAAGGATTCGAGCGGGAGGCGGTTTTAGAGCGGGCCCAGATGGCCAATGTTCACTAAACCAAGAGTCAAATTTTGGAAGACCATGTCTTGGTGAAACGGAGAAGGTGGCCCGGCTCGAGGCTCGGTTGTCGGAAGCTAGGGCCGAATCCGAAAGGATAGCCCAACTTGAGGCACGGGCGAAGGCCGAGGCCGAGAAGGTCGCCGATTTCAAGCTCAAGCTAGAGCGGCGTCGGAACAAGTGACCTGCTGGAGACCCAACTAGCCGAGGCTAGATCCGAGGGATCGTCTTATGAGCGGGGTGACGGATGGCCGACGCCGATTCCTAACTAGTGACGTTGGTCACTCTTTTCTCGAGGCCTACTGCTCCGCCCTCGGCCCGATATCATAATTCCACCGCATTCTGGTTAAGCTAGCCCCAGTGCGACGCAATATTTTGATTTTGCTCGACCGTGCTCGTGAGCGGCTAGCTTCATTGGGCTTTTCGCGAGCTGGACCGGATGCCGCTTTGGACGGCTCCGTTCCTTCGGGTTGGTCCGGACGTGGAAGAATCTTCTGAGGCGGCTGGTGGAAGGACGCCCTTGAGGAGTCCCTAAAGGAATCTGGCTTAGACTTGGAGCTGCCTTCTGATCCTCCCAGTTCACCTGTTAAGGCCAATACTCCTAGTCCCGAGGTGGTTGGGACCGATCGTGATGCTTCTCCTCCGCTGCCTCCTCCGTCTTCAGAGCCTGTAGCTTAGTGTAGACAATGTATATTTTTCTTCTATTTTTTTTCTACTTTATTTGTACTGGCACAGCTATTTTGAATGACAACTTTCTGAGTTGAATATACTTTGGGTTTGTGTGCTTTTTGAGTTGAATGACAACAAAGTTGATATAGCTCGGTATTGCTTGTAACCTTGATGTATCTTGTGCCTGCTTGATTTGATACAACAAAGTTGATATAGCTCGGTGTTGCTTGTAACCTTGATGTATCTTGTGCCTGTTTGTTTTGATACAACAAAGTCGATATAGCTCGGAGTTGCTTGTAACCTTGATGTATCTTGTGCCTGTTTGATTTGATACAACAAAGTTGATATAGCTCGGAGGCCCCACTTTAAATTTCGAAAATTCCTAAATGTAATCCGACCAGTTTGACTTAATCTTTTCACCGATCTTTAGTGTAAGTTGGGTATTTCCATTAGTCATAGTTTCATAGGTCGGTTCGCCTTTACTCGGATCTGGAGGCGTTTCGCCTATTCAAATATCAGAGGGCGGTTCACCCTTACTCGGATCTGGAGGAGTTTCGCCTATTCAGATGTCAGAGGGCGGTTCACCCTTACTCGGATCTGGAGGCGTTTCGCCTATTCAGATGTCAGAGGGCGGTTCACCCTTACTCGGATCTGGAGGCGTTTCGCCTATTCAGATGTCAGAGGGCGGTTCACCCTTACTCGGATCTGGAGGCGTTTCGCCTATTCAGATGTCAGAGGGCGGTTCACCCTTACTTGGATCTGGAGGCGTTTCGCCTATTCAGATGTCAGAGGGCGGTTCACCATTACTCGGATCTGGAGGCGTTTCGCCTATTCAAATGTCGAGGCGGTTCACCCTTACTCGGATCCGAGGCGTTTCGCTGTTCGGATGTCGAGGGCGGTTCACCCTTACTCGGATCCGGGCGTTTCGCCTATTCAGATGTCATTTCTAGTTTTACTTGATCAACACATTCGTAGATATATTTTTGTAATAGACTTTAATTAAAACAACATAAGCTTTTTTCCTCATCTCTTCACACAAAATACTTTTTTAAGTGAAATATGTTCAAAGGTCTTTTGATGAGGCGCCCTTCCATATCCTCAATCTCGTAAGCTCATCCCGCGTAAATTCGGATTACCTTGTAAGGGCCCTCCCGATTCGGCTCCAGCTTTCTGTTTTTAAGGGCATCAACTACTTTAAGCACCAAATCACCGACCTGGAATTGTCTCTTCTTGACTCTTTTGTCATGAGCTGCTTTTGTCAGGCTTTTGTATCTTTCAGTTCGTGTTGCTACCGCTTCCCTCCTTTCTTCTATGGTATCTAACGCCTCCTTCATTATTTCCTCGTTCTCCACCTCGTTGAACCATCGAACCCGATGGGACATTTCTCCGACTTCTGCGGGGATGACGGCCTCGGACCCGTAGACCATACTGAAGGGTGTTTCTCCTGTTGACGATCTAGGTGTGGTCCTGTACGACCATAGTACCGAGCTAAGCTCATCCACCCATCCTCCACCCACTTTGTCTAAGCGGGTTTTTATCCCCTGCAAGATTGTTCTGTTAGTTACCTCTACTTGCCCATTAGCTTGCGGGTGAGCAACCGCAGCGAACCTTTGCTTGATATGCATACCCTCGCACCAGGACTGGGTTCTCTTCCCATTGAATTGGGTTCCATTATCTGAGATGAGTATCTGGGGCGCTCCGTACCTGCAGCAAATGTTGTTAAACAGGAAACTTATGATTCTTTGCTCGGTTATGGTGGCCTGTGCTCGGCCTCTACCCATTTCTGTCAAGTAGTCTATGGCTACTATTAAGAACTTTCTTCCTCCCGAGCCAGTGTAAACCGCCCCATGATATCAATTCCCATTTAGCGAATGGACGGGCGCTCCCATGGTGATCATATCCTCGGGATATGAATTAAGGGTGCGTGCACTGACATTTTGGCATCGCTTAACCATTTCACTGCTTTTTTGCTCATGGTCGGCCAAAAGAAACCAAATTTAGCGTTTTGCTAATCAGCGCTCTTCCTTTGGTATGGTCTCCGCATGACACCCTTCATGGATTTCTTCAATACACTTCGCCCTTCTTCTTTCGAGATGCATCGTAGGTATGGCCCAAGGTAGACCTTTATATAGCTCATCATTAATGCGGCAGAACCTTGCCGCTCTTCGCACAATTTTCATTCTTTCTTGTCTCTCCTTGGGTAATTCGCCCTTCTTAGGTATGCCAACAAAGTAGTTCGCTAATCTGCCATCTCATTCACCTCCATCACCTGTTTCATGATGCTACTTGGCCGCTCCCGTAATCGTTCATGAGCGGCAATCCACTAAGGAGCTTCCCATCTTTGCTAGGTAATCACCAGCATTCTCCGACCTAGGGATATGGACTAACTTCCATTCCCCTAGTTTTTTGCGACCTCTTTTACTTCCTCCACATACTTCTTCATCCGATCTTCATTTATCTCAAATTTTCCTTCTACATTGTGTGACCGGTTGGGAATCGAGTAAGCAATGAGTCGTCGTGCGCCCAAGTCTATTCCCAGTGCATTCCCTCGACCAGGCTTCATATTCGGCCTCGTTGTTAGATGCCCCGAAATCGAATTTTATGGCATACTCTAATTGCTCACCTTAGGGGTAGTGAGGATTATTCACCTGTAACCACCGGTTGTCGCCGATCCATCCACATGCAATGGCCATCGTCCTTCGTGGCGGCGGCATGGCCCCCTCTTGGATAAAGTCTGCTGGGGCTCGAGCTTTAATCGCCGTTCTCGGCTCATATTCCATGTCGTACTCCCCATTTCCACCGCCCACTTCACTGCAGACGACGACACATTAGGTCGCCCTAATATCTCTCTCAAGGGCAAGTTGGTTCGCAATTTTATCCGGTGGGCTAGGAAATAGGGCCTCAATCGCTTTGGCCGTAACCACTAACGCGGCGCCCCTTTTCTAGCTCGGAGTAGTTCCATTCTCGCTCCTTGCAAGATTCGGCTCGTATAATAAATGGGCTTTTGTTTATTCATCTCTTCTCTTAGCAAGACCGAGCTCACCGCTCCTTCTCCCACGGATAAGTAGAGTACCGGATCCTCTCTGATACCGGTTTGGTGAGTAGGGCGGCTCGGCCAAATACTCTTTCAATTTTCCGAATGCCGTTTGCGCTTAGGGTCCATTCAAACTTGTTCCCTTTTCTTAAGAGTTTAAAAATGGGAACCCCTTCTCGAGCGTGATATGAAACGGCTCACCGCTATTCTTCCCGTTAGTATCTGGATATCCTTTATATTTTTGGAGGATTCATTTGCGATCGCCTTGACCTTCTCGGATTGACCTCGATTCCTTGCTCTGTGACCACATACCCCGGGAATTTTCCGATTTGACTCCAAAAGAACATTTTGATGGGTTGAGTTTCATTCCGTATGTGCGCAGGTTCTCGAACGTCTCTTCTAGGTCCCTGATATGTTCTCCTGCCTTCACACTTTTCACTAGCATATCATCCACGTATACCTCCATGTTTCTGCCGATTTGGGATTTAAAGATTCTGTCGACCATCCTCTGATATGTAGCTCCTGCATTTTTCAATCCAAAAGGCATGCGTACATAACAAAAAGTTCCCTTTGAAACCACAAAACTAACCCTCTTTCTGTCCTCGGGTGCGAGAGGAATTTGATGATATCCTTGGGAAGCGTCCATCATACTGAGTAACTCGCACCCTGAGGTTGAATCCACCAGCTGATCTATGCGGGGCAACGGGTAGTGATCCTTGGGACATGCTTTATTTAGGTCCCTAAGTCCATGCACATCCTCCACTTCCCGGGCCCTTCCCTACCATCACGGCATTGGATAGCCACTCCGAAACTGGATCTCCATTATGTGCCCACTCGGAGGAGCTTATCAACCTCTTCCCCAATGACCCCATCCATCTCTCGCCCGAAATGCCTCCTCTTATGCTTTCTTGGTCTTATGGTCGGCCGATGTTCAACTGTGTTCGGCAATCTGTTGGTGATTCCCACCGGATCCTCACCGAACGCGAAAATGTCCACGAATCTTCTTAGCAGGCTGATGAGGCCTTCCTTTATTCCATCGTCCAACCGACTCCCCATGCGAGTCTTTGTTTCCGGCTTTCCTGGAACCAATTCTATTTCTAGCAACTCCTCGTTGGGCTTGACACCTTCTTCCTCAGCTTCCTCGGGTATCTTTGATTGCTTATTCCTCTTGGACTCCGGATCCGGACCCCCGAGCTCGGGTGTCCTCTTTCCACGCTGTACTCCCTGCTTCACGGTTGTTTGATAACAAGAACGGGCGACAAACTGATCTCCTGCTACTTCTCCCACCTCCCCTCCTACGGGGAATTTTACTTTCATGTGCGCGGTAGAGGCTACTGCTTCGAATTTGTTGAGCCCCGGTCGTCCTAAAATGGCGTTATAGGCCGTACTTAACAAAAAAAATAATTAAGAGACTTCATAACCGACTGTTAAAATTCAATTGCATATTCGATAATTGGAAAGTTGAAAATTCAGAAGCCACAGAAAAGGAGAGACGATATACAAATAAATGATGGAAAAAATTTAAATATGTAATAAAAATGACTAGAACAAAAAAAAGGGGAAAGTAACAATATGAAACGAAATCGAGCCAAGAATTAAAACGCTTGTCTATAACATGAGATTCCACACCTTAGAGGGTCGATTTAAAACGACAATCGTCTCCCACAACGCAACGACTAAACGACTAACTTCTTACGATAGAAGTAGCACTACAAAGATCAAGAAACGGCGAACTTTATAGTGCTTTGGGCTCTTAACAACATAATTGTTATGATAATCGATTCAACATGAAATTGTGGATGGATAAATAAAGGAGAGTCAACCTTTTACCTTTCACCATGGTTTTGGGTTAGGTTAGGGCTCCCTCGCTCATATGAATAACAATTTGGTCCGACTCACGGATTCGGACGAGTTCGAAAGGGCCGATGGTGGGCCCACGGGTGTTGCCACCACGAAGTGGGATTTCGTATGGGTTGCGACCCGGAGTATGCCGAAAGTCGACCCTTGACCATAGTTTTGAATTAAGTTAGAGTTCCCTAGCTTATATGCCTAACAACTATGCATAAACGAAGAATATAGTGTAAATTTGAATGCATCAAAACCAACTACAGGGTCCTTTATGTAGAATTTCGGTGCCCCCTTCTGATCAGCTGCATACACTCTTAGCCTGGATGGATCTGGACCATACACTCTTACCCTTTGATTATTAGTCTTGATTTGGTGATCCAGATCATACCTAATGAGAAGGAAGATGGTTGTGGCTCGGCACTGGTGCCGTGTCAGACGCCAACACGGGTAGACATCCAATGAGTGTCACCTATTCGCCATACAGGGGCCACCTGACCGAACCAAATGCGACTATGCACTCGGGCTCGAATGGTGATACGCACCATCCTTAAAAGCTGGTCAAAAATTCACTTGGAATAGTAAGGTTGTGATAAGCAGTATCACTTGATTGCTCCTTACATAAGGAGCAAGTTTTATGTAAGTAGGAAGATATGTCTGAACTCGGTTTAATAAACCATTTTCAACAACAAAATCCAAAGGTCAAAACCCTTCGAATCTGAAGAATCCAATTCATCTCAGATCAAGCAAGCAAACAAAAGAAATGGAGAGAGAGAGTGAGAGAGAGAGAGAGAGAGAGAGAAATCAAACTTACTCGGTGCCCTTTTGCCTAAGAATACGAAACTGCTCAGGGGACAGAATAGCCCGCCACTCTTCCTCAGTCTTCTGGAACGACTCAGGTCCGGCCATGGCTACAATCCCACTTCTGAAGCTCTTTTTGCCCTGATTGAGGATCAATCCACGAAACCCACTTGATAATGTGCTGCTAAATCTAATGGGTTTGATAAGTGCACAACGGCGGGGTATTCGTACAGGGTTGATCGGACCTGGCAAGATTCTTGAGAGCTTTGAGGGGTTGATAATGGAAGTTCTAGAAGCTGCAAGTGGCGAGAGTTTCAGGATTTGCGAGCCCATTCGATGAAAAGCAGACCATTTTTTCTAGTTTAATTTAGTTTATCATTTTATTTTGTAGGTGTCATCCCAAAGTGGTAACGCGTGGCGCTGTAATACCCACCAAATTCGAGCTCCGTGGAAACTTTCAAGGAGATCCAATATCGCTCCATTGTGCATATATAGCACTAACAAAACAATACATCTACATGTATTTTAGGACATGCACGTCTTGAGTAGGGATGACAACTGGTCGGATTCGGATCGAATCTTATTGATCTCAGATTTAGACTCATTTTTTTTGTTGAGATTCGGACCCGATCTAGATCCTGTTTGATTCAAAATTTGAGATCCAAATTCAAATCTGCAGTTTACTGATTTTTGGTCCACATATCTCTCTTTAAGCCTAAAATAAGATTTAAATGACGCAATATAAATACAACACAACTATAAAAACATCAAAATTGATGTAACCGATCACTGCCAAGAACCTGTTAATCTTAGAAGTTTAGCTAAGAAAACCCAAAATATATGATGTACTCTTTTCTCTCTCTCTAAGAAATGCCGTATTCTCCGAGTGTATCCCTTTTGAGAACCCTCTCTCCCTTTATAGGAGGAGGATGCGCTGTTATCCGAGATGATTCCCGATTCTGCAGAGAATCCTGATATCCAGGATTCAAGTGCGATTTCCCATCCCCTGATTTCCGGATCATGAGATGGGCTCTCAATCTCGGATCTCCGGATTGGCAAGGTATGGGTTCTCAACCCCTGATCTTGTGGATTCGTCGGGTGAGTCGATCTTCTTTCCCAAGAGTTCGACCTTCCTGAGTTCGGTGGTTTTTAGGTCGGCTCATCCCTATTCAAATCGGTAGTTTGAGAGACCTTTGAGGTCGGCGACATTATCGGATATCATAGGTCAATGGGGCCTCCGAGGTCGGCGCCTTCTAACAGATGTCACAAACTAAATGGGGCCTCCAAGGTCGGCGCCTTCTAATGTATGTCACAGCTAAATGGGGCCTCCGAGGTCGGCGCCCTTTTTCTAATGTATATCACAATAAATGGGGCCTCCGAGGTCGGCGACCTTCTAAAGGACCTTGGGGTTGTAATCTCCTTATCTAAGAACCTAGGTCGGACCTTTATTGGTCCATATTTTAAACCGGGTTTTCAGTGAGCGTACATTCGACGTCCTATCAAAAATAAATCAACAACACAAACATCATATCACGAGCTACTTTCATGTTCGTGAGATAAGTCACATCACATCACAAAAAAATCCAAAAAACGTCTCAAACATTACACAACATATTCGTCCAAAGTCACGTCACATCACATTACAAAATAAGTCTAATCTTGAGTCCATTAGAACAAGTCTTCCATGTTACAGCTACTTTCAACATCATCGACATCCTAATAAACATAAAGAATTCGGGTTTTTAAATACACACACACACACATTTATATATATATATATATATATATATATATATAGGAAATAGATCATATGAAAACTAATTACATTGTGAAATCTAGAAACTTTTGTAGGTCATTGATATTAGTGATCTAACTGCTGTAAATGAGTAGAATTATATGCATTTATATATTTTTTTTATTGCATTATTTGTTGCATATACTAGCGACCAGCTTGATGCAACAAATAATAACAAATATGCAATGAAATTACTTAATAATGCAATTGGGTTCTAGATTTCACCATTAAGGGTGTTTCCACCATAATCAGTATATATATATTGATCCATAGAAATAAGAAATAAGAATGAATTTGATCCATAGATCTTGATTAAATGGATGGCCTAGATTTATTCTCAAAAAAATGTATGCATAGAATGTAATATTCTAGTGCATCGATATTTTGATGCATATAATGCAGAGTTTTTATGCACTGCAAGTTTGATGCACGAAATGCATATATTACATGCATAAGCCAATCTGGACCGTACATCACAAACAGATTAATGATTCAGAATTATTCTCAATTCACAACATAAAAAACAATTCTCATATGATCCTAAAAATATATATATATAATGTAGATCCACACCGCAATTTTTTTTATAGATCCAAATCCGACTCAAATCCGACAAATCTAAAAGTTTGAGTTCCAGATCATCAAAAATGGATCCGGATCTACATATCTGGACCGAATCCAAGATCTATTGCCATCTATAGTCTTGATTGATATAATTATTTCTTTATAAGAAATATAATTGGAGCTTCTTAAAATTATCGATTTTGTTGTGTTTGATATTTGATTGGCAATTGCATGTCGTTCCATTCTTAGGCGCTCTTTATATTGTTACTGTTGACGTCTGGTTTGGTCAACGTCACGTGTGCTGATCAAGACGAATGGATCGAAGACACGTAGAAAATAAAATAACAAAAAGGAAGGTGTTTGATCAATAAATTTTATTAATGACCTTTTAAATAGAGTAGAACCGAGCAGGACATTTTATGCCGGTCTATCTTGTTGCTTGTTAATTACAAGTCTTATTTTCTTTTTTGGCGATGATTCTCTATTCTCTCTTTTTTCTCTCTCTATTATAAATGCTTGAAATCCAAAGATCTTCTTTCACTGTACATTTCTTCTATATATAGACAACCTGGGCCAATGGAGAGGTGACAGCTGGCGAATGTCTGGGGAATATGCCCAAAACACTTGTCAGTCTGCATTTATGCCCAGGACACGTGGCGGCTTCTAAGGAGCGCCTTGGGAAGGGGCGTGATTGCATGCTTTAATTGGCATGCGGGCCTGCCTTGCCGACTCTTGGGGGTGTTTATCCGATGGGGTCGGTCCTCGGGTCTCCCGCCGTTCAGGTCGGCCTTGTTGTAATCTTGAATCGGAGCATTTTTGTCCTCTATTTGCTCGGCCCTCTCGGATCGGATATCGTGTCGGCCTTGGCGTCGCCGTCCGGTCCGGTTTTTTTTGAGCCCGGGAGGAAATCGGGTTTTTTACCCGGTCCGACTTCGGGTTCTGCTCGGTCGGTTTAGTTGTCTTGGTGTGTCCACGTGGATCCCAAGTTGGATGGGCTGCCAACACTTACTAAAGATAATTTGTGTTATAATGATATGGCCAGGGTGTTGTAATTAAATTAAAATAATCAAATTATTGGATTATTTAATTATAAGAAAAGCATGTCGGTAGAGATTTGCGGACACGCATGCTGATAGGTGGCCGTACCAAAAAAATAATCTGCCTCACAAGAGAGCAAGTCAGGCCAGGTTGTGGGCAAAAAGAAAATGGCATGATTGCCGGAGGCCTGCTGGTGGTGGTCTTGTTTAGACCTGGCAATTCGTTCGTGTCATGCAGGGGCGGATCACAAACCTCTCAACTGGAGGCCGAAGTTAATATCTTATATATTTTTAAAAATACAAAAGATACATCATCCAAAATTATAAATAACAAAACATTAAAGCTAGATGTTAAATATAAAAATACCAAACATCGCTCATCAAAGTGGAACCCGTCGATCCTTCGCGGCCTTGAAATCTTCTATAATTTCATCCAAAGTAATCTTTTCAGCAAGTTCTCTTTCGGTATACAAAACCAACTAGTCATTTAGAAAGACGGAAAGTGTTGGTTGAAGAGGACCAAGATTCATATAAGCTCGTCGATTTGTATCTTGTTGATTGACAGGATAATCATAAACTTGATGACGCAAGCGATGGTCTCGTTCTAATGCACTAAGATCAATATTATTACTATTCATTTGAGCTTTTTTGCAAGGGTTTTCGGTAACCGGACACTAGGTGAAGCCGGGGTATTATCATCTATATTTGTTGTCTCTTCGACATCTTGAGAAGAAGAACTAACATGTTTTCTTTTAAAAAACTCATGAATGATAGATTGAGTTTTCTTCATCTACATGTCAAACAAAATTAACAATTTTATCACATTTTAAATCAATTGAACTATCAAAGTATTAATAATTTCATAAAAAATACTAGGGCAGGCTACAAAAGAATCCCAAAATAAAAGGACAAAGAGTGAAAGAGTCGAGGGCACATTTTATCACATTTTATCACATTTTCTTCATCTGCTGGCCTGCTGGAGGCCGCTGCAGTTCTGGATGAAGACGATGGTCGTTGTGCTTCTTTCCTGGTCACGAACTGAAGGCGCTTGAGTGGGAAAGAAGTCCATCTTCTTTTTCCAAAAAGAGGTTACAGCGTGGGCTGGGCTTTACTTAATTATACCTGACTCATATGGAACAGATTCAAGCTGCAAGTTTAATGCTTTCGCAAGAGCAGGAGAACACACTAAAGTTCACAATCAGAAAAAAATAATATAATAGACCTCCGGCGATAATAATATAATAGGGGAAAAAATATAGGGTCATATTGGAAAATGGGTACTGTGTAACAGAGGTCAGACGGGTGGGTTTCACACAGAACAACTGACGGCCAACTGAGTTTCTGAGATAGAGTCGTTTGAAATGTAAAAATTGCCAAAGAGAGGCAGCGGCGACCTCTGGCGAATGGCGGCGACAATCCCCGACGAGTAGTGCCGGTCCGTGTCCTTTGTCCTGGTCTTCTTCTTTTGCTCCCTTATGAATTCTTTTTCTTTCTTCTTTTTTTTCCCTTCTTTTTCCTCTGATCTGATCTCTTCCGATTCTCACTTTTTACGGACTCATCTGAGGAGAAGAAGAAGGAACCGAAAAGGAAAAAGGAACCAAAGTATGATCTCTACTATTTTTTTTTAAAAAAGCCCAGGGGCCTTGGCCCCTAAAGGCCCCATAGGGCCTTCGCCCCTGGTGTCATGTATGTTCGTGTCGTGTATTTTCGTGTTTCTTGTACCAAAAGTCCAAACTCATACACGACACTAAATGAATTCGTGTCATGTCGTGTCGTGTACCGCGCAAATTCGTATCGTTTCGTGTTGTGTTTTTGTGTCAGGCACATAATATAAAATAAATATTAAAATATTATAAAAAATAATGATTTTAATATTATAATATTATTTTTATAGATTTTAGTAGACGAAATGAAACGAATGGCAACGAAAACACGAATGTTTACACGAATATGAAAATTCACATTATATTTTCAAATTATAAAGTTTAGTATAAACAGAATTCATAAAATATATATTTTTAAAAAATCAAATGTAAAATATTATATTTATTTATTTATTTATTTATTTCGTGTACCTCGTGTCGTGTCGTGTACCCAAAGGGTAAACACAAAACCGACACTAAATCTCGGTCGTGTACTTTCGTGTTCGTGTATTTTCGTGTCGTGTACTCAAAATGCAAACCCAAACACTAAATTTTCGTATTTCGTGTCGTGTGGTAAATAAATTGCCGGGTCTAGTCTTGCTAGAAAACAGGCTGATAGGTCGGCCGAGAAAAAAACTAAATTAAAAGAATAAACTGCTCCGCCTGCGACTCGTCGGAGGTCCGTTTGAAAAACAGCGTTAGAAAAAGAAAATTAACAAAGTTTGTTGTCTTTTTAATTTAATATTTTAAGATTTTTTATCGAAGTTTATTAAGTTTATTCGAAATTGTGCCCGCGATAGATGGATGTCCCACCGAAAAGCGGTCAAGAGGTTCGCAAATCTATACTTTTTATTGAAAGAGAGTCGTGACACATTTCACTCTCTAAGTTTTTTAATTTTTTATTTTAAAATATAGTTTATATATAGAGATGTATCCTTAAATTTCTTAAAAAAAATCTAGATATGTATTGTGGGAGTTTTATTCCACAACTTACACTCATCTACCAATAAAAAAAATCCTTCCTTTATTTTTTTAGCTTAAAATTTTAAATATTTATAATTTTTTAAATCAAGTTTATTTTTATTAAAAATATATCAAATTAATTTTTATTTCACAATTTTCGACTAGACATCCATATGAATATAATAAATTTGATGGATTTACAATAATGACCGATTGCCCAAAAAGTTTATATTATAAAAACTATGAATATTTATTTTCAATAAAATTAATTGATGCAAGACAAAAATATATTAACTCATTTATTGCTTATATAAAAAATAAATTATGATATTTATTTAATTATAATAACTAAAAATAATAAAACATACACTGCACACACACACATATATTAAGACTTAATTACATATTACTTTCGTCTCTAAAATTTGTTCCTACTTTTTTCGGTATGTCCAGGAAATTTGTTCATGTAATGGACACTAATTGACTTAACACTCCGCTAATGTGATACTCTTTCTTAAATTATATTACACCTCATAATACACTTACACTAATATGATATTCATGTCGAAGATCATCAAAAATAAATTTAGAGATCGAAAAATTATTTTCTAATAAGAGAATATCTTATGCGGTGCATCGCACCAAAGAACATCTAGTTTTAAAAAAAAATTGATTGGAGGCGGCTCCACCAAATAACAGGTCGGCGTGTCAATCGAAAAATAAAATAAATAAAAACACTGGTCGGCCAGCGGAGGTGTGCCCTTGTGCCAACCCTGTAAAAAACAGGCCCTTAGGGAGTCGAAGAAAAACTAAAAAAAAAAAAGAAAAGAAGAAGAAGAAAACGGTCGGGTGCTTACTT
The DNA here is from genome assembly GCA_033398695.1 of Orobanche coerulescens. NCBI lineage: Eukaryota > Viridiplantae > Streptophyta > Magnoliopsida > Lamiales > Orobanchaceae > Orobanche > Orobanche coerulescens. The sequence continues at coordinate 180,524,545 of CM065809.1, forward strand.
CGTCTCCGTCGCTCACTTTAGAGTGGCTGCCGGCTTATTCTCATCCGGGACAAGTGATCGCCGGTTCAATTATCATTTTTATGATTTTTTTAATCTTTAACCTGTTTGCTCTATTTTTTGTCCTGTTTTAGCGATTCTCGACCCGTTTCTTAGCTTTTTTCTGTAAATAACGTCACAACACACTCCGCGACACAAAATGACACAAAGCTATAAAAATAACCGATTATGACTAAAAAAACTCAAGAAGGATAATAAAATACAAGAAAAAACAAACAAAAATTGACCAAATAGTATGGATAGGGCCGTTCTCGGTCCGCTTTGCCGTATTATCTTCCAGGATCTCGAACTGGCATGACGTATGACATTTGCCGGCTTTTACCAGCTTCCGCCTCAACTTCAATACTCAGATCTATACCGCTAACGCGTTTGGTGAGTATCGGCTCTGCGATTTCTGGGTTCTCGTATCTTGGATCGTTAAAATCCCTAATCATCAAAACCTCATAATCGAAACAAGAATGGAGAATTTTTTTCAAGTGTATGCTAAGAAAATTAAGAGATAATGTCCTTTAAACTTATTTATTCTATATGTAATAATACCTTATATAATATTTGGTATGATGTGTGTTTACGAAAAATTACTGGGTTTTTTTATCGGGTTAACGGTTTCGGTCCTTATCGATTTTGGTTCTAACTTCGGTACCAGTATCTGAACCGTTAATATTTCGGGTGAGTATCGATCCGAGATATTATCGGACGGTTCTCGAATATACTTGGATCGCTAACAGCCCTAATTATGAATATGTAGTATTATTTTCGCTATGTATACCAACAATTGACGGGTATCCTACAAATTGTCATCTTTATAAATATTATACATATACAAATATTATTAAAAATACAATAGTATATGATTATATATATATACGCCATCTTCTATTTTATTTTGTCGTGTTTATATAATATATAATTTCCTTTGATACATACTACATAAATATGTATTCTTGGAAATAATAATCTGATATGTGTTTGTATCTCTTAATATTTATTAGCAAAAATATAAATTATATTGTATAAAGATCACCTTGTAGGTTCTGTAAGGAAATACTGTTAGACGATCAAACAAAAATTTTTGTCCGACAAAATAAAACTAGATTAATGGATTTCTTTATATCAACAAATAGTAAAAATATAAACGTTGGATAAATTTTTCTAATTAAAATCCACATTAATGTGAACACAATCTGTGAACAATATCTTAAAATTATATATTCGATTTTCTTGGCCCCAATTGGGTCGGAAATAACCACGATTTGACATTATGATGTTCTTTCCACACTTGTTACTTTTGGACATGCATAGCCCAACACGAGTCCGAAATGTCCATAGCCCAACACGAGTTCGGATCCTCTCCATTTTCGGAGAGGACTGGAAGTATCTGCACCATTCGATGCAGATTCATACACACCTCGCATGGATGTGTGTGATCTGCACGATCCAAATTGAATTAGATCGTCCATTTACTCGAGAGGATCCCAGCTCGCCCAACACCACAATAGATGGGCAACTAGAAAGGTGTGTTTAAAAAAAATTGGTTTGACTTTGGTTCCATAGTAAAAGTACATGTTTATTTATATTTATTGACTTCAATTTTTATATTTTTTGTGTCAGGGTTGAGTTAGACGGCTTTTATAATATCCATCATAATTATATTAATATAATTAAGATGTATTTTTATGCTGGTTAGGAAAACTTGGTAAAAAATTATATTATATTTTTTTATATTTATTAAATTTAAAATATTTGTCAAAGTCAGATTCCAAAATGAACCGACGAATTAGCTGTAAAGAGGACGTCCATGAACAACCATCAAAGTGTGTTCGTATTGTGTGGTACAAGTAAGTTTAAAATTAAAAATGACACGAGAAATCAACTGTCTTGGCGCAGTTCGCCACCTGACCTTCAATTTAATTGGAGGTCAGGGGTTCAATTCTTAGTGGCAACACTTAATCAATTTCTGCGCCCAATGATCCTGGCTTTGACTAAGCATAGCCTCTCCGATGACGCTTGGTGGAACAATTAAATATTGAGCGCTTGGCGGTGTGAGGCCAGATCTCGGTGGGAACTGCGGTTGGATTTGGGGTCAGCATTGAAGAATCACTGTGACGACTCAAGGCGCGGTAGTTGAGGATATTTAAGAACCTGGGAGCGATACACATCTCGCGATTTAACCTGGTAGCGATCTTGTGGGGCACATTATCCCGAGGACTAGTCAGGTGTAAGCTTGGAACCTCGGTATCAAAAAAAAAAAAAAAAAAATGACACGAGAATAGCATGAATTTGAAATATAATATTTAATATCATGCATTCAGTTCAATTAAAAAAAAAAAACTGACCAGTCCAGTTGGTCACCATATGAGTGTAAAAATTCATGTGGAGTGGAGGTCAGGGGTTCTGTCACTCTTGCCTCCACTTTAAAAATTTTTCCCGGACATATACGTTCTAATTAGGCATTTGACAGGTCTCATACTGAATATCATCTGTGTGGGTTCGATTCGGGGGAGGACTTCATGTTCTCTTTACTTGGGGGATCTGGTTGTACGTCAGCAGAAGCCGACAAGACATTAGTCAGTTCGTGCACATCCCGCGATTTAATTTGGTGGCAATAATAAGAAAACGGAGTTGTTACCCTCAAATATAGTTGGGTGTAAACATAAAAAAAAAAAGGAATATAATCTTCTTACGTAAAGTTTGATTGAACTTCGTGGTGCAAAGTATTATTACCAATGTAGGACACACAGGCAGTTTGTAAAAAAAAATATACCTATAAAAAATCAATAAAAATATAAATTAGTCAAATAAATAGAAAATTCTACAATTCATATAAATAATCGTTTATACAAAATTAAAATTAAAAAATAAACCAAGTAGTAAAAATATAATTAAATTAATTATAGATTAGTAAATTAATATAACTAATATCAATAATACTACTAGTAATGAATTGTATTAGAAAATAATATATACAACAATAGTAATTATTATTTATATTACAAAAATAAACCAATAATATCAATAATAATATCAAAATAAATCATTATAATAATTATTATATGTAATATTATTGACAATATAAATAATAATTATTAATATGAGATAATTACATATTCCGCATGTGCTAAATGATTCAAATCAGATTAGTACACCGTTTGAACAATTACAATTAGTACAAAAGTCAACGCCGGTGGTGAGACTTAAGTGTGGATATAATTGTTCAAACAAACATTCATGTTTCAAGTAGTTAGAACAATTATAAATTCGTCCAAAAATCAACACGGTAAGTGAGATTTGGACGGGGATGTAATTGTTCAAATTATGGATACTAATATGTAATTGAATGAAACAATAAGAGTACTTTATATAATTCGCCCTAATAATATTGATTTTAAAGCAGAATTGAACTGAACTAAAGTTTACTGAACTTGATTGAAGTCCACGGAACTGAACTGGATTGAATTGTGTTGAACTGAATTGAAATATGCTGAAATTAAGACCAAAATAACATAGTCTTACAACTTCAATATTAACATGTTTCATATTTCAGAAAAACAGATATCTGGCCAAATTGTTGTCGTGCAGTATATGTAATATTCGCAATTTTCGATTTCCGATAGCTTTTTTTTTTTTTTTTGGCGAGAGTACGTTTTGACGACTCGCTTGGGACCGTTTCATCATTATGAGAATGATTAATTCTCACTTTTTGTCATCCGAGATCGTTTCGGTGCCGTTTTGTTGAGTTCCGTGCTTCGTAGCGACTTTTCCGCACTCGAGTTCGATTCTTGCGAATCTCGTTCGAAACTACTGTTTCGAGTTTCCCGTAAGTTCGTTTAACTTTGTTAGACATGTCGTGAACTTCGGTTTGGTTATTCGATCACGTATCGTGATTTTCGGGCATTTTGGGTCATTTTATAATTTACCCAAAGTCGCGGGTATCCGCATTCATAATTGTTGTCTTGACCCTTTTTCTTGGTTACGTGTGATTATTTGTTGCATGGTATTTCTTTTCGGATCGATGTTGTTGTCCGAGAGCATTTCGTCGTGTTCGTTTCGTGCGTTTTCGGTAATCGAGTCGTCGGGTCGTGGCCGGGCAAAGGGCTTGACAGTGCGGCAGTAATCGCTGGTGCTGGCAATCGCCGGACAGCTCGACAGAACAGCGTAAGCGCTCACACGGCCAAGTCTCAAGCGCTAGCTCGGCATGTATAGCGCACGCTAGCTCGGCCGACCAATGCACGCTATCGGACTGGGGAGTAGGGTTTCTGGGGTTCAGGACTCGGGAAGGATCGGCAGGTAGCGCACGCTACGCCGAGCGTGGCGCGCGCTAGTCGGCAGGTGTAGCGCACGCTGCCGGCCGACTAGCGTACGTTACCTGGCCGAGCAGTTTAGTCCAGAGAGTTCTCGACAGGTCGGCTAGCGAGCGCTAGCGTCCGCGCAGCGCACGCTATCGGGGTCGGGCGGGCAGGTCTCGGTCGGCAGGTTTTGTCAGCAGTGTCGGGTTGCACAGGTCCCGGCCGAAGGTGCTCGGCCGAGGCTGCCCGTTAGCGCACGCTACCCGGAAGGCTTAGCGCACGCTTATGCCTACTTCTATAAATATGACTTAGTCGTGTCTGTTGAGTTTTGTCTCGTCGGATTTTTGTCTGACTGAGTCGTGTCGCGACGCGTCGTCTGAGTTTGTTGGTCGTGATTAGTATCGTGGGGCGATCATCATCTTCGAGCGACCTGTGGATGTAAGTCTTCCTTCTTTGTGTTGTGCCTCGTGTGACACGAGCTATTTTTATGATTATTTGTTAAGTGATTGAATCCTTCTGTGGGTTTTGATTTCACGATATGTATTTAGTCGACTCTCGTATTTGGTTTATACGAGGAGTGTCGTCACTTGTGATGTCTTTTTTTTTTTTACTGTTGTTTTTGTCCGTTGCTGATGATTTTCGAATTGATTTGCTCGTTTTACAAGTCCTCTTGTGGAAGCCTTGTGCTTATACGCGTTTGACTTGTTCACTAGCCAGTGCGGGAGGGTCCTTAGAAGCCTCGAATGGGGTCAGTGGTTTTGTTCTGAATCCTAGGCGATTTTCGACTGTGATATTTTACCATTTATTTTCCGTTAAAAGACATGTATTGTCTTGATTTTAAACATTTTGATGCGTGTACTAGGATGTGTTTTAGCGTACGTCGATATGTGTGAGTTTTGGGCATTCTGGCCTATTGGATTTTTGAAAACCTTGAGTATCTTAGAAAATAAATCTCGAGACGTACTTTTAAAATGAATTGTTTTCTCGCGGTACCTTCAAGGTGCCTACTAGCGCCACTGTGTGTTTCAAATTTATTCCACTTTGAGGGCCAAAAATATTTTGAGATATTTTTAATGATTTAGAAATGCAATTGTTTAGACCCGAAGGTCGAATATTTCTAAAAAGTTTTAATTTAAAGAAGGGTGTCCTCATTTTTTTCTTTCAAACGCAAGGTGGTTTTTTCAAAGTCTCGATGATGATGTTTGTACTACTTCTTTCTATATATGATACTCGAGATAAACTAGTGTTTTCAAATTATTTTCAAATGTGGTTTTTGTTTTTAAAACCTATTATTCCTATTTGCGGTCCAGGAATGTATATTTGATGTTAGCATTGTTGTTAGGATGTTGGCCCTATGAGTTGTAATCGAATTGGCGGTGTGAGCGTTGAGTCATTTTCCACACATTTGTTGTGGTAGCCCCTTGTGAGAGGTGAGATGTTGGTATTGAATGTTGTCGCCTCGTGGTGATTTCTGCGTTATCGCACATATGCGAGCTGTTAGAGCTTGGGTTGGTATGACCGTGTGCATCGGTGATTGTTCTGTTATGTGTCGGTTGTTTAATGTATTGTTACCTTGCTTCTATTTTTGTGAAATTCATGGACGAGGTCGAAGGTAATACTCGTACTATTTTGACTTCTGTATTTTCTATTTCTCCATTCTTTCGACTCGCTCGTGTTCGTTGATACTTTCTGAACTTATTCTGTATTTCATTTTTTTATCGTTCGAAAGAGCCGTGACCTTGTGTTGGATCGATCTGGTCATCGCTGTGATTTTTCTGAGTCCGGTTCGATTCTTGTGAACCTTGTTCAAAAGTAACATCTTTTAGCTTCTACCGGCTCTTTTAATGTCTTAAGTGCGAACTTCAGGGTGTTGTTCGATCATTGTTGTTCGACCGTTATTGTTTGACCATTGTTTTTCGATCGTTGTTGTTCGATCATTGTGATTCGATCGCTGTTGTTCGATCATAGTGTTCGATCGTTGTTGTTCGATCATTGTCGTTTGATCATTGTTGTTCGATCCTTGTTTTTTTCGAGCGTTCTGTTTGATCATCGTGATTGTCTGACTATTGTTGCCTGATCTCGTACCACGGAGTGTGACAGTTCACCGTTAGTCAGCTGTTTCGTTTGTGGTCAATTAGGACACCGAGCCGTGCATTGCGAGACAGTAACTGGGAGGTTCGGGAATCGAGTATGCAACTCTGCTCCGAAGGGACACGAAGATGCCTAGTGTGGTTTTCGAGAACTTCGACGCGGTCGGAGATTTCCATGGTTGCATTTGCGGATTGTTGTGCGCTTCATTCTACTGTGCGCGTTTTCCCGTAATAGGCGCCTTTTGTCGCTCGATGGTTCGGATAATTGACTCGATTGCGTTATCCGGTTTGTGGTGTTTGGCACTTGGTGATCGTGTTTTGTCCTTGCTTGTGACGTGGTGATGATTGTCATTGAGCATACTTTCGCGCTGTATACCTCCTTCCGTCCTTGTAATGTTTCGTCGGTGGGCGTAAGTTGCACAGTTCTTGTGTATCTCGTTGAGATGTTCCTAGTGGGATATTGTTTCTCCCTACTTGTTTTAAGTTTCGGGACGAAACTTCTTTTAAGGAGGGTAGTATGTAATATCCACAATTTTCGATTTCCGGTAATTTTCCTTTTTTTGGCGAGAGTCCTTTTTGACGACTCGCTTGGGACCGTTTCATCATTCTGAGAATGATTAATTCTGCACTTTTTGTCATCCGATATCGTTTCGGTGCCGTTTTATTGAGTTCCGTACTTCGTAGCGACTTTTCCGCACTCGAGTTCGATTCTTGCGAATCTCGTTCGAAAATAATGTTTCGAGTTTCCCGTAAGTCCTTTTATCTTTGTTATACGTGTCGTGAACTTCGGTTTGGTTATTCGATCACGTATCGTGATTTTCGGGCATTTTGGGCCATTTTGTAATTTACCCAAAGTCGTGGGTATCCGCATTCATAATTGTTGTCTTGACCCTTTTCCTTGGTTGCGTGCGATTATTTGTTGCATGGTATTTCTTTTCGGATCGATGTTGTTGTCCGAGAGCATTTCGTCGTGTTCGTTTCGTGCGTTTTCGGTAATCAAGTCGTCGGGTCGTGGCGGCTGGGCAGTGGCCGGACAGGTGCGGCAGGCACTGTCGGAAGTGCTGGGCACTGGCCGGACAGGCTCGGCAGAAACCGGCGTAGCGCATGCTACGACCATAAGTCTGCGCGCGCTAGCTCGGCAGGTATAGCGCACGCTAGCTCGGCCGACCAACGCACGCTATCGGGCTGGGCAGTGGGGTTTCTGGGGTTCTGGACTCGGGAAGGATCGGCAGGTAGCGCACGCTACGCCGAGCGTGGCGCGCGCTAGTCGGCAGGTGTAGCGCACGCTGCCGGCCGACTAGCGTACGTTACAGCCGGCGGTTTAGTCCAGAGTTCTCGGCAATTATAGCGGCGCTAGCGTCATGCAGCCGCGCTTCTCGGGTCGGGCGGGTAGGTCTCGGTCGGCAGGTTTTGTGAGAAGTGTCGGGTTGCGCGGGTCCCGGCCGAAGGTGCTCGGCCGAGGCTGCCCGTTAGCGCACGCTACCCGGAAGGCTTAGCGCACGCTAATGCCCACTTCTATAAATATGACTGAGCAGTCATATTTCCACTCAATTTTCATTTCTTTTCTTTTCTGTCCGCGACTGGAGGTTCGGAGGAGGCGAAGGCATGTTGTTAAACAACGAATCCACAGAGTTCTAGAGCTTATATCATTGATGAATCATCCTATAACATCCTTTGATCCAGCGAATCAAGGTGAGATTTCCTAGAACCTTATTTTGAGAAATTTTGGGGTTTTTGCGTTTTTATCCGATTCATTCTGTATTGTTGATTAATCCATGATGGGTATGATTAATCTTAGTAGTATTCTTGTGTTTAACATCATTTTATCTGTTGTTCTTCGCCGAATCAAGGTATTTTCTTGATTTTCCTTCAAATTGACTTTTTGGGAGTTTTATTCTCGATCTCGTTTTCCTTTCGGTTTTGATTAACCGATTGTTGTCCAATGATGTTATTAATCGTGTTCTATGGATTGTATATCCATATTTCGAGTCGGTTTAACTTGATTGGCGATTTGAATGTTCTTGGGAATCATTGAACGTTTAATGTTCGATTAAATGTTTCAATGAGTTTCTTTCAATGTCTTGATGTAATTCCTAGTGTTTTTGGTCTCGGTCCTCGTTGTGATCTTGTTTTTGTTGTTTCTTTCGGAGGATTATAAGTGCTCGAGGATTCCGAGTCGATCATCATTTGGTGTTGGTAATTCGTGCGTTGTTATCCTCGTAGTTTTCGCGGTGCTATCGTGTGCTTGATTACGTTCAGGAGTTCGGGGCTGCCCGACCATATCTCATTCATCGTCTCGCTTCAATCGTAGTTTCGAGGCAAGTATTTTATTATACGAGTTGTGTCCTGCAAATAGAGTTTACATGTTGGATTTACGATGGTTGGTTTATCCTCGTGGCTGTGATTCGTGTGAGTTGATTTTGATTTGATTATTTTGAACGTTGAAGGTTTTAATGATGTTTCCATTGGTTTAATGTTTTGGAATCGTGTATTCCGTGTTAATTGTGTTGTTGGGTTTTCAAGAGTTTGATAATGGTGTCGGATAAGTGGCCATCCTTAGTAAGTATTCTTGGTGAGCTTACATTCTTAGCATATTAGTATTGCATGAGTAACGTGTGTGTGTGTATGCTCACTATGGGTTAGATCCGACGGGGTCTCGGTAGGGGTCCACGGAGGGGTGGATCCACGATTAATTGTGGTGTATTTCACAAATGTGATTTTATTATGGCATTTCCGGAAATGAGTGCTTTTGAACGGTTTTTTTTATGATTGCATGCATTGACTAAGTGTGTAAGAGGTAAGTTGTTCATTTGACTTACTTGGCTAGGATGACACTAGAGTATTTGTCGTCTGTGTTTAAACCTTGGGTTGTGGATTTTGATGTTGAAAAACGAACCTTGATATTATTCTCGTGTACTGTGATTTGATGAGATTTTGGGATGAGATCCCAACGGTTTGTAAAGGTCATTTTATGGAAAGTGATGTTGGGCCGAGACCCATTCATTTTGAAATGGTTATTTTTCAACTAAGGACTTGAGGTCTAACAAATTGATCATCTATTCATGATCTATAATATAAGATGCATATTGCATACCTGAAAAATATAAAAACAAAAAGACAGTGCATTTGTACACTATGAAGCAATCCATTTGTATATTTTTATAAAACAAGCATCGTGACAGTCTGTATTCAAAATATCATAACTCTTTTTATACTTAATATTTTTTGGTGTCATTTTTTGTATTGAAAACTAGACTCGCATGACTTTACAATGATATATGGCATGACTCTTGGTTCATGTCCAATGAAAACAGTTTATTATTGAAGTTGACGGATTGATTAGGAATTTTCATGCAAATTATGAGCGGAGAAGTAAAGTTGCTTTTCAAAGTGCACACTTCCAAATATATATATATATATATATATATATATGTGTGTGTGTGTGTGTGTGTGTGAAAGATTGAGTCCTAAAAATGATTGGGGAGTATTAATGACACCAATTTTGAAACATTTATTAGGGTTTTGCAATTTAGCCCTCACATTTTCCTGCAGCTTTCAATTTAACCCCAGAAATTCTGTATACTTCAATTTAAAGCCATTTTGATTTATGATTTTTCGATTTTAACTCAGTCAGCTTCTCAACTCTTACAATTTGACCTCACTCAACTTTAAAACCTCCAATTCAGTCTCATTTTGACCAAGACATTAAAATGTTGACCTTTCAATTAATATTAATAATTAGTCCGATTTTATGCATATATATTTTAATTTCTGTTATTATATCGTAATATTTTATAATGATTAAAATATTATCACATGTAGACTTTATCGAGGATTTACGGGCTTAGGACTGTGAGTCGAGCATCTCCATATTCAAGTCAGACAGCATCATTTATTCGTGGGAATTTTCACTATCACTTTAATTGGATAGTATATGTGATATTTAATTCAATATGTGATATTCAATTCATGTTTAAAAATTAACAATACATGTTGTGAATCAGGCTCACATGTATACGTGTAAAGAGGCTATCTTAAGATATATGTTGTTGTGGGGACACCTGCGCAACCTCAATATTCACATGCGTGCTCGATTCATGTTATATGTGGTATTTTGTGTATGTTACATGTTGTTGCGGGGACACCTGCGCAACCTCAATATTCGTGTTATGCGTGCTAGATTAATGCTATACGTAATATTGTGTGTATGTATTCATGTTGAGGAAAAGATATGATAGATTAATTCATTTTATGCTTTCCATGAGATTATATATTACTGTGATAAGTGAGATTTTCACGAGCTGAATGAAGCTCACCCCCACCTTTATTGATCCCGCAGGTTAAACCGAGCCGGATGAACGTAGGAGCGAGCCGAGAGGGCATATGAATGAAATTTATTAGATGATGTTTTTCTTATGTCAAATGTTTCGATTCTTTTGGGGAAACTTTTGTTAGAAATTAACAATTTATAATTTATTCTTCCGACGCAAATTTTATTTCGTATCTATGACGTGTTATTGCTTTAATTAAAGGTATTTAATTTATGTCAGTATAGCGACTCGACTTTGTAGGCGTTATTCTTCGTCAAATTTACCTTTTATTTATTTTTCCATATAATTACCCCTATAAAGTCGGGGCGTTACATAGTGATATAACTAGGGGTGTTCATAAGCGGCACTACCCGCTGCAAGACTTAACTCCGGTACCTATTTAGGCGGCCCATGGCCCGCCCATAAAACCGGTACCCGCTTTTGGTGCAGATTTGATTCGGGTCACACTGGTACCGCAGAGTTTTTAATCATATATATATATATGTCATTTTTTTGCTATATTTTTTTCAACTTTTAGTTCAACAAAAATATTTAACTTTAAATTAGCAAGAATTGATTCTAATTTTGAAGTTATGTGTTATGATTAAATCAAATATTAAGAAAATTTAACTTTAATTTAATTTATTTGCTCGATTGATTTCTAACAAAAAAATAAATTAAAAGTAAGAAAATTATTTACAATAATTATAACATTCATTTTATTATCATTGGTTCTAACATATTAAGATATTATATGAAACATTTAATCTATTCACTTTGAAATTAGACTACTATATTATATTAATACATACTCATTTTTGTAATTTTGATGTCATAATTTAAAATAGTTAATGAGATTTAAATTATAAAAAATTTTGATTCATGAAAAAGAAAAAAAATTAGAGCATAAGATTAATATGGACCAAATTTTACATAGGTATTGTAATGTTAATATTATTAAAATGTAAGTAAATACATACTAATTCTATACATAATTTTTAAAATGGTTAAAATAAAGTATGTAGTGAGAAACTAAAAAAAATAAAAAAAAATAAAAAAAGTTACCGGGTCGGCGGGTCCCCGCTAATTTTATTTGGTCGGCCCATTATCCGGTCCGGAAACTCACATAATTAGCGGGTCGGGTACCCGGCCCGCTAAATCCGTGTAATTAGAAAAATTACCCGGTAAAAAGTTCCTGGGTAGTCGGGTAATTGGGCCGGGTCAACCGGGTCGGTAGTTTTGAACACCCCTATATATAACTTATATTACACACATTAACGCAACTTTGATACAAAATACGTAGATATTCAACCAAAAGCACAACCGGTGCATCGTACGGGTTCGTAACACCTCATATATATATATATATATATATATATTTATATTTATATATATATATATCAGCGATGTTTATTTTTTTTTTAAATGAACTTTACTCCATTCAAAATGCCAAAAGACAGTACATGCTGATAATAAAAAATAAACATGAAAACAATAGACGACTAAAATTTGCAGCTGGCTATGTAACAAATAGTACAAAGATTCATAATAACAATAATGGGTTCGGATGCTGCGATGCAAAGATAACACTACGCCGCGCACTGTGATCCGTCACAAATTACACACGCACACAAACATATGCGGGTGTGTGTGATCCAATGGTTGCACCAGATCCCCTCCCGGACCACTAAATTGTTCAAAAGACTCACCCTATGTATTATTTGTGAGGTCCATTTCAACACATATCATCCCATTAAACTATAATTAATTAATTAATTAAAATAATTAACTCTTCCAGCTAAAATCATGTGCCTTTATTTTCAAAATCCCTCTTAAGAGATATTTTTACATATCCATTTCCATAAATTAAACCTAATTTATATAGATACACAAATGTGGTGATTTTCATTTTTTAAAACCTAAGAACATGTTGGTCTAAGGTACAAAACATCGGATCGACATTTTACATTTTAAATACTGAATCAATAACTACTCATACATCTTATATTCATTTTATCTCACATGATCATATCATGTACCTCCTCTTTTTATCCTCAAGTAATACAGTTAAATATTTTAGTAATACAACATCTCATCTCTTCTTCTATTTATCTTTAAATAATGTTATTCTTCGGGATTCCGAAAATTACAGTGAAACGAAAAAAAAAATCTACTGAACAATACTATTGTTCTTACAATTCGATTATAGAATATAAGCTGAAAAACAGAGAATGAAAATACACGAATAATAATCTGAATTCGAGGCGATTGATATCTTTCCGCAAGATAATTACGTCCCGTATAGTGCTGACGGTTTTCAGACGTATTATGTTTAATGTCCATAAAACTGTAGATTTTAAGATGGATTTAATACACACATTCAGTGCATGACCGTTTCATTTCAACACTCAGGAGGAGTTCAAACGTACTGTTTCATTTCAACAGTCAGGAGGAGTACAAACTTTTAAAATTCAGGTCTGCTTGGCACCAAAAAATTAATATCCAAGCCCAAGCCCAAAACTCCAAAGACCAATTGCCAAGAACCAAGAACCAAGGTCCAAGGTCCAAAGTTCAAGGTCCACGAGCCCGAGCCGGAGCACGAGCCGAGCCGAGCCGAGTCGAGCCGCCGGGCGGGTGGGCAGGCGCGCGTGTGGTCTAGTCAACTCCAAGTCTAGACGCATAGTCCTTGTCATATTGTACATCATCCAACCCTCTTTACTTTATTAATTGTATTAAGCTTCATCACATCTCGAATGTGGGATAGGATTCTTCATATTCCCATTCATTTTCAAATGCCCTTTCAAATGACTAATTTCATTCATTAATTTCTCACTCACTAGAAATCAGTTTTGAAAAATTAGATATATTACGATTATCTACTACAAACATAGATTATTTCTAAAATATTTAATTTCACATAAATTAAATATTTTAGCCATTAAAAATCAATTAAAATTGATTTTTTCCAACAATTCCCCACCTGAATAGAAATTAATGCATGCATGAATGTAGACACTTTTGCTCAGTCCTCATGAGTTCTTATTGCATCAGGATAGGTAGCTTGTGCCTTCGAACCTTCCTTTAGTAAATATCATCGGATATACGGACGGCCTAGTGGACGTGATGCCTTGAACTATTCATTCGTAGTGTATACCGAGACAATGATATTCACACAACGAGTTCTCGACACATTTCCGTTCTTATGTTGTGTTCTTTTTTGCCATGGACAACACTTTGGATTCATAAGTGTTTACATTTGCGGCCCTCACTTCACACTTATATAGGTGACCTCCCATCAAGAGTACCTTGCAATACTCCACCTTATAGGTTTGGAATTCATTAAGTCATTATGACTTATCCTCACCACAATTCTCAGGTAACAACACTTGGATTGGTTTATATGGATGAGCTTTGAACAACAAATTGTTCCAAGTGCTCTACTTAATTCACATAACTTACTTTTTCCTTTGAACCAAGTTAATGGGATCTCCATTCAGCATGGTTGGATTACCACTATGATCCTTCTTTAAATTTGTGGATTTAAACCCATTCCCTCTAGCAACAATTCCAATTGATCACGTTCAAGTCTCTTTGTAAAGGGATCAACAAGATGATCCTTTGACTTTACATAGTCTATGTATATTACACCATTTGAGATCAATTGTCTAACGGAATTATGTCCTCGACGATTATGACGAGACTTTCCGTTATACATAAGGCTTTGTGCCCTTCCTATAGTCGCTTGACTATCACAGTGAATCATCACAGGTGGCACAGACTTATCCCAACAAAGAATATCCTCCAAAAAGTTCCGAAGCCATTCAGCTTATTCACTAACTTTATCAAAAGCTATGAACTCAGGTTCCATAATGGATCTAGCTATACATGTTTGCTTTGTGAATTTTCAAGAAATAGCTCCACCTCCAATGCAAAAGACATATCCACCAATTGATTTAGATTCTCCATTATCTTCAATCCAACTAGCATCACAATATCCCTCGAGTACAGATGGGTATCTCGAGTAATGTATCCCATAGTCTAGGGTGTACATTAAGTATTTTAAAATCCTTTTCAAAGCAGTCCAATGCTCATGACTAGGATTGCATGTATACCGACTCAACATGTTAACTGGAAATCACAAGTCTGGACGAGTACAATTTGTCAAGTACATCAACTTAACACGTGAATATTCCAATTGAGCTACTGGTTCTGATTTGTTAGCAGTCAGATTTATGCTCAGATCAATGGGTGTCCTGCATATAGGACCATCAAAGGCATTGAATTTCTTGAGCACTTTCTCAATGTAGTGAGATTGTGACAAGATAATTCCATCTTGAGTTCTATGAATATTAATACACAGGATTACATCAGCATTGCTCATGTCTTTCATGTCAAAATTTCTTTTGAACATTCTTTTTGTGTCCATGATTAAATCATGACTACTACCCATTATCAATATGCCATATACATATACACATACAATGACATATGCATTTTATATACCTTTGACATACACACATTTATCACACTCGTTGATTCTGAAATCATTTAATAACATCGTGTTATTAAATTTAACATGTCATTGTTTTGGAGCTTTCTTAAGTCTATACAATGACCTGATTAATTTGCACACCTCTTTCTCTTAACCCGGTGCAACAAACCATTCAGGTTGTTTCATATAAATTTCTTCTTCCAATTCCCCATTCAGAAACGCAGTCTTCACATCTATTTGATGAATCTCAAGATTGTGTAATGCAGCAATCGAGAGAAGCACCATAATAGATGTTATTCTGGTTACGGGTGAGTAAGTGTGAAAGAAATTATATCCTTCTCTTTGTTTAAAACCTTTAGCAATCAGTCGGGTTTTAAACTTATCAATAGTTCCATCTGCTTTATATTTCTTCCTTAGGATCCACTTGCATCCTAAAGGTTTACAGCCGGGTGAAAGATCAACTAACTTCCAAGTATGATTTTGCATAATGGATCCCATTTCACTATTAATTGCTTCTTCCCAGATGGTCCGTATGGACTGGACTTGGACTCTTTGATAGAACTATGCTCATCATCCAATATGAAAGTGATAAAATCAGGTCCAAATGATTCACCCATTTTTACTCGTTTACCACGTCTAGGATCTACATCTTTCGATGCTTCAACACTCGGTATGAACTTCATCGCAGTCTCATATGTTCTCTTATTAGAACTATATTGAGCACTATCTTTGCAAGGAAAGATATTTTTGAAAAATATAGCATTTGTTGATTCAATCGTAGTACCATCAGTAATTTCAGAATTTCCTGACTTGTGTACTAAAATCTGTATGCCATACTGTTGTATGCATATCCAATAAAGACACAATCAACCGTCTTAGGTCCAATTTTTATTTGTTTGGGTTATGTTATTGCTACCTTATCCAAACACCCCCACACTTTGAGGTACTTATAAGATGATTTACGATTTTTCCACATATCGTAGGGTGTCTTGTCTTTACATCTACTAGGTATCTTGTTGAATATGTGGTTGGCTGTTAAAATAGCTTCCCCCATATATTCTCAAATAATCCAGAATTGATCAACATGGCATTCATCATTTCTTTTAAAGTTCGATTTTTGCGTTCAGCGACACCATTAGACTGTGGTGCATACGGTGCAGCCGTTTGATGAATTATGCTTGATTTAGCACACAATTCTTCAAAAGGTACAACATATTCTCCACATCTATCACTTCGAACCATTTTGATCTTTTTGCTAAGTTGATTTTCAACTTCAACTTTATAGTTTTAAAAGCTTCTATAGCTTCAGTTTTGCTTCTTAACAAGCATAAGTAGCAATACCGGGTGCAATCATCAATGAAAGTAATCAAATACTTTTTACCACCTCTAGTTTGAATCATTTTTAAATTACATTCATTAGTATGAATTAAACCTAGAGGTTCAATTCACCTTTCAACTGAACGAAAATGTAATTTGGCTATTTTGGCTTCAACACAAACTTCACATTTCTTTTGTGAATCAATTTTTGAAGTTGGAAGTAATTCCAAATTCATAAGTCGTTTTATCGCATCTAGATTTATATGTCCTAATCTAACATGTCATAAATCAGAATGCTCGAGCATATAAGCACGAGAAGAATCTTTCTCATTAGTACTTATTTTGGCTACACGACGCACATTCATTACATTCATTTTAAATACCAGAGCCTAGAAATTGACCAAAGTTGCTAAATACAAACTTCTTAGCCTCAAACACTAGTCTAAAGCCATGTTCCACCAACATTGAGTCAGAAACCAGATTCTTGCGGATGTCCAGGACATGCAGTACATCCTTCAACATCCGTTCTTTTCCAGAAGTTAACTTTAGAACCACATTTTCAATCCCAGCGACCTCAAAAGACGAGGAATTTCCCATATGCAGCTTCCTACCAGTTGTAGGGGTATAAATGGAAAACATTCCTTGTCGGAGCAAGCGTGACGAGTGACTCCTGTATCAATGAACCACTCTCTTGGATTGTCGATCAGATTTGCCTCAAAAACCTTAGCAGCTTTGTCGGAATCATAAAGATCCTCGACAATATAAACTTGAGAAATTAGATATACTATGATTATCTACATAAAGATCCTCGACAACAAAAACCTTAGCACCTTTGAGAAATTAGATATACTACGATTATCTACTCCGAGCGTAGATTAATCATAGACTATTTAATTTCACATAAATTAAATATTTTAGCCATTAAAAAATCAATTAAAACTGATTTTTCCAACAATAATACAGCGAAATGATATATAATAATATACCATCATATTTTTCTCCTATTTTTATCTTTCAAAGTAATGCAACTAAGTACTTTAATAATAGAACATCACCTCTCTTCTTTTTATCTTAATAATACAACTATATATACTATATAAAAATACAACCTTATTCAATATTCCAGATATGATTTGACATCTACTGTAAAATAAGAACGAACATGTATTCTTACTATGCACAACATTCTAATACCTAAGATTCTAAATACAAAAACTCTAAAATATTCGAAAATCCTAAGAAAACATATTTAAGTTATTTCAAGTTTGAATGAGAAGACAATTCCTTTACCTTAATTTATTTTTCTTTTATCATTAAAATTAATTTATATCTAAATAATACTTATTTCAACTTTATTAAAATTAGAAAGACTTTGTGAAATACTAACTCCGTTTTCTTATAACTGGAACATCTGGACTTTCACGCTTGACAGTGCACAATTTTGATTATTAATATTTTTAATTCTTTATTTTTAAAAATGGTAAGAAGTTGATATTTTGAAAGTACATTTCGAGATTAATCTAACAAAATCTCGCATGACTATATTTTTTCATATATATAAATTAAAAAAGATGATCAAAAAAATATATGTGAACAGTGTAATAGTATAACACGTTGCAATAATAAAAAAAAAAAAGTATAAAAGACATTAATTGCTTAAACTGCAATTCAACAGATTACTTCTAAAACTATAATTAATGGCATAGTTTATCTCAAACTACGTTTGTCCTTAAAACAAAAATATAAAATGATCCCTTAGTCTTTGACTAAGAGTTAGCGCCACTTCTCCAGTCTGTTGGTGGAGCAATTAAATATTGAGGGCAAGCGCGGTGTGGGGCCAGGATCTCGGTAACTCATGCGGTTGGATTGGGGTCAGCGTGAAAGCAATCACTGGGACGACTCGCATGCGCGGTAGTTGGGGATATTTAAGAACACGAGAGCCTGATACACATCTCGCGATTTAACTCAAGAAGATCATG
Organism: Orobanche coerulescens; assembly: GCA_033398695.1. Lineage (NCBI taxonomy): Eukaryota > Viridiplantae > Streptophyta > Magnoliopsida > Lamiales > Orobanchaceae > Orobanche > Orobanche coerulescens. Next base: position 180,543,076 of record CM065809.1, read on the forward strand.
CAGGAATCGTTATCCCGGTAACTGAAGTGTAAGCTTGGAACTCAAAAAAAAAAATATATAAAATGATAGTAGACTAAGCATATGATTCTTTGGGATTTGAGTTATATCAGGAAAAGAACTTATATTTGACGGGTCAAATAATTCACCGTCCCCAAGTTTGAAAAAAGAGTTCAACCGAAATACCAAAACCTTTCTCTCTCTCTCTCTCTCTCTCTGTCTCCCTATTTCTTCCCTTTTTCATCTGCTCTGGTACGACCAGTAAAGATTCTTCTCTCCGGAGCCTTCTCACCCTGCAAATTAAAACCCCATTTTCCTCGATATCAATGGCGGCGGTGAGTGGCTTGATGTATTCTATCTCATTTACCAGTTGTAATAGTGATAAATCCAAAATTGATTGTCGCAGCAGTGCCATCCGTGATCGTAATTCGTCTTGTTCTTCCGTGATTTATTTTCCTCATCGGACGCGATCTTCCTGCAATAATTTGAGGTATAACGTTGTGACGCCCGGTACGCGGTCGTTCAGATTAAACCCCAGATGCGAGGTTGCTGCGAACATGGAGGAGATCCAATCTAAGTCGTCGAGCCTGTCAGCTTTGGAGCTGCTCAAGTCCTCCGCTGCTGATCGTGAGTCCATTTTTCCTTTTTTTTTTTCAATTCATCTAAATTCTAAGTCTGGGCTAGTGTTTACCTTTTATTTTTTTCCTTCCTGTTGATTCTTTCCTTTGGATTTATTTATTTTGTCATTTATAGCTTTTTGTTATTTCCTGATGTCACTGCTTCTTCTGTCTGGGTGATTAGCTCTAGTTTTTAACTAAGTTAAAGAGTTAGATGCATACTCGACTGGAGGTCCAACATGATAGTTAGTTTTGTTATTGTCTTTATGGTTTGCGTTAAATGTTGTGATTTGAGGTTATCTCTCATTCCACCTTGGTGGTAGAGGTTATTCACTTTCATTAGATTTCTTCAAGTACAATGTGATAGTTGAATTGTATGAGCTGTTTTCTCATTAATTACTTGCTTTTTTAAAAACGTAGTATAAGTTTTACAGTGGAGTTGGAGGAAAGAAAAATATAGGAAGGAGAGATATTATTTTATTCATTTGGAACGTTTTGTTAAGCATTCTAGGAAAGTTCATCGAATTAGAGGAAATCCTTTTTTTGGACGTAATGATCAAGGAATATTCGGAGACACATCTACAAAACGAATGTTTGAATTGTGCGAAGCTTGTTGGGAAATAATGAATAAATCATGGAATGAAGCTCTAAAAAGAAGTTGTACTTTTTTTTTTTCATCCAGGTTATACAAAGGAAACTAGCAGTATTGTGGTTATAGGGTTTAATTACCGTACGGCACCCATTGAGATACGTGAGAAGCTATCTATCCCAGAAGTGCAATGGCCTCAAGTGATTGCTGAACTGTGTGATTTGAATCATATAGAAGAAGCTGCTGTTCTTAGTACGTGTAACAGGATGGAAATATATGTTGTGGCTCTGTCTCAGCAGCGTGGCATTAAAGAAGTGACTGAATGGATCTCTAAGGTAATAACATTCTTCATTGATATATTTCATTATTTTGTGCAGTTATTCATAATATTTTATTAGCATAGAGTGCATAACTGCAGCTGTTGCACCGTCTTATGTCCTTGAACCTAGTCAATATGTAGATAGGAAAGTTACCTGAGATCAGATTGAATTTACTTATACAATAATAAACTGTTCGACATAAAAGCTACAATTGATGTATTTCTTAATGATATTCCTTTCTAAGGTATCTGGGATGATAATGTCTTGATAGCAAGAAGCTTCAGTTTTGAGCCGGTTATGGGTTGAAGAATTCTACACATGTTTTTTGAAAATGCTTCCTGTCTGCGGCTCTGCGTTTACTTTGCCTTTTTCACTACTGACAAGATTATCTTAAGAGAAAGACGGTGTTTTAAGAACAACAAACAAAGATTAGATGATACCATTAATAACCCTGCTTCACTTGCCTTATATCACTTCATTATCTTTATTCTGATGAATAGTGCGACTGGATCTTTTTTTTTTTTTCAAAATGGTAACTATCGTGAAACTACCCCCAACCCAGCCAAAAATCTTATACGAATAGTTCATGACATTTTATATTTCCCTTTTCAACAGTTAAGTTCAGTGCCAGTTTCAGAGCTATGTCAGCATAGGTTTGTGCTTTCCAATAGAGATGCCACAAAACACCTGTTTGAAGTGTCTTCTGGGCTCGATTCCCTTGTCTTAGGAGAAGGCCAAATCCTCTCACAGGTAAAACAAGTGGTTAAAACTGGGCAAGGGGTCTCCGGTTTCGGCCGTAAAATTAGCGGGCTGTTTAAGCATGCTATCACGGTGGGAAAACGTGTTAGAACAGAAACCAGCATCTCCACTGGTTCAGTGTCAGTCAGTTCGGCTGCTGTGGAGCTTGCCATGATGAAGATTCCAGAATCTTCACATGATAGTGCAAGAATGCTGGTTGTCGGAGCCGGCAAGATGGGAAAGCTTGTCGTCAAACACTTGGCGGCCAAGGGATGCAGAAAAATAGTCGTCGTCAACAGAACAGAAGACAAAGTAGCTTCTCTTTGTGAGGAGCTCAAAGATGTCGAAATAGTCTATAAGCCTTTCTCGGAAATGTTGGCTTGCTCCTCTCAAGCAGATGTTGTTTTCACATGCACTGCTTGTAAAACTCTTCTCTTTTCGAAAGACGAAGTTCGAATGCTGCCACCTGTGGGCTCGCACGTTGGGGGGCGGAGACTATTTGTCGATATTTCTGTTCCTAGAAATGTGGAACCATTCGTGTCGGAAATCGAGACCGCTCAAGTATACAACGTGGATGATTTGAAAGAAGTTGTGGCTGCTAACAAGGAAGAGCGGTTGCAGAGAGCAACGGAAGCTCTAGCTATCATTCTAGAAGAAGTGAAGCAGTTCGAAGCTTGGAAGGACTCTCTTGAGACTGTTCCGACGATTAAGAAGCTTAGGGCATATGCGGAAAGAATTAGAGCTTCTGAGGTCGAAAAGTGTTTGTCGAAGATGGGCGAAGATATTACAAAGAATCAAAAGAAAGCTATTCATGATCTCAGCTTAGGAATTGTGAATAAGCTGCTTCATGGTCCCATGCAGCACTTGCGGTGTGATGGTAATGATACGCGGTGTCTGAGTGAGATATTGGAGAACATGCATGCGCTTAACAGGATATTCAGTCTCGACACTCAGATGTCTGTGTTGGAGGAGAAAGTAAGGGCAAAGGTCGAGAAAAGCGAGAAGGGAGTTTCTTGACTTTTGTTCTTTTTTCTTTTTTTCCTCCGATTTTTTGAATTGATTTTTCGCGGGAGGAAATTCTCTCCATCGACTTTTGAGTGATTGCATTATTTGGAGGCTTGTTGTAGCTTTTGTATAGAGATGTATGGCATCTTCCAAGGGATGTCGTAAAGTCCCTGTTTGTGTTGCATTGCTTATGCGCACTATAGGGGAGGGAGAAATTTGTCGACGTGTAATTTAGAATGATGAAATAAATGACTACAGGTTAATTTATGGGTGTTTTAGCGCTAGTTTTACTCGTTGCTTTGTAGCCGTTGCCCCAAAGGTTGACGAATATTGGGTTGTGAAATGCAGTTGATATATTATGTACGTGGGTTCATGATGATGAATACATAAGAGATGGTCGACGAGTGGTGAATGTTATTTTCATATTTTCAATATCGACAGTCATCAGGTGAAATGTGATGAATATGCTTGTAAAAATATGCTTCATAAAAAGTTCCACTTTTAATCTTTTAGTACATATCCTCATTTAGTTTTTTTTTTTTAATGCCAATTTAAGTCAGATTCCCTGCTTCCACCCCCCCAAAAAAAAAATATAAGCATTACGAAAGTACAAATTCCTTTATATATATATAGGGATTGACTATAGTGGAAATACCTTTAATGGTGAAATCTAAAAATTAATTGCATTATTAAGTAATTTCATCAGATATTCATATTATTTGTTGCGTTCTGGCCGCTAAGATATGCAATGATAAAAAAATACATAAATGAATATAATTCTATTTATCTACAGCAGTTAGATCACTAATATCAATGACTTACAAAAGTTTCTAGATTTCACAAAGTAATTAGTTTTCATCTATTTCCTATATATATATATATAGTGTGTGAGAGAGTGAGAGAGAGATTTATATACTTGCAATTGAACTTGTACGCTGGTGAGAGACTTCGGTGGCAAGGCGGTGCAGGAGTGCGTACTAGAGTTTGAACCGGAGATCTTAACGAACATTCATTCATTAAGGGTTCGGTTCGTTCTGTTCGTGTTCGATAAAAATGCAAACTATATGTTCGTGTTCGGTTCGTTACAGTTTCACATATTTTGTGTTCGTTCGTTAGCTTTCGATGGTTCAGTTCGTTTTGATCGTTTGTTTGTTCGTTTGTGTTCCAAAATATAAAAAAAAAGTACAAGCAATAATAATCGAGAAAATAAAAAGAGACAAATAGATTGGAATGGTAGATTATATATATATCTTTATATATATAAGAGGCTAACTATGAGTTGCACTTGAAGCTTTGAAGGTTGTACATAAAGCAGATAATGCTGACTCATCATGTCTATTGTCCAGTCAGCAGCATTTTAATCTTCCACTGTCTAGGTGGAATGCCCAATCAGCACTCCAATTTCTGAAAATTTTCGGAAATGGTTTAAAAAATTTGACAGTTACAAAATTCAAACCCCGGTCTCCCATGTAAACATGCATCACCCAAACCACTAGACCAAAGCTGGTTTTGTGATTATGTTTGAAAAAAAAGAATAATAAAGGCAACCAAATAAACTCAATCAATAATCATAAACCAAATAAACTCCCGTTATTTGTTTCCAGCTATTCCCTCGCCCCCCCTCCCCTGATTTTTCTGCATTCTCTTAAATATTAATATTCACTTTCCTTAATCCTCTCACAATTAATCACTAAAATCAGTTATACATTTTAAATTTACATCACAATAATTTCGGTTCCTGATTTCACTCTTTAATTTTGAATTGATTCAAATTTTATTTTTCAAATCAATTCAAATTTCTAAACCCTATTGAAATATATAAATACTGAAGGTAGTTTTATGCATCATCACATTCATCATTTGCCCTATTATTTCAATTACTTAACATTAATCATGAATAGATTTGCAGGTAAAAAAAATGGTAACATGGGATATCAGAAATCACCATCTATACCAGGTAGCAGTTTAAGGAAAAATGGAGGTTTTGGTGGTTCTGGGGGTTTTGGAGGTCCCAGAGGTTTTGGAGGTTCAAAGGGCCATGGTAGTGCAAGTGGATCAGGAGGTTAGACATGTTTTCTTTATTGTTTTTTTTTTCATTATGATGTTTTATTGAATCGCATATTTGTTTACATGTTGTTGTAATTTGTTTATATAAAGACTTTAAGTTATTGTTAAACAATGGCATATCCTTTTTTCCCATATTTGATTATGGTTTATTCAATTATGAACTTTTTAATTCTTTTTTTGTTTGCAATTCTGTTTTGATAATGCAAATGTTGTATAATGGTTATATATTTTTCTTTCATTGAAATATGATTATAATTTTAGTTTGCAATTCTGTTTTTAATTTTTTTTTGTTTGCAATTCTGTTTTGATAATTTTTTTTTTTGTTTGCAATTCTGTTTTGATAATGCAAATGTTGTACATATCAGGTAATGGTAAGGAATTAAAAATAACTCCTATCAAAGAAGTTGATCCTATGTTGGATGATATAGCTGTTCAAGGGAGATGTATTTCAATTTTTCATTCGCATAAACTGAATGCCAAACATGATCCATACAGCTTAGATATTGTGCTTCAAGACATACAGGTATTTATAGTAACATCATTATAATATATACACTACATTAGTAACGGCTGGTTATTCAACATATTTTTTTATCCAATGCAGAACACTAGGATCCAGGTCTACATAAAGAAGGAATTTATGTTTAAGTTTGAACCACTGTTTGAGGAGGGCAAATGTTACATAATATCAAACTTTGGGATTGCTGAAAATGGGGGAAAGCTTCCTTTGTTGCCGCATAGGTTCAAAATAAGTTTTTACAAGACAACGATTGTAACACGTATTGATCCTTTTGATGACAACACACATGGTTTTATTCTAGAACCATTTAATCATTTGTTGGATCCTGAACATCACCAGTACTATGACAACGATGCTGTTGGTATGTAGTTGATACTTTTTTTTAATAACATTTATATATTACCGTATTTATTTATAAAATGTTAATTTTATCGGCATATGCAAGCAACAAATGGAGGCATACATGTCATTTACATCCGAGCAATATTGTTTAAAAGATTTGCTCTTATCTTATTATTACTTTTACTTATATGTTAGATGTCATTGGATCTGTTGTTGGAATTGAGGAAATAGTCCCGGTTATGTCTGCAGCTGGGAAAAAGTTGCGTAGGACAGTAGTCGTTGAGGACGCTGTGTAAGTATACACAGAATAAGAATAATCTATTGTTTGTTACTTACAGAATAAGAATAATCTATTGTTTTTACCATGTTACTCACACGGACAACTATATGTTGCTTTGTCAAGAGTCAAGAGCAAGCAAGGCTTGAAGGTTCTATGCTTAGACAGGGAGGGAAACTATTCCAACTCAACTACAAATGTAGTTTACAAAGAAGTATTAGCTCGAATTTGAATACGCACTTTCTTTTGTAAACATATTACAACAACATGTGAGGTGTTTCATGGAGTGTTCTATATATTACAACAACATGCAAGCTGTTTCATATTGTTGTTATTTTGTTGTTTATTTCTGTTTGTATTTATAAGAATGCAAGTTGAAACAGATTACAACATGTAAACAGCCCACATCAAATATTGAGTTATTTTAGTACTATTTAAACCTTATTGATTATCAAAATGCATACTGATAAACATTCATTTAGTTTAAAAATGCCATTTTTTTTTATTTGAGGATAACTATTAGGTTAAAAGTTGAAATAACGTTTAAACAAATAGGGCAACATTCAAATTCTATATATAACGTTCAGCAAATAATTTAAATAAGATTGCAACTTTAAATCTATTTAGTAACAAACTTTAAGCATTTTTAGGAAATGATGAACATATTAATATGTGTACACCTTTAATGTTTTGCATTCAAACTTAAACTTTACAAATTCCATATTTAATGTAAATTGGTCAACTAACCACCATTTTGGCTATAAATCTGATACATTTTTACACCATTTCATAAATCAAAAACATATTTTAAACACCATAGAAGACTGCTCATGGAACCGATAGTGAATATGCAAGAATCAGTTGAATCATCAGGTTTTCTTATAATTTTTTATACATGTTTATCATGGTACATAATGTGGACAAACATGTCCATTGATATAATGTTAATGTGTGTAGTTATTTTCAATTAACATCATCCTGTTATTATCATTACTAATATTATAATTTTCAAATTGTTTGTCAGAAGGAAACCATCATGATGGACAAGATGATGCAGCGACCTCCAAAGAACATCCTGCTGTGTGGTATCTAAGAAAGCTATCTCAGGTTAGGAAGAAGAAGTTCAAGGATTTTGTAAAGCTCAACAAGAAAAAAACAAGAACTAAATCTAAACCAAATGCACTAAAGGCTGCCCAAAGAAGGTTAAAAAAAAAAGAAACTTGAGGAATTAGAAGAGGTTTCTGATGAAGACGAAGTGGAAACAATTGACTATGACAATATGCATTTAGCATTTTATCAAGAAAAAACACATAAATTTAACTGTTAGTTTACTTTGTTTTTCAAGATTTGAATGTTTATTGTCATTTTCTTTTTATTTCAATATAATATGCTTTCTATAAACTCAGTTATCTCAAATATTGTTCATGGAATTTACAAATAAACAACTATAATAACTCATATACATAAGTGCATTGTGTATACAAAGTAGCTTATGTTTGTTGTGTTACCACCATGTCCAAGTAAATTGCAATGAATGTCTCAACTTTGTATGAAATGTTCATATGATAAAAAAGTCCTCTGTTTTTGCTCTGCTTTAGGTATATCATGTTTCTTCAGACTTATACTCTCTATTACCCGATATTGGATGAAGATTAATTTGAACTTTCCATTATTTATTGAATTTAACTCTTAAATATATCATAAAAGTCAATTTATTTTAAACTGAATTTCACTAAAAATCAGGAACTATATCAATTACATTAAAATTCAAATGATGACAACAATCTAAATTATACTCCGCAATTATCTCAAATTTTTTAATTAAAAACTTAAATATCATTTCCTAATTAAAGAATAGATGATTTGTAAATTTTGAAACCGTAATACAAACAACCATATATTCTATATATTTGTTCTCAATTTATTTTACAACATTCACTCTAACAAAATCAGGAACACGAACAACGATTAAATTTATTTGTGTTGAAGATAATCACTTTATTTTTACATGTTTCTTAATTTTTGTTTCAAGTATTGTTGAACTTAACAAATATAAGTTAAAAACTCATGAAGTATTGTTATTTTTTTATAAAATAACTAATGTGTGGAACAAAGTTACTACTACCTCAACTTTTTATTCATTTAGTATTATATTTTTCATATAATACATGTGTGCCGCTATTATTTATTTATGTACGTCCATTTAGAATAAATCAAAAAATATAATGAAGCTAACCCGCCGATCCGGCGGGTTATGAAGCTAGTACATATATATATATATATATATATATATATATATTAGTTATATTTAGTATTTACTGTAAAATTATTAATAAATATATAAAAGACCTTTTGTTCCCGAGACTTCTTCGCGAACTAACATACATATATTATTTTATTCGTATTCGGTTCGTGTATGTAATGAACATGTTCGCGAACTGTTCGAATTTGCTCGAATCGAACACGAACCTGAACGTTTATTGAGCGTTTTCGCGATCTTTTCACGAGCGGTCAATTCATATACACCCCTACCGCGATGGCTCCAGAATTTAGTTAACTCAACTATAACTAATGTTGAAAGGTTGCTGATGTTTGGAAGGGAAATTTTTTGATAACATTTTAACGGTGTTTATGATTTTTTTTTAACGGTGTTTATGATTTAGTAATATATATATATATATTAATTAATTAATTAAGCTTAATCTTTAAAATATGTGGCAGAATTCCAATGATATAATTTTATAATAGACTAGGGGAACAGCAATGTGCTGTGCACGTCGTACATTTTCATTCTGTGTTTATCTGCATGCTTAGTGATGTAAGGAAATGGCAAAAAATAAAGAACTAACAAAAAAACTAAAAGTAAATAACAAAGTGAGAAACTAAAGTGATATTGAACAGATAAAAATCAAACTACAGCGATATATCAAAAATGACACTTTCAAAATAACCCACAAAATATCCGAAGAAATACCTAGTAATAGGATTAGTCCAGTGATCTCTAACATTTCAAGTAACAAGACCGAAATAAAATACATGAACTATACATTAAAAATACGTCACCTAAATTAAATGTTACACAGACAAAGCACCATTACTCCAACAGGCAGACAAATCTATTGCAAAACATCAAAAAAAAACTAAGAAAAACATATTCATATATTTGAAGGTTTTAAAATATTTTTGATCCAAACTGAACAGATAACATAGAGCCATTTTATTCAGATTCCTCACAGTAACTGACCAAAAGGACATCAAACCAACTCTAACTAAACAAAACGAAACAAGAAAACCCACAAACATCAGAAGAAACATCTAGCAATAGAATTAAATCATTGATCTGTAACATCTTAAGTAAACTATACACTGAAAACCTAGCAAACCAAAAGATGATTCGTAGAAAGTTCAATATTACTAACGAATAAATAGCAAATTGAAGAATCGGAATACCCGGCTAGGGTGAAGCAAATTTCACAACATCAACAACCAGCATATTAGGCTGCAAGAAATAGAGAAGTTAGTAAAGCATTTAGTGCATGGCATCCTTATTTTGCAGTGTTTAGAGTAATTACGTGCAAAATGAGAACTATTTGTTTTTATAAAATCAAAATTGAATACTCTCAAAACTGCATAACTCTCGAGTGAATCAACAAGAAATCAAGAAAACTGGGCACAAGAAAATGAGCAAGCACACAAATTCATATTTACCCAAAAAGCAAGCAAATTACAGGTGTGTGTACTAATTATTTACCATCACGATAACATGACAAGTGGAACAAGCGACCCTTCACATGCTCCTTCAATCAAATCACAACCTTTAGCTAGTTCGATAAACCAAACTACTCATGAAATTGCCAAGACTAACAAAAATGAGGACATCTACTGAATCGAGATTTAAATAATTGTTATTACATTAAATTTAGCCATTAAATAGTTCTACATCAGACATATCCTAATTAATATACCTACCATAGCATCTGTTGTTAGAAGCTTTTTGACTTCAGTCAGCTTCTTCTTAGTAAGATCAGAATGGATCACGCGTTTGCCTGTGACAACAGACAGTATGTCTGTTAATGGCAATGACAGAATAACCTACACTCAGCCGAGAACAAAATACTTAGTCGGGGGGGGGGGGGTGACAAATATTTACCGAGTCTGCGATTGCTGCCAGCCTCAACAAAGCCATCTTGTGTCATTTTGTCGATAAGCTTACGAATTGTAGTCTGGCTGACTTCACCTTCGAGTTTATTTTGAGTTTTGGCACTGTTATGTAGTCCAGTGGAAGAGTATGATATAAAGCCTGAGACCAAGAGCCAAAGTTGGTAATTGTAGCAAATAATTACTATAAACTTGTCCGTTCTAACTTGTAAGGTAATAAATACAAAGTAACTTCTGAAGTAGAAATGAGGTGCATTATTTCATGTAAAGAAGACTAAATGTAAGCAACGATACATGAGCCAGTACTCCTAGATAATAGCACAGCTAAGTGAAACCCATGCCTGAAAACCATGGTTGAAATAAGATAAAAGGTCAAAAAGAAGATAACCTTCATGTACATGTGATCGACACTCATATTTCCAGACTTTCCATTATGTGCTGCCATTTGTCCATCGACTTCTTCTTTCACAGCATCAAACTCGTAGTCGAATTTCTAATATTCCGGATGCAGTTCATTATGGAGAAAACATGAATCAGCAAAAGTATTTTCAGTCAGAAACATAGGGAAGGGAAATGGAGAGAGAAGGAACCTTTTTCTTGTTCATGACATAACTCTCTCCATCACCTTTTGATAAAAAACTTTCCTTCACGAGCTTGTCCATAATTTCTGGGGATGTAGAAAGAAAAAATAGCATGAATAAACAAGCAAAAGTTATAGAATCATGATGACCTTGTTTCTATTAGAAGGCAGAAGAATCCTTCAGATGTACCTTCAATCAAAACCTGCACAAATTGGATTGTATCGATCATCTAAAGCAAAAATCTGGAAAACCTGGATGTGCTATGTTCTTTCTTTCTCAAGAACATAACTAAATCAGGTAAAGAATCCTCACCACTGAGATGTCAGGGAAATTTGAGAGGACATCAGTGACCTCAACTGTGTTGAGGTGGTAAGAGCCGATCCAATCCTTTACTCGTTCCAACTGTTGTTCATCTTCTGCTGGATCCTGGGTATCATCTGCATTGAGAGAGAGAGAGAGAGAGGAACCTGTTCTAAATCTTTCTTCTATTAACCTTTCTTTTTTTCCCTTTTTTTTGGGGGAGGACTGGACTTTTTTGGCTGGGGAATGATGAGAATAGAAAATACCTGCATAATCTTGCCAGTCAAAGTGACACTAATTCCACGGCGAATCAGCATATTTGATAAAACGCGAGCAAGGCAGCCTGTGGCAGCCATCATACTCCACTAACAAAGCACTAAACCAAGCAGCATATCTGAGATCAACATGATATATCTACAACAATCAGAAATCACTGCTATTTATCTTCCATAAGCATTAACAAAGTTAACAGTAAATTCAAAAATAAATTTTGTGGCTCACCGTATGGAAGTAAATTGGCATCCATGAAAGTATAGCAAAAAATCCCTACACGAAAGAAAAGAATATAATAAAACCTCATGCAGGACAATCTTTGATTGAGCCAAAAACAGTTATATTATGCATCAACACTCATGTTAAAAGCATGTCAGAAGAATCCAACAATGCCTTCAAATCTGAGGTTCATGATGAATGCATTTAGGGGGTGTTTACTTTGAGTGATAGGATGGATAGATAAAAATAATCCAACCTAGGATTGATTATGGACTGAATAATTTCGAACTTGTTTGATCACCTTATCTTTTAAATACTCAATCCTATGTTTTATTAATCTATCCTATCACTCAAAGTAAACGTCCCCTTAGGGGATTCAAGTTATAGATATGACTGCAGGAAAAAGATAGCCGCAAACGTGGAAGAAGTTCTAGAGGAAGAATACATTACCCAGCTATGCATAGCATTGGCAACAACCAGCGACCAAGTGGGTCGCCTAGAGAGAAAACGACCAAAAGGAAGAACGCCTTTTCTTGTTTCAGGTCGGCTTTTTGATAGAGAGGGTACTGATGACCTGCTCTGTATGTATCTTGGTTCAAACTTAGATATTCGAGGACTTCGATAGAGATAATTGTTATAGAAGGGAAAAAAAAGAACTGAACTTTTCATTTTCAGAAAGTTGCTTCTAAGCAAATTATATCGAATGAGATAATATCCGCCGGCAATCTCAAAACATAACGAACATTATTTTGACCATCCTCATAAATTATACAGAAACACCAAAATAAAATAAAATGAACAAAAATATAAACCCCCTAAACCCAATTTTTATTATAAAGGATCTGAAGCAGAGACTTGTTGAGGCGCAATCTCTCCACTGCACAGAACGGCAGCATTTAGAACCACATCAACCAGAAAACAGAACACCAACGTTGTTCTCCATACATCATCCATTTTCTTTGTTAGCCTGAACCAAAAAAATGAGACCTGCGCACCACAGGACAGAGGACCTCTCGAACAAACAACATTCGTTTGTTGACTCTCAGTTGAACACACCAGGATAATAAATCGCAAACTTACCACCATCATTGGTATTTGTGCCATCTCTTTCAACCTTTTCTTCCCTTTCGGAACTATAGGCCTGAGAATGAGGTTATTTGATCAGATCGAACAGAGCTTCGGCAACCTCAATCTCGATATCATCTTGAGTCGTTAAAGATGGATTCTATTTCGATGCATAGATTTTTGTGGTTCCAGAGGTTCCTGCCTAAAATCAGAACCCTTCCCATCTAAAAGTGAATGATATTCAACCCCTTTCACTTCAGAGGCTGGCTCTTCAGACATAACTTTGCAGATGTTCTCACGCAAGTCATCAGGTTCTAGACTGCGCCTGTCTGCCCGCTCTACACATGTATCATTTTCAGGCATTGGCTATCTACAGGTAGATTTACAAACTCAGATACCCCGCTGGTTTTTGGAGTAAAGAAGGCATATAATTTTGGCCGGTTATTATTTTCAGTTGCTAGTTGATCAAGCTGAAAAGGAATCCCTGCCATAACAAAAGGATCAAATTAATCCTGTAAATGTTTACAGTGGAAATTATTTGATCTACGAAAGGAGAATCAGTGGTGTGTCATCTCATCAACACAAACGAGCTACAAAGACAACCCTTCAAAAAAACACTTACAACTAAGAAGTTTACTGGCAGCAACAGAATCCAGTACCCACGTGGGTTTAACTACTGGAAGCCCACAGCTGAACGCCCTATATCAACGACAAAACAAAACCACCCCAAAAAAAGGTAAGACAGAGAAGCACCAATACATCGAACTCATAAGCAAATTTCTTCAACAAATGTAGAAATGAACCGCAAATTCCTGATTTTACTATTGGGCAAATTACTGCATATGATATGACTGACGCGTTTTCTTGAGAAGTAATTTTCAAATTTGCCACCATACCTCAACATGTATCCTCGAAGCTCCTGCAAAACGATCATTTCAACATTTCTTGAATGCACCATCTCGTAGAAACTCAACTACGATTTTCCTAACGAGGTCGTATGAGATGAAAAAAAATGAACAAAGCAGTATAACAAGTTGTTTCAGGTAACCACACATTATTTGCATGCCATAAATATAACAAGGACTTATCGTAAATTAAGTTGGAAAGTCAGCATATTTGAAGCGATAACAGAAGACCTTAAAGAACTGGACCTGACAGAACCGTATATACATCAACGAAAATCAAAACCGCGCCGAATATAGATTTTCCAGGAGTGGACGCACGGGGAGAAGAGCCTGAAGCAGCAGCATTGAACTGTTCATGAAGTTTCTGATTTTTCACAGCCATGTAACTGAACCAAACACCAATAAAAATCAAAAAAGAGAAGCACGAATTTGTTCTATATGTTATCAACAAACCACCACATGGGATAGAAACATGATTGGAGCCACTAAAACTTTCATACAATCATATCTGCATACATTGAAAATAAAACGTTTACATTTCAAAATAATAACTCTGGAACGATTGATCACACTCAATACATCCTCAATCACAAGAAATGAATTATGAAGGACTGACTAAGAAATATCTCCCTGATAGCCTCATCACCCACAACATGCATATATAAAAAAGCATAATGCTAAATCAAGGACAATATATTAAGTATTCAAAAAATTAAATTAATCTACATATCAACATAATGCTATTGGTGTTTCAGAAAAAAAGAAACAATATACATATGCAAGAGGGGAAAACCTGCCAGAATCAGTACAAGGAGAATTGTGGAAACCATGGCGAGACGAAGCGCCCCAAGCCATGCCGAGGGTCTTTTGAGCCGTGTTCTTCTTCTTATTATTCGAGCTCTTACCATCACCGCTGTTAATACCGGAAGAAGATGAGCCAGGGGATATCGACTTCAAACTCCTTTTCGATTTCGAACCCAAGTTTAGGCTCATCTCGGATCCCCATAAATGGTAACTGATAATTGAGGCTTTTCAACCACAATATTATATATAATTAGTTCTATTATTTATAAGCATCAATAATTATTTGAAATAAAAAAATTAAATAAAATTGTAATTAGTATAGAAATTTAAAAAATGCTGAAAAAGTTACAACAATGGCACTACGCAATTAAAAGTAAACCAATTGTGCTTCAACCAGATATAAAAAATTACACAATCAATTATCACGACCAATTAAAAATAAATCAATTTTTTAATCAAATATATAAAATATATTAAGATTTATCTTAATATCCAAATTAAATCTACACAACCAATAAAAATATGACACGTGAACAATTTAATCTCACAAAATGTAAGCAACCATGAGGGATGATGAGCCGTCCCCATATGACAGTAAAAACTCGATAAATGAATATGATCGGGATCGGAGAAAAATATTTATTTAGCGAAATTATTCATTTATCAAAAGAAAATTTGAATATGTTATAAAGAGTTGGCCAGAGAAAATTATTCATTTGGCGAGATTATTCGTTTATCGAATATTCATTTATCGAGATTTAACTATACGTACGCGAGTTCATAAAATATCTCTAATATAGTGATTGTTCTACCGTTGGGGTCACATCAATTTTAATGTAGCAGTGCTACAGTAGCATATATTAATATTAAAATATAATAAATATTAGATTATAATGTTTTAAATTAAATATTACTATCTACTACTCTTTTTCTTAAATTGAAAAATAAATTTTTAGTTGGTTACATTCATTTATTGAATTGTTAAACCATTGAATTTTAATTATTTACTCAAATCAGAAAGACAAAATAAAATTCTAATTCATTAATAATATACTTAATTACTTATATTTAATGTATAATTTTAGTGAATATATAATTATAGCGATTTTGGTGTAACACGTATTATGGTGTACCACCATATTAATATTAATATATATTAAATAATAAATTACAATGGTTCATATCTCTTCTCTAATATAGAATTAGAGTGATTTTTGTGTCATACCAACTCTGATATGACACCATAATTATTATAATTTTTGTATAATATAATATAATAATAAGAATAACAATCTTATATATTGTACTAGATAAAACTTTTGGAATCCCATAATAAATTCATGATTTACCTTATTAATTTTTGAAGTTGAAATGCATAAATAATAATAATAATAATAATAATAATAACTAAGCTTCTCCGACATACCGGTATTGTGACTTCTGACCCTTCTTTTGATGATGCATTATGTACTTTTAATGCGAAAATGGATATGGACCTTTTGAGTAACCCGAGTGAGATCGCTGCCCCCAAACTCATGAAGAAATTGGCAGATATACATTTCGCACGGGTTACCCAAACGGTTGAATCCACCTTTCGCCTATCTTCTCGACAGATAGCGTTATGAAATTCGCAAAAGGAGGACTACAGTTCAGATTAGTATCCGAAGATTCTCGGACTCAAGACATTGGAGCACGTGCTGCTGCTCATATTTTTAGTAGGGTTAGAGCATTTATATTGTAAGAGTGGAAATCAATTGTTTACCATTTCACTAATTTCTCAGAACCCATGAATTTCTTATTTATAATAATACTAATATAATAATAATAATAATAATAATAATAATAAAGAACAATCTTATGCATTTGTGCTCAAAAAATATTTTGAAATCCTCTCATTTTAGAATTAGCGTATCAATTTCTAATTTTGATTTAATAATTTTACGTGGAAGTCCAAGATACGATATCTGGTGGTGGGGTTGGTGTGGTGCCGGTAGTAGTCAAGAATATTCATCATACTAAATAAAAGTTTGAAACCCTAGGATCCAATAACTATATTTTCAATTTTCTGAACTGAAAATACATGAATAGTAGTAGAATAATAATCAAAAACATTCTTATTCTTTTTGAGTATATGAACTACCCTCTTAATTTTCAATCTTTATTGCGTGGAGTGTGATAATGATATTAATATTAATAATAAAGAATATCTTATACATTGTACTAAATAAATATTTGAATTCCACAATTTATGAACTACCTTTTAAATTTATAATATTGAATGAATAAAAGTAATATTAGAATAGTAAATCTTATATATCTTACACAATAAAATTTCTGAAATTACCTAATTTATGAACTAGCATTTCAATTTTTCAAAATTAAAGACGCATGAATAATGAAAAGTGAAAATACATGAATCAAACATTAGATATAAATATTATTTCACCACAAAGTACTTACGCTTAGTTCCCGAGTTTTAATAAAGGAAAGGAAAGAAAGGGAAAGAAAGTTAGGAGAGAAAAGAAGAGAAAGGAAAGTGAAAGAAAATTGTATTTTGTGTTCTCGAGTTGGAAGGAAGTGAAAAAAAAGTTAACCATTTTGTTTTTTTCTCTCCAAATCGTTCCAAATCGGAAGGAAAGTTAGGAGGGAAAGTTTTCCTTCAATTTCTTTCCGTTTCTTTTCATTACAAAACTCAGGAACACCAAATATCTTTTCTTTCTTCTTATTTCCATCCATTTCCCTTCATTTCTCTCGTTAAGTTAAACTCGAGAACTAAACGGAAATGCAATGTTACAGAAAAAATTTAATCTTCAAAAAAGCATTATTTTTTTATTTTTTTCCGAATTATGATAATGTTGAAAGTCATTGCCAATAATATCTAGAAAGCCATCAACCAAGAAATCAACAACATCTAGAAGCCATCCATCCTTGAAGATTTAGTTGGCATGTTTGACAAGGAAGTTATGAGGTAATCAATGACCTCAAATGCTTGGAAAAATCTTCACCATTTACTCCTATAAATAGCAAGGCATTTGGTTGAGTTGTATCTCATCTCCAAGAGTGAGTTCAAAGAGTGAATAACAATCCAAGTTGAGATTGAGTGAGTTTGAGAGTTTTTCTATTTTGTGAGTTTGTATCTATTCTTGAGTGATAATAGAACAAATATTTTTCTCTCAAATCATTAGAAATTCACTATAATGATCCGCTAATTTCCAACAAGTGGTATCGGAGCAAGGTTTGGAGTGCTAGTCGGAAGTGGTAGAGGGCTGAAAATTTCGAGTTTTACAAAGGTGGTCGAAACTCAGTTTTGAGGATATCGTTAGATTGCTCGCGTCGAGACGAGTTCGGAGGTATTTTCGGAATACAAAACCGACGTCAGACGAAGCCGTACGGGCTGCCGAAAGAATCGTCTCAAGGTTGAAGATGATGAACAATAATTTCTACAAATAAATTTTCCAGAAATTACATACTAGTCCCTGAGCTTTTGAAAATTTTTAATTCAGTCCCTAAATTTCTGAAATTTTTTATTTTGACCCCAAAAATTTCAAAAACTATACTTTTGGTCCCAGAAGCTTTGTTAAAATCATGGCTGATTTTACGATCTCTATTGAGAAGCTCAATAACAACAATTATGGGTCATGGAGTACCCGTATGAAGTTTTACCTGCTCGGGCAAGACTTATGGGATATCGTGAACGGAACTGAGACAACACCACCAAGGGAGGCCAAAAGCACAGACACAACCTCCGACATCTCAACCTCAACACCGGTACGACCAGATGCTGCACATCAAAGGCCAGCTGCCGACCCTGATGCTTTAAAGAAATGGAAGGTTAAGGCAGGCAAAGCTATGTATGCCTTAACTGTAGCTGTAGAAGATGAATTTCTCCAGCAGATCAAAGATGTCCGAACACCGAAGGAAGCTTGGGATACATTAGCGGCTATTTTCGCGAAGAAAAATGATGCAAAATTACAAAGGCTTGAAAATGAGCTTTTGTCGATCTCCCAGAGAAATATGTCTGTGAGTCAATATTTCTCAAAGGTGAAATCTCTTTGTGATGAGATTTCTAAACTAGATCCTGAAAATGGCATTACACAAACCAGGATGAAAAGAATTATCATCCACGGATTGAAGCCGGAGTATAAGAGTATTATCACGGCAACTCTGGGGCCACCGAGCCTACTTTAGCAGATCTGGAGAATTTGCTCATTAATGAAGAGGATCTAGATAAACCCACGTCTAGTCGAGCAACCAATAGTGAAGAGACAGCCCTTTTCACTAATAGAAGAGACAATCAAGGACGCGGACGAGGACGTGGTCGTGGTCGAGGACGAGGACGTGGTTTCGGGAGATTCAATAGTCAAGAAAGAGATGTTCGAGGAAACCAAGATAGAGGTTTCCAGTCAGGGGGAGCTCGAGGAGCTCAACATAATCGAAATGGTCAGAACCGGTGGCAACAAAAGGATCGTCAAAGTGACGAATGTTTCAATTGCGGTAAGAAAGGACATTATGCAAAAAATTGCTGGTCCAAGAGAGTTGAAGGAAATGCAGCAACAACATCTAAGGACGAGGCTCCAGGAGAAGAAGATTGGGATTTCGAGACTTCCTTCTATGCCGAGGAGGTAGATACTACCGATACACGAGGAAAAGGCCCAAGAGAGGAATTCGCACTTACTGCGGTATGCGAGAAGTTAGTCGATTACAAGAATGATTGGATCGTTGACTCTGGTTGTTCCAATCATATGACCGGAGATGAGTTGAAACTTGTAAGTATGACCAAGTACAACGGAGATCGAGTTATTGTGACAGCTGATAACACACAATTACCAATAGCCCATGTTGGCAAGACACAACTGCCACAAAGGTACGGACATGAAGAAGTACAACTCGACAATGTCTATCATGTCCCAGGGATGAAGAAGAACCTGCTGTCAGTACCACAATTAACTGCTTCAGGTAATTATGTGTTGTTTGGCCCGAACGATGTGAAAGTGTATCGTGAATTGAAAGTCATAGGTACACCGTTCGTGGAAGGACCAAAAATGAAGGCTATCTATGTGATGTCAGCTGAAGAAGCCTACGTTGAGAAGGCTAGGAAAAGTGACACTGGAGACCTATGGCATGCACGACTTGGACATGTCAATTACGGCAAACTGAAGATTATGATGCAGAAGTCCATGCTGAGGGGACTTCCTCAACTCGAGATCCAACATGACACTGTGTGTGCTGGATGTCAATATGGTAAGGCACATCAACTGCCTTACAAAGAGTCAAAGTTCAGAGCAAGAGAGCCGTTGGAATTGGTCCACTCAGATGTGCTTGGGAAGATCAAACAAAAGTCAACAAGCGGTTATCAATATTTGATAACCTTTATTGATGATTTCTCAAGGTATGTATGGGTATATTTCTTGAAGCATAAAGATGAGGCTTTTGAAAAATTCAGAAATTCAAAGATACGGTAGAACGTGAGTTTGGAAGGAAGATCAAGTGCCTCCGTACTGATAATGGAGGAGAATACACTTCTAATGAATTCAACAACTACCTCAAAGAGTGCAACATCCGAAGGCAACTAACTTGTGCAAAAACTCCACAAAGAAATGGAGTAGCGGAGAGGAAGAACCGTCACCTAGCGAGACATGTAGAAGTCTTCTACATGCAAAGAATGTTGATACAATATTTTGGGCGTAATGCATGAAGACAGAGTCTATATCACCAACAGCTACCACAACCGAGGCCGAATTTATTTCACCATTTCAAAAATTGTATAATGTAAAACCAACGGTGAATTATTTTCGAGTGTTTGGTTGTGTATGTTATGTGTTTATTACAGATGAAGATCGCACCAAGTTCGACAAGAAAGTCATCCATTGCATATTCGTTGGATATGATGAACAAAAGAAAGGTTGGAGATGCTGCGATCCAAATACAAACAAGATTTATATCTCACGAAATGTTGTATTCGATGAGGCATCTTCATGGTGGGCAAACAAGGTGGCATTACCGGATACACATGAGTCGCAAGGAAAGCTAAAAGCAAGTTGCAGCTACATTCCTCTCAAGACAACAATGACATAGAAGAACCAAGATCCCCGTCGGATCAAGTTGAGGTACGGTCCAAATCAAGAAGCCCTTGGAGAACAGGTGTACATGAAACACCAGATGAAGTACAGACTAGTCAACCGGAAGAGCAGAACCTTCACAACCTCAAGTGCGAAGGTCAACCAGAGAAAGACGGCCAAATCCAAAGTATGTAGATGCCGCTTATTTGAAGTCAAAGAGCCAAGTACATTTGAAGAAGCATCAAATAGTGCAGAGTGGAGAAAGGCCATGGAAGAAGAGATTTTGGCATTAAAACAAAATCAAACTTGGAATTTAGTGCCAAAACCTGAAGGTGTTAGACCCATATCCTGCAAATGGGTTTACAAGTTGAAGATTCGTCCAAATGGTACAATTGAGCGGTACAAGGCTCGATTAGTTGTTCGTGGATTCTCTCAAGAGTATGGCATAGACTATGACGAGACGTTTAGTCCATTGCAAAGATTACTACAGTTCGTGTCTTACTAGCCTTAGCAGCAAGTAAGTCTTGGAAATTATGGCAAATGGATGTGAAGAATGCGTTTTTACATGGGGAACTTGATCGTGATATCTATATTGATCAACCCAAAGGATTTGTGAATCATGAAAAGCCTGAGTACGTGTGCAAGTTGAAAAGGCGTTGTATGGCTTGAAACAGGCACCGAGCATGGTACGGAAAATTCTTGAGTTTCTAATCCAAAGTGGTTATCATGTTGCCCAGTGATTCAAGCTTGTTCGTGAAAACTCAAGGAGGCAAGATAGCGTAGTCCTTGTATATGTGGATGATCTAATCATCACCGCGATGACGAAGACGAGATTCAACAAACAAGGGCAAACTTGTCATCCGATTTCAAATGAAGGAACTTGGTGAATCAAACACTTCCTAGGATTGAAAGTCGAAAGAAGGATGATGGTATATTTCTTGGTCACAGAAATATGCAAAGGATTTAATCGAGAAGTTTGGGCTAATCGATCGCAAGCCAATATCTACCCCAATGGAGCCAAACTTGAAGTGTGTGGCTACGATGGGAAAGACTTGGAGGACACAAGAATGTACCGACATATAGTAGGTAGTCTTATCTATCTAACTCTTTCCAGACCTGATATAGCATTCGCCGTAGGTGTTACTAGCGAGTTCATGCGAAACCTAAGAAGCCACATCTCAAGCGATCAAAAGGATCCCGAGATATGTTAAAGGCACAATAAATTGGGGACTTTTCTACAAGAAGGGAGTACAAAGCAAGGTCATCGGCTATTGTGATGCGACTATGCCGAGACCATGATACCGGAGGTCGACTACGGGATATATATTCAATCTTGGTTCGGGAGCTATATCATGGTGCGGTAAGAGACAACCTACCGTTTCTCTTTCAACTCGAGCGGAATATAGAGCGGGGCGATGGCGGCAAGAGTGTGCTTGGTTGACTCAACTCATGAAGGATTTGAATCAACCAATAGAAGATGGAGTTGCATTACACCGTGACAATGGCCGCCAGCCGTTTGGCCGAGAATCCAGATTTCATGCTCGGACCAAACATGTGGAAGTACACTATCATTTCTTACGTGAGAAAGTACTTAAAGGAGACATTGACATGAAGCCAATCAGACCGAAGACCAAAGTTGCGACATATTTACGAAGAGCTTACTCGCAACAAAGTTTTCGAGTTTCAAAATTACTCGGAATTACGTATCAAAGAAAGTTGACAATGAGGGAGTGTTGAAAGTCATTGCCAATAATATCTAGAAAGCCATCAACCAAGAAATCAACAACATCTAGAAGCCATCCATCCTTGAAGATTTAGTTGGCATGTTTGACAAGGAAGTTATGAGGTAATCAATGACCTCAAATGCTTGGAAAAATCTTCACCATTTACTCCTATAAATAGCAAGGCATTTGGTTGAGTTGTATCCCATCTCCAAGAGTGAGTTCAAAGAGTGAATAACAATCCAAGTTGAGATTGAGTGAGTTTGAGAGTTTTTCTATTTTGTGAGTTTGTATCTATTCTTGAGTGATAATAGAACAAATATTTTTCTCTCAAATCATTAGAAATTCACTATAATGATCCGCTAATTTCCAACAGATAACACATGCATTGCATGTGCACGCAGTTTAATATAAGAAATATCCAATAGATGGTTAATATTAGTTTTTTTCATATGGATTCGTCTTATGGAAAACACGTATTCTACAAAATCAAAAGATTAAGAGAAAAATTCTCACTCATTATTGAGTTTGTCAATTCAACTAGTGCTTAATGTCAACAACATATTTCAATCCCTTAGTACAATCATCACACAACAGTGCTTGGGGTTTATAGTCCCTAACAAAGCCTCAAATAAATCTTCAGCCTAACGGTGACAACTTAACACCATTGTTAAGCATTTAAATTAAACATTTCGAGCCAACCCTCCATCCGAGCCACAAACCCTAGTCGG
This sequence comes from Orobanche coerulescens, assembly GCA_033398695.1. Taxonomy (NCBI): domain Eukaryota; kingdom Viridiplantae; phylum Streptophyta; class Magnoliopsida; order Lamiales; family Orobanchaceae; genus Orobanche; species Orobanche coerulescens. Next base: position 180,566,364 of record CM065809.1, read on the forward strand.
AGGGTTATAGATGAGGGGGTTTGTCAGTGTTTTTGTAAAAATGCAAAGAAAAATCATAATATAGCGTATCTGGCACCACAAGATGAGAAATCCTCTTGATCGGTGATGAGAAACCCAACTTTTGTAGAAGAAGAACAAATGTCATCAATATTATTGAAAATAAAATACAACAGAAACGTGATTTGATTAAGCGTTAAATTGACAATGAGTATAGAATCTATTTAAAATGGTTGATTAATAACCAATTTAAATTATCCATTATTGGCGTACTACATATTGGTCATGTGGAATATTCTAACCTAAATAATACTTACCTTATTAAATTAAAATAGTTGATCTTTACGTCAAAATATTTTAGAGTATTCACTCGTCTTGATCTAAGTGACTGTGTCGGGCTTACAAACATAAAATTTATTGGGAAAACACCGGCAATATAACGTCACAACGAAAAATGCGGAACCTCGTTTGACGATTTCCCACTCTTCAATTGTAACTTCGTGATTGCCGACGAGTAGAGCACACAAATTACAACTCGACAATATAATACAAATGATATACCAAAAGCGATAAATAACGAGACACAATTTTAGCGTGGAAAACCCCTCAAGACGAGAGTAAAAACCACGGGACCGAAGCCGCTTAAATCCACTAATACCAATACACAATACACAATCGTCCCTAGTATAAACCAGAGGTATACAACACAATCGTCAAATACTCGGTAATAAACGTTCTTCAAGTATTTGGAATACAACAATAACAACAAGATCGAGAAAAGGAAACACCAAATTAGCTTACACAAAAAGCTAACAAAAATACCCGAACTTCCGGCCTCAAACCCTCGATCTATTCCGGTGAAAAAGTTTGCCCAATAACTACCAAGCTCTTGTCAACAATCACGACGATCCGATCGATATACCTCTGGAAAATCACACAAGTATTTTTCTCTCCTTCTTTTCTCTCTTGTATCTCCCTCTATTGCTCTCTCTATTGTGTAGGTTGGAGTGAAGAAAAAAAACGCAGCCCCAGCTGCTAAAAGGAACACCCAAATGCAGGGTTGACTTCGGGTGCCGCGGCCCGGATGTTGTGTGCCGCGGCACACTACAAAAATCTGCCCAGAAAAGTCGCGGGGGGGCGCGGCCCGGAAGGACAGGGGCCGCGGCCCAGAGTACAGCTTCGGCCCGCCTGTTTTCAGCACATCGGCAGGGGCCGCGGCCTGGCTGGCAGGGGCCGCGGCCCGGCTGGCAGGGGCCGCGACCGTAATACAGGACGGGCCGCGGGACGTAGTACAGGAACCTGGGCGCGCCTTTTGCAAAGTGTAGTGCCGCGACCCGAAGAACTTGTGCCGCGGCTCGGAGTCCAGTCGTCCGAGAAGGCCTATGTTTCGGAAATAACTCCTACAAATCTCTCCCTTTCCGGAATATAGGAAGAGTTCGCCATCCCGGTGATCGAACAACACACTTTCACCTTTTCTCTACTCAATGCCTTAGTTAACATGTCGGAACCATTATCATCGGTATGAACTTTATCAAGTTTAAATAAACCATCCTCCAATGCATCTCGGATCCAATGGTACCTCACATCGATATGTTTTGTTCTCTTGTGAAAAGTCGCATTCTTCGCCAAATGAATCACACTTTGACTATCACAAAGAACCACGTAATGTCGTTGTCGGAAGCCTAGCTCTTGTAAAAATATTTTCAACCATAAGAGTTCTTTACACGCTTCCACCGCCGCAATATACTCGGCCTCCGTTGTAGACAAGGCAACGCACTTTTGCAATCTTGATTGCCATGACACGGCTCCCCCTGCAAATGTCATCAAATAATCGGAAGTGGATTTTCGGTTATCTTCGTTACCGGCCATATCCGAATCGCAATATCCAACAAGCATCGCTTTTCCATTTCCAAATGTAATCCCCAATTTGGAAGTACCCCGTAAATATCTAATTATCCACTTTACGGCTTCCCAATGTTTCTTTCCCGGATTCGATAGAAATTGGCTCACCACTCCCACGACATGAGAAATGTCGGGCCTAGTACATACCATAGCATACATCAAACTCCCGACCGCCGAGGCATAAGGAATTTTATCCATTTCCTCAATCTCTTCCTTCGTCGTAGGGCAATCTTTGCTCGTCAATTTAAAATTGTTAGTAAGAGGCGAACTAACAACTTTAACTTTGTCCATGTTGAAGCGTTTAAGCACCTTCTCGATATATTGCTCTTGTGACATGTTTAATTTTCGGGCTGCTCTATCCCGAGCGATTCTTATCCCAAGAATTTGTTTAGCGGCCCCCAAGTCTTTCATGGCAAAAGACTTATTCAATTCTTTCTTCAAGTTGGCAATCTTTTCGGCATTCTTGCCAACGATCAACATGTCATCCACATAAAGCAATAAGATGATAAAATCATCATCTCCAAATTTATTGAAAAATACGCAATGGTATAGGGTCGTCTTTCGGTAGCCTTGCTCCCCCATAACCGACTCAAACTTCTTATACCATTGCCGTGGTGCTTGCTTCAAAGCGTATAGACTCTTTCGGAGTCTACAAACATAATCCTCTTTTCCTTTGATCTCAAACTCTTTCGGTTGCCTCATATATATATATATATATATATATATATATATATATCCTTATCGAGATCCCCATGAAGAAATGCCGTCTTGACATCTATTTGCTCAATCTCAAGGTCAAGACTAGCCGCTATACCAAGGACAAATCGAATCGATCCTATCTTCACAACTGGAGAAAAAATTTCGTCAAAATCAATGCCCTTCTTTTGACTAAATCCCTTCACTACGAGTCTAGCTTTGTATCGGGGTAGTGAACTATTTTCTTCCGACTTCACCCTATACACCCATTTATTTCTCAAAGCTCTCTTGCCTTTCGGCAACTTCACCAACTCGTACGTATTATTCTCATGCAACAAGCTCATCTCGTCTTGCATGGAATCTATCCAATCCTTCTTATTCTCATCCTCCATAGCCTCCGCAAAATATTCGGGCTCTCCCTCATCGGTGAGTAAAACATACTCATCGGCCGAATAACGAGTGGAGGGATGACGGTCCCTCTTCGACCGCCTATGTGGAACAAAAGATGGCATGTTCGCCATGGGTAGCTCGGGATGAACTCCATTGGTATCATCTTGTACCAATTCATCATTGTCATCGGCATCATGTTGTTCATCATTTTGGACGTCATCTCCACCGGGTGTCTCAACATGTTGTGGAGGAACGGGGTCCAAATCAATAAGATCATATTCATATTGTGGAGCCGACTCTCCATTCTCAACATCCTTCATCGTTTGATCTTCAACACAAACAACATCTCTCGACCGAACAAGCTTCTTAGTAACCGGGACATACAATCTATACCCGAACTCATCAAGCCTGTAACGAATAAAAATACATGGCTTCGTCTTGGAATCAAGCTTCGACCTCTCATCATTCGGAATATGTACAAAAGATTTACATACGAAAACCCGTAAGTGGCGGTATGAGATGTCTTTACCGCTCCACACTTTGTCCGGGACATCAAACTCCAAAGGAACACACATCGTCCAATTAATCACATGAACCGCCGTGTTCAAAGCTTCTCCCCAAAACGACTTTGGCAATCCGGCATGTGAGAGCAAACATCGAGCTCTCTAGACCAAAGTCCGATTCATCTGTAACACCCCAAACTAGGCGGATATTACAGTGCCGTGGACCCCCGACTGGGACCAACCAGGCTAATGAAAAGGAATGAATGACACAGGTAAATGTAGTACCGAACCACATTACAACATCAATTACTCCGATGAGGAGTTTTATACATCACACCCAGGATGATACTGAATACAAGTATATTTTATATGGAGATAAAATATACAACAATGAGAAACGGAATGTCTGCAGCGGAATAAATAAAAGAAACATAAGTGACTGAATAGACTGGGGCCCCCTACTAGTATCACTGGGACTCCTCGCCGTCACCGTGCTCTCCCCGTGCCTTAGCCTTGCCATGACCTGAAAAACAGCATCCCCCAACGGGCCGCCATACGTAACAACAATCCTCAAGGGTTGAAAATACACAATCATGATATATCTGAAATTATGAATTATCCTGTCGAAACATACGCAATCAAACATGCTATATGAATCGACTATCAGTACGGCTCAAAGGAATGGCACCACACTACGTCCGGGATGGAAATGTGTCCGTGCACAAGCCACCAACGAGTATCGATCGAATACACGTGTGGTCTTGTACCTAATCAGTCTCACGAAGCCATCAACTCGTGCACACCCAATGTGAGGCCACCAACCAACACACGACTATAATGTGCCCGACATGAAAATCCTACACATACCAACCGGCACGCCAGTATGACCCGGAATGCCACAATATGACAAAAGTGACAACGAAAATGAATAATGACTCACCAAGATTAAATGATGGTGAAATGAATGATAGCTCAATGAAATGATCGGAACCGTCATTCCTTATGACTGAGGTGATTATTTGACAATGACCAGTTTTGATATGGTTAATACAATGATGAATGAGTTACGATTATGAATGATCAACGACAAAAGGAATGAATATCCTTTTAACCGAGTAAGAATTAACTTACTCAATACCGATGAAGAATGTCCTTCCACGAACAACGTCCTAAATGAAATGTTGGTCGCTCGAACAACCTTGAACAACAATAATTACCAACAACCGATCAATACACGTATCAAATACGATCATAACCGACCCAAACATCGATACAACAATATCCGAACTCGTAGATGTACTCTAACGAAAACGTTGAGATACCTGTTGGTTAAAACCAAACCCAAATTATCGAACCAACTCCAACATGATTGATTCAAACCAGCAAAACATTATCAATGACATCAAAATTCTCATAGAAATCCACAATTCAAGTTTATAATAACGATAACTAAATCCCCAAAATAATCAAGTCTACCCCAAGGGTTCTTGAAATAATTCCGAAAATAACCATTAAATCCGTAAGAATATACTTATCCAAGGTAGATAATCCATATCCAACATATTCCAATGATAATCCAAGCTTACACGAAGAAATCGGGAGGAAAACCCAAAAATCCGAATTCTAGATCCAAGAGATTAATACCTTTGATTCGATGTGATGAAGATGATGAAATGATGATCAATCCGAAAGATGAGCTTGAAGATGATGATTGATGATTACACCTCGAAGAATCCTCTCCGAATCGCTCGAAATCGCCCAAAATGACCGAAGGAATGAAATGAGATGAATAAATGACGAACTCTGACTAAACTGTCCAATTTATAGTCAGTCCAGGTTAGCGTGCGCTAGCCCTTGTGCGTAGCGTGCGCTAACGAGTAATTTGGGTAGTCCAGTACCCACTGTCCGAACACGGTAGCGCACGCTACGTACCTTCTTGTAGCGTGCGCTACGGCCATATTACTAGCGTGCGCTAAGACCCATTATTAGCGTGCGCTAACGAAATATTGATGCCCAGCACTGGAGTCTAGAAAACTGTCTGACCTCTGATCTGACCCCGATAGCGCGCGCTACAACCATTGTTTAGCGTGCGCTAATATATCGGTTGCGTACGCTAACAACAACACATAGCGTGCGCTATGAATTAATCAAAGGTACCAAGAGCCACCGGACTCAACCTCGATCCGTCCCTAGCGCGCTATTCCACACATATAGCGTGCGCTACTACAACTCGTTAGCGCGCTACTTACCACTCGTAGCGTGCGCTACAAATATCTCACTGCACCCAAGACCTTCCGGATCGCAGCCTGTGGCAACCTTAGCGTGCGCTAAATCGAGTGGTAGCGTGCGCTACCTATACCCAATTAGCGACGCTAAAAGGAGTATGTAGCGTGCGCTACTCCTCACGCATACCGCAACGAAAATGACAATGATGATAAACGCGTACGAAACTCCAATCGATTAGTGATGAATGACGATTGATACACGATACAATTACTCAATGATGAATACCATGACCGAATATGAGTGACAAATGATCAATAACGAATGAAATTAATGAGTATCAATTCTTGAATGATAAATCTTGAATGATAATTATCAATTACAATCGGGTATTACATACACCCCTTAAAAGAGTTTCGTCCCGAAACTAAGGGTCAAACAACTCGGGATAACTCTCCCGCATACTATCCTCGCTTCCCAAGTAGCCTCTTCGACTCCGTGTCTAGACCACCGAATTTTAACCAAAGGAATCGTCTTATTCCTCAACCGTTTGATTCGCCGCTCTAAAACTCGTATAGACGCTCCTTATACGAATGATCGTCAGCGATTTCGATTCGTCGAATCAAGTATGTGACTGGTCGGCAACATACTTCCGCAACTGAGAGATGTGAAATACATTATGAATTCGGCTCAACGCCGGAGGTAAAGCCAATCGATAAGCTAACTCGCCTACTCGATCCAAAATCTCAAACGGTCCAATGAATCTCGGACTCAACTTTCCCCTCTTCCCAAAACGGAAAATACCACGACTCGGGGATACCTTGACCAACACATGGTCACCAACCTCGAACTCTAATGGTCGGCAGCGGTTATCTCGCATATGATTTCGCCGACTGAGTCACAACAAACGACTCCTGATCAAAGCTACCTTCTCACGGGCGGCTATAAGCATATCGGGCTCGGTGCCGATTGATTCTGATAAGTCATCCCAACACAACGGAGATCGACAACGACGACCATACAAGGCCTCGTAAGGTGCCATCTTAATCGAAGCATGCCAACTATTATTATACGTGAACTCGATCAATGGTAGTTGGGCTTCCCAATCGTCTTTCCAATCGAGGACGCATGCCCTCAACATGTCCTCTAAGGTCTGAATAGTCCTCTCTGATTGTCCGTCGGACTGAGGATGAAAAGCGCTACTGAGATTAAGCTGAGTTCCCATAGCACGATGAGCTGATTTCCAAAAATGGGACACAAACCGTCCGTCACGATCGGAAACGATACTTTTAGGAGTACCGTGAAGTCTGACTATCTCTTTGATGAACAGTTGAGCAAGTCTCTCGGGACCCCACGTCTCCTTGATCTCAAGGAAATGAGCTGATTTAGTTAAGCGGTCCACGATCACCCAGATCGTATTCATGCCACGACGACTCGTCGGCAAACTCGTGATGAAATCCATAGAAATGTCTTCCCACTTCCATTCGGGAATAGGAAGAGGTTTCAGCATACCCGCCGGCCGATGTTCAATCTTAACTTGTTGATGTTAAGCATCTCGAAACAAATTCGCGACTTCTCGCTTCATATTACTCCACCAAGAATTTTGTTTCAAGTCCTTGTACATCTTGCTAGACCGGATGCACAGAATAAGGGTAGCATGAGCTTCCTTCAAAATCGAGTTTTTCAACTCGTCATTCGCCGATACGCACAACCGATTCTTAAACCTCAAAAGTCCATCCTCGTGGACCACAAATCCAGGGCTTTCCCCTGAGCCACATCCTCTCGGATGCGCAACAATGATGGGTCCGAACCCCGATTCTCTCGGATTGCCTCCTCGAGTGACGATGAAATCTCTAACATACAAAGCCGCCCGAACTCGCCAAACCGGACCTCGATCTCGGGTCTAAGGAACTCCCGAAGCTCCTTCCGAATCGTTAAACGGGCAAGCATCTGCTCCCGAACGGACTTACGACTCAAGGCATCGGCGACAACGTCGCCTTGCCCGGTGGTAGAGGATCTCGATATCATAATCTTTGATTAATTCCAACCACTGCCTCTCGACGCATATTTAACTCCTTACGAGTAAATATATACTTTAAGCTCTTATGATCGGTGAATATCGATGTAACGCCATAAAGATAATGACGCCAAATTTTCAAAGCGAACACCACGGCTGCTAGCTCCAGGTCGTGTGTCGGATAATTAACCTCGTAAGGTCTCAATTGCCGTGAAGCATAGGCAATAACCTTCCCGTTCTGCATGAGTACACATCCGAGACCCTGTCCGGACGCATCACTATAGACCACAAATCCTTCCGTCCCCTGCGGCAAGGAAAGTACAGGTGCTGACATTAACCGGCTCTTGAGTTCATCAAAACTCCGTTGACACGTGTCGGACCACGTGTATTTCTTATCCTTCCGCAAAAGGTTCGTTAAGGGTTGAGCGATTCTAGAAAATCCTTCCACGAACCGCCGATAATAACCCGCTAATCCGAGAAAACTTCGGATTTCCTTAACGTTCTTCGGAGGTAGCCAATCCCGAATAGCCTCCGTCTTCTGAGGGTCGACACGAACTCCGTCTGATGAAATTACATGTCCGAGAAAAGTCACTTCGGACATCCAGAACTCACATTTGGAGAACTTCCCATAAAGTTGTTCTCGTCTCAACACGTCGAGCACTTGATGAAGGTGAAACTCGTGTTCCTCCCGGTCACGAGAATAAATCAAAATGTCATCGATGAAGACAACAACAAACCGATCCAAAAAGTCGATGAAGACCCGATTCATTAACTCCATGAATACCGCAGGTGCATTAGTCAAACCGAACGGCATAACCACAAACTCATAATGACCATAGCGTGTTCGAAACGCCGTCCTCGCAATATCCGACTCTCGAATCCGCAACTGATGATATCCAGATCTTAAGTCGATCTTGGAAAATACTGAAGCTCCCTGAAGTTGATCTAAGAGATCATCAATACGGGGTAAGGGATACTTATTCTTGATCGTCACCCTGTTCAACTCCCGATAATCAATACATAAGCGGAATGAACCATCCTTCTTCTTGACAAACAATACTGGTGCTCCCCACGGGGACGCACTCGGTCGAATATAACCTTTCTCGAACAACTCCTCAAGTTGGTTCTTTAATTCCTGCATTTCGGTCGGGGCCATCCGGTACGGTGCCTTCGATATCGGGACGTACTGTGCTCCAACTCAATCGTGAATTCCACATCCCTCTGTGGAGGCAAACCAGGTAACTCGTCTGGAAAAACATCGGCATATTCCCTCACCACCGGAATATCCGTTAACATTACTGATGATTTCTCGGTTTTGGCCATATAGCACCAATAACCGACACATCCCTGATTGAGTAACCTTACTGCTTTCATCAAATTAATGACTTTACCAGAACAGCCGGGATTACCTCCCTGAAACACACATTCGACTTCATCGTCTGAAATGATAGTGACCAAACGCTTTCGGACACTAATGATGGCATCATGACGATCCATCCAATCAATACCCAAGATAATGTCGTCCCTCGGCAAATCTACTACGATTAAGTCCGCTGGCCATACACGACCATGAAGCTGAATCGGACAATTCTGAATCTCACGACTTCCGATAATTCGTCTACCATCAGGTAGGCCAATGACATAAGGCTCACAACTAGTAGCACTACCCAGACGTAGTCTACTCAAACATGACTCGGAAATGAATGAATGAGATGCACCAGTATCAAAACGGGTACACGCAGGTTGAGATAGAATATCGAGTGTACCTGAGATCATTCGGGCCTCGGGATCATCGGTCTTCTTCATCTCATAAATTCGGGGCTTGCCGGCCCCCGAACCGGACGCTCCCGTCTGATAGCTCTTGGCTCCGCCTTTAGCTCCTGTCGTCTTGAACGACGCTGACTGAGTGGCCTGATTCTGCACCGCTGAATGACCTGGGGCTTGAGATGACGCCGGAGTGGGTTTAGAGTCCCTACGGCAAAAACGGGCCCTATGCCCAACAATCCCACAGTTGTGGCACGTGACAGACTGCTTCGGACATTTGGTGCTGAAATGACCCTGTTCCTCACAGTTGAAACAGGTGATGGCCGAACTGGCCGCTCGCGACTGAGATTCCGCGGGTTTAGACGCCGTGGGAGGTCGCTCAGAAAAAGTAGAGCCCGCACGTGGTTTCTTGAAAGTGGCACCGACTCGCCGATCGACACGTTCTTGGACTTCTTGCTAGCAGACGAAGGTTGCTGCTTAGCAATTTCCTTAGCAGTAAGCTCGTAGGTAAGAGCTTTCTCAATGAATTCGGCCAACGTGGTGCAATTATGATTAAGTAACTGAAGTCTCATACGGGGTTTCAGCCTCTTGCTGAAATACTTGATCTTGTCCGCTTCTGAGTGAATGATAGATGAGGCGAACGGAAGAAGTTCCTGAAATTTTTCGACAATGGCGAGAACATCATCATCCGCCGAAAGGTCGGGAGTGAGTAATTCCGACAACTTGGCCTCCCTGAGTGGGGCCGGATAGTACCTCTCCATCATGAGAGTCTTGAACTGATCCCAAGTACATGATCCGTCTGTGGGCTTTAACGATAACCACCATGAATGAGCGCTCTTACCGAGATAGTAAGCCGCAACTGAAACTTTATGCCCTTCAGGGCAATCCACCATAGCAAATAACTTCTCAAAATGCTCAAGCCAATGAACAATATCCGCCGGCTCAGACGAGCCCTCAAAGGTAGGTGGTCGCTGGCGAGAGATATCGCTAATGATATTGCTTACACCCCTCTCTTGCCTCTGAGGTGGCGGCGGAGGAGCCTGCTGATTTTGATTGACGGAGTTATGCATTGTCTCCATCAACTGAGCCATCTGGGTCATTTGGGCCATCATGCCCTGCATAAATGCGAGTGGGTCAACCCGGACACCCTCTGACTGAGCCGTGTCCTGCACGACTCCCCGACAGTGAATGATCGCGTCCAGGTGAATGAGTGGCAGCGTCGCTGCTCGATGAGTTAGCATTATTCCTGGCATTTGCACGTGTATTCGCACGAGTTCTCGGGATTCGGCCCGCTCCACGTCCTCGTCCTCCACGTCCTCTGCCAGCCCTTTCCATACTGAAGTGGAAAGTCATATGATGATTATATATCTCGCATGAGTATCACATTATGATTATATTATGAAATGATGAAAATGAGCATACGCGCTCAAATACAGCGATTACATGAATGATTAATTGACGTGACATGATTATCTGATGAAGTTACTGAAATGATTATCTTGAATGAGTTAACAAGATTAATGATTCGATCTTCCTGATCAACAACTGAACAATGAAATGAATGGACTGATTAATGAGTTAACCTGATCGTCCCGGTCAAAATGACAATGATGATTGAGGATTGTTAACTGATGAATTATGAATGAATGATTAATGCCAGAAATTATACCATGGCATTAGAAATCTTACAGTTCTTGGTCTGATTGGCTCGGCATTTGCACAGGTCACACGTGACGCGAAAGTCCAATGATACTAGTCCGATAACGATGATTTCAAATGAGACATGACTTGGAGGGTAGTATTCAAAACCACGCTCCGATACCAACTCTGTAACACCCCAAACTAGGCGAATATTACAATGCCGTGGACCCCCGACTGGGACCCACCAGGCGAATGAAAAGGAATGAATGACACAGGTAAATGTAGTACCGAACCACATTACAACATCAATTACTCCGATGAGGAGTTTTATACATCACACCCAGGATGATACTGAATACAAGTATATTTTATATGGAGATAAAATATACAACAATGAGAAACGGAATGTCTGCAGCGGAATAAATAAAAGAAACATAAGTGACTGAATAGACTGGGGGCCCCTACTAGTATCACTGGGACTCCTCGCCGTCACCGTGCTCTCCCCGTGCCTTAGCCTTGCCATGACTGAAAACAAGATCCCCAACGGGCCGGGCCATACGTAACAACAATCCTCAAGGGTTGAAAATACACAATCATGATATATCCGAAATTATGAATTATCCTCGAAACATACGCAATCAAACATGCTATATGAATCGACTATCGATGCGGCTCAAAGGAATGGCGCCACACTACGTCCGGGATGGAAATGTGTCCGTGCACAAGCCACCAACGAGTATCGATCGAATACACGTGTGGTCTTGTACCTAATCGATCTCACGAAACCATCAACTCGTGCACACCCAATGTGAGGCCACCAACCAACACACGACTATAATGTGCCCGACATGAAAATCCTACACATACCAACCGCACGCCAAGATGACCCTAATGCCACAATATGACAAAAGTGACAACGAAAATGAATAATGACTCACCAAGATTAAATGATGGTGAAATGAATGATAGCTCAATGAAATGATCGGAACCGTCGTTCCTTATGACTGAGGTGATTATTTGACAATGACCAGTTTTGATACGGTTAATACAATGATGAATGAGTTACGATTATGAATGATCAACGACAAAAGGAATGAATATCCTTTTAACCGAGTAAGAATTAACTTACTCAATACCGATGAAGAATGTCCTTCCACGAACAACGTCCTAAATGAAATGTTGGTCGCTCGAACAACCTTGAACAACAATAATTACCAACAACCGATCAATACACGTATCAAATACGATCATAACCGACCCAAACGTCGATACAACAATATCCGAACTCGTAGATGTACTCTAACGAAAACGTTGAGATACCCGTTGGTTAAAACCAAACCCAAATTATCGAACCAACTCCAACATGATTGATTCAAACCAGCAAAACATTATCAATGACATCAATAATCTCATAGAAATCCACAATTCAAGTTTATAATAACAACAATCGGAAATCCCCAAAATAACCGAAGTCAACCCCAAGGGTTCTTGAAATAATTCCGAAAATAACCATTAAATCCGTAAGAATATACTTATCCAAGGTAGATAATCCATATCCAACATATTCCAATGATAATCCAAGCTTACACGAAGAAATCGGGAGGAAAACCCAAAAATCCGAATTCTAGATCCAAGAGATTAATACCTTTGATTCGATGTGATGAAGATGATGAAATGATGATCAATCCGAAAGATGAGCTTGAAGATGATGATTGATGATTACACCTCGAAGAATCCTCTCCGAATCGCTCGAAATCGCCCAAAATGACCGAAGGAATGAAATGAGATGAATAAATGACGAACTCTGACTAAAGCATCAATTTATAGTCATCCGTGTTAGCGTCGCTAGCCTCATGCGTAAGCGTGCGCTAACGAGTAATTTGGGTAGTCCAGTACCCACTGTCCGAACACGGTAGCGCGCGCTACGTACCTTCTTGTAGCGTGCGCTACGGCCATATTACTAGCGTGCGCTAAGACCCATTATTAGCGTGCGCTAACGAAATATTGATGCCCGGATCGAGTCTAGAAAACTGTCTGACCACTGATCTTACCACGATAGCGTGCGCTACAACCATTGTTTAGCGTGCGCTAATATATCGGTTGCGTACGCTAACAACAATACATAGCGTGCGCTATGAATTAATCGATGCGATCCAAAGAGCTTTGGACTCAACCTGATCCGTCCCTAGCGCGCGCTATTCCACACATATAGCGTGCGCTACTACAACTCGTTAGCGCGCGCTACTTACCACTCGTAGCGTGCGCTACAAATAATCTCACCTGCAGTCCAGTACCTTCTGGACTGCAGCCAGGGCAACCTTAGCGTGCGCTAAAGCTGAGTGGTAGCGTGCGCTAACTATACCCAATTAGCGTACGCTAAAAGGAGTATGTAGCGTGCGCTACTCCTCACGCACAGCTCGCAACGAAAATGACAATGATGATAAACGCGGCACGAAACTCCAATCAGATTAGTGATGAATGACGATTGATACACGATACAATTACTCTGAATGATGAATACCATGACTGAATATGAGTGATAAATGATCAATAACGAATGAAATTACTGAGTATCAATTACTGAATGATAAATACTGAATGATAATTACTGAATTACAACTGGGTATTACATCATCCTCTCCGCCAAGCCATTAAGTTGCGGAGTCTTCGGTGGCATATTTTGATGTCGGATCCCTTGCTCTTTGCAATACTCATCAAAAATCATTTTCTGGTAAAACATCCGTGAAACATTCATTTTGAAAAGTGTCATTTTCAAATGATAAAAAACAGCTCATATATCTCAAAATGAATTAACATGACTACCTGTTCTTCTCAACCATCCATAACATTTCTCTCAAATGCACAATTCCGTTCCAAAATCTAACCAACATATGGATTCCCAAAATCATAATTTCTCAAGATCATCAATCCTGTCCGAACTCTGTCATCTCATAATGTAACGCATAATATCTTTCTGAATCTCAAAGCATCTCAATATTATAACTGCAAATATCTTCAATGCAATTCAAAAATCCAAATACTTACAGATCGTCAAGCCGATGATTCTCCGTGATACTGGCACATGTCTCAACTCTAGAAAATACTCGACACATATATTTTCAAAATACATATTTTGCAAACTCAGTTCAACTCGAGAACACAACACATCTCTTTCCAGGGAATCACGTTAACACCATTTGGAAAAGTTTACAATAATCACAGTACCACATTGGTAAACCACATAACACACAAGCCCAAGTGAACAACAAAAACACAGGGCTCCAGAATTCATCAATCAACAACTCGAATGATGCGAAAAAAGCACGACTCGACTCGACCCGACTGCCTAGGTTTTCTCAACCTAAGCTCTGATACCATATTTTGTAACACCCCCAGATCCGACCGGGAATATTACAGTGTTGTGGGCCCCGAGATGGAACCCACAAGGCTAAAAGATATTTTCGCAAATATTTCAAACGCCTAAGAGGCTAACGACGGTACTATCTTTTAAAAACATTCGAAGACTTAATAAAATCCGTTTATCAAAACCGTTGTAAAAATATCATTTGAAACCACAATGCCTGAAATGCCAAAACTCAATAGTTTAAAAATATACATTAAGCTATCGCTTACACGTACCAACAAAATAGTTTAGAAAATGATTGCCAGAGTAACCTAAGTTACCAGATACCAAAAGGCCATTTAAAAATACTCACGCAGCGGAAAAAGACAAACAATTAAAATACTCTAGCAGCGGAATACAAGAACTGATCAGGAAACTCAATACACAAATACATACTCTAGCCAGTATCCTTCGGGAAGCTCGTCTCTCCACGACCGCTACAACTTGACATTCTAAGAACCTAAAAAGAAAGCCTATGACGGGGTCAGCCATAATATCCAACAATGATAACCATCACATCACGTCAATAATTACATACCAGTGAGATACTAAGTAAGAATACTACCGATGTAATCTTACCGCCATAACTTTACGAAAACCCACGATTCGTATCATTAACAATAAGCTAATACCGAAATATATGTACTATATCTCAACAATGCCCAAGGTTCTCAAAATATTATCATAACTCACTGTTACGAAATTCACTAACTCTGTCCAACCCAATCCATCGGGTAACATCATCACATCTCAACACGATAATCGATTGTTCATCAAAGACAAATACCAAAGGAAATACGAAACATACCTCGAGATATGAAATGCCACGACGAAATCACGTCAGTCTAATCCAAGATCAAATCAACACAACATACGGACACGATCCTAACACAAGACCTACAAATGCATACTCATATGATAACGTCAATATGCTCACATCAATAACAACAATGTATACTTATGGCAAACCCATAACATACATATGCACAACAAAAACACATGGTAATCCAACGATCCAGCGGACACAGCTATAGATTCTCATGATGATCCCGTCGGACCAACGCATGGTGGAAATACCTGTCCAATGATCCAGTGCACACAGCTATAGATATCCCATGTTGATCCCGTCGGACTAACACATGGTGGACACATGACAACAATGCCCAACTGCACAAAACCACAGTACACAATGCACGACAACAATAATGCATGAATGCATGACAACAACGATACACGAATGTATCACAACATGATCGACCCAAATGACAAAAATGATTAAAATACTTGCTATGAGTCCTTTGAGAGCAATCTTGATATCTAAACCATCACCAGCCATTATTCTGAATATTCGACAATCCAAAATGTCACGGACGGTAGATAATTCATGTCTTCGTCTATACTACAATGTATCCTCGATACCAATTATACAAACAACAAATGTAAATCATGTACATTATGATTTAATTCCCAAAACTCGAATACAACTTATAATCCCAAATCTCCTGTGATTATGATTATTAACATTGCTATACAAATTATAAATGAATGAAAACTGAAACCGTTCATTAAATATTATAAACTGCGCAAGTAATAACTTGTCTCGATACCGATGAAGTCGTTACCAATTCCTTGCCGTCGCCTACAAGCTTCTCGGCCCCGATCAAAGCAATTCACGAACATTCTCGAACACGACCGCAAAGCATGGTTCTAATCACCGATCAATAATCTCAACCTAATGAAGTAATCAATTAACACATATTCGATAATAATCAATTCCTGATATAACCAATCAATCAAACTCAACGGCTCAATTCATCGATCATATACAAAACTAAAATAATCCAACTCAACAAATATGAACTCATATCTACAATACAAACCGCAACTCGATGATCATACTTAACAATCAATACAACCGATCAATAAACCCAACGGTTCCAAAATATTCCGATTAAACATAAATTCGAACAACCCGAATCAATCAATCATGAACTCATAACCACGATAAGTTTCCATAATCCAATAATCATATCAACGATCAACTCATCTCGATAAAAAGAATTACATAACACACTCTATTCCAAATTCATACGAATTAACACGATTCCTCCTTGTTTATAATTGTAAATTTCATAGTAGGACAATACTATCGGCATAATCGGAAACCCGAACTACCCAACTAGTTCAATACCTTTGAGAATCTTGTTATAAGATTAACTATCATCTTTTCGGATTCAAAATTGTTATCATGATTCCTATTTCGTCAAGAACATACGAATTCTACCACTACAATCAACATAGCATTGGTCTAAATCATCAATTCCATGATTATACTTACAAAAAACCATCATATATCTTATCAAATTTCCCTCTTTGATGTGATATATATACCAAGAACATCAAGAACACCATGATTCCATAATCATGATTATAACAAATGACATAATCGAAGACATATATCATTGTATCTTTCAACATATAATTCATATAGCCTCAAGAATCGTAACAACAACACTATAATCATATTCATATGAATCATTCATCAATAATAACATCAAAATCCAAATTAAAGGTGTAGAATTCATCAACATACCTCAAGAACATGACTAACAAAATCAAACTCTTCAAGAATCATCAATATCTTCATATCCAAGTCTCAAATCCGTGCTTCCAAGCTTATAACCAAGTTGGAAGAGGTTTATTCTCACTAACACACTCATAGGGACGAAGTTTGGAGGAAGAAATGGTTTTTCTCTCGTGAAGAAATGAAAGAACGAACTTTATTTTATAAATTGCATCGCTCATTAAGTACGTTATCACTCATCATTAATGTACGTAATGCTCCACACTACACCAAAACTAGGGATTTGTGACTGCCAAAAACAGTCACAAAGGGCACAAAAAGTCACAAATGATTGTCACATAAACAGCAGTCACAATTTATTTTGTGACTGTCAAAAACAGTAACAAAAAAGTCACAAGAACTTGATTTTCTGACTTTATAATCCCACTTTTTATGGCAGTCACAAAGTCTTTTAGTGACTGTCCGGGATGGTCACAAATTGGCGATTTTGTTACTGTCATTGACAGTAAGAAATATACAATGTTTGTGACTGTCAAAGATAGTCACAAACATAGCTTTTAGTGACTGTCCGGGACGGTCACAAATTGGCGATTTTGTTACTGTCGTTGACAGTAAGAAATATATAATGTTTGTGACTGTTTAGTGACTGTCCGGGACGGTCACAAATTTGCGATTTTGTTACTGTCATTGACAGTAAGAAATCTACAATGTTTGTGACTGTTAAAGACAGTCACAAACAGAATCAATCAGAATAGACCCAAAAACACAGCAAGAGATACAACCTGTTAAAAACACACAAGTCCACCAAGAGATACAGCCTATTCAATCAATCACAGCCTGTTAAAAACACAGCAAGAAATACAGCCATAATAATTTGGAACTGCTCCAAAATGCAACCAGAATAACTTAAACTCACAATACCACCGAGTCCACAATATATTACAAGTTTCATATATAATCCAAAGTACTATCAAGTCCACGACTTACTACAAGTACATACAAAAACCCAAAGTACTACCAAGTACACAAATTAATACAAGTCCCCAAATTAAATTACATTTCTTCGAGGAAACATTTAGGCCACACCACGAACCCACCGACAACTTCCCCAATAGTCGTGGCACAACCTTGGCTACCTAGATACAACAGAGTGTCATTGTCATCATGCTCCACACTTATAACACTAACCTTGCTTTCATGGTCCAGAATATTGCGCTCATGTACTTTTTCACCTTTGAGAGTTGGAACTACATCTCCTTTAGCAATGACCTTGGTTGAAATAACATCTTTAATAAGAACCCGGGATGATAGTGGCGTTCTTGTTTCAGTTGGAGTTGGTACGTGAAATGTTGATCGAGGTGAGGGCGCAGAAGTTTGTGGCGAAGATAACTTTTGAGAATGGTTGAATGCTGATATAAACGTACTAAGCTGATCTTGCATGTTGTAAACAACCTTCTCTAAGTGTTGATTACTGTTAAGGACCATGTCAATGTTTGACTTAATAGGTTGAATAGCCTTCACTGTACCCTTAGAGACTCGACCGACACCACAGGTCCTTCTTCTAGAATCCTTTCCAAAAATCTGTGTAAGTGCATCATCTTCCAAAGAAGCCTGGCTTGACGAGTCCTCACTACTACTGAACTCTTTAACTTTTTGCTATAAATTACATAATTCTCAACATATCAGAGATATATGACTGATAATAACATGACTTAAAAATCACATTTCAGAACTTACACATGCTTCAGCAACTTTTGGGTGTAATTCCCTAGTTTTTCGCTGTTTTCGCGACTCTAAGTACACCTCGGAACGAGTAGGCGATCGACGGTCTGGATCCGTCGCTTTCTACACATAAAAAATATAGCCAAATCAATACATATATAAGCTGAAAACAAGATCTTTCCTAGTACATTATATTATATATATATATATATATGTGTGTGTGTGTGTGTGTGTGTGTGTGTGTGTGTGTGTGTGCGCGCGCGCGTGTGCGTGTGTGTGTTTATATTAAATGCTCGTGTACATACCATTTTCATAGCTTTCTCGGCGTAGGATGTCCTACCAAGACAGTGGACATCATTTTTATTATCCCTGTTAGCTTTTAAAACACTTCTTTGTTGAAGCTTTTTGGCCGTTGCTTCATGTTCAATAAATGCATTCCATTGGCTGGTGCGAATATTTTCTTTCGGAGGTACGTGGTCCTTCAAATCCATTATTCCCGTAGCATCCAAATCCTTTAAATGCTTATGTCGCATGTTCCATCTCCATGTTTTTAGTTGTCCACCCATCTCTTTCAGAACATCTTCTTTCCTAAGAAGAGAGATATTAAATTCTCTGTAGAGAGTCGTCCACATATCGTCCTTAATGGCTTGATCAACTTGCCTCCAATCATCATACTCCAATCCTACTTGTATTTTTAATAGGACTAAAGATCGAGCCCTGAACTTATCCTTATTTCCAACTATCTGTCCTGTGCTATTAAAGGTAACGAGAGGTCGTTTATCTACAACTAATTGCCTCTCAACGGCAGATTCTTCCGAGTTGGGTTGAGTTTCATTTTCACTTTCTTGATGACTTGATGAAGCTGCCATTATCTGTAAGAAATGATTCATGATTGAAATTAGCAATAAAAAAGTTCACCCTCAAGAGGGATATAAATATCAGTTTATTAATAAACATCAGCAAATGAAACCACTGAATGTTTCAAGTGTGGTAAAAAAGGTCATTTTGCAAAAGACTGTTTTTCTAAAACAACCTCAGAACCCTCATACAAATTCTCAGATAGTAGTTCAACCAAAAATGCTTCAGTATACTCAATATTTTCAACCAAAAATGCTTCAGTATACTCAACATTTTCAACCAAAAATGCTTCAGTATACTCAACATTTTCAACCACAAATGCTTCAGTATACTCAACATCAGGATTTAGCAAGTTTCAACCAAAAATGCTTCAGTATACTCAACATTTTCAAACGAAAACTATTCAAAATAATCAAAAAGATTTTGAAGCTAAGTATAGAAAAGCTAAAGATAAACTTGCTATCCTTGAAGCCACACCCTCAGTACCTCAGGATGCAACCACCAAACCTGTTCAAGCAAAGAACAAAGTACTTGTGGCTGAAGCCTTCGACTGGGATGAGGAAGCTGTCTCTTCTAATGATGATGAAGTAAGGGTCAGTGCACCGATGGCTCTTTCACAAGATGACAAGCTAGCAGTGGGTAAAAGCCATGCAAGAAATGGAGAATGGGTCATCTAAAGCCATGAGGAAGAGCAAAGGTTAAATCTGTTTTCAAAATATAACAAGCTTGTTTCTGAATTAAATAAGTGTAGAGATGAATTACTTGTACTAAAACAAGCTAAACTAGAAAATGTCACACTTCAAATTCAAAACACCAAACTTGTGAAACAAAACCAAGCCCTTCAGGAGGAAATTAAGAAAGAAAAAGCCAACATTGCAATATCAGTTTATTAATAAATAATATACCAAAAATGCATATAAGATAGAGGACTAAAACTGCATTTTAATAATAGAGGACTAAACTGCATTTTTCAGAATAACATTGGGGCTCAATATCAGTTTATTAATAAATAATATACCAAAAATGCATATAAGATAGAGGACTAAAACTGCATTTTAATAATAGAGGACTAAACTGCATTTTTCAGAATAACATTGGGGCTCAATATCAGTTTATTAATAAATAATATACTAACTCGCTTCTCTCACAAACTTAAACAGCCCATAGAGTTAATTTCAAAATGCGGAATAGAACAATAATGAGTGCTTTATAGTAGTACAAAGTTCGAATAAATATAACAAAAATTCATATAGCGTACTAACAAAATTAGACATTTATTCATCTAGAAAATCAAGAATTTTCTTCAATTCTGGATTGTCATCTAAAGCAGATTGATAATGAGTTGGTGCCTCCAAGTCATCTACAGATGTAGTCAAACGTTTGGGGAAAAATAGAACAACAGACCACGGTCCATCCTTCGGGCTCTTTGCATAGAATACTTGCTTTAGATTCTGGAATGCACAAATAAATGGTTCGTCATTTATATGGTCTTTGCTCTTGAGCTTATCCAAATTTACCATGACCAAGTTAGTGTCTGCATCGACTGTACAAGTTGCCTTGTCTTCTACTCTAACCCAGTCACAGCAAAATGTTGTTACATTCTCAGTTACATAGTCTAATACACGAATTTGTCTTATAATACCATAATAAGTAATCTCAGCCTCAACCAAGTTTTTGTCCTTCGAACTAGCCCTGAAGTGCGTTAAAGCAGTAATTGCAACACCGCTGTTTTGTTTAGCCACAAGATTTGAATCATGTGCACTAGTTGAGAACATGTAGCCATTAAGACGATATCTCTTATATTCCTTAGCCACAAAATTGGGGCCGGTGGCATAACGTGCAAGCTTCGACGACACATCCTTAATTTTCAACAACTGAAATTAAAGGGCGTGCATACTAATTAGTCAAGCTATAATACTATTATCATTTATAAAGCTAGACTGAACTTATTGTTAGCATACCTCTTTTGCTACCCAATGCATGAATTCAATGCCTATATTCCGTGTACTTTTTCTTTTTCTTCCTGGATCGGATTGATCAAATTTCCTATACGATAAATAAGTGAATTATGACAACGAACATATAATAATTAACATTATTAATTTTAGATAAAGTCAGAAATTCTCACTCTTTCCAGTGGTCTATATCTTCATGTGTTTCGAAAACATATCGAGCTACTTGTTCGTACTGGACACTTGTTAGTGTCACTAACTTTCCATTCCCCAGAGCCTCCTCATCAGCAAAACCATCTGATTCATCAACAAAACATTCACGTATTTCATTACCTGGGTTGGGAATATACTCATTTGCATATATGGAAGCTTCTTCTGTGATATATTCCTCCGCAATAGAACCTTCAACATATCGTGCATTTTTGACATAATCTTTGAAGGTTTTCATCAACCGCTCAAAAGGATACATCCAACGATACCTAACCGGCCCACATTGGAGGGCTTCGTCACATAAATGCACCAGTAAATGGATGCTAATGTCGAAGAATGAGGGAGGAAAATACTTCTCCGATACACATGTAGCCTCAGCTATAGTAGTCTTTGCCGCCATAACATGCTTCTTATTGACAACTTTTGCACACAATATGGTAAAACACAAACTTATTTGCATAATAGCCTTTCGAATATCCTTATGCTTCCCAAAACAATGTCCAAATAAAAGTGGGACTAATTGCATAATTACATGCCAATCGTGAGACTTACACTATTTCAAATCATTAGTTGCATGATGGACACCTCTACGCAAATTAGAAGAGAAATTTGAGGGGACCTTCAACTCATACAATGTATTTAGTAACACCTTTCTTTCGTCAGTAGACAAAGAAAAGGCTCCGACCGGCATTACAGTCCTCATAGTTTTAGGATCTTCCTCCAGCCATAACGATCTTTTTGTTTTCAATGTACGAAGATCTTTTCGAGCATTTACCCCATCTTTCGAGTGACTCCCATCAATACATGTTCCCGTTATATGCTCAATAATATTTTTTTTCAGCATGCATTATATCTAGCACATGTCGTACTGAATGTTGCTTCCAGTACGGCAAATCAAACAATATTGACCTCCTAGACCAAGCCATCTTCACGGATTCATCCTTCAGTTTATGTTTCTCAGCCAAAATTTTAGGATGTTTACCCCTGAGAGCCTGAAAAACCAAGGAAGACTTCTCTTCAACTTCTGCCCCGGTTAGCTTTCCAGGAGCTGGCCTTAATTCAGCTCCATCTGGAAGAAAATTACTTTCCACTGATCTGAACTTGTGATTAAGTGGTAAAAATCTCCTATGAGAATGATAAAATACTTTGTGGCTGTTTTTTAAATATGTGGCTTCTGATTCCTCTGCACAAATGGGACAGCCCAGGTAACCATGCACATTACAATGTAAAAGTGCCATACGCCTAAAATCGTGAATGGCCCACAATAACATAGCCCTCAAAGTGAATGTCTCTTGTTTAAATGAGTCAAATGCCTGCACACCTTCAACCCACAAGTCCTTCAATTCTTCAACTAGTGGTGCCAAAAATACATCTATTTCATCACTTGGAGCCTTAGGCCCTGGTATAATCAATGATAATATAGAAAATTCTTTTTTCATGCATAGAGATGGCGGGAGATTATAAGGAACTACAAAGACGGGCCAAATACTATAGGTTGTGCTTAAATTACCAAAAGGATTAAACCCATCAGTTGATATTCCAAGGCGCACATTTCGACTTTCTTGAGCAAACTCAGGGTATCGCAAATTTGAAGCCTTCCACATTGAAGAATTGATCGGATGATGCATGAGATTGTCACCAACTTCTGCCCGAGCATGCCAGGTCATTGCCTCTCCTATCCAAGGTACTGTGTAAAGTCTCGACAATCTTGGTCCTAGAGGAAAATACCTAAGTACCTTATATGGTACATTTGTATCTCTTTTTATGTTACAATTTATATTTACTTTCTGGACATATCTAGATTCATTGCAAACCGGACATTTCAATTTATGCTTATGCTCTTTTCGATATAGAATGCAATCGAACTTGCACACATGAATAGATTTGTATTTCATCCCTAAACCCTTTAAGCTGCTCTTCATCTCTAGATAGGTATCAGGAAGTGTGTTATCCTTTGGAAGTAAGTCTTTCGCCCACTTTAAGATTTCTGTCACACTATTTCCTGACAAACCGAAACGGCTCTTCAAGTTGTGCAAACCAACTGTAGCATATAATGTTGTGTGCTCTGGGTTGCAATTATGATACAAAGGTCTCGCGGCTGCAGCTTTCAACTTGATATAGTCCTTATCCTGACTAAGGTCTTCTACGTCACAGCTATTATCACGTATTGAACTCTGATTAGCTTGATTCATGTTAAGTCCATAAGCGTCATTAACAAGGTCATTCAAGCTACTATGTTGCAGTGGATCACACTCTTTATGAAAAGGCTCGCTTGCTGGTATTTGATCAGGAACAAAAGGGAATTTTCTCTCCCCATGATAATTCCAGAATAAATAATCTTCTTGCATTCCCCACTTTATCAAATGTACCTCAACAATCTCCCAGTTCATATTTTTACCATTTTTACAACGCATGCATGGACATGAGATAAGATCATCTCCTAGATTTCTTCTCGCATACTTGACAAATTCTCTAACACCAATGACATACGCATCACCCAGGCTATTATTATTTTCACCCATCCATTCTTTATAAGGTGGAAACTCCATCTTGTTGGTTTATTTATGTATAATGTATTTGAATAATTACCAGATTAAATATGAGTCTTGTAATACTCAAATGTGCATCTAAGCCATTCACTTTTTAGATCATTGAATCATAAATGTTGCTGCTGCTACTACTATGTCATGTTATTAGTTTGTCAAGATTGCCAAGTTTTAGAGTATCTCCCCATTAAAGACTTTTATAACAGAAACAACACCCGTGCAAAATAACTCAAAAATTCATATTACCCATGTGAATTTCAAATTACCACACACTTAAAGGATTGCAGCTTCAAATTCAACAAGCACATAACGAGAAAACAACAAAAATAACTACTTCCAAACACATTTCAGCAGTTGTTGAATCAGGAAACAACAAAAATAACAACTTGCAAACACAGAATTCAGCAACTATGCAAAACAACGATTGATGCAAATAAAGAATTTGGGAAGAAATAGGAAACAAACTTCACGGCAAAAAATTAAAATCCCATTCTGCTCCAAAACAACAGTTAAAAACTAAGATTAAAATTTGATAAAAACACAAAGAATTTATAATCAGGAAACTAGAAATAGGAACTCACCAGATCAACTTCGGACTTCTAAATCAGCGGTTTAAGGGTTGAGTCCTGGCAGAAGGTTTCTCTTACGTGAGACAAGAAGATGACACCAACAAACGTACCACCTAATGTGCATATGATTTTATGGCAGATGATGAAGATGAAGATTTAGGGTTCTATGATTTGAGCTTCAAGAGAGTGGAAATGGGCGAGAAACTGAGAGACGGAGAGAGAGCTCTTCAGAGACAGAGATAGGAGGGAGAAACTGAGCTCCAGTGTAATGATAAAAGTCATACGATCTTGCTTAGGGTTCCAGCGCAAAAAATATAACGTTTTTAATAAATTGATTGTAATTAAAATTTGTGACTGCTAGAAACAGTCACAAAGTACATTATAATTTGTGATCGGTGAACAAATACAAATATTTAGTATTATGACAAATCAAGCTTTGTGACTGTTGGAAACAGTCATAATAATTGTGACAGCTATTGGCAGTCACAAAATTAGCGAGATAAAAAGTCATAAATGTCAGTTTTTGGTGTAGTGATAGCGTACGCTACACGTCCAACATAGCGTACGTAGCATCATCCCAGAACTCACTGACTTGTTTCGTTCACTCGCTTACGTACGTAATACTTCCGTCATAGCCTACGTAATACATACGTTGACTTGCTACAGTAAATCTCCACTCAACGTACGTAATGCACTACTCGTAGCGTACGTTAACCAATAGTTGACTCGTCCATGCACGTTCTTCGCCGTAAGTTTCCGACCACGGGACCCGCAGTCCCCCATAGCCTGATCTGTCCGATATGAAGTTTACGTGCGTTAACATGTCCGCTTAACGTACATAATACTGTACACCTTACGTACGTTAACTGTCCTACTTAACGTACGTAACCTTTGTGCATTAGCATACGCTAAGTATACATCGTAGCGTGCGCTAATGTGGCTGTACTTAGTCATTTTCAGCTATTCTTTTCCAACGTATCAACATACATAATACGAACATATGACATATTGAATACGTATACTACTTCCAATATTCTCATAAGATACACAATATCCTCAACTGCAATTGTCGGCCAAGTACGACAATTATACCAATACAGATGTCTGAGTCCTTCATTTATTTTATCCATACTGTACAGATTCCACGTTGTACAACATAACTCGGATAAAATAATATTAAACAACAGTAGTAGAAATTCCGGATATTACAATCTTTGTTAAAGACCGGTGGATAATAATCCTTCACATATATAAGGTCTTCCATCTTCCCATTCCATACGTGGTAGTTCAAACCATTCAAGTTTAGCATTCTACTCGTGTTGGCTTCCATCTTACAATTGAGATAATAAACAACCACGAAACAAAAAATCCGTGTCTCCGATACCACTTTGTTGGGACAACACCGGCAATATATAACATCATAACGAAAAATACGGAACCTCGTTTGACAATTTCACACTCTTCAATTGTTACGTCGTGGTTGCCGACGAGTAGAGCACACAAATTACAACTCGATAATATAATACAAATGATGTACCAAAAGCGATAAATAACGAGACACATTTTTAGCGTGGAAAACCCCTCAAGACGAGAGTAAAAACCACGGGACCGAAGCCGCTTAAATCCACTAACACCAATACACAATACACAATCGTCCCTAGTACAAACTAGAGGTATACAACACAATCTTCAAATACTCGGTAATAAACGTTCTTCAAGTATTTGGAATACAACAATAACAACAAGATCGAGAAAAGGAAACACCAAAATAGCTTACACAAAAAGCTAACAAAAATACCCGAACTTCCGGACTCAAACCCTCGATCTATTCCGGTGAAAAGGTTTGCCTAATAGCTACCAAGCTCTTGTCAACAATCACGACGATCCGATCGATATACCTCCGAAAAATCACACAAGTATTTTTCTCTCCTTCTTTTCTCTCTTGTATCTTCTTCTATTGCTCTCTCTATTGTGTAGGTTGGAGTGGAGAAAAAAAAAACGCAGCCCCAGCTGCTAAAAGGAACCCCCAAGTGCAGGGTTGACTTCGGGTGCCGCGGCCCGGATGTTGTGTGCCGCGGCACACTACGGAAATCTGCCCAGGAAAGTCGTGGGGGGCGCGGCCGGGGACGGGGCCGCGGACCGAAGTCTGGCTTCGCCCGCTGTTTCAGACATTAGCGAGGCCGCGGCCCGTGGCAGGCCGCGGCCGTAGTCTGAGGAACACAGCGCGCCTTTTGCAAAGTGTAGTGCCGCGGCCCGGAGTCCAGTCGACTCCGAGAAGGCCTATTTTTCGGAAATAACTCCTACAAAATTTAAAATAAATAAATAAATAAATAAATGTAAAACTTTTAAGTGAACGAAGACTTTTTATTTTTATTTTGTAACGAACCATAATATTTTTTTTTTTAATATCAAACCGTGACCTAATAAATCACCTCGTTCCAATCAAATAACCTTTTTCCTTATTGTATTTCAATTGGGTACTTTTGAAAATACACGTCACTCCAGCTTCGTCCTTAAGCTACCGAGAGAGAAGCTCAGTCTGATATTTTTCACTCCCGCAGGCAGCATCTTCCGCCGTCTTTCTATTCGCAACCATCATCCATTACCCTTATTAATCTGGGTAATATTATTTTCGGGTCTTCAAATCTTTCTCTTTCATGTTATTCTTTTGCGTTTCCTATTCGTTTATTTCTTTCAGTTACCCACCATGCGAATGAGGCTGGTGACGGGTCTGATTTGATTCGTAGTGTTTCTGAAAGAATTCGATGATTTTTTGTTCCGTTTTTGGAGTATCGATTGGATTTTGCAACTGGTTCCATAATTTTTGGATTCAGATGTTCATAGGTTTGTATTCGTTGTGGATTACGTTTTTTTCTTCCTTTTCTTCTTTGTTAACAGGTGACTGACATGCTGTTCTGATTTAGGTGATGATATTTCAATTTCTTTTGTCACGAATGGATTTAGGCATTAGTATGTAGGACCTCTGTGTGTGTGGGGGTTGGGGGTGGGTGGGGGGGTGGGGGGGGGGGAGTTGGGGGGAAGTTGGTTTAGTTCCAAGTTATTATAGGTAGTGATTTATCAGATAAATCACGTTATGGCTTAATTTAAAGCATATTATATGTTGTATCATGTTCAGTGATTCTAGTTCTGAGGCAAGGTTATGTACTTTTATTTTTTTTCTTTTTTTTTTCGATTTTGTTTTGCGAAAACAGGAATTTTATAAAAACTAAAATGAAAGATATACTATGCGCCCATACATCCTTTCTTTAAGAAATTGTAATAGTCTGTGTCGAGAATTCAGAACTAAGTTTCTTGATGTTATCTATTATGTGGTGGCGTTGTGATTGCATGATTCTGTCTGTCCGTAGTTTTCTGGGATGTATTGCTGCAATCTTGCATGGTTTATGACACTGAGTGTAGCAAATAGATGTTGGTAATAGAAAGTTAATGGTTACTTACTAAACATGGTGCAGCATACTGCTAGACCAGGCATTAGATTCTTTATGATCAGTGGCGGATTTAGCGGGTGCAGGGGTTCCCCCCCTCCCCCCGTGCGCACGCAGACACGCACACGCACACGCACACACACACACATATATATATATATAATATTTAGATTTGTGATTTTTATAATAGATGTGTATTTCGCTTCCCCAAATTAAAATTTTGGAATTATAAGGGTCAATTGTTAATATTTATGATGAGTTAATTTAGCATTCAACAATCGTATTGACCATTGAACAATATTGTATGTCAATTTCGTGATAAATGTTAGTTATTCTTTTGGGCATTAGTCATTTTTACATTTTCTGTTTTCGGTAACGTGGAAAACACATTCACAAGCTCCTTAGAGTCTGAGTTTCTTTCAAAATATTCCTGAAATCAGTTTTTTTGAAATGTTTTCAAGGTTTATACAGGAAAACTGGAAAAAAAAACGCCAAAATGACTTTTTGCACGTATTCAGTGGTAAATGGTGAGAATAGGGAAAATAGGTTTTCGGGTTTTAAATTTTATGTTAGTTATACTTGAGTCTCAATATTTACTTGTACACTTTAGTTCTCTTCTCTCAGAAATAGTTTCCAAAATAGGAAAACTGAACACAGATTCAATCTCTCAAAACACATCAAATGAAAAACAGAAGATAATTATTCCCTCCGTCCTAGCTGAAATGTAACTTTTTGAGAAAAGTTGGCGTGTTTTAGGAGAATGATTGGATGTGATAGATGTGCAAATTCTGTAAGTATTGATGGTGATTGTGTGGTGTACATTAAAAGTTAAAAAGTATTAAAAGTACGAAACAAACGGAACGCACCTGTACCTTCTATAAATTTCAGTGGCGTACAGAACCAAAGTAACTGCAACAAACCACAAGCTACTTTAGGATATAATATTTTAAAGGAGGCTCCATAATATGGAGAAGATAGAATGGAGATAGAATTCGAACAAAAATGACAAGTTCTGGTCACTACTGACATAGTGTTGGACAGATTCGGCATGAAACCGTTCAGTTTGTGGTTCCTATTTGTTGGGCCGTGCTCGTCTATGGATGAGAAAATCTAACTCATGCAATCTGCCTGGTACAAAAAATATCCTTGCAGAAGAAATCTTCTTGACTTGGATTTCTTTGCATTTGTTTTTTGGATTATAGCATCACTAAGTCGCGATTTGGATGGATGAGTTGTGACAATTTTCTTGAGCACAATAACATTGATCAGTCTTTAGTAATAGTCTGTATCCTGGAATTTACTTTATCCATCCCAGTTTTTAGTAGTTAAGTTCTCTTTGTATTCCTCTAGTTGGTATATTATGTTTGCGACTTTTCCGGTTTATATTTTATTCACCTTGTCCAGTTAGTGTACTCTGGTTTAAATTTCAAACCTTTTTGTCCTGCTGACTACATTATAGTTAATTGTCCTCCTTGCTGAAACTAGTCAGTTATGGAGCTGAACGCTGTGCATGATTCCTTTGAGAGGGCTACGAAGAGACAAAAACTGTTGTCGTCCAAATCCCAGGATTTCATCAACCAAGTCACCTTTGAAATCGAACAATCATTGGCGACTATCACACCGGATAATGATGCTGCCGTTTCCGTTAGAACGGTTCTGACCGAACTCAAAGCCAAGCTTCAGGACGTTGGCTCCCTCGTCAACTTAGAAGAACTCCAACGAGAGCTGAATATAAATCTCAGCAAGCACCAAAAGACCCTCGAGAAAATGCTACACCCTGACCTATCGAAAGCATGCAGGAAAGTCGATTTTGATTCCCACATTTTAAATCAGATTATCATTAGCCACTTCTACCACAAAGGCCTATTCGACATTGTGGACTGCTTGATCCAAGAAGCTAACGAACCTGAAGCCATTTCCCTGAGGGGCCAATTTCAAGAATTGCATGAAATAGTCAAAGCTATGAGTTCCAGGAATCCCGAGCCCGCACTCAAGTGGGCCACAGCAAACCGAGAAAGACTGGAGAAATCCGGTTCGGATATCGAGCTGAAAATCCACCGGCTTCATTTCATACAGATTCTGCAAAATCGGAGCAGATCGGAGGCACTTAAATACGCAAAAACACATCTCGCTCCATTTGCCCTCCATCACATGAGAGATGTACAGAAACTCATGGGCAGCCTTCTCTGGGCAGGAAGGGTCGACAAGTCCCCCTATGCTGACCTGGCGAATCCCGTCCATTGGGATAAGCTGGCCGATGAGATTGCGAGGATGTTTTCGGATTTCTCGGGACAACCTCTGAGGGACCCGCTGAGTGTAGCCGTGGGAGCTGGTGGGGAGGGATTGCCTACCCTGTTGAAGCTGGCGAACGTGATGGCGGGAAAGAAACAAGAGCTGCAGGAGCTGCAGATGTTACCCGTGCCGGTGGAGTTGGGTAAGGAATTCCAGTTTCATTCGGTTTTCGTCTGTCCGGTTAGTCGGGAGCAAGGCAGCAAAGAGAACCCGCCAATGATGTTGCCGTGCGGGCATATGTTGTGCAAGGAGTCGATCAATAAGATGTCGAAGCATACTCGTAGTTTTAAGTGTCCTTACTGTCCCAAGACTGCTTTACCTGACCAGTGCAAGCAACTATGCATCTAAGTATTATCGTATTGAATTTCCTGTCTTGGATTTTTTTTTTATTTTTTTTTTTGTGGAGATATTAGTTTTGCTTATGTTGCGTAAATAATATTCTCTTAAAAATATTTTGATTCACCAATTGAATTTCAATTTTTATCCTGGTTGTATATACTGCAGCTTTGAAGAGGATGATTTATCCTAACTTAGGGTATTTTTGACAGTTGAGTTGATGATCTAGGTGACTGATGACTGATAAGTTAGGTTATTGAGATGATACTTTGAGTACCATCCTAATAAGCTGACTTCTAAGTTTGGGACCGGGACCGGGACTTGGAAAACTCCCGTCCCGACCCGACCTGAGTCCGACGGGATTCGGGACTCCGAGTCCCGAAATTTTCGGGTTTGGAACCGGGACCGGGACTTGAGTTTTGGAAAATTTCGGGACTCGGGAGTCCCGAATCCCGATCGGGACTTTCCCAATTCCCGAAAATTAATTTCAATTTCAATTTAAATTATAAATTTAATTTTAAAATTCTAAATAAAAAATTATAACTCTAATTCCTAAAAATTGATATTCAATTCACAATTTGTGTGATTTGTTTATGTCGTCATTTGTTGGTGAATTATTATTTGTGTAATTTGGAACATGCTAACGGAAGAGAATATTTTCGAAATATTGTAAGAAAATTGATATATTCGGGTAATTTTTGGTCCCGATTGGGACAGTTTGGACATTCGGGACATTCGGGAAATTATAGGCCGGGACTGGGATCCGGACCGGGACCGGGATAAATATTTTCTCATTTCGGGATTCGGGACTCTCGAAGTCCCGAACGGACGGGGACTGGGATCATAAAATTGACGATTTTCGGGATCGGGACTTCGGGACGGGTACCCGGTCCCGTTCCGATTCTCAGCCCTACTTCTAAGTAGGGGTGGGCATGGGACGGGATGGACCGGGATTGGGCGAATCTCGTCCCGTCCCGAAAATAAATTACCGGGACGGGACGGGATGGGATTGCATATTTTGAAATTCATCCCGCACGTCCCGATCCCGTTCGGGTTCGGGTCGGGACCGGGACGGGACGGGATATCCCGCACATTTATTGATCTTGACAGAAACTGTGAAAAAACGAATGAGACAGCTATAAATTTTGGAATTATCAAATGAATGAGGTAGAAATTTAAAAAAAATTCAAACTAGTCATTCCAAAAAAAAGTGACCCCCAATATCCATTAGAAATTTAAAAAACACACTGAACAAAATAGATAGTAACGTAAACACGCACAAAGGACAATAGATCAATAATCCAACTGCATAGTGTATATTACATCAACACGTGAAGATAAAATTCAAATTGAAAGTGCAGAAAACATCAACTTAAAACTGAAACTTTGATGTTTCATACATCATACATCAATTTAGGGTTTACATGATATATAAAAAAATTGATTATATTAAATATTACGGGACGGGACAGGATTGATCGGGATGGTCCCGGTCCATCCCGTCCCATTTGAATAGTAACAGAGCGGGACGGGACGGGATGGGATTGCCATTTTAAGAAACTATCCCGTCCCGTCCGCTAGTTTTCGGGACGGGATCGGAACGGGATCGGGATTTCGGATTCAAGTGCCCAGCCCTACTTCTAAGCTAGTTTACGGCGTACCAAAACGAGACTTTTTAGATAAGTTCAAAAAATAAGCTTAGCTTATTAGATAAGTTCAAAAAATAAGCTTAGCTTATTTTTGCGAAACTAGCTTATATGTCATCAAGTAGCTTATGAGTTAAAACTATCAAATACATTTTTAGTTGAAGTTAAGTTGATGATGATGTGTGCTTTTGATGCCCTGAATTTCCGTTACACACACGTATATCACACTATGATCTGGTCTAGAGCTCATTCATGAAGACGGTAAATTTATATTTATTTATTTCTTGATGATTTGGTTTACCAAACACCAATTACTCGCTCTTTACAAATACAAACAATATAGTTCGAGGCAACAGTGTAAATTGAGCCAAATAAATTGTTGTTCGACAAAAAAATGTATATCACTAATTATTTCGATTAATTTGAAGCCCCAATTTGAATTATTTATCAAGAAAGAAATATCATTTGAAAAAAATTCAAGAATCTCTCAATGATTTATTAGACTCTGAACTTTTATCTACGTATATTTAGAGAAAAAAAATGCAAGTCAAGGTAATTAAAAATAAAAGAATAATATTTAATTTTTTTCCCAAATTTGAATAAAATGTTTAATTTAATATGAAAGCAAAAATGAAGTATCAGCTGATTCATAAGATTTGAATAAAATGTTTAATTTAATAAGTCTATACTGCTAGTTTTAGTTATTTGGATTTCCTTTTTTTTTTTTCATGGAAGAATTTAATAACAATTTGAAAGGGGGCAAAAGATGACCTACTTAGTTACAATACCACATCGGCAAATTAAAAATTTTCCGAGCCGTTGAAAAGCAGAAAGAGAGGAAAGGCTTCTCGCCGGGCTCATTAACAAGAGCTTGTAACCCATGTGGGGGCTTCAAGATGATTGGACTATGGAGCAGTTCATTAAACTGGGTCTTGGTTGCTACAATGCTGGTCCGCCCATTCCAAGTGGGGATATGGGTTATGTGGCTCAAGCGAAGGCATGGGCTTCATCGCCCCTAGAGTGGAGGGCACAGCGTCAGACTGGCCTCACAGTGCAGCGAAAACCTCCCGGTCCCTACAGTGGAAGGATAACGGGTCTGCGCTTCCAGGGCCCACTGAAGTTAGATGGGCTGGTCCAAATTGAACAATCATCTTTTTAACTGCCCAATGAACACTTATTATCTTTTTAACTGCCCAATGAACACTTATAAGTGTTCTTTGGCTTTTACAATATTAAGATCTAATCATTTATTTCTTTTACATATTAACTGCCCTTTGCTTTGAAATCTGCTTTAAAAAATATATATTATATTTTAGTTATGTAATATGTATCTTAACTTATAGATTATAATTAAAACTAATGAGTAAGTTAAAATATTTTAAATTAGAAGAGGTTTCATTGGAAATATAATATTGCGCCTCCAAGCTAATAAGTGAAATTCGATCAGGAAAATGAAAAAAAAATGACGGTTACATTATATCCATTAAAAGGATATGATTGGTTCCTAGTTGACATAGATGAAAATTAATATTATATTTATTTTTAAAACATTGATATAATATTTTTTTATAATTTTTAATGAAATATTTAGAAATACACTTATGGTGAAACATTTATATCAAAATGTGAGAAAAACAGTTTGTTAAAAAAAAGATGTAGTAGCGAATGCGGTGCACGTGATTTATAATACTATTGAATAATTTCATATATGAGTTGTATATTGTTATTTTCGTCAAATCATATCTTCAGAACTTATAATTTATTGGGAGAAATTTTTAAGTGATCATTCATAATAGTCAATAAATTCTAGTGAAGTATTGAGAGTCAATCATTTAACTTAATTTTTGTACAATTTATTTTCGCAATTGATTTGTGCGGTGATGATCTAATGCAAATAATTTTACTTCAAAATCAACACTTCATTTCCAGCATTGTGCAATAAATTCTGCACAAAAAAGTGCCATAATATTCCTTAACTTATGACATATGTTATTTATTAGATATAATATTTATTAATAAAAAAACAAAATAACAAGATATATAATTAAATATCATACTACTTTAAAATAATATTAATTAATTACAGTATAATGTCTATAAGTTAATGACACTGGGAACACATAAATTCATTAATATAACGAAATTTGCCAAATTGAAACTATAAAAAATAACTATATTACATAAGTAATCAATTTATTGAGTATTATTATTTATAAGATTTTGTTGTATATATTATGTCATTAAATTTATATGGGATCTCTCTTTTTTAGTACCAAACCATAAAAGTAACAAGTTATATATCCCCATTCATAAAACTATAAGTTTTTGATACCAAAATGTGTTAAAAGACTTTATTACCCTTAAAGTCTACCAATAAGAAAAAAAAATTAAAAAGAAAAGGAAGATTATTAAAACTAAACAACAATAAAAAAGGTCACAACTCAATATTGCAAAAACTCTCCTCCTCTCGCAAAAAAGTCTCCGTCGTGAAACCCTTCGCCGGCCAGAAAATGTCGACCTCACTACCACAATGAATCAAGACGCCGGAAGTTCGCTAGTGGCACTCCATCGAAGAGCAATTCGTCAATGAGCCGGTTAGTGTATTTCATTCACACACGATCGTGCCACGATGGTTGTTCATCTTCCCACGATCGTCTTTGAAGAAGATGAGACCATCGTGTACACGATGGTCTTTCGTGGCACGATGGCTACACACGACGGTCGTCGATCGTGTGTCTTGATGTGCTAGAAGTGCAAAGCTCTGCCTTGCACACGATCGGCCGCACACGATCGTTTCCGTCGTGTGAACCGTCGTGTGGCACACGATGGTCTTCACACGACGGGCATCGATCGTGTGCATGCGATCGTGTGCAAGGCGATTTTTTTTTCGTTCTCTTAAGCATTTTATCATATTCTTATGAGTTGTATGTCCATATTGCAGAGTTGCGTATGGAAGAGACCTACATTGCGTTTTGTTACACGTCAGTGAATCTTTACATACGGGAGGCGGTATTTAAAGAGATCATTGAGACATTAAGGAGTATGGGCCGCAATTCCATTTATTCTTGATCGAGCTATCGAGAGCTTGGACCAGGGGTCTGGGGCGCTTGATTAAAGTTAGGAGGAATGGGAGTTCAAATCGCCCTACATCACTTGATTGCTCGTCAATTGGAGGGTGATCAAATCCCCGGATGAGTCGTGGTTCCGAGGTTTGCGGGAGGACCATTCGTTTTACCGCCGTGATTTCGCCTTGATCACGGGACTCCATTTGGAAACTCTACCTTCCATCCCCGGACGACCATCTCCTTCCGTCAAGCGGTATTTTCCATGAGAATACTCCATGGCAAAAACATTAAGGTTAGTGTTGCGGAAGAGGTTCAATGCTCGAGATTTTGGTAGAGACATAAGAGATTATCTCAAGGTTGCCAATTTGCTTATCTACTACTACTTTATCCTATGCCGTGACGACATGATGGTCGAGACATGGGCATGGGCATTAGTGGAGGATTTCGAGCAGTGGGATATGTTTCCTTGGGGTTCTTATGCCTTTGGGGTTTTATCTTACTACATAGGCAACGTTGCCATGAAGGAGGGACAAGAGCACAAGGACTATCACTTCTATGGTCCTGTTTGGGCTTTACAAATATGGTCGTATGAGATGATTCCTGCATTGGGAGCATTGTGTGGTAGTCGAGATAAAACTGTCCAAGTCCCTCGGTGTTTGATGTGGACTACGAGGAAGATGTTTTGTGATTTCACTCATTTCTTCGACGATAAGGTACATAAATTTGTAAACGTATTTTCTCCTAACTTCACTCATCTCTTCAACATTATGTGATTGCCCATCTAATGGTATGCTTTAATGACTATTGTTGCAGCACAAAGTACTTCCCTCTTTACCGCATCTGGAGGAGGATGAGGCGGAGTATTACTACCTGAGCTTTGAGAATGGCTCGCCTTATGACGTTAAGTTCATTAAGCCTGTAAGAATAGCTGTGAGGAATAAGGAGGATGAGCCTGCGCCGATCCCGAGGAAGAAAGTTATGGATAGGTTGAAGAAGGCTGCCGGAAAATTGATTACATATGAGTCGGCACATAAAGTGTCGAAGCGACGCCGGCAGAGTACCCCACCAGTACATGGTGCAGAGACATCGGACCGGGAGAGGCAGCCAGAGAGGGTGTGTTGTGTCCACGGACTTCCTTGTCCGGACCACACCCAGGACACGAGCAGGGATGAGTACTTCGATCGCCGTTTGAAGGCGATCTTGTACGACGATTCTGAGTCCGGATTTATTGCTCGAGTTTCTCGCCGGGTGCTTTCTGGGATCGTGGATTTCTTCGGACCTATGCATAGGCGTTCTAGGAGCCCGGTACACTACTCAGCTGGGAGCCATGATAGGCCTCGTCATTACGCCTCGATAGCGGCGCCGGCGGAGGATTCCCGACCCTCCACGTCACTCGGTCTCGGGCGCGACACACCACCATTCTCATCGTCGGCTAGTCATCATTCGAGTCACCATTCTCGGGCCACCGAGTCACCATTCTCGAGATCCGCCTACCCACCATTCCGAGGTCCAAGGTCACCATTCTCGGATTCATCATTCGTTGAGCGGACTCGGCGGCCCCTTGATTACGAGCATCGGTATGAGCCATTTGAGGCGCCGTTTCAGAATATGGGACGATGTTCGATCGGTTTCGGGGACGAGCATCATTACGGTGCGATGTTTCGTAGTGAGGGTGGTGGTCTGGCGGCAACCTCCATTTCGGATCGAGCGGCCGATTTTGAGATCGAGCACCGACTGCATGCCTCTCGATCGTTATAGTTGTGAGAGGGATGCTGAGGGTGACGAAGATGGTGAGAGTGCCGGAACGCAGCATTTGGGTGAGCGTAGTCTTCCACCGAGAGTGAGTCGACCATCTGCTGCTCTTCGAGAGCCTTTTGTGGTTGCGCCTCCCAGAGATAGCGAGGCTCTGAAGAAGTTGTACCTACAGTTCAGGAGGGAGCAGCCACGTGATGCTATTGTCCGGTGTTTGGAGACTGGGCATGCTCTCACTCAGGCGTTATTTGACCGGATAGAGTCTAGCCGTGAAGACTTTGATGCCGAGGTGATCGTGTACACGGTCGTCTGCATACGTGGATACATCTTCCGTCGGATTGTAGCATCTGCGCAGGTTATACAGAAAATAAGTCCATGACTCGTCGTTCTCTATCGGACCGAGACCAACAGCAAGAGGAAAAACTTGCTCGTTCCCATCAAATGTGACGGCCGCAAATAGAGTTCCTTTATTCCTTCCCTTTAGGTGGGTCCCATCAACTATAATCACCGGTCGAAAGCACGTATCAAATGCCCTAATACTCTGTCCGAGTGCAACGAACATGTGGCGAAACACTCCCTCACGAGTCGTCTGCAAATCATAAATTGTCCCTGGATTACGCTGTTTTAACAAATACAGATAAGATGGGAGCCTCTGATACGACTCATCGAAGCCGCCATATGTATTCTCTATCGCTATATTCCTCGTCCGGAGAGCAAAGCGTATAGCATGTCAATGCCATACTCCCTACACATCTCTCGCAATCATCTCCTTTGGCCTCAAAGTGACCCCCTCACCTGGCCGATCTTTTAGCAAAATAATGGGCGGCAACCTCGAAGTGACCGATCGTGCGGCAAAGACGGTTCAAATCAGTGGTAACAATTGTGCTCCAATGTCAACTTAGTAATTCTCCAAATAGTTGCACCTCAATAGCACACAACCTAAAGCGACAATTTCTTCGCCCACTCTTACGGACAAACACTATACGTTTATCGGCGAACGATCGGTGATACACCGTAGCATGTTTTCCAAATGATACATTCCTACGGTTATCCTCAACTCGTCTTGAGCGAAAGGTGGACCCCACCTCTAGCCGACCAGAATAGGTGGAGGCCGCTCGACCCAACCCAAAGTCCCGCACTACCGGGTCCTAAATGGAATGATCCGATTACGCATTGATTGTAGATGCTCATGCTCGCTCGCAGATTGATGGTCGGATGAGAAGTTCCGACGACTCATAATCCTATCCATTTGGGCGGTTGGCGAACCCAAGCAAGAAATTCCGCAGATAGTGACTCAAGCAAGTCTTTACAACAATCTTCATCTTCGGATGTATGCACCTCTTCATCTTCCTCATCTTCCTCGTCTTCCTCATCTTCCTCGTATTGATACTCTTTGGAAGGCATGTCATAATTTATGTTGCCGGCTCTACTCGAGCCGCTACATCCCATATTAACCTCGGGAGTGGAGGAGCTGCTGTTCTCAACATAGACCTCGGGATCCTCCTTGTATTCTACTAGTAATCGAAGTATCTCGGTATCGCCCCTTAATAGGACTTTTACTTTGTTTCCTTTGGCCATGTGTCAAGTACCATAATTTGTAATCGGACTCATTTGGACCACCCAAACCCTCTCGATAACCCCACGAGGTTTGCACGACTAACTTTGCTCGTGTCGATATAGACAAAAAGGAGTCCCCGTCTACATATGTCGATCGCTCCCAATGACCACCGTGATGTATCAAAATACGCCGCCACGACATCGATTACAAAAAGATGAATAACTATTCGAAAAATGAGCGAACAATATTACGGTGCCTTGGACACGACCGATGCACACGGTCGTATACTGCAGTGCGATGATCGTGTGCAAGTTTACGTCCATGAACACGATCGCCGCACACGATTTTATACGATCGTGTTAAGCGATCGTGTACACGCGTTAGTGTTGCGCCGCGATGTTAAGGTCGTTGCGCCGCGATCGTTGCACCGCGATCGTTGCACCGCGGGCTTCCCATCGTGTGCAGCGATCGTGTCCGTAAGAACAGATCTGGAATTTTTTTTTAATCGTTCAAATAATGATATATACCTTCTTTATGAACTCAGAAGCACGACAAATGAAGTCCTATTTCAACGTCAACTTTTATTTTCGAACAATCTTGTGATTTCTATAAGATTTTTTGAGAGACCCTTTGTCAAAAATAAAATGGCTGTGTTGTTTTGATGTATATGTTTGTAGTTAAATTTTGGTTCCTGGACATTAATATCGATCGGAGGAGGAAAGTAAAAAGGAAAAAAGATAAGAAAAGTAGTTTAAATTAAATATATATAAAAAAAAGAGAAGTCAACTTTGAACACAAAAAGAGAGGACATTTTAGTCTTTTCAATCAAAATGGTACCAAAAACTTATAGTTTTATGAATGAGGATATAGAACTTATCAATTTTATGCTTTGGTATTAAAAAATTGATTCCCACAATTTATATTATGGAATACTAGCTCTTTTACCCGTGCACAGCACGGGTAGACACATGAGTTAGTGATAAAAATAATAATAATGTCTTTTAAAAAATTCCAATATATTATTATTTTTATACCTTCAACATTTTTAATAAGTATGTTTTCTGTTCATTTACTTAATACAGAAAATACATAATATAAATTGATACAAAACAAATTATCTCAATCAAGTGTTTAGTGAATGATTCAATGCATTTATGCATCACATTCATAATCCATCATGAGTAAACTGTCTTTTGCTCTTCATTCACCATTTCATCTCCAACACAGAAATATCACAAAATAATACTCCTCCGTCCACGAGAATGTGTCTCATTTTTTATTTTTTCGGTCAAAATAAATTTTGGTCATAAATTGAGGCCAATATATAGAAATTTAAAAATAATATAAATACTTGATAAATTTATCTTAATATATATGTACAAATATAACTTACATGAAATTTATATAAAAATATATTGATCACAATTTATGGTCAAAGTTTATAAAATTTAACCCTAAAGATTAAAAATTGGACATATTTTCGTGGATAGAGGGAGTATCTATATCAAATTAGAGAGTAAAATTTATTGGTACTATTAAAAAAAATTATTTTTTATTTTTTTAATAGCAAGAAAGAAGAAGAAAAATGCAACAAACCAAAAAAAATATTTGCAATTCATACTTCACTTAACAAATACATGTCAAAGAGACATAAAATTTTAACTAAATTTAGAGTTATGTCATTATCAAAATTATTTTCTTCACTACTATCAAATTAATTTATCACCATTTCTTTAATGAACTTGGACATGTAGTTGATTATTGATTATCTTGCAAATATAATTTATCACCAAAAATAATTTATCACCAAAATTTTATCGAATTTGGACATGAAGATTCATTGCAACTCAGCTTGTTGAGTTATTTTACCCATTTAAGGTCATATATTTAGCTAAAAAGTGTATCACACCCGAAATATAATTGACTTGAAAATGAAACAAATCCATATTTATTATACGACTGCGAAGATGCTATAACTTTGCAACTTAATATGCAAATAAAATGCTCAAATTTAAAAAAAGACAATGATAAATAAATATCCAGACAAAATATTTGGCACAAAATAATAAATAATTCAAAATAAATGGAAACAAAATTCAAGAGTATTACAGCCGACCGTAACATAATCGGGATTAACGTGCAGTTGATGATGAATTCTTGTGCAAAAATCATTTTCAAGAAATAAAAATACTATTACCTTGTGATCCTTCTACAACTCAATATCCATCATTATGCGAGGAATTGCTCTAACATAGAAACATGCCGCCATATTGTACTATTGTCTTCTTATTAACTAAGACCGTCAGTCGCAATAAAAAATTGCATGAAGCCATTTTAGTACAAATAAACTACTAAAAAGAAAGGAAAATATATACATTGCGGGAAACGCTTGGCCGCTCCTATAATCAAACAAACAACATAAATGTTAAACCATATAAAACCAAGCCACTTCAAAAGTTACTCCTGCTAGTTGTCTGCAATATTTGAGAAAATTGATCGTTCTTTTCCTCCTAATTTAAGAAGTTATTGGTATTTATTATCATGTGTGTCAACATTATAAATTCTTGAGCGAATTTTTCAAGCAAAATTAGCCAGATTCAACTTGTTCCTAAAAGAAGAAGAACTCAACCGTTTAAGATGAAATATATTATGAGCCTTCATTAAAGTATTTGGGTTCCTTATTCTCTGTATGGAGATGAGCAAAAGATCTAATGTTCCTTAGTGCTGCGTCAAGCATACACATTATTAGGGCGCAAAATATCATCAACACCAATTATAATTTGGTAATTACGGGACCGCATGTTGCTCGCTAAGTAAAAAAAAAGATTTGGGTATTGATGAACAAAATGAAGTGACTTGCAATGAGGTGCAAATTTTTCTTGTTGGTGTTATTTCTTGTGTTTTTTGTATAAATGTACATTGTCCTTTAAATTAAGAATGTATCTTTTTATAAGCATATTTTTCTTTCTTGATCTACTTTTTTAGTATTGAACGTAAATTTTTTGCTTTCTCGCTCTTCTTCATATTGTAGAAGATGAGGTCTCTGTTCCCAACGACATCCTTCGGTTCATCCACTATATTTACTATAAAAAGAATGGGACAATCACAAAAGCTAGTCTGAGGTTTAGTTTAATTACAATAAGTTCTCGTTATCTTTCAAAATTAAAAATAAGCCCCTTGACATAGAAAAATATACACACTTAAGAGGGTCAAGAGAGGCTGTTTCTAAGGTAAAAATAAACTCTAAAGCATTATTTATGATTTTAGAAAGATAATTGAATTTTGTGTAATTAGACTAAATCTCGGGGGAGGAAGTTGCAATTAACCCTAGAAGTACCAAATATGGACCAAATTGTAACTAATACAAATAATTATATCGCGTATATCAGTAAACTCCAAAGATATTGCAAGGATACTAAGATTTGTATTCGGATGCTTGAATACTTTTCCAGTTATTTTTTCTTTTATTTGTATTCATTGAGTAATTTGTAAATTTAAAAATAACTAATCAGTTGAATTTACAAATAGTCCCACATATTTGAATCCTTAAAAATCAACAAAAGGCAAGGGACTGATCTCGAAAATGAGAGGGTGAGAGAGTCGGGATGGTGACTTTTCAATAGAGTGGTCAAACCTCCCGGATTGATGGCACTGAGTAATATCCTTTTTGGCAAAATGAGGTTTTCACAAAACCTGTTAAAATGAATCCTAAAACATTAAGTAGCAAAATTTTTGAAAAACGCAGAGAAAAATTGGATAATTATTTACACTCTAAGTGATTAATAGTCACACAACTAATGTACTCCCATATCACAAACTCAATAAATGGAAGTGATTCTTAGAGAGGATTCTTAAGCTTTTTATATTCTTAAGCTTTTCTCACGCAGTCTTAAAGATATTCTTGCCATAAATCTTTGTAGGATGCCTCAAGTTGCTCTTCATTTCCCGTGAGTTCCCATATTACGACTCTAAACCCAGCAGATGAGCATATGCTTCATCACCTACAACAATGCACACCATTCATTATAAAATAAGTTTCAGATGAAGGACATCAAGAATATTCCAATATATCGATTTATTCGGGAGAGATTTAGCATATAATCTGTTGCATAACGGAAAAAATATATTGTGAAGTAAATTTATTTGGATTCTACCACCCATGGCTAGTGAAATTGAGATCCAAAATATGATTTCACGCTTAAACCATATGTTCAAAACTCAGTAAAGAGTCAAATATATTATGATCCAAAAATAAGAGAAAAAAAAGGACAAACAACCTATAAAAACAGAAAAGGTCAAGCCATGCCTCATTACAAAGTTCGTGCACAAGCGCAAACCTAGGTTGATTCACTTCATTACACAAGTTATTGTCTAAATATAAAAGTATCACATGCATGCTTGTAATGTCATCCACTAACGTGATACCGAATCTTCTAATGTAGCTTGTGTAATGAAATGAACAACCTAGCTTATTGTTGTAAAAATTACTAATGATTTTAGCCTAATTACAAAATAAAATAAATAAAACAATTATTTGTCTTTTAGAATTACAATACCCCCTTAAAATTGATATTACCTTACAATTACTGCTATTAAGAGCGAAAACACAAGTTGATATCAGAATCACAATATATGCATTCTAGTGTCCTCAAAGGAAAAC
Organism: Orobanche coerulescens; assembly: GCA_033398695.1. Taxonomy (NCBI): domain Eukaryota; kingdom Viridiplantae; phylum Streptophyta; class Magnoliopsida; order Lamiales; family Orobanchaceae; genus Orobanche; species Orobanche coerulescens. The sequence goes on from CM065809.1 coordinate 180,610,096, forward strand.
AAACACAAGTTGATATTAAGAATCTCAAGCATCATTTTAAATGACAAAAAAAAACTACTTGAAAAATCTACCAGCATAATGTTGAGCTACAGAAAAATGGTGGAAAAAATAACTTACAAAAAATTCTCGATAAAAGTTATAAATTAATGTGTAATAAAATGAAATAAAACCACAATGTTGAGAAAAAAAAATCTAGATTACTCAAATCAAATTACTTTCAAAAACCTATCATCTCTACTTTTATTTTCTTTCTTCATAATCAGATTTAATAATACAAAACATCGACCGAGTTGGTAAATTTTGCATCATTATCATCATCATCATCATCATCATCATCATCACCACTTTAAAGAGAAATGAAAAACAGCAATAAAAATTAGAAAATTAAAATAGAAATTCAAAATAAAAACAAAAAACAGAAAGTAAAATAGAAATTCAAAATATAAAATTAAAATCAAAATTTAAAACCAAAATGTACAACAAAATTTGAAATAAACATCGAAACATAAAATAATAAAGAAATTAAAAAAGCCCTCATTTTCACAATTTTCCTACATTCTCAATAAAATACGAAACTTAGAAAAGAAAAAATAAAACAGGAATTAAAAATAGAAAATAAAACCATAATTTAAAACAAAACTTCAAGACAGAAATTAAAACAGGAACTAAAAACAGAAATTAAAATAGAAATCAAAAATAGAAAATTCAAATGGAAATTAAAAATGAAATTAAAATAGAAAATAAAAAGAAATTAAAACAACCTTAATTTTCATGATTTCCTTTTCAATAGAAACAAAAATAAAAAAGAGAAGAAAATAAAACATAGTTGAAAATATAAATTCAAAGCAAAAATTAAGACAAAAAATAAAAACACTATTATAATAGAAATCAAAAATAGAAATTCAAAATAGAAACTTAAAACAGGTATATAAATTAAAATTAAAAAAAAAATAAGATAAAAAATAAAAAGAAATTAAAACAGGGAAAAAAATGAGAAAGGAAGATGAGGAAAAAGAAATGAAAAAATCTGAAGACAACTAAGAGGGTTGTAAGATTGCGAAGAAGGAAGAAGTGGGATAAGAGGAAAATCGAAAAAATATGAAGGGGGCGATAAGAAGGAAAAGATAAGGGTGAGAAAGGAAGATGAGGAAAATAAGGGATTTTTTTTTTTTACCAAAATAGGATAGAAGAGTTTGGGCGGAAAAATTTAAAAGAAAATGCAAAAATAAATAAAAAATAATTACAATATTATTTATTAGAAGGACTAACTATAACATTAATCGGTCATTTTTAATATTATTTTAATAATTCACTATACTAATTAACATACCTACTCAAATAATACTTTTATATGATTACTTTATTTTATATTTTATTAATTAGCTAGTTAATATTAATATAAAATATAGATATGATGTTAATTTATATTCAATTTAAATAATTTAATCTTACACTATAAATATATTGATATAGTTTAGTATTTTTACTATAAATTAGATTTATGTCGGATTTTTTTTACTCAAACACCCAATTTAGTGTTGTTGTGGACCTTGTGGTGTTTGAACTACTGGTCAGATTTATGTCGGACTTGATAAAATTAATTGAATCGAATCGACAGAAGATCTTTTAGGGTATATCCGTTTGCACGGACATTTTAGAACACTTCAATTAACTCAAATTCAATATTAACTTTAAAAAATTATCACCATTATAACAAATCTGGAGTATCTCAACGAATATACCGACTTTGTAGTTCTTTTTAGATCTCCTTCAATTTTTTTTTTTATTTTTTTAACAAGTGTAAAAATATATTCACCAAAAAGGGGGAAAAGGAAAAGAAGAACAAATAACACTATGAATAAATAAAGAAAGAGAGAGAGAGAGAGAGAGAGACCCGAAGACGGCATCAAGTGGACGTTGGGTGGCGTCCATCGGTCAAAGCATTTAATTCGAGTACTGTATTTATAGCGAAGATTGTGTTTTTCTCTTTTTTCATGGGGGACGAAAAGCCGGTGGATCATCCAAATCCAAAATCGAATCCGGATCCAAACTCGGCCCAGGAACCTCCATCTCCAGCTGTGCATTCGGAGGCAGACAAGTCAGAGAAAGTGGTAGGTAAAGACGGCATGGCCAGAGCTCCTCCTACATCGTTAGCCACTAATCCTTCTTGGTTTACTCCCAAAAGGTAAAAACTGCTGCTGACACCTTTACTATTTATTTTTTATTTTTATGTTTTTGTTCAGTCGAATCATGATGATTTACGTGTGATTTTCTTGATCAATTGTCGGAAGTATGCTGTATTGAGCGAAAAAGTTCGATTCCTGCGCGTTTCTGTTACTGGGTCTTCAGTAATTGTGGTTTTCTTGGTGCATTATTTTTATTTTGGGAACGTGTGATATAACTGAAGATTTTTTAAAAGATACTATCAGGGGCCAGGGCTATTTCAGATCATTACAACTGTTTTGGATGGTGAGAGGGGAAAGGAGCTGAGGGTTGACTACATGATCTCAGTGGGTTGTGTTGATTTTAAAAAAAAAAAAAAAAAAACAGGACTTTTCTATGTGTGAGTTTGTGCAACTTATGATCTTTCCCGCTGCGTTTGCGTTTTGGCAGGTTGCTTGGTATTTTTTGTGTAATCAACTTAATAAATTACATAGATCGCGGAGCTATAGCAAGTAACGGTGTAAATGGGAGCCGCAGAACTTGCTCGGAGAGTGGTATTTGCTCATCTGGTAATGGAATTCAGTAAGTTCACTAACTACATTTGATACTTCACACAATGTGATGCTGAAGGAAAAAAGGTGAATTGACAACTTATTAGTTAAGAACTAAATATATGATTAGAATGGATGGGCTAGTACTTAGTAGCGAACATGAAATGAAGTAAATCCCTTGTTTGGTAAAGAAAAGGAAGAGATACGGAAGGGGAAAGTAGATGCCATTATATTTTCTAATATATAATAATTTACCCAGGGGAGATTTTGACCTGAGTAACTTTGAGGATGGAGTTATATCATCTGCTTTCATGGTCGGACTCCTCGCGGCATCTCCAATATTTGCATCTTTAACCAAGAGGTAATACTAATATTTCATGTAGTGAATGCTGTGAATTTATGATGTCTTGAAATGTTGATCTCAGATTTAGATTATGGCTATTAAATGATCATAGCTATCTTGTATTTACCAAATACTTCCTACAACTATTAGGTAAATGGGAATAAAGTTCTCATAAATTCCTGTCCTAAAGTCTATTAAATGTTCCTTCTACAGAATTACGATTTTAAAATGTGAAGAGGTCTGGGAATTGAACTTCTGAAAAATTTCAAATTGCCTGATGGGCGTGGAATAATAAACTCATTTAGCTAATTATCTGACTTCTTCTTCTTCTTCTTCTTATGTTCATGAATTTGACAGTGTCAATCCTTTTAGACTTATTGGAGTTGGTTTGACGGTATGGACCCTTGCAGTTGCATTTTGTGGATTTTCGTTTAACTTTTGGTCCATTGCCATCAGTCGCATGTAAGTAAAAATACCTGAAATGGAAACAAATCTACGAAGCAGTTTCTTTAATGCTCTTTCTTCTTTAAATGTTTCTTTTATGCAGGCTAGTGGGCGTTGGGGAGGCTTCGTTTATAAGCCTGGCTGCTCCATTCATTGATGATAATGCCCCCGTTACTCAGGTCTTCTGTTCTTTCCTAAAGTCTCATGCACACGAGATAATTAAATTAGTATAGTATCCATGCTATGAAGTCTTCTCAAATCTTTATTCTTTTTTTGCTGCTAGATGAGATATGCTGTTGTTGATCATTTTGCTGTTAAATCACTTAAGGCCTGTATGTTACTGCAGTTTTCACTATTGAAGCACTATGAAGAAAATCGGCCTTGTCATGAGTTTATAACTGGCTTGAGTTTTAGTGCTCTTGTGCTTTTTGTTGAAAGAAAGAAAACACGAAGTAGCATTTTTTTTCTTTTGGTGTTCTTACCAAGAAAGTAGTACCTTCAGTGTTATTTATGAAGATCTATGTTATTCCAATTTCTAATATTGTATATTGTCCTATTTAAATAATGGAAATTGGGTTTTAAAAGAAAAGGCATGGCAACTTCATGGGTATTGTACTCAGGTCATCTATTTTTACCGGACATTGTTTTTTTTGTTGTTGTCTGCATTTGAAGTTTTGCATGTTGACTTTTTTTTTTCTCCATATAACAGAGGACAGCATGGCTTGGAGCATTCTACATGTGTATACCAACTGGTATTGCCGTTGGATATGTTTATGGTGGAGTGGTATCTTTTCAAAACCCATATCCATATGCGTCTGGTCTTATTTTTCTCTCTTAATTGTCTTTGTATATTACTTGTTATGTCCTTTTTTTGGGGGGTGCTTGTTTTATAGATGGGTCACTTTGGTTGGCGTTGGGCATTCGGGGTGGAGGCACTATTGATGCTCCCATTTGCTGTTTTAGGCTTTGTGATGAAACCGTTGCAGTTGAAAGGTCAGTACTGGGTAGACATAATGCTTTTGATTTCATTTTTATTGATCAACCATTTGCTAATAGGCTTGCTTATTTTCATGCAGGTTTCGGTCCGGCTGGATCTAAAAAAGCATTGGCAGCACTGGATGATGGCTCAGAAGATCAAGGTGCTGGATGATAATAATAGAACATTAATCCGCAAAGTGATAACTTCAAAATGTTGTCCTAATTTTTTGGGTTATAAACTCGTAATTGGATAAATGAAATATCTTCTAGATGCATCAGGTACCTGAATATTTTTGGTTATGTAGATGATTTTGAAATAAGCATTTCAAGAGGGATAATGTTACGATATCCCGCATCGGTTCCACATGAGTGTGGAAGGCTATATAAGTGGGAGTCAACCCTTTACGTTTGACCATGGTTTTAGGTTAAGTTGGGACTCCCTAGCTTATATGCCTAACAGATAGTAAGGTCACATAATTGAGTAAAAAGTAAAAACACATGTAAACGTATTATATAGAATCTTTGTAATGTTTTAATAGTAGATATATATTTCATACGTGTATTTGTTCTTTTTCTTTTTCCTTTCTTTATAAACTTCCATCTTAAGCTGCATGGACCTACAATAGTTTAATGGGTTCTCGTGTTTGTTGGGATATTATTTGCAAAGTTCATTTGTTCTTAGTTTCTTCTATTAGATAGAATTGTTCCATCACCCCCTTAAAAGATCTTATTAAGGTTGGGCGCAAGATTTTCACCAAGTCAATGTGGGACAATGGGACTTCAATATCTACTTCTTTGTTATGTTTTGTTTTTTTGGTTCTTGAAGAAACTATATATGTTCTTTGCAATTTGACTCATTCGTCTAATTAATGACGCATCCGTTCCGATTTCTTAAAGGTGGTGAATTTTCCAGAACGGAGGAGGTTGGAAATGAAATTTCAAGACCTTTATGGTGAGGAATTTCATTGAGTTAATATATTTTGAATAATCCAAAAAAGTTCAGTTTTTGGCTAAGATACGACGCATTCTAACTAATACCCCCCCCCCCCCCCTAGTAAGTACATGTCAGATTGGATCCAAAGTAGTTTAAAACTTAAAATTCATCCTTTCTGCTTAGCGAGTTTGTCATATTTCAGGCTGGGAGCTTTGACAATATTTGGGGAAGATATGAAAGCTCTTTTGGTCGATAAGGTTTATGTGGTGAATGTTCTGGGTAATTCATTTGTTCATAAGTTATATCTGAATATTGTTCCGTAACTTTGGTGAAAAATGACGTAAATAATTGTGCGATTTACTGATATTCTTCATCCTTGTTTTTTTTGAATGGCTGGTGCAGGTTATATTGCATATAATTTCGTTATAGGTGCCTATTCCTATTGGGGACCGAAGGCAGGCTATAATATATATAACATGGTAAGCACTCCATAGTCTTTAATGGCGCGTCATTCAAGTGTGACTATGCATGTGTAGTATTAAATAAAAAGAAATATTTTAACAAAAAAAATTCTTTTTCTAGTGTTAACTTAAACATTTCTTGTCTTCAGAGCAATGCTGATTATATGTTTGGAGGTGTCACAGCAGTGTGTGGAATATTTGGCTCGCTAGCAGGTGGTTTTCTTCTCGATCATATGACTTCGACGATATCCAATGCTTTTAAGGTGAGCCATTTTTTGGAACTTTTTACACATCATTTCATTATAATTCAAATTCAATCACATAATGCATTCTTTCTTGTCACTTCGGTTTCTGCTTGTAGCATTGTTTAATTGGACCACACGTGATTTTGTAGAGCTGGCAATTTTTAGCCTGACCCGACTTTTTGACGGGCCCAATCTGTGGTTTCAATGGCAAACATTCACCTTTTTCTTTTACCCGGCTTCACTAGGCCTGGGCCCGGCTACCCAGATAGTCTCGACGCAAATATAGTATACACTGTTTTATGAACCCTGATTTGTTTTGGGCCTTCGAAATGGCGGCCGGATGAACTTTGGATGGCCAGCCTGACCTCCCATTCGACCCGGCAGGCTAATGCGTGGCCCGGGGGGTGGGGCCATTTTCCAGTTCTATGACTTGGTATTTTCTAACAAGGCTACAAGATCTATACCACGCAGATCTATTTTAAACTATTTTCTTGTCCAGAACAAATTTATTGCTAATACGAATATGTGCTAGTTAAAATGTCATATATAAATTATTTGTAAAATTTAATATTTATTTGATTAACTTTTATGTTTTTCTTATTTTTTTTGAAGCACAATTTATTTTATTAAAATTGTTGGTGTGGCATACATGTGGGGTACCTGTCGGTTGAAAAAAAAAAAAGGTCATAAAAATCCCTTAAGCACATATATATAGTTGGCTTTCATCTGCTAATTGTTCTTACTAATTTGAAGTATAGCTTCTATCTTTGGCAACACTTGCTGGAGCTGTATTTTGCTTTGCTGCGTTCTGCTTTAAGAGCCTATATGCATTTCTGGCTCTTTTTGCAATAGGAGAGCTGCTTGTATTTGCTACCCAGGTATCTTCTTTTTCCCAACTATCTTATTTATTGGCGTTTATTTTGTGACATTGACGTATTTGGTGTGCATGAAATATGTACGAATTTCAGGAATGTGAAAATGTAACTGCAAGATGGCTTCCTGTGATTTTTTTTTTCCTTTCTTGGCTTATTGAAAGTAACAATGAAAATTCGTCTCTTCTACAAATTCACACTTTATTATTTTACCACTTTTATGAGTTTAACATTTTTAGTGAATACGGTTTTACTTTTCTAAACATCCATAAAGAAAGCATTGCTGCAATATACCGATTGTTGGGATAACTAAATTTGTTGTTTGGAATAGGAACTAGCCTCGACTTTCTCTCTCTTTCTAAAATGAAAAGTTCAGTCTCCCTCCATCCCTCCCTTCCCCCTCTCTCTTTCGCTCCCCTCCCCCTCCCCTCTCACCTTCCCCCACCTCTCCCCACCCTCCCTCCCTCCACCCGACTCGCCGCTCCCTCTTAGCCTTTGATTGTTATTGCGTATTTGGCCAAGAGATTTTTAAGTCCATATGTAGTGGCTGCAAGAATATTCTGCTTGTATATGCTCTTGGTAATTTAGCCTATTAAACTTTTTTTTCTTTAGCTTGGTTTAAAGTTTCTTTTTGGTATGAAATCTCATATACGACATTGCAGGCCCCTGTAAATTTTGTTTGTCTGCATTGTGTCAAGCCTAGTCTCAGACCGTTATCTATGGCGATATCCACCGTATCCATTCACATCTTTGGCGATGTGCCATCCTCTCCACTTGTTGGACTTCTCCAGGTTTGGCCCCTCTTAGTTGGTCTTAGTAGTTTATATATCAAAACATATTGCTACTTAGAAAAAAAAAAACATAGAACTGAAGAAAGTGAGGCCATTGGAAAACTTGCATGTTCGGCCGGGGAATGGGATTGGAAAACATAAAAAGAGTTTCTAGAAGCTTAGGAGAAAGAAAAAAGAAAAAAGAAACTCGATCTCGACATGAAAGTATGAATCCGACCCTGCTAGCTCTTGATGGTATTTATTCATTTATAAAGTTTTCACTTTGTGCAGGATCAAATTGATAATTGGAGGGCCACTGCTCTAATTTTAACTTCGATTCTATTCGTGTCTGCTGGAATATGGTTTATTGGTAAACTGCTTCCTTACACTCTTTTTCGTTTTATGTCAGTTAAAATTACAAAAAGCTCCAGTTATCTTTCAAAATTACAAAAGAACCCTTTAAATGCTTACAAACTCTCCCTTTTACGTAACAAATATGCCGGATCTTTTTTTTTTTTTTAAATAAATATATAAACCAATGTCGAGGGAGGTATTTGTAATTTAATCAAAAAAATCGACTAAACATCAGTGGTTGTTTCGGTGACCCCCACCCCCACCCCAAAAAAACTCCTTTATCTTAGGTAAAGATTTCTTTATCCCTATTTTCCCACAAAAGATGCTGTTTTAACCCTTTTGTCTAAAATACGACAGTCATAAGGGCAATATCCACTATATCGGCTAGAAATGGAAGGGTAATATAGACTAATTGAACCAAAAAAAAAAAGCTAAGAAACATTTTTTCCAATTACAGAGCTAAAAAAAAAAACATTTTTTTAGCGAGCCGAGACGGCGCTAAAAATCTCGGATTCTTATGGAACGTCTGGTAATTTAATCTCATGTATTTTGCAGGGGTTTTCCTTCATAGTGTGGATAGGTATAACGATGATATTGAGCATCCGATTACTTTGGCCGACAAATCCAATGCAACTCCATTGCTTTATGAGAAGACAACCGAAAGATCCTAGTTTTCTTGCAAACCACGGAATCTTGCACCCGACCAGCAACAAGGTTGACGTCTGCTGGCTTTTTCTTACACGCATGAAAATGTAAATTCTTCCTCGGTTCAATTTCTGTTCGTAGATGTAAATAATGGTTGCTGTTCTTTTTGACAGAAAAATCCATTATACTACCATTTTAGTAATGAATTGCAACAGAGTTCACAGCATACCTTTTTTTTGTTTTGTTTTAAGTTTCTATATTATAGCTACCGACTCTCTTTTTATGTTGCTTCTGACATTATGAAGAAAGAAAAGGTTGATTACAAAAGGTCCCAATTAAAGTTACAAATAAAGCCGTTGAGGTTTGTGTTTGTGTTTATCTTATAAATAGCTCCCTCTTGGCTGGCCCCTTTGAATGATGCAGTGTGTGATGCGTAAGTAATGCTGGTATGCGAATCGTGCAGCTCGAGAGCTCGACTTGCCTTGGCTCGTTAAGGCTAGAACGAGTTGCTCTCGAGCTCGTTTAGGTACCTGATTTACCAGCGAGTCTGTTCGAGCTCGACTCGTTAGATACGATGCATGAGATTTTTCTTAGAATTCTATTAGACGCATGATTCTCAGCTCGACTCGGCATGATTGTTAGGCTCGTTTTAGAGTCGAGTCCAACGAGCTTTTTTACTCGGTAATGTTATCTAGCCGAGCTTGATTCGGCCTGATAAAAGCTCGAGTCGGGCTCGAGCACAAGGTGTTGGGCTCGCTTGGCTCGAATAACAGCACTAGGCGTAAGCAAATCCAAGAGGTTATTTGTAATTCGAAAAGATTAATATTAGCTATTTGTATAGTAGTATAGTAGAAACTCGATAATTTAATACTCGATTATTTAATAAACTCTCTAAGATAATAGTTTTGGCCGGCCCCGACTCAGGGATAGGGTGCTAAAGTAATAGTTCGCTAAAATTATAAGATAATACATTTTTGATAATTTCTATAGCTCCCATATAAAATATAAATTAATAATTCCTTATATATTGTACATATTATAGAAATAATTTATGAAGGTTTCTTAAAAAATTATTTAATTGTATTTCTTTTTTGTTGGAATCAATTTCATCTTAAATCGCATCTCTAATTACTGTAAGAACTTCTAGTGTTGTATTTTTATATAGGCTCAACAATAAATTATTCAATATGATGGCGACTTTAATGTTCGCATATTTTGATTTTGTATTTATATAGACTTTTTTTTTAATGAGTATACACTGATATGTTCAACACATGATGCATAATAAGATGAGAGATTGAAGGGTTATTTTAAATTAGACCCTTCATTTGATATGTACATGCATTGTACAATAATTAAGTGAAAGTTTGAAAGTTGTTTGTAAATTAAGTATTTCATTATAAATTAATAAAATATTAATTAATATATAAATTAATAATTATTAATTTATCGATTAATTAATAACTCTTTTAATTAATAAATTTTGGTTGTCCCAACAGTATTAATTTATAGAGTTTCTACTGTATGTCTTTTATCTCAACCTAGGACCGTTCCACGTCTTGTCCCGTCCCGTGAAATAACAAATGAGACGGGATAGAAAAAAAGATTGGTGATTGTAAGATATAATCCTCCGTGGGCCTTATCTCGGATGGATGAGATAGAACGCGACGGGATGAGTTTGGTCCTGATAGGTTTAGTCCCGCATAAACAAGTTTAAACTATAAATAAAAAGAGTAAGAAATCTATAATCTTATAATTTTTATTTAAATTTACTATGCATTTACAAGTATATAATATATAAATGCAAGTCCAACACAAATCTAAAAAAAAAAGTTAAAAATATCACAAAATTCTTAAGTTTTTTTTATAGATATGATTCAGTCGCTTTAAAAGTGTAGACTTAGCATATACTCCATCCGTCCCACAAAATTGTGTTGATTTTGATATTTATTAGTCAAAATTCATAGACTTTCACCATGAATTACAACTAATATATAAAAAAAATTATAGTAATGTAAATACTTGTTTGATTTGTCTTAATGTGTATTTTTAAAATATTATTTTGTTATAATTTTTATTCATATATAATTGAAATTATTAATGGTCAAATGTGTATTTAGAGAGACCGATCAAAGTCAAAATAAGCACAATTTTGCGGGACGGAGTGAGTATACTATATCATCGATCATTATGTTTCTTTTACAAGAATTACTTAGTCGAACCTTATTATATTCCTTTAGTTTATTTGTATTTTACTAACATATATTTATTAAAAATGAGTATATTATTTCAAATGAAACTGTATGGATCTATCGAGATAGAATTTTTCCAGCATTTTATATTAAAGTCCCGTCATCCCACCAATTTCTGGGACGGAACCGGAATGGGATGGGCTTTTCATTTTTTTTTTTTTTTATCCACCCTATTCATAAAGCCTGTATTAATTTGTCTTTTTTATATTTATACCACAAATTTTAATACAGCCCATAAAAAAAATACAGCCCACAGTTTGTCCCTTCCAACCCACCGGCCCAAACCAAACAACCAACCAAACCCCCTCCCCCTTATATAAACAACTTCCTCTCTCAAGAGCCCAAACATCTGAGAAAATTTTTGGTCCAAATCTATTTTTATTATATTCTTTGAATTTTCTAAAACAGGGCCGATGGCACCAACAGCAGCCATGCTCATATTATGTCACCACACAAGACCAATGCAACATGCATCTCAATCACCATCATCACAGCCCAGTATGGTTTCCTTAATTGGATCCTCGTTAGCAAAATGGGCCTCATATGTGATTGGGCCAAAGGCAAAAGAGCTCTCATTAACTGATGATCTCCCTTCTTCTTCCCCTCAGAAAACATGTCGAAACTGAACCAAGAGGATTAATTAATAAAAATACTTTGTTTGTCCCAACGATATTGAGACATTTTTTTTGGACATGGGATTTAAGAAAGTTGCGTTTAATGTTTTAAGTGTATTATAATGGTATAGATAAATGATTCAAAAGTACAAAACTAACTTCTTTCCTCAAGACCAAATAATATTAATTTTACACAAAATAGAACGCTCCTTATACTTGAGACGCATGCATAAAATAATATTATTTTAAATATTTCATTTATCCACTTACATTAAATTTAAAATATAAGAGGGTATTTTACACAAATGGACCGTTGGCCGACCACCCTAGCCGTCCAACCGCCGGTAGTTGGCCGACGACCGGCGACAATCAGTAGGCCCTGGCCGATCGCCGACCGACCATCGGTAGCCATTGTCATTTTTTTTTTTTGCTGCCAGCAGTCGACAACGAAAAATTAATATTACCAAGGGTATTCTAACCATCGTCGACTACTGCCGGTCAACATCGGCCAACTGAAAAAAATATTACTAACTGATAATTCAAATTATCGACAAGTATCCTAAATTATCATATGGCAACAGTTTATCTGAGTATTTCGACCACTGAAAACCAACATCGACTGTCTTATTAACAAAATTACGGTCGATAATTCAAATCAACAACCAAATAAAAAACCAAAAATACATAAACAAAAAACCAAAATATACTAAACAAAAACCAAAATTACATAAATACACACGAAAGGGATCAAACCCATAGCAGCACAAAAAAAAAAAAAGAATTAAAAAAGAAAAAAGAAAATTCGATAGCATATCTTATTTCCAGATCTGCGCCACAATTTGTATATCTTATTCCCACCTTGTTCTATTGACTTCGAAAGCAGATAGAAAAGCACTGAACCAAAAGGAATTGGCCGGCAGGAATTTCAAGTGTGACTTCCACCTTTGTTCGCTTGGTCTTGGAAGAAAAAATATGTTTAGGTGGGAGAAAAAGGAAGTAGAGTTTGACTTATATAGTAAGGATATTATATTATAGGTGTATTGAGTAAAAATCGTGTTTTAGATAGTAAAAATAAAATTATTGTGTTTTGGGTAAGTCAATCTTTTTACTTTGTATACTTAAACAATTACTCTTTTCGTTCCTCAAATTTGTTCTTAAGGATATTCAATGCCGATTTTAATATACAACAGTTGAGTACATTATGAAGTGTAAGATAATTGGAGAAAGAGTCACATTATCATAGTGTTAAGTTAAGTTAATTGGTGTCTATCGACTATTATATACGAAGGCATATATATATATATACACACACATAAAATCAATATTTAAAAAAAAATCAAAAAATTTAAATAATGACACATGTCCACGACTCTTTTAATAGGAGTATATATGGATCATTCTCCAGACTTAGAGTGGGGGAAGTACCTGCGTGTCACGGGATGCCCGCGACCCCAAGCGGTATTACCTGATCAACGGCCATTCATGGGGCCCACTTGCAGCTTTGTGGGACGCAGAGCCTCATCGCACTTCAAGTTATCATCTATAGTGTAGGGCTTTACTTTATTTTTCCCTTGTAATAGCTAGTTAGTGTTGTAATAGCTACTTAGTGTTGTAATAGCTAGATAGTGGTTGCTCAGCTTTTCAATATCCACTGTTGTCATTAGCCTTTATTTTTCTAAGCCTATTATAGGGGGGAAGAGTGTACTGAAGAGTTGTAGTACGAATTGGCTAGTTTGCTGAAACCCTCCTATCCGTGTATGCTTGTAATCATTGTTGCCTATTGTAATCGTTCATTGTATTAATACAAATCGATTTTCGCCTTCAATTTTGCTGTGCCACTAAAACGCCTCGGCGTGATTGCGTCGCATTAGCACCAACGCTCGAACGAGTTAGGCGGACGTAGTCGGGTAAATTGACTACTAGCCGCACGGTGCGCGTACATTATATACAAACTATAAGCGCCCGTGACAGTGGTATCGAGAGGCCGTCAAGGTCGAAAGAATGGAATCGGGTAACGAGACGGAAGTCCCTAGAAAGCAGGGCAAGAAAAAGGATGACGGAAAGAGGAAAGAGGCCGAGGCCTCTAAAGCCCAATTCGATAATCTAGAGCAAGAGTGCTCTAGATTGAGGTATGTTGTCGAGACCTTGGAGGAGAAGGTCGAGACCCTCGAGGCGGAGAATGAAGACCTCCGAGCCCAGTTGGGCGAATGCAGAGAAGTCTGCCGAACCCTTGCAGAGGCAATGGGAGCCAACAATACTAGTGAAATGAGACGCGAGATGGAAGCAATGAGTATCCAGATTGGATTGCTTCAAAGAGCAGTGAACAACACACCCCATGTTGCTCAAGAACCTATTACGAGAATTCGGATCCCCGAACCAAGTTCCTATAGTGGAACCCGAGATGCCAAGGAAGTCGAGACCTTCTTATTCGACATGGAACAATACTTCCATGCCGCTAATGTTTTGGACGAAGCGAGAAAGGTGTCAACCGCCACAATGTATTTGATCGATGATGCCAAATTGTGGTGGCGCACCAAATATGCGGACATTCAGGCTCAACGAGTAAGAATTGACACTTGGGAACAACTGCGAGAAGCCATCAAGCAACAATTCTTCCCAGAGAATGTTGAGTACAATGCAAGAAGGGCCTTGCGAGATTTGAAGCACACTGGTCTTATTCGAGATTACGTGAAGGCATTTTCGACACATATGTTACACATTAGCGATGTGTCGGAGAATGACCGGTTGTTTACGTTCCTGGAAGGGTTGAAACCATTTGCTCGTACTGAGCTTCTGCGCCAACGAGTCACAGACCTCAGTACCGCCATGGGAGCGGCAGAAAGATTAATGGATTACACGTCGGAACCTCGAAAGGATCGTCCCGTAACAACAAACATGACACCGTCCCGAAGTGTAATGCCAAGACCGTTCAAACCTAACTTGAGTCGGAGTGTAGGGGATCGGCAAACCTATACTCAAGGAAGTTCATATGGGAGCACGAATCGTAGCAAACCTACAGAAGGTCAGCAGGCCCCTTCCCAACTGATCGTTAAATGTTTCCTATGTGATGGGCCTCATTTTCTCACTAATTGTCCGAAGAGGCAACTTTTGAGCGCCTTAACAAGCGCCGCAGAATCGAGTTTGCAACCGAAAGAAGAGTTGCAAGTTCCAGATGAGGAAGGAAGATCGGAAGATGAGGAAAACCTTGGGGCCATCAATCAATGGTGCAACTCGTTGACCCATCAGGTGACAGCTAAGGTAAGAGTGCCGACAAAAGCTAGAAAACCCGTACATGCTCTCACGACAGGTGGTCCCGATAAGAAAAAGAAGGGATTAATGTTTGTTGATGCTAAAATCAATGGGAAAAATATTCGTGCTATGATAGACTCGGGTGCCACCCATAATTATCTGGCGAGCACCGAAGTGGAGAGACTTGGACTGTTGTTAGAGAAAGGAGCGGGTCGAGTTAAAGCCGTAAACTCTCCGGCAAAACCAATAGCGGGGATTGCCAAGGCTGTTCGAATTAAGGTAGGAGCCTTCGAAGGTAGGGCCGACCTATCTGTTGTGGAGATGGACGACTACAAATTAATAATCGGGCTCGAGTATATGCGTGACACTCAAACCCTAGTCATGCCGTGTGCCGATGCACTCTTGGTTTTGGGGGATAAACCACATATTATCCCAACAATTAGCGCAACCCAAGGGCAAAGTAACCTATCAGCATTACAATTCAAGAAGGGATGCAGGCATGAGGAACCGCCCTTCCTGTGCGCCTTGCAATTCGAAGAAGTAGAGGAGTTGTCAGGTCCTATCCCTGATGCGGTGAAGCACCTCCTAAACGAATTTGAAGATGTTATGCCCGACGAATTGCCTCGGAAGCTTCCACCTAAGAGGGCGGTCGATCATGAGATCGAGTTGGTGCCGGGTACAAAACCTCCTGCCCGAGCCCCTTATCGTATGTCGCAACCTGAGCTTGTGGAGCTCAGAAAGCAGTTAAAAGAGATGTTGGAATGTGGTATGATCCAACCGGCGAAATCACCGTATGGAGCTCCTGTTCTCTTTCAGAAAAAGTCGGACGAAACTCTGCGATTGTGTTGTGATTATCGTGCTCTAAATAAAATTACGGTGAAGAATGTGTATCCTATTCCGCTCGTAGTGCATTGCTTCACCGCCTCGGTGGAGCGAGTACTATACAAAAATCGATCTGAGATCAGGTTATTGGCAAGTTCGCATCAAGGAGGGAGATGAGGTAAAAACGACGATTGTCACACGTTACGGGGCCTTCGTATTCTTGGTCATGCCCTTTGGCCTAACAAACGCCCCAGCAACTTTTAGCACCTTGATGAATCAAGTTCTCCAAGGGTTCTTGGACGAGTTTGTCGTGGTATACCTGGATGATATTGTTATATACAGCCGAACCTTGGAAGAACATGTGGAACATTTGAGAATGGTTCTTACTAGGCTTCGTGAGCACGAACTATATGTTAAGCTGTCGAAGTGCTCATTTGCCCAGAAGCGGATCAGTTTCTTGGGTCATATCGTTGAGTGTGGCAATATTCGTATGGATCCGATAAAAATACGAGCAATTCAAGAATGGAAACCACCAACCGATGTACATGAAGTAAGGTCATTTCTCGGGTTGGCGAATTACTATAGAAGATTTGTGATGGGGTATGTCGGAATAGCAAGACCCCTAACCGATTTGACGAGAAAGACGGAAGTTTGGAATTGGTCACCGGAATGCCAAAATGCCTTCGACAACTTAAAGAAGGCCATCCTAACAGACCCGGTCCTCGCACTACCGGATCTATCCAAACCTTTTGTGGTTGAAACAGATGCTTCAGATATTGCACTAGGAGGAGTTTTGGTGCAAGATGGCCATCCTGTTGCCTTCGAGAGTAAGAAACTTAAGGATGTCGAGAGGCGTTACACGGTGCATGAGAAAGAGCTTTTAGCAGTGGTCCATTGCCTTCGACTTTGGAGACATTACTTATTGGGGTTGCCGTTTATTGTAAAAACTGACAACACTGCTGTTAGTCACTTTCTATCCCAGCCAAAGCTTACTGGGAAACAAGCGAGATGGCAGGAACTATTGTCCGAGTTCAACTTTGTGATCGAGTATCGTGTCGGTTCTAGTAATCAGGTGGCGGATGCCCTGAGCCGCAGATCCGACCTGGTTGTTCTACAAGTGCTGGCAGCACTTTCCTCGAGTCAGGTGACCACTCCACTAAAAGATCGAATACGAGAACTAATGGGAGCCGACGCAGCGGCTCAATGTTTGGTAAATCTTATCCGCCAGGGTACAACACGAAGATTTTGGCTAGAGGATGGTCTCTTATGGACCAAGGGGAGACGACTCTATGTACCTATAGGCGGCGATATGAGGAAAACTATTATTGCGGAATGTCACGACACTCTCTGGGCGGGCCACCCAGGAGAGGAGCGCACTGTGGCCTTAGTTCAACGAGCTTACTATTGGCCCCAAATGCGGGACGACATTGAGATGTTTGTCCGCACCTGCTTGGTGTGCCAACAAGATAAACCTGATCGACAAAAGAAGGCAGGCTTGCTGGAACCACTACTCATTCCTGTCAGGGCTTGGGAAAGTGTTTCAATGGATTATATCACCAGTCTACCAAAAGTTGGGGATCTTGATGCCATTATTGTTGTGGTAGATCGGTTCTCCAAATACGCTACATTCATAGCAGCACCCAAGACAGTTTCGGCGGAAGAGACAGCTCAGCTCTTTTTCAAGCATATTGTTAAGTATTGGGGACTGCCGAGGGACATTGTTAGTGACCGAGACACCCGGTTTACTAGTAGCTTTTGGACCGAGCTCTTCAAACTACTCGGCTCCAAGTTGAATATGAGCTCTAGCTTCCACCCACAATCTGATGGCCAAACTGAAAGATTTAACTCAATGCTGGAGGAATATCTTCGACATTTTGTGAGCACTAATCAGAAGGACTGGGTGAAGCTCTTGGATGTTGCTCAACTGTGTTTCAATGCTCAAAAATGCTCTACCACCAATAAGAGTGCTTTTGAAATTTGTAATGGGCAACAACCACTCCTCCCGCACAATATTGATAATGTTCCACAAAATGCCAGGCCTACTTCGGCACAAACATTTTCCCTTGAATGGGAACAAAATCTTAATTTGGCCCGTGGCTACCTGGAGAAGGCTCAAAAGCGGATGAAAAAATATGCTGATCTTAAACGCCGCTTTGTTGAATACTGTGTAGGTGACAAGGTGATGGTGAAGATACCGAACCAGAGTTCCTCCAGGGCAACACGGGGGAGAGATTCACGGCTAATGCAAAAATATATTGGGCCCCTAAGCATTCTCAAAAGAGTCGGAAATGTAGCCTACAAGCTTGAGTTACCCCAGTGGTGGCGCATTCATAATGTCTTTCATGTCAGCCAACTCAAGCCATATCAGCATAAAGAGGACACCACACGCAACCCGCCCAACCGTCCACAATCGAAACTACGCAACTTGGGGAAGAGGGTGGCCGAAGCTATTATCGACCACCGTGATGCAGGCCGAGAAAGAAGCTATACAAAGAATAGTTGGTGAAATGGAAGGGTCACAGATGGAGGAGAACACTTGGGAGAGGGCGATAACACTTAAAGCTTTTCAACCCCTACCGGATGCTTATCTCACATCTATGGCGCCTGGGACGTCACCAACTCGAGGGGGAGTCTTTGTCACGGGATGCCCGCGACCCCAAGCGGTATTACCTGATCAACGGCCATTCATGGGGCCCACTTGCAGCTTTGTGGGACGCAGGGCCTCATCGCACATCAAGTTATCATCTATAGTGTAGGGCTTTACTTTATTTTTCCTTGTAATAGCTAGTTAGTGTTGTAATAGCTAGTTAGTGTTGTAATAGCTAGATAGTGGTTGCTCAGCTTTTCAATATCCACTGTTGTCATTAGCCTTTATTTTTCTAAGCCTATTATAGGGGGGAAGAGTGTACTGAAGAGTTGTAGTACGAATTGGCTAGTTTGCTGAGACCCTCCTATCCGTGTATGCTTGTAATCATTGTTGCCTATTGTAATCGTTCATTGTATTAATACAAATCGATTTTCGCCTTCAATTTTGCTGTGCCACTAAAACGCCTCGGCGTGATTGCGTCGCATTAGCACCAACGCTTGAACGAGTTAGGCGGACGTAGTCGGGTAAATTGACTACTAGCCGCACGGTGCGCGTACATTATATACAAACTATAAGCGCCCCGTGACACTGCGGGAGTATGCGGTGCGGTAAGCCACCCCGCACGATAACATCGCCGCCTCGAATTGCATACCGCACGGGGTGGTGTTTTGAGTGAAATGGTCACGCACGGTAAGAAAGAAAAATAGATGTTGGAGATAGCCGTTGGAGAGGAGCGTGTGTGCAACGTTTCTTTTTTTTTATATATATATATATAAGAGGGTGTTTGTTGTTCGGTTGAAATCACAAAACAAAAACACACAACGAGCTAAAAAAAAAAAAAACCATACGCAGCTAAAAAAAAAAAATCAAGAAAATGGAGCCTAGAAGAATAGGTTCGACGTTATTGTTAGACGAGCCGTTTGAGTGGTCTAACGATAGTAGTCTCGAGTTTTTTGCTAACGCGATTGACGCAGATGAGGAGGAAGATACGGCAAGGTCGACACGGACATCAGTAAAACGCGATCGGGTCAACGCTGCTAAAAGATTGCATCGTGATTATTTTTGTGAAGAACCAAGATACAACGATCAAGTGTTTGAAGATAGGTATCGTATGCCTAAACATTTATTTTTAAAAATCACACGTGCTATTGAGTCTAGAATTTTAATAGAATTTAAAAAAGAAAAAAGAAAAAAAAAAGTGAGTGAAGGATGAGTGAAGTGGCGCCTCCAAAAAAGAAGTGAGTGAAGGGTGAGTGAAGAAAAAAGTGGGAGATGATGTGGCGCAAGGGGATTGGTTGGGAGTGAGTGAAGGGAAGAAGAGTGCTTCAAGGGAAGAAGGGTGAGTGAAGCACTCCCCCAGGGCCTCCACCCTTACAGGAAAAATCAAAACTATAATTTCAAAAATTGAATAAAGTCTTTCAGATCTAGTCCACTCATTATTAAAGAAAAACAATATCAACGTTAAAGTACATAAAAATGAAATATAATTCCACTATTTTTATTTCTTTATTATGTTTTACATTATTTGGGCGGAGATGGAACGGGCGGGGCGGGGGTGGCACCATAATCTCCGCCATTGGTCGTAAACTACAACCAAACTCAACAAGATTGTCTTTTCACTCAGAATAAAAAGCAGTTGCATCATTGAAATAATACATCTTCAATGAACAATTTTTTTTCGCGCCCATCTCGAAAAAAAAAAAAATCACGACTACCAGCAAGCAGGGGATCTGTAAATTGGCACCTGAAACTCTTGCAGTTGTTCAGACAAGAGAAAGTTCGCCAGCAGGAATGGATCTTTTCACAAGTTTCGACCAAGACTCGTTTGTTTTCGTGATAATCCTGAGAGCAAAATCCTGTATAATCATGAAAAAAAAAAGAAAAAAAAAAGATTGATGAGTGATTGGAAATCAGAATTCGACTTGATCATGAGCTAATTAGAGATTTCTTTCGAGATATTAACCTAAGGAAATGTCCAACGTTTTACAACAACTTGAAATAGAGAGATCGAGGTTTTCATGGATTTTCATATTTTTTTTAAAATAATATTACTCTTTCCTTCCCGCTTGAAGTCTACGTACGAAACATGATTTTGTTCTTTCAAAATAAAAACTTTAATATCGAATTAAAATTTATATAAAATTCCTTTAAATGGAGGTTTTTTGTTATATCAATTACAATATGAGTCGGCTGAAAAGAAAATTGAAAGAATAAGTGAGGACACATGGTTTATTTTCGTTAAAATGACCAAAATATAAAAGTTGTATGGTAACCAAAATAAACTCTTCTTGGGTCTTCAAGTGGGAGAGATGAGTAACAAATAGAACACTATAAAAAAACTTAAAATTGGCGGAAAACCCCCCCTACAATTGGGGTGGGGGGTGGGGAGTGTCAATTTCACGCAAGACGACCTAACACAAGTTTTTTGGCTTTGAGAAATACCTTGTTTGCTGGCTTGTTACCAAGACCGAACTTGTTAGCCGGTTTTCCATCCGGAATCTTGTAGTCTCTAAACCAGTCCATGATCGCAGTAAGAGTTCCCTGAAACAGGTTGTGTATATTTTGTTCAAGGTAATTATCGGATATATAGAGCATAGGCAGAGTAAGTACTTTTTCCACCTAGAAAGTCGAGAAGCATCTTTTCTCTCAGAATTTGCAGGCACTACTTATGTCACAAACAACTGTTAGAATATAAGCCCTGGTAATAGGGAACCGTTAAGAATAGCTTTTCAGATCACAACAAGCTAATGACTTTTCCGTTTTTTTTTTCCTTTAGTGTTTTCCTTGAAAGATGATTGCTTGCTAATCCAAGTCATGTGTATTTTAAGACGAACTCCGTTATGAAAAAAAAATCCATTGTTTGAACAAATAAGCAGCAATTGAACATTCAGAATAACGAAGTAGAATCATAGCATCAGTATCAAATCTGATGCAAAATTTTCGGACTTCAGAATTTGGCATTACAAACCGGAAAATGCTTTTCAACACCGTCGACATCATTCACAAGGGAGGCTCTTGGATCGTCCAATGAAATTGCAACTATTTTCCAGTCAAGTTCCCCTTCATCAAGCATTGCCAATGCAGCCAATGGCTTCACTTTCAGTACTTGCCCAATTTTACCTCGGCTTTCTCCAATCTCAACCACATCAACTGTGAAAAAGAAGCAACAAATTATTAAAGGGTAAAACTCATGTTCAACCGTCTCATGGAATACATTAGGGTATGTTTAGACTGGAATTCGTCGGAATTCTGATTATGGTATTATGGGAATTGATAATATTGTGAATAGTAAGATTCCTTGTTTGTCGTGGGATTGAAATTTCTTTACTTGTTATGACAGATGTCAAATCATATCTGAAATCTTGATAGTGTTGTATTACTCCCTTCGCTCCCGATAAAGCTTAACATTTGGTGTAAAAGTAGTGCATTTTAGAAGAATGATTGGATGTGATAGATAGGTAAGTTTTGTAAGTATTGTTGGTGAATGTGTGGTGGAGATTGAAAGGTAAAATTTATTGATAGTAAGTGTGTGGTGGATATTAAAGATAAATGGTAAAATGTATTGATTTGACTGTATACGGGTTAGATATGTTAAGCTTCTAAAAGGACACTTTTTTGGCTCAAATGTTAAGCTTTGAGCGGGACGGAGGGAGTATTATATTGTATCTACTTGTATTATTTAAATACAAATACAGATAAAGTAGAGTAATGTTCGTAGAATGATTACAGGAGTGTGCCTCATAATTACATTTGATCGGCTCGCTTACTTTATTCGTGGTTCTTTTTTTTTTTTGTGTGTGTGTGTGTGTGTGTGCGCTTTGATAGGTATACAGAAAATTTATAATTGATAACATAAGATAATTCTGATATTGAAAAGGAAGACAATATACCTGGGTCATTGTCTCCAAATGCCCCCTCAACTTCATCATTTGCAAATGAAGGGTCTTCCCATGTTTGTGGAAGCAACCCATAGTTCCAGTTAATGTTGTACCTACAAAAAGGAGTAACAGATGAGTGGCTCAAAAGCGATAAATCGAAACAAACAATAAGCGAAGAAAGCAACAACTACATAACAAAGGTCGATCCAGCAAGAAAGAGTTAACAAACAATCCGATGATATATAGTATAAAGTTTTAAACTCAAACCAATGTATTTAACATCGGAAACATGTGAACCAAATCGGAAAACTTACGGATAATATCGGAGTTTTCCCTTCTTTGTGTCTTGCTTAAGGGGAGTAAACAGCTCGTCTGTAGCGACTTCCATCTTTGCACTTGATTCTTTTGGAATCTCGACAATGCAATTAAATACGCCGTCTCCCAAGTGCAGCGGTACATCATGCCACGGGGAAATCTGCACACACAAAATAATCACAGTGCTCTCGGCATCAGATGAGAACGTGGTGCTCGGTTATTTTGTTATTTACCTCACTGCTATGAGACTATATTGTAAAATAAAAATTATAAAATACAAAAAATATAGAAAAAAACTCAGGAAAAAACTAAAATGACTAAAATTCTGAAAAAAGGAACTCAAAAAATTAGAGAAAAAAAAATAAAAAAATAAAAAAAATCCTAAAACCTTAAAAATGGACCACCAAAGCTGAAAAATCCACAGAAAATTTAAAGAACTAAAAGACTAATAAAAATATAAATAAAATAAAATTTAGTCTCCGTCTCAGGGTCATATGAGTTTCTTTTTGTCCTGATTCTTTCTTTCTCTTGAGATTCTTCTTCATAGGACATTAATCTGGAAAAAGGTATGCATTTTTTATTTGTATAAACTGATAAAAATAACTAGCACCATTCACCACAAGAATATCCAGAATCCAAAATTCAACCCATTAAATAGAAAAAAAAGAATTAAAAATCACAATTACAAAATAAATCCTCAAACAAAAAAAAAAGGTTTACGCAGCCCCTTCGATTTTTTCGTACCTTCTTCCCAGAATTATCGAGAAAGAAGACACGGTAGTCAAGGGTTTCGGGCTGTCCCTCTTCCTTAATCTGAACTTGAGGATTGTATATCGCACTGCATTTAAATAGCCGCCTTCTCTGCGTCAGCAATCTACTGTTTTTCAAGCAGAAACTGAGGCATTGAGGTTTTCCCCTTAACGGGCTCCTCGGGAGCAGAGTGCCGGAGATGGCGTTGCTAGCCGACGCCATAACTCTCGTGGCCGCCGCCATTTTTTTATGAGAGGGGAAGCTTCCTGGCCGCTGGTTGGTAGGTGGCTTTGTGGAGTCACGCTACTGTGAAATCGACGATAAATATATATATTTTTGGTGAGATTAATATATATTTTTGGTGCGATTAATATATAAAATTTTATAGAAATGTAAGGGTGGTGGCAACCATCACCCATCTACCCTCGTCTACCCCCATTCCCCACCAATAACATTCTTCCAACTCATCCAACCCCCAATCTACCCCACTCTACCCCCACTCACCATTTTTTAGTGACAATGGTGCCTCATCTACCATCACCACTTTTAATTTATTTTTTTTTACCTTTTTATATTAAAAATTATATCAAACAATTTAATAAAAACACATAATATTTTATTATTACTTAAAAGGAAATTACAAAACACTTAAAAAAAATTACATAATACTAAAAAAAAAAGAAATAATACTTAAAAAAAAATTAGATCCTAAAAAAAGAAATAATACTTAAAAAAAACATACTAAATTTTATATGTAAAGCATTAAATAATTGAGGGTTTAAAGCAAAAATTCCTAATTAATTATAAGAAAATTACAAAATACTTAAAAAAAAATTAACTTTTATATACCACACCACATCTAACTTTTATTTTTAAAATAAAAAAAAAAAAACAAATTTTAAATAATTACAAATATAAGATTAAAAAAAACAAAACACATATAAATATTAAAAAAAGAAAAACACAGCACACACACCCATGCTACTAGCGCGCACACACATCCTCTTTACAAGTCTCTCTTTCTGTTCATATATATATACAACCATATATATACAACCTGCAAAAAAAAAAACGCAGCACACACACACCCATTCGAAATATATATATACAACCATATATATACAACCTGCAAATACATACATATATATATATATATAACCACAGTATATATATATAACCACACACACACGCACGCCCCGTTCAACGGCTCTTTTCCTTCACAAGCCGCAGCGGTTTAAGAACCCGCGAAGCCTTCTACCCGAGCCAAGCCGCGGAGGTGGCGGCGGTGTTCACCGTGCGGGTTAGCCCAACCCGCGGCTAAGCCGCGGTCCGTTGCCACCACCCTAAGTTATATTTTAGAAATATAGAGACACATAATCAAGTATATATATTACTATAATTTTTTTATATTGTTTGTAATTTATGATCAAAGTTTATAAATTTTGACCGAGAAAAGTAAAAAATGAGACACATTTTCGTGGACGGATGAAGTATGTGTTATAGATTAAAAGATAAAATATAATGATATTGAGTGGATGGTGAATACCAAAAAGATGAGATTTCAGTCACTCCAACCGGTTTATAATTTACATAATCGTTCCCGTTCGAAATCTGACATAAGTGTTTCCATCCTACCCATATTAATACAACTAGGGCTCAGCTCAAATTCATTTAGATATTATAAATTTATACTCGTCTCAAACTTGATTAAACGATAATTTTAGTACATGTTCTCCTCGCAAATCTGTATAGTTATATGCACTGATTACCTAAATCTACCGAAACATATAAAATCTAAATAATCTTGTTATAATAGGTGGTTGTTACGTCTGACTTCAAAAAAGAAATTCAAGTTCGCTCCAATTGTTATACGTTGACAAATTAACCAAATCAATTTTTTAATATAAAATATTTTTTAGTCAACTTAATGATTGGCCAAATTATATTTGCAATGAAAATAATACTATTTATTTGGCCATCTCGTCAAATTAATTGGCGATGAGGAATATGACGTAAATTACACGTTGATTGTATGAACTAATTACCCAAATCTAGTAACATTTATAAAACCTACATACTCAAATATAAGTTGTTACAATAATTGGTTGTTACGTCTAACTTTAAAACAAATTCAAATCCGTTCAAATTGTTAGACGTTGGATGGGTTGGATAACTCACTAATTTACCAAATTTTATTTTCGATAAAAATAACACTACTTATTTTGCCAACTGAATACTTGGTCAAATTAATTACCTATGAGACATGTGATGATATACATATTGATTATAAGTACTTATTTAGTTCTATAAACGGTGGAGTCTCATGCAAAATTGGTATGGAGTATTTAAGAATCTAGAGATTAGAGAATACTGTGTATGAGAGGGTTAAAGTGTTGCTCCGAACACGTTTTGTTATAATAATAATAATAATAATAATAATAATAATAATAATAATAATAATAATAATAATAATAATAATAATAATAATGATGATGATAATGATAATGATAATAATAATAACAAAATGTATTATTATAAAAATTTACCCAATTATTATTAATCGAATTTATTATACAGAAAATATTGATCAAATTAAATTTTTCAATAAAAATAAAACTATTATTTGTTGGTGCAAAACAATTGTGAGGTGAAAAAATACATATTGATTCTAAATATTGTTTAAATTATCCAATGATGGAGTCTCATTTAAAACCGACGTGGAATTCAAAAATAGAGACTAGTAATTGCCCAAATTAATTTTTTAATAAAATAAGACTATTTATTTTGCTTACTAATTGGTCAATTATTAGGCAAATTATTTTTCTCTATAAAAATAAAACTATTAAACTCACGGTGCAGAATAATTGTGAGTAGAAAAATATACATTGACTTTAAATATCTATTTATGTCCCAATCGGCATAATATTATTTAAGATCGATATGATATTCAAAATTTTAGATAAATATGATTAATTCGATAATTGGTCAAATTAGATTCTTCAATAAAAAATAAAGTAATTTATTTGACTAACTTAATAATTGATATTATTAATATTTTATAAACTAAAATTTCTAGTTAAAATAAAACTATTAGATAAAACAGATGTGAGATACTAATTTTAGGTAAATAATTAATATAAATTTAATTATTGATCGAATTAAATTTTCACTAAAAAATTAAACTATGTATTTGTCCAACTTAATAATTGGCCAAATTAAACACAATAAAAATAAAATTCTTAAAGTTGTGGGTGGAATAACTATAGGGTTAAAATACACATTGATTTTTAATTATTTATTTAGGTTCTCTAATATTGACGGAGTTCTATTGTAAATCGGTGTGATATTCAATATATTGAGTTCTTTTTATTTAGGTTATTCATTGGTTAATTACCATTTAAAATCGCTGTGAGATTCAATAAGAATACAAAATAAGAAAATGCCACATAGAAAAAAGAGTTAATGTGGTGCTTCGAATTTGTAACGCTATTATATATGTATAGATGTTTTTTTTCGTAAGAATTGACGAAAAATATTGTTGGGAAAAATAACGTTGTTTTGATAATTACCAAACAACAATGCCCAGCATACGGCAAGCCGCTGTATCGAAAGTCCGATCGAAGTTGTCAATCCTGTATCGAAGACCTTCTCATAGCGCCAGCATACAGCGAGCTCTCGCTGTACCAAGATACAACAAACAAGTCTTAGTTAAACGCCAAGTATGGAAGCTGTCCCGAATCTCAATACAGTACCCTTCCATACATCACCAGACTACTTCAATATGCCTACAGCACAAATGGATACAGCATTCACATCAGAACATGACTGAAGACCGTTTGGAAAGGAATCTTTGGTATTCACTAAAGTCAAGTCTCGTTCGATAAAGCAGTATTTAAATACTGAAAGGATAAAGTATTTAAATACTGAAGCTGTCAGAGATTTTTAAATCCCGCAATATCCGGATCCTGGTCTATTCAAGTCAACTATCAAGTTGTCACGGAATCTTGCTCAACGAATATATCCAAAAAGGCTATATATATCCCCAAAGTTTGAAGATCAAACAACGAAATCAGTCACCAAGTGAAAAAACTATTATTATATACATCAGAGCAAAACATATCTCAAGAAGCTTTCTGCAATTTTGATTAAAGAGATATACAGTGCTCAACATCAAGAACAGCCATCATCAGCTCAAGAACTTCATATTCAAAGTTGTTGTTCTTACCTGGTTACCTACCATTTTACCATTGTGTAAAAACTGAGCTATGTGTGAACTCAACAAGTTATTCTGACCTGTGTGGGACAAATAAGGACGAAGCTTTGGAACTGTGTGTGAAGAAGCAAGTCAAGAAGGAAGCTTTAATCAATCTGTGTGAACGGTTGAAAGCGACATTCTTTGTATCAATCTCTGTGAACGATACAAGGATAGGTTTGATTATAAATACATAGTTGTATACGCAGTATTTATAATAAACTTTGTACTCCTGTGTGGAGGACTAGTGGACGTAGAGAGGTTTACCTCGAACCACTTAAATACTGTGTTATTTACCTTTCGCTATTACTATTTTCATAATTGTGATTTATATAAGTATACACTGCAAAACCCTGTACGCACCAAGCTAACAGGAGAACACATCGAGTTGTTGTATCCACAACAACTTACTATATCTAAGACTTCCGCTATGCACTCAGATTTAAAATCAATACAGCTTGTTGTTTAAACTACTTCCCAAGCTGTATCCAGTATACTTAGTGGCCAACAATTGGTATCGGAGCGGTTGATTCTAAAAAGAATCAGTCGTATTTTTAACTGAATCAGATCCGTAAAATCACTTATTTTCGAAAACAGTCTTTGTATTTTCCATCTTCTAATATGGATACCTTTATGTCAAATAAGATATCTATGTTTTCTATTAACGAGTTTGATGACTGGAGAAATAGGATGATGAACAAACTCAAGGCCTTCATTAGAGAATCAAAAGCTCCGCCCGCATCAACAAAGACCGAAGAATGTCTTAAGGTGGTCACTGATAGTGACTCGTGTGATGATGAGCTAGAAGATATAGCCTATATGTGCTCTATGGCCGAAATTAAAGAGGAAAATGAAGACGGCGATGATGATGAGGTAAGTTCTACCTCAACTATTCCTGTAAATACATCTCATACCTTTGAAAATATGTTGAATGAATTTAATAACATTCAAAAGGCCCATGAGATATTGAAAGAGAAAACATACAGCTTGAAATTTTTAACTTAGAGATGAAATAAGAAAACGACTTGCTAAAGGATAATTACGAAAATATGTCAGTTGATTGCGAAAATAGCAAAGTCAATTTAGAAAAACTCATGGAGAGCAATCATCAACTTGCTCACGATCTAAATGAGACTAAGTCTCATCTTGAGAGCAGGACAATGATTTGGCTATACTCGAAGCCAAAATAAAATTGCTCGAGAAACGTGAAGGAGAATTAGAGACAATCTTGAATTCTTTCGAGAAATCCTCTAATAGAATGGAAGAGATCCTAAGCACTGGGCAACATGCTCATGATAAACGTGGCTTAGGGTACAACTCGTTCTCCAACAAAGAAAAATCTAGTACGGTATTCGTTAGGAGTGAGGAATCCATTCTTGTATCGAAAGAAGTTCTGAGTCCTGTGAAGGAACCTGTTGCACCGCAAATAGCAAAGACTGCCATTCCGCCACCAAGTTCATATTCCAAACAGCGGAATCACCAGACATTCAGACCTGAAAGGCGCAATCCACAACATGCTCCACAAGCATATCATAAGCGCCAGCAGCCATTCAGGAGGAAGGCTGTATCCAAATATCAAAGGCTCGCACGGCAGTACGTTCAGTACAGCGCGCCTAGATATTGGATACAGGAGCCCCGTTATCCATCAAGAAAACAGGTCGCAGCGCAGTATCAACAACAGATTTGGGAATCCAACTGGAGACCGAGGAGGCAATCTGCAAGATCTATGAAAATGGCTCCGCCTCCGAGACGACAATCGTACTGGAATAACAACTATAATTATCGATTTTTCACGCATTATAATTATCATGATTACAACGACTGCGTGCCTGCCCCACGTAGATATCGAAATAATGGACCAAAAGTAGCCTACAGCAAACCAATTGCTGTCCGGAAAATTTGGGTACCGAAAGGCATTATCACACCAGGACCCAAATTTACTTGATTTCTATGCGTCAACAAGAATCGGGAAACGCTACATCTAGACTCCCTGTAAGTTTTTATGCTTTTACTCATTAATTGAGGGGGAATGCTGTAAGACCCAAGAATACAGTATCTGCCATTAATTAACTGTACACTCAAAACAGTCAAGACAGCACTGTAGGACAAATAAGGCATGAAACCTTCCTACAGCTGACGTGTGCATTAATTAAGGGGGAATACAGTACGACCCATGAATACAGTGTTAATCCGAATATTAATGTAAGAATTGAATCATGTATGTACCTTTTGAGGGGGAACGCTATATTATTCGCGGACACAGTACTTACACTACAGGACATCAATTATGCTTGATAATTTTATTCTATTGTGTATTACAAACAGTTTTAAGTCCACATGCCCTGTTTTTATATTCAAACTTTGTTTTTAAACGCTTTGCACGACATCTGGACTATCTCGAACGACGCGAGTTTTAACTCATTCAATTTTTATTGCTGCAATTCAACAAGTTTAAGTATCAAACTGTAAGAACTTGTCTGCGAACAGTTCATAGGTTCCGTTGTATTTATCACTAGACTTCATTGTAAGATTGTGCCTGCACGCCAATCATAAGTTTAAGATGTAATACACTTCCCTATTAGATGCTATCATTTTAGAACTTGCCTGCGAGCAGTTCACATCTCTTTTAGACTAAGTGCTGAAGACCATATCATTTGACAGAGGATCAAGAAGTCTGCTCTTGACATTTTCCATAAAGAGGGAAACTGTTGGGAAAATCAAATCCTATATCGAAGTCTTCACAAATTACCAACAAGTGGTCATCGAAAAAGAAGGGGAAATTGTTTTAGCTTGAAGAGGTTTTGGCATCAAAGCTTTGGCATTATCAAGAAGTTTTGGAAATTATCAAAAAGGGGGAAATTGTTGGGAAAATTGATAATTACCAAACAACAATGCCCAGCATACAGCAAGCCGCTGTATCGAAAGTCTGATCGAAGTTGTCAATCCTGTATCGAAGACCTTCTCATAGCGCCAGCATACAGCGAGCTCTCGCTGTACCAAGATACAGCAAACAAGTCTTAGTTAAACGCCAAGTATGGAAGCTGTCCCGAATCTCAATACAGTACCCTTCCATACAACACCAGACTACTTCAATATGCCTACAGCACAAATGGATACAGCATTCACATCAGAACATGACTGAAGACCGTTTGGAAAGGAATCTTTGGTATTCACTAAAGTCAAGTCTCGTTCGATAAAGAAGTATTTAAATACTGAAAGGATAAAGTATTTAAATACTGAAGCTGTCAGAGATCTTCAAATCTCGCAATATCCGGATCCTGGTCTATTCAAGTCAACTATCAAGTTGTCACGGAATCTTGCTCAACGGATCTATCTCAACGGATATATCCAATAAGGCTATATATATCCCCAGAGTTTGAAGATCAAACAACGAAATCAGTCACCAAGTGAAGAAGCTATTATTATATACATCAGAGCAAAACATATCTCCAGAAGCTTTCTGCAATTCAGATTAAAGAGATATACAGTGCTCAACATCAAGAACAACCATCATCAGCTCAAGAACTTCATATTCAAAGCTGATGTTCTTACCTGGTTACTTACCATTTTACCATTGTGTAAAAACTGAGCTCTGTGTGAACTCAACAAGTTATTTTGACCTGTGTGGGACGAATGGACGAAGCTTTTGAACTGTGTGTGAAGAAGCAAGTCAAGAAGGAAGCTTTAACCAATATGTGTGAACGGTTGAAAGCGACATTCTTTGTATCAATCTGTGTGAACGATACAAGGATAGGTTTGATTATAAATACATAGTTGTGTACGCAGTATTTATAATAAATTTTTTACTCCTGTGTGGAGGACTAGTGGACGTAGAGAGGTTTACCTCGAACCACTTAAATACTGTGTTATTTACCTTTCGCTGTTACTGTTTTCATAACTGTGATTTATATAAGTATACTCTGCAAAACCCTGTACGCACCAAGCTAACAGGAGAACACATCGAGTTGCTGTATCCACAACAACTTACTATATCTAAGACTTCCGCTACGCACTCAGATTTAAAATCAATACAGCCTGTTGTTTAAACTACTTCCCAAGCTGTATCGAGTATACTTAGTGGCCAACAAATATATATTCACACACTTATGAGTATCTATTTACTAGAAAATACATGATTATTTGTGGTAATTAAAAGAAAGTATATAACCATTTATTTAGGAATGGCCATCGGGTCACTGCCGGAGAGTGCTATCCCCGCCCACGACTCGGACCCGAAACTAATCCACGAACCCATCCTGATCTCCGAACGAGGATTATTTTTACACCCCGATCTCCGCCCCGAAAGGGCAACGAGGATCCCCGCGGGGAATCAAGTAATTTTTTATATAATAAAATGTAAATTTTGAGTAATATTTTCTAATATAAATTATCATGATAAATTATAACATGTAATACTTATTTTAATTTAATATAATATTTTAAACCCAAATTTGAATTTATATTTATTTATACTACTGATAATAGGCAAACCTATTATTATAATAATTAAAGTATATCATAATTTGTAAACTTTAAATTAATGAGTGAATAAAAAATTTAAAATTATTACATTACATAAATATTTTTGATAAGTTATTTGATATACATATAAAAAATATTATTTTCACGAAAAATAGGGTTTGGGGAGCGGGGTTCGGTGGTCCCCGAACTTTTTATATATTTGTCCCCTAACCCTGCCCCGTACCCGAAAAAATCCCTGAATCCCCGACCCGAACAGGGCGGGGATCGGATCGGGGTCGGGCGGGGCGGGAAAAAATGTCCATCCCTATATTTATTTGTTAAATTTATACTACCTCTATTTTATATTAATTGATTTTTTACTTTTTAGGTGAATTTTAATATTAATATATCTCCCAAAATATAATAACAAAAATGGTTAAAACACATTCTATAAAAATATATTTTAATGTTAATATAGCAATATAAATTTATTAAATTTTATGATTCTATGGTTAAAGTTCAATTTGAATAAGTCAAAACGTCAAATAATACGAAAATTTGAATATGACAGACAAAATTAATCAAAATTAATTTTAATGTGCATCTTATTAAAATGTGCGATTCATATAAAATTTGATCTATCAAAATATTAGCTTGTATTCATACTCATATTAAACTAATATTTATGATAGGTCAGAATTTATCAAAACAATTGTAATGTGTGATTCATGTATTCAATTAATAAATATGAATCGCACCGCCTGTTAATTTTAACGTGCATCTTATTTCTTAAAAATTACTCATTCCGTCCATCAAATATTTAATATCTTGCCATTATCGTCTGTCCATAAAAAATCTTATCACTTCAAACTCTTCATTTAAGAAAGTTTTTTTACTATACTTTTTACTTCCAAGTAGGACCCAAACTCCACTCACTACACATATTTACACAAAGTCAAAGCACAATGTTAAAACTCGTGCCGAGTCAAAATGTTAAACTACGTAGGGAGTAATATTCTACGCACCACATCATATATCTCAAGAATTACGTTGAAATATTTTATACAGGATGAAATTATTTTTAAATAGTTTCGTATCTTAAAATAATGAGTATAATTTTGTGATTGCTATATCATACCACAAAATATTAGCTATTTATAGAAGGATCGTATTCTACTAATATACACCATATATATATATATATATATATATATATTAGTTTTTGTGTCCAAAATCAATTTATAATATTTTTAGGAAATAAAATATTAGTTTTTGGATCATACTACAACCTACAAAATAATAATTTTATATTTTTTTAATAAAGAATATATATTTAAATTAATATTATAAAATATTAGTATTTAATTAATAAATCATAAATATAATTCTAGTATTAGAAGTTATTTATCAAATTAATTTTATATCTATGAATATACTATAATTTTGATATATACTACCATAAAATCTATATATACCCAAATAATATTGGAATATATATATATAACTTTGTATTATAAATACGATTTAATATCATAAAATCCATATATATATATATATATTCTTTTTGTATTTTACCTAATATACCATAATTTTTGTTGTTACTTTAAATTCTATTTATCAAAATATTTTAAATTAATATAATTGTGTACATATTAAAGCCTCTTTAAAGTTTAACTAATTTACCATGAACATGATTTTATTACCACAAAATCTATTTATCAAAATAAATTCGGAATATATATATATATATATATATATATATATATATGAATGATAGTTTTTTTTATGTAATTCATAAATAGTATTTCGTATCATGATCTTTAATTTAGGACGTTATATTTAAATTAGTATTTATAAAGGAATAGTATTTAATAAAAGTACCATAAATAATTTTATTATCATGAAATTGATGCATTGAGATAATATCATATTTAACAAATTTAACATAAATCATTTTTTTCAAATAACATATATACGTGTCAAAATAATTTTAGGATGAATATGTATATGTATATATCAAAATAATTTTACATATACGTTATCAAATTATCTGGTAGCTAACTAATATACCATATATATGTTTTTAAAAATATTAAATATATATTTATAAAAATAATTTCGAAATTAATATATATTTAAAAAAATAGTAACTATAACTTTGGCGGTAGATTTATTTTACTGCTATTTTGAGCTTTGATTCTATTTATAATATCTATGTAGATTACTTTCTCCGTCCCATTCGAAATAGAGTATTACAAGTAAACCTGATATATTCTTAAGAGAATGATTGAATGTGATCGGTGTATAAATTTTATAAGTATTAATGATGAATGTATGATGCAAATTAAAAGATAAAAATATTAATATTAAGATGAAAATTAAAAATACAAAATATGATTGTTTAATATAATTTAAAATATTTAGTAAAATATTATTTTTTTAAAAGATATTTTTTCTGGACACCTCGCACAAAACGGAGAGATAAAGTTTTCGTTTAAGACTGTCATATAAGATGAGATTTTTATTTTTCGGATAAAAAGATTTTCTAGCACAAAAGTCTTGTGAAAGTCTTAAAAATTATGTATGAAGTTGACAAACTCATGGAGGATGTGTATGGCTCATGCTATACATTTAAATGATAATAAATTAAAAAGAGAAAAAAATAGAATATTATAAATTAACATAGCATAAAACTAAGTTTTATTAAAATAATGGATATAAAATCCACGATTTTAAATATTATTGGGAAAACAAAAAATAAATTAAAAACTTAAAAAATATTATAAAAATAATAAAATAAACTAGAAAAAGTATTAAACCTGTTAGTGGTGTAAAAGGTAATAATTCTAGTTTAAACAAAAATTAATGATAATATTATATTAACTTGTAAATATAAAATATATAGTTCTAAGTAATAATTTGATAAAAATAAAAACTCTATATATCTATTCAATTAAAAATGAACTATAATATAATTTTCAAATAATTATTTGAATTTATAATCTAATTTTTATTAAAATAATGGATATAAAATCCATGATTTTAAATATTATTGGGAAAACAAAAAATAAATTAAAAGCTTAAAAGATATTATAAAAATAATAAAATAAACTAGAAAAAGTATTAAACCTGTTAGTGGTGTAAAAGGTAATACAGTTTAAACAAAAATTAATGATAATATTATATTAACTTGTAAATATAAAATATATAGTTCTAAGTAATAATTTGATAAAAATAAAAACCCTATATATCTATTCAATCAAAAATGAACTATAATCTAATTTTCAAATAATTATTTGAATTTATAATCTAATGTTCAAATAATACTATATATCAAATTCCAAATATATTCATAGAATTTTAATATAAAAAGGGTCCGAGGGGTTAGGATAGTACGGAGTCTTCTCCCTAGACAAAAGTAGAGAGGCTGCACGAGTCAAACCCATGACCAATCGGTTCATGGATTGGGCACTTAACCACTATGCCAACTCAACCCTTATAAATTTTATATCATACCGTTAAATCTCGATAATTAAATGTTTGATAAAAGAATAATCTCGTCAAATGAATAACTTTTTATATCATACCGATAAATCTCGATACATCTTTCGATAGATATATAATTTTACTAAATAAATATTTTTATCCGATTCCGATCATATTTATTTATCGAGTTTTTATTGTACTATTATTCTAAACTCATATCAGTAGAGAACCGAAAAGGCAAACTTCGTCCAACATCCTCCAACTAAAAGTCTGTAGTTTGACGTAGTAGCTTACGACTTCCAACATAGTAGTATGCTTTACTAAAATTTGATCAAACCCTATTAAGTTCAATTGCATTTTACATTCATCTGATGTAGGATAGATCAGAAAGAAAAGGAAAGAAAAATCAATCTCAAATGGCTTCATCAGAAATCAAAATCGTTTCAGATTCCAACGAACACAAGACCTCAAATGGAAACCCGGACGAAGTCCGCATCTTCGACGTTTTCTCCGCGTCCGCCTATGGAGACTTCGAGAAGCTTCGGAAGTTCGTTGAGAACGACGGCGTTTCCCTCTCACAACCCGACGGCAACGGCTACTACGCCCTCCACTGGGCCACACTCAACAATCTCGCCGACATTGTTCAGTACATTATTGATGTATTTGTTAATATACTGATATGTTTTTTTTTTTTTTTTTTTTTTTTCTTTTGCCTCTAAATGGGGTGGGTAAGATTACGGTTTTGACATTATTGGAAAAGTTATGCTTTGGTTTCCGTTTTTTGAAAGCGTGGTGGAGATGTGGCCGCGAAGGATAACGCGGGGCAGACGGCACTGCATTGGGCCGCGGCTCGAGGATCTATAGCAGCTGCAGATGTGTTACTGCAGAATGGGGCTCGTGTCGAAGCTGCGGATAGTAATAGTTACAGGGTAATTTGAACCTTTGGAATTTTTGCTTTGTCATGTTCTTGAATTAATTTTTACGTATGTGCAGTGCTGCTGAAGATGGTTTTTATTTTATTTTGATATTTGATTTTTGATTTTTTCTTATCCCCCCACCCTGTTTGAAGTTATTGATTTCATTTTATGTAATTTTGTACTGGTTGGCCTAACTAAGTAAATGAGATGAGATTATAAGGGAATTGCTAAGATCAGGGTTATGTAGCCAGTATTTCAATACTGGGGAAAAGTAAGGGGAGTGGAGAGGGGTGACCCCCCTCAATCTCCTTAATATGGCTACAATTGTAATGGCATGCCAACGGCAAACCGTGAAATATTTGTGGTAATATTGAATATTATATACTGCGGCTTGCGCAAGCTGTCACCTAACGTGCACGCTAAGACTAGTCTGAAGGCTGGTATGAATTAAGGGGCTGGACCGTGAATCATGCTTAAGCTTGTGAATTTCTGCTCTTCCACCCCAGGCCATCAGCAACCCCCCCCCCCCCACACACACACACACACTCCCCTCGCTCGTTCTTATGAATGTATTATTAGTGGATTGTTTTCGGTGCTCGCTGGCTGGATATGCAGCCTCAGAATACTGTGGCCGGGCAAAAAGGGTGTTATTTTGCACAATTCATATTATTTTTCTGTTCTGTGATGTATTTATTTGTTTAAAATCTAGTAAGTATTTTGGTTGCAGCCAGTTCACGTTGCTGCTCAATATGGACAAACGGCGTTCCTGAATCACATTGTATCTAAATATCACGCTGACTTTAATGTTCCTGATAATGATGGCAGGAGCCCTTTACACTGGTAAGTAGATTGTTCCGTTTATATCGTATAATAACTTCATATTTTTCTGGTTCCACTTTAGTTGCTAATCAAAAGAAAAAACAAAGAACATCTGTATGATGATATTTTGTTTGTTTTATGTTTCTTTTTCTTTTTTTTTTTTTAAAAAAATTTTGTTCAGTTTTCCTGAGCCTGATAGTCTGGGTTGGAGTGGGTTTAACACTATAACTTACACTATTATAGTGTTATAGTATGCTTCTACAACCTTGAGTGTCAATCATTCACGGTCGATGTGTAATTGATGAAGTTGAGCCTACAAGCATGCTTCCAGATTGATTTGTTTGTTTGCTGGATTAAATTAATGATAAAATAGTGAGGATCTCAAAATGTGGCCTTTAGCACAATAATAAATAATTGTTGTCTCTGAATGCGTTGCACGCTTGACTAGTTTACATGAATTGCTCTGCTTTCAAAGAGGAGTCCCATGTGTTTTATGCACAATATTGCTAAATTGTTTTATCTTTTCATTCTCTGATCAAATTACTTCTTAAAAAAGTGAAGATCTAGAACTGATTATGGTTTCTAGTAAATTGTCTGTGCAATTGGTTTCTTATGTGAACGCACCAAACTCTGTATTCTTGAGTAACGGACATATGTTGATCCTCCCTTGCTTCTGAACAGGGCTGCTTACAAGGGATTTTCTGATACTATTAGATTGCTTTTATTTAGAGATGCTTGCCAAGAAAGTCAGGATAAAGAAGGTATAACTTTCAGTTTGATGTACTTTTTCTACTGTTGGTATTCTGAGCTATATAAGAAACTATATACTAATGTGGAAAAGGCTATTCGTTGTCCATTGGAAAGTAAAATTAAAGAATTCACAAATGTCAAATATATTTCAGTGTGATTTTCTACTTTCAGTTATGGCTAGCGGTAGGCTCACTTGAATTTAATGGCATGGATGAAAACCACATTCTTTGTTACCGATATTTTCTCCCTATCCTTTGCGGCAAACTCGCATAGGTTTTTTCTCTCTCAGGCGCGCGCCTCGTCTGCGCCTCAAATGATATGAGCTCTTATCGCTTTGGCGCGTTTTCACCTTTAACTACTAGTTTCTGCATATATTTTCTTACAGAAAGTTGAGTTCAAGAAAAGATGGTCTTGCCTTCATTTATAATCTATGCTATCTTATGATTTTGGCTTAGTAGGAAAACAAAAAGGGATATTTTTTCTTGATTTGATTTTGAGGATAATGATGAGGGAATGCTTGTACAAATATTGCTCCGTTTGCTTGTGTTTCTAGACCCATGTTTTTAATTTTATGCTGTTTCAAGTTCTCGAATCATGCCTAATCGACGGATTCTTATTGGAAATATCACTTCTCAATATCATGTGGCCACTAAAACTACTTCCCAAATTTCAAATTTCAAATAACCGTTCTCGACTATGAAGCACATGGACTTCATTTTGAGCTCTGTTCCCGTGTTGGGAACATTTTGGGACGGGACCCCACGGGGACGCTGGGGAATCCCCACCCGCACAAATTTGGATTGTTGGCGATGGCTGGGTTTTGGGGGACGGGGGGGTTGAATATTTGGAGACGTCTCGGGGACATTTGGGGAGAAAAAAAATATAACATATAAGTTAGAATAACACCGCCCTATTATTTCCACATTTCACTCGTCCCCCAGTCCCGCTAAGAGACAACAGAGAACATTTGCAGTCCAAGTTTCTTTTCGCAACGTCCAAACTCCAGCGACCCTCCCGGCGACGCCTCACCACCGCATTCTCGGCAGTCCGACTCCCCTGAGGTCAGTAATCTCTCTCTCTCTCTAATCTTTTTTCTTGTTGGCACAAGCAGCACTCCCTTACTTTCTTTTCCTTGGTTGTTTTGTTTTATATTTATTGTATATCAATGTGTTTAGGGATTGTGATATTCTTTATTTTTTTTGTGTGAAAATGTGCAGTTAACGCAAAATATGGCTTCTCATCAACAAAATTGGTGATATTGGTAGTACTGCTGATAGTGGTAGTGACCCTAGTGGGTCTGTTAATACGTCATAAATGCAAAGTGATTGAGGCTCCATTATGGAATTATGTGATAAAATTAGAGAAACAAGGACAAGCGAAGGAACTTGGAGATTTCAATGTAACATTTGTAATGAAATTCGAAAGGAAATTATTCTAGAGTAAGCTCACATTTATTTCAACAAAAAAATGTTGGAATTGCACCTTGTAAGAAAGTGAATACGAGTGATAAACTTGAAATGAAAAGGTTAGAAGAAGAGTTTGAAAAAAAAAAGAAAGTGAATCTCAAAGAGATACATTCTTCCTCTAAAAAAAGAAAATCTATTTTGTCGTCTATCAGTAGATCATTTGGTAGTGAAGCTATGGACCAACTCGATTAAGAAATTGAAGGATGTTTTAAACCAGAGGTTTGTCATTTAATCTTGACAGAAATCTACATTATTTGAGGTCTTATATTTTGCTGTCACCCATTCAATTGCCCATTATGTACCTCCTGGTTATAATAACTTGAGAGCCACTGAACCACATTGATACTGCAAGAAAAAAAATCATGATGAGAGGTTGTTAGAACCGTCAACTTGGAAATAAAAAAGAGTGACAATTGTGAGTGATGGATGTAGCGATCCAACAAGAAAACCTCTCCTTAGTTTCATTGCTATTTCTGGTAATGGTCCTATGTTTCTTAAAGTTGTTAATTGTTTTGGTCAAGTGAAAGATAAATTATTCATCGCTGAGTTTATGAATGAAGTTATCAATGAGGTGGGTCATCAAAGACAATGCAGCAAATAGTAAGGCCGCAGGAGAGCTTATCGAGAGTATGCATATGCTTCCTCACGTTTATTGACTACCTTGTGTTGTCCATGCTCTTAATCTTGCATCTGAAGTAGACGTGCTGCCGGGCCGAAACCGCCGGTTTCGGGCCTCAAACCGGCGGTCCTCGGTCCCCAAAACAAAAGACCGAGCCCGGACCGTAAACTAGCCCGACTGCCCGTGCCGGGCTAGAAACCCGCCGGTCCAGGGCCGGGCTAAAACCGGCGGTCCCGGGCCGGGCTGCCCAGTTTTTTTTTTTTTTTAACTTTTATTATTTTTATTTTTATTTTATTCTTGTATATTTATTACTTTTATGAATAGAAAATGATAATTCTTAATGTTTTGATTTTTTTTAAATATTTAATAACCCATTAAATTGTTGAAAAATGAATAAGGAAAATTACAACAAATAAGTTTGCATTAAGAATGAGGAAAATTACAAATGAATAAGGACACAACAATTTTGCAAATGAATAAGGACACAATCATGGTTGTTACGGCGGTAAGTCGAGTCGAGTCGACGGAGGTCCGACATGGCGAGTCGTAGACTAGTCGAGACTAGTCGACTAATTATAAATATATATATATATATATAATTATATAATTACATATATGAAATTGTTATGTAAATATGTAATGACAATTGACAAATACCACATTGCAAAATAGAATAACAATAATCATCCAATTTTAAGTTGCAAGTTTCAACAAAAGAAAAGTAGAATCCAATAGAGTGCAAAATAAAAAAAAAACACAATCATGATCAAACATATTCATCAAGCTCCAAGTCATATGTGTCGCGGTCACTAGTTTCGTGAGTAGAAGTAGTTGGTGGCCTATGTCCATAATCATCATCCACACCCTCATCATCATTTAAAATGATAGGATCCAGTTCCATCTCATTATCGGATGATGCATCAATTTGAGAAGAACCACTGCCACGACGCCTATTGTAGGTAAGCCTAGCAACATCCCCACCACCACCTCTACTAGGATTCCGACGTCCATCAATGCCTTCCGATGCCTCCAAAGCTCTATCTACAGCAAGCCAATCCACATCACCGGGATCAACGACTTCTCCATTCACCCACTCATTATCCCATTGGAAATCATCTAGAAGCAATGGATCGAAATTTTTGCCATCTTCACGTCTCTTTTGGAACCTTGTTGCAATTTTCCGATTGTATTGAACATACACCAAATCATTCAAACGTTGATGCTCCAATCTGTTCCTTTTCTTGGTGTGAATCTAGATACATATATAACATAAATAACAATGAATCAATGACATGTAACTTATAAACTGAAAAATACAATTTTGATTATATAGAAGAAAATAATAAAGCTACTTACAAACTCAAAAATACTCCAATTACGTTCACAACCGGATGAAGAACAACAAAGTCCAACAACTCTCTTTGCAAACATTGCAAGCTCAATGGTATTGCCACCAAAAGCACCCCACCAATCAACTATAACGAAAACAGATAATGTATACTAATAAGCATTTCTACTGTGATGGTACAAGTACAACAAATTATAAATTTAATTTATAAACATTAACTTAATTTACTTACGTAGATTCTTAGTTTTCCTTTGACGAATTGATAATTGCTTTCCGAAAGAATTCCTTGAATTTTCGTATTGATCGGCTTGGTCACTAATCTTTTCCACCACACTTGTATCACGAACCATCCTTTCAAGAACATCATTAAACTTCATTCGCAATCGTGCAGAGTATGCATAATCATCTTCTTTGATATCAAAGAATCTTCCCGGATTAAGAAACAAAGTCGCGGTATACAAATCTACTTCCATTTGAGAGTCCCATCGTTTCTCAATAATGCTTAACATTTTGCTTGAAAGTCTTGGTTTTTTTTCAAGTGCACTTTTGATCTTAGCCTTGGCATATTCCATTGACGCACAAATCTCCGCCATAGCCGGTTTTTCATCTCCGTCAACAATCCTCAA
The DNA here is from genome assembly GCA_033398695.1 of Orobanche coerulescens. Taxonomy (NCBI): domain Eukaryota; kingdom Viridiplantae; phylum Streptophyta; class Magnoliopsida; order Lamiales; family Orobanchaceae; genus Orobanche; species Orobanche coerulescens. The sequence continues at coordinate 180,652,067 of CM065809.1, forward strand.
GACAACCAACAATGGTTGTGATGCTCTAATGCAATCCTCAACACTATTCCAAAACCTTGTTGAGAGGACAACATCATGCACTTTCCCTCCCGCAACAGTTTTAGCCAAGTTAGAATTGAACCACTCTTCACCACCAAACAATTTCCTCAAAGCATCCCTATACACACATCTTGATATTTTACTTTCATTTCACAAATGAATGAATTTAAAAATTAAAGAAGATCTAAGTGAGGGACTTACTTATTTTTGTACAAACTTTATAATGTAAGAAATGCCGTAGCAAATCTTGTAGCTCCCGTTTTCACAATGTCTCTTCCCATAGTCTTCTCCCTCATGGCATACAGGAGTCGACCATGCCTATAAATAAATGTTGTTATTCCTCTACCGTGTGTGATGGTAGCATCGAACTCCTTCAACGTTGTAATATCCTCTAGCATAAGGTCTAAGCAATGTGCAGCACAAGGAGTCTAATAAAGTGTACGTATCCGTTCGCACAATAATCCTCCCGCCGCCTTAAAGTTAGCACCATTATCTGTCACAACCTAAAATTAATGCAACAAGTGAGAACATTTCTTAAGTTCAATGAAGATTGAAGACAAACAATACAAAATAAGTATGTAGCTACCTGAACAACAATGTCTCTCCCAATCGAATCAATTTGTTCCTCGAATAGATCAGCCAACATCCGTGCATCTTGTACCTTACTTGACACATCAACTGACTTTAGAAAAAAGGTACCCTCCGGGCTGTTAACAAGGAAATTGATCAAGTGTCTACTCCTTTTATCGGTCTATCCATCAGACATAAGTGTACAACCATACTGCCTGTGCTTTTTCATGTTTCTCTCTCAACTTGTCTGTCTCTTTCTTTGCTTTTTCAAGTAATGGCAGCCGCAATTCATGATAGGTGGGCGGCTTCAAACCCGGTCCAAATTGTCCAATAGACTCGACCATGATCTCATAGCTCCTGGAGTTAGCGGCATTGAATGGTATCCCACATTCATAGAAGAAGTTTGCTATGTGCATCTTCACCCTCTCTTTTTCTTCTTCGGTCTTTGTAGAATTTTCAAGAGTAGTTTGAGATGGACCCTTACTATGTCTTTCCTCAATGACTTCTTCGGGAGTTTTTCGAATCGTAGAAGCAATTGTCTTTGTTGGTTTTGATTGTGGTACTATGAAAGACATCTTCTTTCTTTTCGCTGTTGTCCCGGAACTTGACAAAGTATTAGAACCAGCTGTTGAGGACTCATGTGGATGTGTTGGATTTTCATGAACTTCGTCATCTTCATTATTATTATCATCATCATCTAGATCGTCATCAAGTGGCACAGACTTCTTCGCATTCTTCTGAATATAGTCTTTCATTTCTTTTATGATTGCCGGTGTAGTTTTCGTACACATTGCTACATCCGAAAATCCGCCCGCAAGATGTTGTTTCAACCTTCTTACCCCCGAATGCATGACTTTACTACAAAGAATGCATTGAACCACATCTTGATTTGTTAAATCTGGCCAAAATCCATATTTCCACCCAACATCCCCGGATTTAGCCTTCCGTTTTGGATCCTTAGCCGGATCATAAGCTTCATTTGATTCTGCCATCTACAATTTGAAAAACATTCGAACATACTCAATATATATGATTATATTTATATGTATATGTATACTACTGTATGTAATATATATTAATATATAATAATATATATACTGATTATATATAAAGTAATATATATATTGGCTGTATGTGTATATATATATATCCAGTATATACTAAATCCAGTATATCCAATATATATATTAGATACTGCTTATTATATATGTATATATATATACACACACACAGTATATTAGTATATTAGTGTGTCAGTGTATATATATAATATATATATATATATATAATATCAATAGAAATAGAAAGAAGAATCGGCGCGGCAAATTAGGAAGAAGAAGAAGGAAACGTACCTGTTTATTAGCGGCGGCAAATCGGCGTACGGCGGCGGGCGGCGATCGACTCAAGCGATGGGACCGAAGTGGAAAATTCAGGTTTCTTCAGTCGGCTCGTTTTGCAATTAGGGTTGTGTGACTTGTGAGAGTTACGTTTTTCTCTTTTTAAGTATTCTGCCTGTGATTAAAAAAAAAAAATTCTGCGGGTCCAAGTCGGACCCGAGTCGTCGCCCAGTCGACCCAAGTCGTCGACCAGGCGACCCAGTCGACCAAAGTCGGGTGACATTTTTACACACGGCGAGTTGGAGTGGCGCGGCGACCATCCTCCATCGCCTGGTCGACTAGTCGAGCGCCCTAACAACAGTGGACACAATAATTTTGCATTAAGAATGAGGAAAATTACAACAAATAAGTTAAGCACAATTTAAGGAGTTTTACACTTGAATTCTTGAAATGAAAAAAAATAATAATAAAGGACTTGAGCTCTCTACTCCACATCCGATCGATCCGTCTCGGTGAAGGCTTCATCTTCGCTCTCATTTGCATCGTCCCATTCCGGGGTAGAAGGGGGCTGCCAACGGCTATTTTGTGATAGAGCCGTTGGCATAGCAGCAGTCACTGGACTGCTGCTATTTTTTTTCTGATTTTTTCGTTAGGCCCGTCGGTCCCGGCCCGGCCTGGCGGGCCGATGTAAACTGACGGGCTTTTTAGGACCGGCGGGCCCTAACCGTTGGTCCTCGGTCCCAATTCCCCGGACCCTAGCCCAACCCTAGCTTTTCGGTCCCGGTCCGGTTCGGGCCCGTTGACCGGCGGTCCCGGGCTAAAACCGTTGACTTAGGGCCGGTTCCGGGCCAAAACCGGCGGGCCTGAAAGCCCAGGTACGTCTAATCTGAAGTACATTTGTGCAGCAAATAATGTGGATGGAAACGAACAAGCTGATGAAGAATGTAGTTGGATCACTGAAGTTCATCATCCAAATAAAAAATTTCATCATGAACCATAACATGAGATTATAATCTTTAGTAAATTCTCTCCTCTTAGATTGTTAGTTGCCGATACTTGTTTTGTCTCGCTCATTGTGATGCTTAGAAGGTTTAAGCTTCTCATAAGAGGTCTTCAAGCAATGATCATTAACGATGAGTAGGCTTCATATAGAGATGATGACACGAGGAAGGCAAAATTTGTGAATGAGAAGATTGTGAATGATAATTGATGGGATAAGGTGGCTTTTTTACAAGACCTATTTATGAGATGATAAGAGTTTGTGACACCGACTACCCATGCCTTCACTTGGTATGTATATGAGATGTGGGATTCCATTGAGAAGGTAAAGCTTCAAATTTTCAACAAAGTACGTCGTCTCCTTCTGAATTTAGTCAATTTTATATGGTGATGTATGAGATTCTTGTAGCTCGTTGAACGAAGAAAAACACTCCTCTTTATTGTTTTGCTCATGCATTAAATTCAACGTATATATATTCTTGAACTTATATTTGTGTTCTTACATTCTCAAATACTTATATCCTTAGTGCATATATAATATATATTTTTGAGTAAAGTGTACTTTGTGTACCTGAACTTTACTCAAGACACCACTTGAAATACTGAATTTTAATATCTATCACTTGCAATGCTGAACATTCACTTTACTTAAACTTCGTGTATTTCCGTCTATCTGTTACTAACTCCGTTAATAATTCAGGGGTAAAGATGTCTTTTGAAAAAATGGGGACCCAGTTTCACTTCTGCAAGTCCACGTGTCAACTAACCGCCTCAGTCGTGTGAGTTAAGTGAACACAACTCTCCTTTTCTTCTAGAAGACTATAAATGAGCGCACGCACGTAACAATACATCTGTGTTCCTCAACCATCATCGCCGCCATCTCTCTACCCCCCCTCTCTCTCTCTTTCTCTCTGGATATATTCACGTACTGAGTTAATCTGGTTGCTATAATGAATAACAGTCAAGAGGATGTTTACAATCTCCCAAGCTTCAGCAGTTATTCATCCGATCGATTAGCAGAGATCGCCGACCGAGTCGCCGTGGAGAGGTCGAACGACTCCCCCGGAAACGAAGGAGACGCCGATGATGACGATTTCGAGTTTGCTTCAGTACGCGAATGCGAAGAGGTTTTGCTCGAGGAATTTTTAAACGGCGGCCGAAACCAAATCGGACAGGTTTACCCCGTATTCAACGGCGATCTATTGCTGGACAACGGCAGCGAGTCAGGCGCGTGCAGCGGAAGCAAGGTACTGGAGTCGAGTGTCGCGATTCCGTTGGGTAGGCTTTTTATCGAGGAGGATCATGAGCGTGATCATCCGCCGTCGTGTCACTCGTCGGAAGCAGATGAAATGGAGAACATTCTCGCCGGTGCGTACGGTGTCTGGCGGCCGAAAATGGCAGATGTGCCAGTGCCTGGTCAGTGTAAGATAGTTTTTGGCCGGTGCCTGGGAGTAGGACTGTAAACGAGCCGAACTATACCGTACCTTTACTGGGTTCGGTCCGGCTCGAAATTATTCGAACCTTAGGTTCGATTCGGCTCGAAAATTTCGAACCTCAGAATTTGAGGTTCGATTCGGCTCGAAGGTTAAATTTTGTTTTTTTATAGTTCGATTCTATTCGGCTCGAATTATCGAACCGTTCGAATATAGTTCGATTCGGCTCGAGTTAAAATCCAGTATAACTCCAAAAGTCCAGTATAGTTCGAATATAGTTCTGTCCGATTCGCCGAAGCCGAATGGTTCGGCCTGGGATGAGAGGGGTTTATTTCTTGGGCCAAAGCCCCTCGAATTGAGCCGAACCGTTCAGTCCGATTCCCCAATCTTATTTTATAGGGTTCGTCTCTACGTTTGGTGTCCCGAATCGAGCCACGAATCGAGCTTTTTCGAGCCGAATCTTTCGAACCGAATCGAATCTTTATGTTTGTTCACATCCTTACCGGGAGATTTAGGGGTGTAACCTGGTTGGCAGATAGTTTTTTTTTTTTTGAAAAGACATCTTTACCCCTGAATTTTTAACGGAGTTAGTAACAAATTGATGGCAGTACAAGAAGTTTAAGTAAAGTGAATGTTCAGTATTGTAAGTGATAGATATTAAAATTCAGTATTTTAAGTGGTGTCCTGAGTAAAGTGCATCTATATTTTTTAATGTTGAAGATTTTATAGTGATAAATGGCTAAATGAGGATTCCACAAGAGTTGCTCCTCATATGGATGGTGAAATCTCCGAGAATGGAGTGCTTTTTAAGATTATTTGCCACTGATGATGATCATAGTAAGGTTAGAATATGCACTTTTTTCTATCAAGGGTGGGCATATGAAGATTTTACATGTATTTCAAGAATGTATGATATGGAATCCAAGAATTGGTGGATAATCTCTCTCGCAAACTTTGGCTTTGAAATTGCTTGGATAATCTACCTCATCCTCTTGTGAGCAAGATTGGAGTACTTACTACTTCATTCACTCACTCAGGAGGAACAAGTTAAATCCAAGTCGTGCCCAAGATTTGATTTACATCCACAACAATCTTCGCCTTTTACACGGAACTCTGAGCCATATGTGGATGAGAAGATCAAAATGTGGATTTGGTAGAGATGCATTTGATTTTAGGGAGACGTTCGAAGGCCCCTTCTGAGAAGTTTTAGCATGGCAAAACGAGCATCGACAACTGAAAGCAATCTAAGAGGAGAGGATCTATTAAAGATTGATAATCTCATATTATGGTTCATGATGGATTTTTTATTTGGATGGCATCCCCATGAACTTCAGTGATCCAATTACACTCTATATCATTTCCATCCACATTCGCTGCTGCACAAATATTCTTCAAGGCAAGATTAAGAGCATGGACAACACAAGATGTTCAATAAATGTGATGAAACATACTCTTGATAAGCTTCCCCGCGGCCTTACAATTTGTTGCATTGTCAGTTATTACTTGCACCACATTTTGATGAGCAACCTCATTGATAAATTCATCAACTTGGCGATGAATAATTTGTCTTTCACTTGACCAAAAAAATTCACACCTTTAAGAAACATAAGACCATTATCAAAAGCAGCTATGAAATTAATGAGGTTTTTTTGTTGGATCGCTCCACCCATCACTCACAATTGTCGCTCGTTTTTCTTTCCAAGTTGATTTAAGCGGTTGTAACAATCTCTCAACATGATTTTTTCCTTGTAGTAGCAATTATTATAACCAAGAGGTACATAACGACCGACTATTGAGTGGGTAGCACCAAAATTATAAGACCTCAAATAATGCGGATTTCTAGCAAGCTTAAATGACAAACCTCTGGGGTAAAAAAAACATCCTTGCAATTTCTTGATCGAGTTGTTTCCTAGCTTCAATATCCGATGCAAGTGATAGACGACATGATAGACTTTCTTTTTTTAATGGAAGAATCTATATCCATTTGGGATTCACTAGGCAAATTAACTTCTTTAGGTCTAGATTTACTTTTCTTTTCTTTTCAATCTTTTCATTTCAAGTTTGTCACATGTACTCACTTTCTTACAATGTGCAATTCCAACAATATTTTGTTGAAGTAAATGTCCTCTTACTCTACAGTAACTCCCTATTCGAATTTTATTACAAATGTTACATTGAAGTCTCAAATTTCCTCTCACTTGCCCTTGTTTTTATAATTTTGTGAGATAACTCCATTATTTAGCCCATCACCCCGTAGCGATGATGTGTTGAGTATTAACAGACCTACTAGAGCCACTACCACTCAGTGCTACTACAAATATCACTACTTTGTTGATGAGACGCATAATCTAAGCAAACAAATTAATTGCACATTTTCACACACAAAAAGAAGAATTTCAGAAATTAACATTACGAATTCACAAAATCACAAACAATCAGATTTTAAATACACAATCCGTAAATACATCTATATACAATAAATTATTAGACAAAACAACAAAGAAAAAGGAAGAAAGTACTGCGGCCTGTGCCCAGAAAAAAATCAACTGCACATCAGAAAAAAGGAACTACTTTTCATCAATTTTGAAATCAAAACTTAGAAAAATAAAATTCCGTAGCAATTTATGGGTGAAGGCGCACGAGAATGAACTATGAAGGAGTTGGAGAAAGAGAGATGACTGACCTAAGGAGAGTCGGACTGCCGGAAACGGAGTCGCCGGGAGGGTTGCTGGAGTTTGGACTTTGCCAAGAGAAACTTGGACTGCCATAGTTGTTAAAGGCGCGCCTCGGGCGCAAGGCGCGCAGAAAAAAGGCAGGTCGCCTTTTGGGCGACCTCAGGCGCGCGTCTGGGTGCGCCTCATTGCGCCTTTTTGCTGCGCCTCGGTGCGCCTCAGGCGCGCTTTTACGTTAGGACTCTTTTTTTGTTTCTTTCTTTATTTTTTCAGAATATTATAAAAGTTATTTTGTTCTTCTGACACTTTAATTTTATTATTTGTTAAGTTTTTTGTGGATAGTTGTATTTTCTTGTGATTGTGTCTTTATATATTTTATAATTTAATATAATTTATTTGTTAGTTTGTATGCGCCTCACCTCTCAGGCGCGCGCCTCGCCTTGCGCGGCTTGCGCCTTAGGCGATGGGAGCCCATATCGCCTTGGTGCGCCTTTCGTCTTTAACAACTCTGCGGACTGCGTTTATTCGCTGTTCTCTCTTTGCGGGACTGGAGGCTAGTCGGATGTGGGAATAATATGGCACATTTGCCCTAACTTATATTTAAAAAAATTTCTCTCCAAAATGTCCCCGAGACGTCCCAAAATATTAACCCCGCCGTCCCCAAAAACATAGCCGTCCCCAACAATCCAGATTCGTGCCGGGGACGATCCCCGGTGTCCCCGTGCCCAATACTAGAATGGGGCTAAAAATGAAGTCCTCATGCTTCATAGGTGATCCCACTACCGATGTCTACTATCATTATATGCATAAGTTATGAAAATAATTCCACCACCAATACATACATAAATACATATTAATTACATATCATAATTTCTAGCACATACAAAAATACAACCTACCAAATATATTCTTATTTTTATACCTATCATTTTTTCTTGAGAAATCAGTCATCCTAAGATTCTGAGCATATTTTTAGTTAAGGGAAAAAAACCCAATACAACTTCATAAACACTTGAGACACTAGAGATTGAAAATGAAAACATAAAGTAGTGACCACATGACTGTAGAAGGTATATTCAAGCAGTTACTTATTTTTCTTTACACTTATATTTTGTATTTTGAAAATTGGAAACCGTAGTTCTTTTTTATGCTTTTCCCTTTTCCCTTATTCCTTTTTTGTCCGCTAAATCTCTGATCAATATGGAAACCATTAATATTTTATATTTATACTAGAGAGTAGAGATAACCATTGTAATGCACGGTGGCGGTGCCATAGTTTGATTAAAATAATCAAATTGCCATATTATCTTGCTAGAAAAAATCATATTGGCTCTCGAAGGTTTGCCGAAGGGGCCTCCGCCGGTGCGTAGGGCGGCAGGCGCCACACCAAAAAAAACGTCGCAGGAGGTCTGCCTAGGTAGGCGGCCACACCAAAAAATAAGAAAAAAACTGGCCGTCCGCCGGAGGTTTGCCGGTGGCGGCCCCTCCTGAAAATAGGCTGGCTGGCCCCAAAAAAAAATAAAAAAAAATATTAAGACTGACCGGCCAAAGTTCTGGGGAGAACCCATCAAAATGACGTTCCGTGGTGTATGATGTTCGCAGATGATATTGTGTTGATTGATGAAACGAAGGTTGGAGTGCAACAGAAATTGGAACTTTGGAGGGATACTTTGGAAGCTCGAGGCTTTAGCCGAAAGCGTATAAGACCGAATATATGGAGTGTAGGTTTAGCGAAAATAAAGTGATAGAGAGGCGGGATGATCACATTTGATGGGAAAGTTGTTCATGGATCCACTTTCTTTCGGTATCTTGGATCTATTATTCAAAAGGATGGAGAGCTAGATGGCGATGTGGCTCACGTAATAAAGGCGGTGGTGGTTGAAGTGGAAGAGTGCCGCAGGGTTTTATGTGATCCCGACATGCCTCATAGATTAAAGGGTAAATTTTACCGCACGGCAATTAGGCCTCTTTGTTATATGGCACCGAGTGTCATCAGAAATGTTGTCACGTTCAAAAGATGAATGTGGCAGAGATGCGTATGCTACGATGGATGTGTGGTCATACAAAAAAGGATCGGCTCAGAAATGAGGTGATTAGAGAGAAGGTAAGAGTTGCGTCTATAGAAGACAAGATGATGGAGAATCGATTACGATGGTTTGGTCATGTGAGAAGAAGACCTGTTGATGCCCCAGTGAGGAGGCTAGAAAGTTCGGGAACAAGTAATGTTGTGAAAGGTAGAGGAAGACCCAAGAAAACTTGGATAAAGATGATTGAAAATGATATGCGATTTCTTGGAATTGGAGAAAGTATGGCGATGTAGAGGCAAATGTGGCGGGAAAGAATACGGATGATGGATGGAATCTGATTCCTTTTTTTTTTAATCTGTATTTTTATTTCTATTTTCTTTTATTCCATGTTATCTTTTAATTTATTTTTCAGGATTTTTCATTTTTTTTTTTTTTTTTTAACATTCATTCTCTTTTTTATTTGCTTTTTTCTCTATTTTTTCCCCTCTTTTTTCCTTTTATGTTATTTATGTAACGATTATTGACGGTTTCAAAGTTTGATTCATGTTAGCCGACCCCAAATCATTTTGGGACTAAGGCTTAGATGTTGTTGTTGTTGTAGTCTAATATTCTAAGGGTATTTTTGGAAATTTTTTATTGTTGAATATTTGTTATTATTGAATTTAGCACAAAAAGGAAGGGGAAGGGTAAAGTGGTCTTTTCAGGTGCATACTACGACTGACCAGAAAACACCATCGTCCTTTATATTATAGACTAGAGATAATCTGTGCCGGTGGCGGTACTATAATTGGATTAAAATAATTAAATTATCAGATTACCTTACAACAACATCTAAGCATTAGTCCCAAAATGATTTGGGGTCGGCTAACATGAAACAAACTTTGAAACCGTCAATGATCGTTACATAAATAACATAATTATCAGATTACCTTGCTAGAAAAAAAACATGTTGGCTTGGCGTAAAAAAAAAGAACAAAAAAAGGCCGCCGGAAAGTAGGCCGACGAGCATGCTGAAGAAAAAAAAAAGAAAAAAAAATTGGCCAACAACCGGAGGTCTACCGGCGGCTCTGCGAGGAATAAAAACAATTGGCCGCAGCCGAAGCTCTACCGGCAGCCCGCTGGTATGGTCTCTACCGGCGGTTTCCGGGCCTGGGGTAAAAAAAAAAGGCCGGTCGCCGGAGGTCTACCGGAGGTGGACCTGCCGGAAAAACTGGTGGGCTAGAGACCCTTCGGATGACCATCGGAGAACCCCGTTAGGATTTTTTTTGAAGGTTACTTATCCCTTTAATTTAATATTCTAAGGGTATTTTTAAAACTTGTTGTTGAACATCTGATGTTGTTAAATCAACATAGAGGGTAGGGGAGGGAGGGGTATAATGGTCTTTTCAGGTGTGGATGACCACCAAAAAAACCGTTTCCTTTATCTTTTATATATATAGGAATAGGATTATTGTTTAAAAACTTTTTATGAGTCGTCTCATAGAACAATTTCCACAATCCCTCTCTCCCCTCCCTCCCTCGCTGGTATGGTCTCTACCGGCGGTTTCCGGGCCTGGGGTAAAAAAAAGGCCGGTCACCGGAGGTCTACCGGCGGTGGACCTGCCGGAAAAACTGGTGGGCTAGAGACCCTTCGGATGACCATCGGAGAACCCCGTTAGGATTTTTTTTTTGAAGGTTACTTATCCCTTTAATTTAATATTCTAAGGGTATTTTTTAAAACTTGTTGTTGAACATCTGATGTTGTTAAATCAACATAGAGGGTAGGGGAGGGACTGAGGGAGGGGTATAATGGTCTTTTCAGGTGTGGATGACCACCAAAAAAACTGTTTCCTTTATATTTTATATATATAGGAATAGGATTATTGTTTAAAAACTTTTTATGAGTTGTCTCATAGAACAATTTCCACAATCCCTCTCTCCCCTCCCTCCCTCGCTCTCTCTCTCTCTCTCGCACTCATCAGTCAGTCATGACCTTCCACCCACTCTCCGTGATACGAAAGTGCAAAAGAAAAAAATTGAGAAGTAGGAAAATCAAGCACATGAGCTGACAAAAACATGATCTGGCTATAGTATCTGTTCAGAGATGCTTGATTTGATTCTGGCTTTTTTTGGTCAAAAAACAAGTGGACATACTATGGCAGTGCGTTATGTTGGCCTAGTATATGCTGTCAGACAGATTACTATATGTAGCTAATCCTGTAATGTATTAGCCTGTTGCCTATTTTGGTTTTCCCACTAAATAGTTCTGTTACCCAATATGCTTCTGCCCATATACAGATATTAGTGTCTATAGATAATTAAATCATAAAATTGATGTTTACGAATACTGTTCCTGTGTAGTCTTTTTTGTTTCTCCTTGGGCTTAGGCAACATTCGTTACCAGTAACATATTACCTGGTAACTGCGATGGATGCACTCTCTGGCCTAATCTGGTTTATATTATATTTTATGCTTATTATCTTTTGGCTAGGTTGTACACCTTTGCATTGGGCTGCCTTGAGAGGAAACATGGAGGCATGCAGTGTGCTTGCACATACAGGGTCGAAGAAGGAATTAAAGTTAAAAGATAAAGAAGGAAAAACTCCAATAGAGCTTGCTTCTGATAAAGGTCATCGGCATATCGCTCTTTTCCTCGTATGTAACTATATTGGTAATTATGGTATTTAATTACATTTTGCTTTAGTAGTTGGTACATATACATGATGTATAACGTTCTAAGGATGATAATATTTGGTGTATATCTATATCTATCTATCTATCTATCTATGTATATGTGTGTGTGTAATGTGTTGGCATCAATGATGTATTTGATTCGTCTTTTTCATTCTGAGGGTAAATTTGTAGGGTTTCTTTGTAGTTTGTACACAGCAAAATTGGAGTGCGTGTAATTTGTGTGCATTGCACTTCTGATAATGATGAGAATGTGCTGTATATGGCAACAAGCGTGAAACTAATGGATGCTGTTGCCAAGGATATTGCCGTATTATACTGCAGTATTGTTGCTCCTCTGATTGTTTGGACATGGACAAGTGTATACGTGTCCACCTCTGAGTTATGGATCAACAAGCCCTCAGGACTCAATTTGTGAGTTCTGCATGCTGAGGTTCTGCCTGATTTACCCTCATATGATCGAAATGAGGATCTGCAAAGATTGTTTCTGGACCCACGTATATGTGACATGAAAGCTGTATCAGTGGCAATAAAAATATTCTTTATGATCACTTTGTTTTGTGTCTCGCTGTCTGCTACATCCTTTTTTTGAATTTCCTTATTAGACTTTTTTACATTGTAATGAGGGTGACACTCTGATGCAGTCAAATGCTTTGCGTGCCCAAAGCAAGCGTTGGAACCACAGGATTTGCTCTGCACATAGCGGGGAAGTTGGTTATGCCCCATTTCTTTTCTCTTTGGTGGTTATTAATGCAGTTCTCTTCATAAGTTGTGTGCTTCTTGGTAAGTTGTGATGTTTTTTATGTTTTTTTTTTTTTTTTTTTTTTCATTTCTGGGTGTTTTTATTACTTAACTAATTGTTTCCCTCTCCTGTAGCTCCCAGTCTGACAAAGGTTACTGCAACTGTGGGACTTTGGGGATGGACCGCCATTTCTCTAGCAGTTGGCTCCTTAGTCATGTTAGTCCGCTGCAGTAGGTAGATTTGCTGCCATTTGTTAATGATACGCAGACTAAGTAAGGAAGGTGCATATATTTTTCTTAATGAGTGCGGTATGGAGATTACCATCCATACAAGAATCAAAACATAAGTATAGTCTTTGTTGTACTTATGTGAATATTGTAAACATTATCACTCATTTAGTATCCACACATGATTCTGGGAATACTGTTAAGCAACAAGGAGTTTTTGTTCTGTGCAGCATTGATATAAAAAATATTGATGTAAATGTAAATGTCATATCAGAGTTCAGACAAAAGAAAGTTGTATCTTGAGCTGTAGTTTTATCTGCATCATGTTTGTTCAAAAGGGAGCCTTATCTTGCCTTATTGCAAAAGCTTTTTACTGGCATTCGGTGTTTTTTGTCTGTCATTTTGCTGCAGTAAGGATCCAGGTTATATAAGAACTCGGACGGGTGACCATGCCGATGCCGAGGTAACACTCATTTTTACTAGTCGGTGGCAGCCTGATTTCTTAAGGCTGAAGTCCCCAACTTGTATGGATTTTTCTGTATTTTGAACTGGTTTACTGTTTATCTATGCAGGATCCTGTACTGAACATTGATTTGAATGGTAACTCCAGTTGGAATGGGAACTGGTCTCAACTTTGCCCTACCTGCAAGGTTCCTCTATGATCTTTAATCTTAAAATATCAACGAATGAGAAACATAAGTTGACTTGTGAATGATTTCTCTGAACCATTATTTCAGTGTCCTGATCTTTGTGTTTCTTCTATTGCTGCACCTCTTACAGGTCATAAGACCTGTTCGCTCTAAGCATTGTGCTGTTTGTAAACGCTGCGTGGAGCAGTTTGATCACCACTGCCCCTGGATCTCGAATTGTGTGGGGAAGGTACTGACCCGCTTAATTCCTGCATTGTGAGACTTTTGCTTTCTTGCATGCAATGATATGGGGGCAATGTCATGCTGAACTGCCTCTTCCTTCTACTTTGGATGCTAAGTTCGGTCAAAGTACCTGATGTAGTCAAAAGTAAATACATTCTTTTCATAAATTGCAGATTAACCCGTGTATTTTATTAAGGCGGTGCAGGTACCCCCTGGCGAACAAGGCGAAAGAGGGGGCGGGGTGCACCTTTTTTAAAACACGGGGTAATGTGTATATAATTTACACGGGGTAATGAGCTATTTTTAAAATCACAAGAGACGATATGACTTTAATTTACACGGGGTAAATGACCCATTTTGTAAAAAACAGGGGATAATCTCCCAAAATCCCTTATCTGGATGAAATTATGTCTAGGGGTTCATATCAAATGTTATTTACTTAGTTTCCTTTGATCCATGTTTTCGAGTATCTTATTTTGAATTACTCGATATTACTTCCGCTATGTACTCGTTGTTTGTTCTTTGCGTGATGTGTATTTGAAATATGTCTTTGATGTATTTAATAGTTTTTTTATAACAAATCTACACCTACTTTTACGCATGCTATGCTTGAAATTTGCCTTTGAGCACAGAAAATAAATGTTATCCAGAAACTGTTTATTGTGAAGTATATTCTTGTGTTGAAAATGACTGGGAGGAGTGTTGAAGTCCTTTACTTTGAGCAAACCGAATAACTTCTTCTATGCTTCACAATCGATTCTGAGTGAGCATCAATGGTGTTGCAGGAAGGTGACCCCAAAAATTGGTTGGATAAACTAATATTTCATTGTGGACTTGGATTTTTATAGTTGAATTTGATTTGTCAAAGTCGATGTACATGTTCGATTTTACAATATCAATGATGTAATAGGACATTCCTATAGCAAATATCTCAATTCAAATGGTAAATCTTATGATGTCGACTATTTTGGAATTTCATTTTATTGTTGCGACAGGAAGGGCATCCGGCGTAAAATTTTACTACTTTGCTTTTTGCATGAATTTATAATATTAATTAATTTTGGACCATTAATTGACACTATAGTCGTCATGCCACCGACCCCAATGTAGTTGGGATTAAGGTGGTGGTGGTGGTGGTGATGATGATGATGAAAGTCGTTGGAAAGGATAAATGAAATTTGCAATTTTGTTTACAACAATAGTTGGCTGCTATTTAAATAGAGTCCTCTCCCTCACTCCCTCCCTCGCACACACGCACCCATCATGCACGCGTGCGCGCACCCACCCATCCCCCCACCTCCACCGATCCGCCCGCCCGCACGCACCATATATGCTAGATATTTTTTCAACTATTTACTAACTTACTAGATATTAACAGACTTGATCAATATATTTCTTTACCACATTATGGGTGTTTTAGTCTCTCTTTTTAACAGGCTATTTGCTAGTTCTGTATTGAGGTTTCATGAAGTTTGACTGGCTTAACACTTCATTTTGATATTTGCAGAGGAATAGGCGGGATTTCGTTGTTTTTATCCTTATGGGGACTTTAACAGCATCAATTGGTGGGGCAGTCGCTCTACAAAGTATGTTGGAGCAGATACACTTATATTCTTTTCGTTAGAAAGCCTGAACTGATAACAATTATCACTGAATTTACAATAAATTTGAATTCGAACCTAAAGTTACAGGTCTGTTAGTGACTGCAGGTGACTGTTGCATTTTTCTCAATTTGTTTCTCGTTACTATATTTAGTTCGGTTATATTTGCATTTTAAAATTTTGGAACTTTTGAGTTGTAAATCCTTTGGCACCCTTTTGGGTTTACTTTTTCCACTAGATTGCAAATCCATATAACATGGAGGTCATCTCAAAACCTTAACTTTAAAGCCCTTCCTCAACTGAAATCCTCCTTCCAAATGCATCCTTAATGAAATGAGCCATATGATATTGTGTTTAGTTCATTAGGAATTTGATTATTTATGCCTTAGCCTTGAATATTGCTGTAAGTTTACATTAATACCCTCAAAACATGAGTTGACCGTGATGGTTTTTTCCTCCCGGCTACTGATGTTTTTCTTTTTAATAAAAAAAATGAGTGGTTAATTGTCGAACAAGCTTTCCGTGTAAAATGATAACTTATGTTATGAAACAGGAATATGGACATCCATACCAGCCTCGTCAACTGGAGAAACATGGGCTCATAATGTGATTTTTAACCATCCTGGTATCACCGCATTCCTGTTTATGGATGGAGTTATCTTTATTGCTGCAGCAACTTTACTGTTTGTACAGGCAACCCAGGTGAAGGACTTGTCCTCGTTTTTCTTTTGTGGTTATATATACTTCCTCCGTCCCATTTGAATTGGATAATTTCAGAACACGTTTCACGTATCATCAAAATAAAAACATTAATATATAATATTCCTCAAAGTAAATGCTTTTCGTTGTATAAATTACAATATTAGTTGATTGGAAAAAAAATAAGCGAGTGAGAACACAATTAAAAAATGAGTCGTATTTTCGTTAAAATGTTTAAAATAAAAAATTGTACCTTCACTAAAATGATTAAAATCAAAAGTTGTACCTTAACCAGGATATCCTCTTCAAGTGAGACGGAGGGAGTACTAGTTTTTGTTCCAATGATCACTGGACCTTTTCAGTATGAATTTTGCATTTCCAAATCTTGCCGAGTACAATCCAAGCTTTCTCTATACAATCAGTGTTTTTACCTTTACTAATTTGGGTACTATTCGCCCTTTCTTTTGACTGCACACGTGCCTTCTAGTCTGTATAATCAGTTGGATTAGACCTATGAAGCACTAATACTCCTAAAAGGTCGAAACATGCGTGTCGTGCACTTGGGGATACGCCTGGGATATGCGGGGATACTTCGGCGATACAGATTTATGGACTTTTTATATAAAAAAAAAGATAGGGATTTATTATATACTTAAAATTTGGGGTCTTTTTTATTAATCTTGAAAGAAATAGGAGTACCCTCCGTCCCGCCCGAAGTGCTTCAAATGAACCCAAAAAAGTGTCCCTTTGGAAGTGTTACATATCATCAAATCATCACATTTTCTTCTTTAATTTCCTCCGCACGCTGACCATCAAATATTTTTTATCTTTTAATATAGACCACATACTCCCCACCAATATTTATAAAACTTACGCAAGTTAACCAATTTTCTTCCAAGGATGCAATTGGGCTGCGATGAATGGAGTATTAAACAACGATATTATTTTTAATTTAAGTGTATTCTTTCTATTTTTTTATTGCAATATATGTATAAATATACATATTTTTGCCGCGGCCCCCTAGCTGAGCCTCATTTTTTTCCAAAAATCGTACCCTTACCGGCACCTGTTTGTTCATCGTGTCGGTGCTTAATAAAATTAGACAGAATGCATTCTGCTATTATAGGTCATGCGTACCTGATTTCATAATAGATTGTCTAGAATTTCAGTAATTTCCTTATGCATTTCTTAGTTTGCTAGTGCTCGAGGTAGTTGTCTATTTTTTCTTGATTCAGAATTTGTTATTATGTCCCCGTAAATTATATTGAATTGATGTGAGAGGACATGTTTTTTTTTTTCATTAAGCAGATTGCTCGAAATATCACCACAAATGAAGTAGCAAATGCAATTCGTTATGGATATCTCCGTGGCCCAGACGGGCGGTTTAGAAACCCGTATAACCATGGGTGTTGGAAGAATTGCTCTGATTTCATGATAAATGGCCACACAGAAGATGATGATATTGCTTGGCCTCGTTTGCAGCAGCTTGCTAGGTAGGTAGTATATATGTGTGCTAGATTATATTATTATACTAAGCCTTTGGTTTGGGGGATCTTTATACGATTTGTATACTCCGATATACACACAGTAAGCAAAAGAACTTATTGTGGTTGATAGGTGTAACTTTTTAGAATCAACTTCAAATGCCAAGTAAGAGTTTAAAAGCTCTGAAATTCGTAGCAATTCGTAATCTTAATGAATTTTTAAATTCAACAGCTGGGGAGATGTCTTCAAATTTAGAAAACAGGATGTACTTCAAATGTAGGAAATGCAGTGCCTAGGTATTTTATGTAAGAAGAACCAAACTTATCAACTCGGCTGAATATTGCTAGGCCATGCCCGATTCTTTACGGGTGTTTTGAGAATGACTCATCCCTGGTGAATGCCGCTAGGCCATGTCTGATTCTTCACATGCTTGAGAATGACACTGATCTCTGATAGAGTTTTTTCATCTTTCCCAACCGTTGCAAGTTCTATTGAGGCTTCTATATTTTCATCGACCTGATTACAATGAAATTTAGTGAGGGTGCAAACAGACTATTCAATTCATTCAACAACTGTTCGGAGAAATGAGATCAACGTTTAACCTGTTTGACTGAGTTCATCCCAACCAAGATAGTCGAAATATCTTTATTTGATAAGCTGTATTGCATGGCTAACTTCGATATGTTCTTTCCTCTCTCTTTACAGTAAGTAGCAGCAGCTTGGCATGCCGACTGAAGAGCAAAACAATGAGAAGCTCAAGTGCATTAACATATATAAGAAACATACACTGAGATTGACTAGCAAACAGTAGTTGAGAGAAGATTATTTGGTCACAATATTTAGGGACAATAAAAAAAAGAGAAATGCTAAATGGACACAATATGTCCAGCGACACACTGTGTTAAAATTAAAAATTATGTTTTAAAAATGGCAATAATAATTCATAAAATTGCATAATTCCATTGTAGGCACAAATTTTAATATGATTTCTAATTAATTAACGAAATTGCAACACTTAATTCCTCTAGTTTTCTTTCTTCTTCACCTTGAAATAGTTTCAATTGCAATATTTAATTAAGTCATCTACCTGTTTTTCTTTTTCACTTCGAAATACGAGTATTATCAAAAGTGAATATTATGTGCTAGATTTACTTATTCGAGCAAAAAACGACCTATTTTTTTTGAAAAAATGGTCACGTGTGGCCGGACATAGTGTGTCCAAATAGCACTACCCTGAAAAAAATACCTCTGAGGTTGGGGTAATTTACCAAAAAAACAGCTAACTTTGAAAATTACAACCTTGAGTTTTGACAATGACATACATTTTGCTCTAACCCCATTAGTTGACATGACGAAGCTTTAATCAAATATTTTGCAGTTGCACCCCTCAAACTTTTCAAAATAATACAAATAGCCCTAACTTTTAGCCGGCTATTAGTAATATTTAGAAAATCTGAGAGACGTAAATGTAAAATGTAAGACGAGGCTGGGATATTTGTTATATTGAGAAAAATTGAGATGTGTAGTTGTGAAAATGTTATTTACAATGACAACATTTTATGTAAGACATGTGTAACCTTAATGTTTGTGTTTTTTTTGGGTCAAGCCTTGAGGGTAGTTTCTTTAACTATCCCTAGTGTTTCTACACCGCGAGTTTTAAACAAACAGTCGAGAACAATTTTCACGGATACACCAAAGCTGCGCAATAGTACATAGGCTTCCAGAAAAGATACTTCACCTTGAGTTCAGGGGAAGCAGGGTGCCACTCTGGAGGGCCAGTTTCTGTAAGAAGACCCATTGCCAGTGGAGAAGCACTTATAATGCCAACACCCCTGCTCTTCAAGTAAGGCATTATATCCTCCAAGGTGGAATCGTTTATGCTGTAGTGACAATATGACATGATTACATCGACTGTTCCAAACGGCACTCTGTCCAGAACACAAGTGAAAATCCCCAATGGAAGCCCCGTTATACCAATGAATTTAACCTTTCCAGCTTCCTTTAATTTAAGAAGTGCGGGGAGTGTTTCAGTCACAATCTGCACACGGGAAAACCAAACAAAATTCTTAAACCCGGTCGAAAGGTACTAAAGAAGGAACAATGATACTTTAGGTCATGATATCATAATTTTGGGCAAAAAATCTACTTGGTATTTCAGAAAATAGAGGTAAAACTGGAGGAGGACCTGATCCAGTGAGCCGAATTCGATATCATGACAATGCAGTATATCCACATAATCGAGCTGCAATCTTTCAAGGCTTTCATCAAGGCTCCTTGTCACTCTTTCAGCACTAAAATCAAAACCCTCAACATACCGTCCACATTTCGTCGAAACAATGTACTTGTTTCTGGGCACCCCCAAAGCTTTTAGTGCTTTCCCCAACATTTTTTCGGATAATGTTCCTCCATAATACCTATATATATAATATCGAATTTGATCAAAGCCACGCTATATAAAAAAATACTACTAATATCACTTCTATCCAAGGGCGGGGGTAGGGGGGGTACCGGGCTTGAGTCGAGTGCTGGATCTTACTAGAAGTTATTTTTTTTTTAAAAAAAGCCACTTATTTTAGCCGTCCCACTTAATAATTGTAATAATAATCCAGCCCAAAATCTGTATTCCATTAATCTAGGTGTAGAATTCTTTTATATATACATTTCACTGTATTTTTCAAGTCCAATATTGAGTATTTGTCAATTAATTTAGGTATCTCTCCATTAAATTTCTTCGTTTATTATTTAGTTATGAATTGTGATTTGAGATTCTTTTACTAAAAATTGGGACTTTAGATTTTCTTACAAAAAAAAAATCGCTTTGGACTTTTGTATTTTTGTTATGAATGACTGCATTTTATATATTTTTATATATTCACTTAAAATTTATTAATTACGTCTATGCTTCTATGTGTTAATGGAACAAGTAGAGAGGGGGCGGGGGCAATCGGCAAAATCCCCAAACATGAATCACGATGGATGATTAAATGTCGACCCTCGACAAAACATACGACATGAAAAATTATATAAAAAAAAACCATATTAATAAGAAAAAAGCTCGATATTATACATCAAGAAAATAACAGAAAGGGGTGGGGGAATTGACTTACGGTGAGGTGTCGAAGAAGTTGATCCCGAGGCTAAAAGCGCGGCGTACGGCGGCGATGGCGTCTGACTCCGAGACGATTCCGAAAACATTGCCGAGAGGGGAGGCGCCGAAGCCCACGCAGCTAAGGTTAAGACCTGTATTGCCCAACGGCCGGCGTTCTAGGGAGGTCGCCGCCATTATTGTTGTGGAGTGAGAGAGTGGTTAATGGTATACTTATATATTTTTAAATTAATAATTAGTTAGCTTTTAATAATTATATATATGGGATTGAAGCGTGTATGAAATCATGTTTTTGGTAAAGTGGTTGCAATAAAATATTTACATAAGCAATTTTACTAAAAAATATTATTATTTTTATTATTATTATAACTTAATAAAAATTATTACTATTAAAATATTAAAATCACTATTAAAAACAAATAATTATTTTAAGAAGCATAATATTTTTCTAATTACTTACTATTACTATTATATTTAATATTTATTACAAAATAATTATTTCATAAATATATTTAGGTATTATTTAATGAATAATAATAATAATAATAATAACGAATTATAATAACATAATGACAATAATTAATATCTAATATTTAATAATTAAACCATATATTTTTAATACTAGACGTCATATTTGGTTTATTTCGTTATATGATTGTTATTTTCGGCGGTTTTCTCCCCGGTAAATATTTTCATCGTCATTTTTTATTGTTCCATCTCGTGACATCATTTTTGACTCAACTTTTCCGGGGAAACCATTATCAACTCGTTTCTTCCCGGTACGACATTTCCGACACATTCCGTCACATATGGTTATTTTCAACCTGTTTACCACCAGGACGTCATTTTCGGCTCGTTTCGGCCCAGAACGTCATTTCCAACTGTTTTCGTGCTAAGATGTCATTTTCAACTCGTTTTCCCAGACATCGTTTTTGACCGATTTTTCCAAGCGTCATTTTTGACCCGGTTCACCGCGATATATTGTTTTGGACTCGTTCCGCTTCGTGATAATATTTTCGGCCTGTTTCGGATCCTAAACGTCATTTCAGCCCGTTTCATCCCTTGACATTGTTTTAACCGTTTTGATTCTGGGAAGTCATTTTCGACTATTTTCGTTACAGAAAATCATATTTGACCTGTTTTTCGGGGCCTCATTCCAATATTTTTGCCCCAAGACAATATTTTCGACCAATTTCATCACATGCTACTTTTTTCGACCCGTTCCATCATAAGAAATCGATGGATCATTGTTAGAGCTGTTATCGGACCGGTTTTCTCCAGATTCGGATCCGGTCCGATAGGTTACCGGATAGATCCGGTCCGGACCGATAACGGTTCCGGTTCAATTTTTAGAACTCGAATCCGAACTCGTTAGTTTCTAGGTGAGTTTCGGTCCTGGATATTTCGGTCCGGTTCATGGCCGAGTTTCGGGTTCACTCGGGCCGCTAACAGCCCTATGTGGGATGGATCTTTACTAGGAAAATGAAGGAAGAGCAGCAAAATAAATCACATAAATGGGGTTTACATGATTCGAACTCCAGACCTTTTATTCAAAGGTATAGCGTCTTAACTACTTGACCAGCATGCTATTTGTGTTTAAAACACGCAAAACGTATTAATAATATATGTATAAAATATATATATTATAAAATACATATAAACTTTTTTTTTAATTTATTATCGGGTTTCTTTTCGATTTTATCGGTCCGGGTCTTATCGATTTCGGTTCAATGTTTAGAACTCGAATCCGAACTCGTTAGTTTTCGGGTGAGTTTCGGTCCCGGGTATTTCGGTCCGGTTCATGACCGGATTTCGGGTTCACTCGGACCGCTAACAGCCCTAATCATTGTCACAGAATTTAAGAAACTTAAAACTCACCAAGTAATACTCGGTTCTTGCAAATGAACCATCGTTAACACACATATAACTGGCAACGGAAGTTCTGCACTATGGTGAACCACAAAAATCGGGTGAATATTTCTCTGGAGATGAGTGAAAATCACCATTCGTGGTGGTTTTCTTGCATAGATTAGATGGGAGACAGAAGGATATTTGGAGAAGAGTAGACGATTGTCTGTGCAGGTATTAATGAGGTAAGTGGTTTTTTGTAGGATTCTTTACATATCTATAGAATATCTATAAATTAATACACAAATCTAAAATAAGTAAAATAATTAGGAAAGTGACGCATTGAATATATATATATATATATATATATATATATATATATATATATATATATAAAAATTGGTGATGAAAATTAAAGGAGAGGCGTCTGCGTGGGACAAAATCCTACGTGACAAATTCCAGCAAAAAATAAATGATTTAAAATCATTTCAAATATATTTTGCGATTCAAAATAGTTTGTTCATTTTTCCACAATTTTAGCTAAAATCCTACGGGGAATCGTCGGCTTCACGATCTGTAAGTATTTGGATTTTTGATTGCATTGAGATTTATTGCCGTTCTAAGTTGATATGCTTTGAGATTCAGCAGAATATTATGCGTTACAGTATAAGGTGACAGAATTGGGACAGGATTGATGATTTGAGAAACTATGATTTTGGAAATCAATATGTCGGTTAAGTTTTGGAACGGAATTGTGTATTCGGGATAAGGACTGTGGATTGTTGAGATGAACATGTAGTTATGTTAGTTCATTTTGTGATATATGAACTGTTTTTGAGCATTTGAAAATGATACTTTTCAAAATGAATGTTTTACGGATGTTTTACGAAAAATGATTTTGAGCCGAGATCCAATCGATTTTGAAATAGTTTTATAACTCAGGACTTGAGGTCCAGAAAGGTTTTCTACTTTTTTTTTAAACTTCTTGTAATGCGGAACGAGATACGGGTTGAGACCCTAATGTTTCAAAAGGCTTTCTCATGGTTTCTAAAACTCCCGAGATTTGTAAAACACTTTACCAATCGGTTACCTATTTTGTTTCCGCCTTTCGGAGTTTTGGTCTACTTGTTCAAATGAAACTTCTCGGGAAGTCTTTCGCTGTGTTTGATTTGTTGGTTATTCAATGTTTTGTCAATGCATAATTGAGGTGATCCAGGATGGGTTAATAGTTGACGTTGAAAAGGAGTTTTTGTCGGAGTCTATACATTAAGATCTTGGAACTCTTTCGTGCGGTTATTAGATGGAATGTCAGCAGAATTGGTGACAAACCGAATTGGAATACAGGAGTATGCATGTGGTCAATCATTTGCATAGTTTTCATTTTAAAACTTCGAAATCGTGTGGATTGGAAGGAAACTGTTATCGAATACTTGGCATCAGCGAGCCGATTTAATTTTTTTGAAAACTTGATTTCGTGGTCTTACGAAAATTTATGTTTTGAGTTTTGAAATTTTTGAAAGAACTTTCGAAAATTTGTCTTCTTGACAAGACTATATGATTCCAAACTGGTTTTGAAAATGTGACTGATATACATACGCATTTAGTGCATGGTGTATATCATGGTGAAGTTATGAGTGTGACTCACGAACTTGATAATACATCAGTATGGTACGATGAAAGAGATCCGAACCTTAGTTTGGTTATCCAGGGATGATCGATTGATTTATCGAATAAGAGAAATATGCTGCGTGTTGTAGATTCATTCACAGAACGTACTTTTGGAACTTTGGGTTTTATGAAACCAGGACATATGTGCTATGTGATTCCATTGGTATGGTAGTAGTACGATTTTACCATAGTGATTTTGAATGATTTCTTTGTAAGTGTAGGTTTGGGGATGGTGACCCCATACTGGTTGTTTTGGATATTGAGTGGTCGTTCCCACCCCATGTATGATTTGGTATGTTCGCTGATTTGCGATTGGTTGTTCGTATGCCGAGGGATATGTTCACCAACAGGGTATGTTTATTGAGATCCACTATATGTGATTGGTGTGTCGTTTTGAGAACTTTATTCGTTCGTATATCGATTTATGTGGTTTTGTGTTGATCGTGTTGGAATTACCGTGTGAAGGTATTCTCGATTATCGCTGATCGTTCGTTGGAAATATGAGAGTTTATCATGTTGATGATATTCTCGATTGTGTTTTGACCTGTAGATTGGTCGTATTGGAGTTTATCATGTCAATGGTATTCTCGGTTAATTTGTTGATTGATCATTGTTAATGATCGTACGAGCGTACGAACTTTGTGTCGATGTTTTGGGATTTGTGTCATTGTTTTGGCAGTTGTTTCATAGATGTATCGTGTATTATTCGTTTTATTGGAATTGGGACTTGACTGTATAATCAGGCAAACAGGATTTGACACAGGTAGATTATTTCATTCGAATATGATATATTTTGTTGAGATTCATGGAATTGTTATTGTGAGCGTATTGAGGCTTTACAGTGAAGTCACTTGCTAGTATCTCAGGAGATCGTTGACTTTGCGCATTTGTCAGTATACTATTTTGGTTATTCGTTAATAACAGTGATTGATCATTGTCGTGATGATTGCGGGATAGTTTGGTCGATAGGGTTGTTTCTTTTTATGACGAATTGTAAGTTTCGAGGACGAAACTTATTTTAAGTGGTGTAGTATGTAATATCCGGAATTTCTACCACTGTTGTTTAATATTATTTTATCCGAGTTATGTTGTACAACGTGGAATCTGTACAGTATGGATAAAATAAATGAAAGACTGGGATGTCAGTATTGGTAAAATTGTCGTATTTGGTTGACAATTATATTTGAGGATACAATGTGTTGAGTATACGTATTCATTATGCCGTATGTTCGTATTCTGCATGTCGAGACGTTGGACAAGAGTAGCTGAAAATGGCTAAGTACAGCCACATTAGCGCACGCTACGATGTATACATAGCATACGCTAATACACCAGGATTACGTATGTTAATGAGTAGAGTTAACATACGTTAAGTTGCTAAGTGTTACGTACGCTATGCATAAGGCATTACGTACGTACCGAGAGGAATCGGACAGCTCAGGCTATGGCCGACAGGTGGGACCCGCGGTCGGCAGCTTTCGGCGAGGAACGTGCATGGGCAAGTCAACTACGTATTACGTATGCTATACAGGGTGTATTACGTACGTAATATGAGCTTTTACTGTAGCAAGTCAACGTACGTATTACGTACGTTATGGAGAATATGTTACGTACGTAAGGATGTGAACGAAATGAGTCAGTTAACTCTGTATTGTCGTTACGTACGCTACCAAAGTCAGATAGCGTACGCAAATGGTTGTTACGTGCGTTAACATGGGCATGTTACGTACGTAACGAACTGGAATGTTTTATAAGTAAATGCCCGCCTTTCATTTCTCTTCATTTCTTCACTTCGTTCTTCGCCTCCAAACACTGAGAGGGGGAGTTTTAGCTCTCCTAAGTCGATTGTGAGCTTGGAAACATGGGATTGGAGCTTGGATATGAGGATATTGATGATTCTTGAAGTGTTTGCTTGTGTATTTCATCTTCTAAGAGGTATGTTGGATAATCCTCTCTTTCAATCCGGATTTTGATGTTATTGTTGATGAATGATTCGTATGAAGATGATTATGATGTCGTTGTTACGGTTCTTGAGGTCATATGAACTATATGTTGAAGGATATGATGGTTTATGTCTTGATTATGTTGGTTATAATTATAGAATCATAGTGTTCTTGGTGTTCTTGGTAGAATTGTTTCGATTCTTGGTGTTAGGAGGATCCTATATTGGAAAAATATGATAATATACACCTTGGATTATGAATGAGGATTGTTTAGATGTTAGAGGATATCGAATTACATTGTTTTGATGGCTATGAACAAGGTTTCGAATCATTTAGTGTTCTTGAGGAACTCCTTGATGAATTTAACAATAGCAAGATGATCGTATGTTGAATTATCGGTATTTTTAGATATGAAGATCGAATGTTCGTTGATTGTAGTGATAGAATTCGTATGTTCTTGATGACATACGAATCATGATATCAATTTGGAATTCGGAAAGATTGTGATTGATCACCGAATATGATTTCCTTTACAATCGTACCCGTAATCATATTTTGGTTATGAATTCATAATTGATGAGTTGGATTGTTCGGACTTTTGTCTAATCGAGAAATTATGAAATCGTTGAGTTTGTCGATCGGTTATATTGATTGGTAATTATCGGATATCGGTTCATATGGTGGATATGAGTTCGTAATGAATTGAGTTATGCTATTTGGTTTTGTATGTGATCGAAATGTCGTTGAACCGCTGTGATTGATTGGTTGGCTATGTCGGTTATTGATTGTTATCGAATCGTTGCTATTTGATTACCTCAATAGGTTGAGATTATTGATCGGTGATTATAACCGTATGTTGCGATCGTGTTCGAGTATGTTCGTGAATTGCATTGGTCGGGGCCGAGGAGCTCGTAGACGAAGGCAATGAGATTGGTAGCGGCTTCATCATCGTCGTATCGGTATCGAGGCAAGTAATTACTTGCTCAGTTATAATGTTTAATGAATGGTTTCAGTTTCATTTCGTTTATAATGCATATAGCAATGATTATTACTGCAAAGTCTAGAGATTTGGATTATATGTTGTCCTTCCGATTCTGGGAGTTAAATCATAATGTATATGCTTTGTCTCGGTTATTGGCATATTCGGGTATCAAGGTTACGTTGCGATAAAGATGAGGATATGAGTATCTATAGTCCATGGTACGTTTGGATCGCCGAGCATTGAGGATAAATCGCCGGTGATGATTTGACATCGAGATTTCTCCTGAAGGACTCGGGACAAGTATCTTAGTTTCATTCGGTTTAGTGTTGATGTTCTTGATCATGCAGATTGTCATTCATGCTGCTGAACATAAAGTCGTCCTAGTTGTTTCATCATAGCGTCGTTCATGTTTTGATTCATATGTTGTTCATGTTGATGAACATATTGAGTTCATATGTGTATGCATAATTGTATTGTTTATGTTGTGTTGATCCTGTGAGATCATGTGATCTATGCTGAGGGCGCTGGATCGGATGTCCACTATGCGTTGGTCCGAAGGGATCATCATGGGGATCTATGCTTAGGGCGCTGGATCGTTAGACAGGTTTTCCACCATGCGTTGGTCCGATGGGATCATCATGGGGATCTATGCTGAGGGCGCTGGATCGTTGGATTACCCAGTATTGTGTTGATGGAATCATGTGGATTCGCATCATTGATTTTATCATGTGTTGTTATTGTGCATATGTATATTATGGGTTTGCCATAAGTATACATTGTCGTTATTGATGTGAGCATATTGACGTTGTCATATGAGTATGCATTTATAGGTCTTGTGTTAGGACCATGTCCGTATGTTGTTGATCTGATCTTGGATTAGACTGATGTGATTCGTCGTGACCGTTCATATCTTGAGGTATGTTCCGTATATCCTTTGGTATTTGTCTTTTGATGGACAATCGGTTATCGTCTTGGGATTTGATGATGTTATCCGATGGATCGTATTGGTCAGAACTGGTATATTTTCGTATCGTGAGTTGGCGATGATAGTTTGAGAATCTTGAGTATTGTTTGAGGTACAATACAGATATTATGTCCGAATTTATGGGTTAATCGAGTACGAGATGTGAAATGTGATAATGGTTATTATGTTGAGAATTATTTGAGTAAGTAAAGTTACTACGATAAGATTACATTGGTCGTATTCTTATTTTGTATTCTCATTGGTATGTAATTATTAATGTGATGTGACTGTTATCATTGTTCGATATTATGGCTGAACCCGTTGTGAGCTTTCTTTTTAGGTTCTTGAGATATCGCGCTTGTAGCGGTCATGGAGAGATGAGCTTCCCGGAGGATACTGGCTAGGGCATGTAATTGTGTATTGAGTTTCCTGATTAGTTCTTGTATTTCCGCTGCTAGAGTATTTTAATTGTTTGTCTTTTCCGCTGCGTGAGTATTTTTAAATGGCCTTTTGGTATCTGGTAACTTAGGTTACATTGGCAACCGTTTTCTAAACTATTTTGTCGGTACGTGTAAGCGATAGCTTAACGTATGTTTTTAAACTGTTGAGTTCTGGCATTTCAGGCCTTGTCCTTTCAAACGAGATTTTTCGACTGTTTTGATAAACAGATTTTATATAGTCTTCAAATGTTTTAAAGATAGTACCGTCGTTGGTCTCTTGGGCATTTGTAAATGTTTGCGAAAATTTCTTTTAGCCTTTCCATTCCGGGGCCCACGGCGCTGTAATATTCCTAGTTAAATCTGGGGGTGTTACAGGTGTCGAGGACAACCACCAGAGCAAATGGACCAAGGCCAGAGTAGAATGCCCAGTAAAAGTGATATTCAACTATATTACAAAAGTGGCTAAGTGTAAGCCCTATATGTGGATTCAGTCAAATGGACTCGAACTGATTCCTTTTGACGACATTCCTTCCTTTAATGGAGAATATTTTATTGGTAGGTTATATATTATTGTATTTTATGATCTCCTAATAAATATTATTATGCTGATATACTATCAATATTTTCAGACATAATAGGACACATTATAAGAATAGGCAACATCATTTATGTCGATAAGGCAAATGCTCGAAAGTTAGACATAGAAATTCAAGATGAAAGGTAACTTAATTTCGATGTTTTTTCTAATTTAAATAGTTATTTTTAGTATTACATTTTATCTTAAACTATATAACATTAATGTAGGAATGTTAGCCTAAAGGTGGTACTATGGGAGTCATACGCAGACAAGCTGCTAGAAATAGCACCTACCAATGATAAGCTTGAAGACGGGCTTAATGTAATATCCGTACTTTCTATTTTTGGTAATTTCTATTTTGGTGTATGTTCATTTCGGACAAATCGCTTGTCACTATTTTGGAATTCTGAATCTATTTTGTTCTTGGAATTTTTCCATTTGGACGAGTTTCGGTGATGTTTTTACGTATTTTTCGTCTTGAGCTATATTTATCGCGTGTGCGTTCGATTCTCGTAAAACTCGTTCGATTTCGTTATTTTACTTTTTCCATGAGTTCGTATGGTTGAGTTACTCATGTGGTGAGTTTCGGATTGTTAATCCGACGTCGTATCGTGATTTTTTAGATGTTTGGGCCATTTTGTAATTTCCTAGAAGTTTAGGGAATTTTATCTTCCTTGTTGCATTTCGGATTCCCCGATAGCCGGAAGTGTATTTTCTTTCAGTACTTAGCTTCGTCGTTATGGATACCTCGTGTTTACACTTCTAGTTCTGTCCTTGTGTTGCGTTCCGTCTTTGTTCCGTTTTGTGCAGGAAACGTTGTTCAGCAGTGTGAAACTGCTGCATGCATAGCGCACGTTATGCATGCTTCTTAGCGTGCGCTATCGATACCTGCATAACGTATGTTATGCATTACAGGTAACATACGTTATGGCCTTCATCAGATAGTACAGAATGTTCTACCGGGCTCTTACGTACGTTAACTTGTAGGAGGTTACGTACGTAAACCTCTTAACGTACGTTAACAATATGTGTTAACGTACGTAACGCACTGTCAGGTGTTTAAATCCTGAGTTGACCTCAGACACGTTATTTCTCTTCTTTTTCTTTCCTTTGCTCGCGACGAGAGTTCTTCGAGCGATTTGGGCGATTCGTGCAGAGCAGTCCACAGAGTTCCTCCGTAGATCGATTATTGTGTTCCAAGTGAGATTAATCATCCTTCTCCGTCCGAATCGAGGTATATTTCTTTAGAACCCTAGCTTTTGGGGATTTTGGGATTTTGATATGATTTTACCCTTTGAAACCGATTTAGCTTCGATGAGTTGTTAGATTTCGATTACGTAGTCGTAATTCCTTGCTACCTATATAGTTTAACGGATTAAACTTCAAGGTTTTCCCCGTTACTAGATTAGGATCGTTTATGACTTCGTAGTGACCGACGAATTTTCCCAACGGGTAGAATTAGGATGAATTCTTACGTTTCCGCAATATTGAGATTGTTTGTATACCGTTATTGTGTTAGGAATGGATTTGTGAAGATTGTTCGGACCGAAACCTTTTCTTTCGCCGTTCCCTTCAACTTATTTTATTCAAGGCAAGTACATGTATTACATTCCGTTATGTGTATTACGGTTTCGATATGAATGATGAATCTTGATCTTTTGGGTGTGTGAGTTACTTGTTCCTTCCACCTGGAGCGTTCGACGGGATGTCTGGAGGTCGATACTAAGGGGTACGGCCGAGGAAGTGGACTTGGGTGCGTGTGTGGTTGAACTTCCACTCGGAGCGTTCGACGGGGCGTCTGGGGGCCGATACTAAGGGGTACAGCCGCGGAACTGGTTTCCCACCCGGAGCATTCGACGGGGCATCTGGGGGTCGATACTAAGGGGTACGGCCACGGGTTACCAGTTGTGATATTGTGATGATTTCTTAAACCGTTTTGAATGCCAATGTGATATTCCGGAATATAGCTTTTCAAATGTTTTCTGAATGAGATGACTGTGTAAATCGTATCTGTATATAATATAGTGTAATTGTGTACTTGCACTAGCTATTCGAATGCTAACCCCTTAAATAGGGGAAATGCATCTTATGCATTTTAGGTATTGAGGAGCTGGGACGGGATACGCACGCAAAGGATGGACCGGCATGATGATGAGGCTCGAGTTTGTAATAGATGTTTTGTTATTATGTCTACTTGAATGTTGGATATTATTTGGTTTCTTTAATCTTGGTTAAAGTCCCATGCGTCGGCAATGAATTCGTATTAACTCCTACTTCTTGATGTCCGAATAAATTGTTTTGGCCGAGGCCACGGCCCCACTTTACTATGATTATTATGTCTTATGAGTATTGTCTGTGAATTTTGAGTCATGTGTTAGCCTGGTAGAACTTGTGAAGGTTTTACGGCGTGTAACATCCCTTAAGTGAATTTGGGGTGTTACACTTACTGTAGCATTACAGTTTGCACACAAGTCCATTTGGCAAGGTCATCAGCATTTCATACTAATTTTAAAGTACATTTCTTTATTTTAAACACATACTAATAAAATCACGCCAATTTTAACAGAAGAGCTACGTGTGCAAACTACTATGCATGCCACCAAAATGCTCAAATGGAGAGTTACCTGAGTTTGAAGACTTCAATATGAAGTACTGCGGAACAGTCTATTATATAAGTGTTTTTTAATTATCGTTCTATGATTTTTATAGACAGAACATTGTTTTTTTAACTAATCTCGCCGTACTATAGGAAGAAGATGTCGGGAAATGATTCAGTTAGTAGATCAATCACATTACGGAGTGACATCCGTACACTGAAATCAGAGGAATGGTTGAACATGGACAAACATAGGACAACTTCTCAGATCAAGAAAGGAACTGAGGTAAATAAATCTATTGTATTTGATTTATAATATCTCTGATTCAATTTAATTAATGTAAATTTAACGTTTTCCAGCCTGGGTCCTATATTCTCTTTGTCAAGTTCACTGACATTGGAGATACATGGTACTACAATTCGTGCGTGCATTGCAAAACAAAGACCGGAGACAAAAAGGCTGGGGACATCTGTCCCAATATAAAGTGTGGACGTAAAATGGAGTCAATTGTACCTAGGTAATCAGGTCAATTTAAGTCATTTATACTTAATATTAGATACGTTTCTTAACGATGGACAAAACAGGTTCAGGCTCAAGGTTATAGCAACATGTTCTAAATCAAACGATGAAATTACTGTTGTTTTATTTGAGGATATGGTTGCAAACCTTATAAGCAAATCAGCTGCTACAGTTCTTGCTTCCCTCATTGAGGTATTTTCTGTTTCAATCAGTTTCATTATATATAAATTCCTAAAAAAGTACTATTTTGACAATGTTTTTTTCCCACTAAAGGAAGGAGATGAAGAAGCACTACCCATGGACTTTCAACCAATACTTTTCAAATATTATTTGATAAGAATCCGAGTGTTAAAGGGAATATAACATTGGAACACCTAACAACTGATGAGAGAATCATTGGTGAATATTGTGGTCTAGCAATGAACGTGAGATTACTCTACCTATTATATTTTTAAATTTAAAATTAATATAATTATTTATAAGACCATTAACATGTTATAACTATTTTAGGAGGTTGCATCTGAGTCCAAGACGTTGATGGAAGGTGACAAAGAGAAATATGTTGGAAAGGGAAAAGAAAAGGTTGACGGGAAATTTAATGATCAGGGCTCTAACGATATTTCCGAGACAACACTTACTCCTGCTAAGCGTGGCAGAGAGATTGAAATTGATGAAAAAGTCAGTATTATAGGAGTGCAAAGTACTTCAACTAAAGTGGTGATAAAGAAGGAGAAAAATATTTAAAAATTTAGGGCGTTTTGCAATAGTATAATTTATTTTAGATATCTTTTCTTTTGTTTTATGTTTTGATTCCATTTGTCTTCCTATTTTGATATTTGGGAACTTTAGTATTAATTTCTTAATGATAAATTGCACTTTATTTTCTTCGATTGTCTTCCTATAATGATAAATTGCACTTTATTTTCTTCGATTGTCTTATATACATACTTATCCATAACTCTATAATTTTATTTTGTAATATTTAAGTTCAAGAGCCTAATCAAATCTATTTTCAAAGTGAGAACTATAACTTAATAATTATATACATACAATCCATATAAGTGTTTAAAGAGTTAGATGTAAAGCATGATTAAGAAACTGAACATAAGAAATAATTAGAGTTAGAAAGAGATGTACCTCGTGCATACGGCTTTGGCGATTTCAGGACCTCATGCATACGGCTTGGGCGATTTCCAGACTCAAACTCGTTACGATAAATAAATTACATATAAATATTTATTTACAATCACAGCCTGACAAATTACATTCTAGAGTTGTATAATACATATTGAAATAAAGTTTGTAACAAATTCAAGTCCAGAATATCCAACTTTTCAGCATGACAAGAACAGCTCCAAGTTCCGTATTGTTAGACCTATTTTAATTGCTGCCATTTCCAGGAAACAATTTAGTAGTATATTTTGATCAGATAATACTCTTTATAATTATCTTAACCAATCAAGAATTTTGTACGGGTTAGATATTTATTATTCTTCAGATTCTACAAATCCACATATTTGAGTTTATACTTGTTGTTACCCAAAATATTATCCGGAGATAGTATTGCTGGAATGATCGAGTAACAAACAAATGCGAGAACACTTCCGCGGGAAAATAAATAACACAAGATTTGCCGGGGTTGTTAATCCCGGGCTTGAATGCTCTCGCGAGATGTTATTAATAAATATACTGTGGAGTACAAATATTAATGTTAGAATCTATTACAATGAGTGTAAAGACTTCTAGTTATCTAAGCTGTAGAGCGTGTAGATTGCCGGAAGAACCAGATATGTAGATCTGTGAGTTCTTGCTTAGGATGTATGATAAGTGTGTATGAATATCACTATGAATGTATGATTAATTGCCAGATGAATCTTTGATTCTCTCTCTGTGTGTATTTTGCACTGTATTCACGGTAATAATCAGCTTCCCCTACTGCTATGATATAGGCCTCCTATTTATAGGAGACAAGGTTGCTGAGACCTCTCCGGCGATCGCGGGCGACCGCTGTTTTTTATATTATAATAAGATGGCCGATCGCCCCGTCACGTGGGGCTGTTCCCTTAAATTAAATTTCTTCTGGTGGCGGTACTGTGGCGAGCCAATGGGAAGCTCGCACGCGTCCGAGTCATTTGTCAGGAGGGCCTATTTTGTATCTTTCGGCGGCCTTGTCGGTAGGTGAGGTAGGTGACAGGCTGGGGTCAAACGTCTTTATCTGTCGGCGCCCTTTGTGGATCTGCACGTGGGCCACCGTCTAAGATTCGGTCTTCGACGACTTTGACGGATGTTGGATCCATACGTGGCACGAGACGATCGTCTCTGGTTTGGACGTCAAAGACGATCGCCAGACATCAAAAGACGATCGTTGGGTACCAAAAGACGATCGCCGTATGTGCCGATCTCTGGGCGTTTGCCCAGAGTATGTCTTCTATGGTTGGCTTCTCTGATCGTGATGCCGATCGCCATCGAGGCGTATTAATCGCCGCACAACAATTGCCCCCCAGCTCGCTTCGATGTTGAAAACACTGGGTGAGGTGGCACTGTTGGCGATCGCCGATGTTTAGACGATCAGACGATCTGAATTCAAATTTGGACGATCTCCTTTTGCGCTGGGAGCAGCGGGAAATGAAGGCGGGCTCTCGAAAAGTTGCAAGGACACGCGTCGCGCTACTGTTAGGGGAGTCCGACGGTTTGTCAGACTTGTCGCCTGGCGTGTGTTGGGTACGGGGTCGGATATTGCGCCGTGTTGCGGAAGCGTAAATAAAATTGCGCAAAATAAATGACACGAGGATTTATAGAGGTTCGGCTATAAACGAGCCTACGTCCTCTCTCGGTATCTTTTTCAATAGGATCAAGATAAAAACCTCTACGCCTCTCTTCTATCGGTCGAGGTATAACCGTTACAATCACGTCTTCTATTGGTCCGTGATAAACCACTCGTACTTGTATTTATGTCGGTCCAAGTTAAACCGTTTTCCTTTTCGTAGGACAAGGAATCAACCTCTCTAGGTTTCTATGGGTACTAGATAAACCTCACTTAGATATCGATTGCGATTCTAATAATGCCGGATCCTTGATCCTAATAACACCGAATCCAATCGTATCTTTTCTTTTACCACTCGTGTATGTTTTCGTGAACTCTCACTCAAACACTTACAATTAAGCTCAATATCAACAACAAGAATGTGTGTAATAATATCACAAGAATAGACTATTTGCTCAAGGTTGTTGTGCTCAAACAATACCATAGGAATGGTCTTTATAGGCTCCATCATCAAACTAGTCGTTAGCTGCCAGACTGCTCATTACGTACGTTATATGCTCTCCATTACGTACGTAAGCCTCATTACGTACGTTAACCATGACTGGTTACGTACGTTAGCATCTTCACAAATCAGTCCAAGGAGTTTCGTCATTTTGGGTTACGTACGCTAGCATAGACTTCGTTACGTACGTTAACATTACATCACTGATGACGTCATATATCCGTTGCATGCTTCGTCTCTTTGTTGTTTTGTTTTGCTTATCAACATTAATCATCAAAACACTTTTAATTTATGTATGGAACAAAATGTTCCAACAATCTCCCCCTTTTTGATGATTACAAAACAACACTTCGTCAATGGTATTTACCTGCAAAAATATAAATATATGTATATGTGTACAG